>JBAMNC010000681.1:135000-735000 GCA_037902135.1 Cetoscarus ocellatus
TGTTTTCTGCAAGCCCCAATTGTTTCTCAGCCAAAACAGACAGGAAAATGAAAAATAGAGGGATAGAGGTATGTTATGATAGAAACCATTCAATTACTATTCCTGCCTGTGCCTTTCAAAGTTCAGTTTGTCACCTCTGTGGCGAAATTCCCCTTGTTTGTCAGAACACTTTCATTTTGAAGGTTCCCAGTTCAGTTATTCAATGTATCAGGTTGCTTGTGGAGAGATTTGAGAGCCTGAGATATTCCAAAAACTGGGCATCTTTACAGGGTCAAAAACTAAGACAAACAACAATCAACTACTCTTCTTGGCGCAAATTTGTGAGGCCTTTGCCTATTATCTTTTAAAATTCTTTCATTACCACGTCCATCACTGCAGTTATTGCTGTTCTCACCCACATGCTTTAATTAGAGGTGTTCAGATGAATTGGATGATCATTTTAATACAAGATTTATTTAAAAAAAAAAATTTAATCAGCTGATCAGAATTTATGTCAATGATATTATCACCTGCAATCAACACTCCATGTAGCACGTTTGAGTTACAAATAAAACTCACCTTTTATCTGCTGCTGCTCTCTCGTCCCCCTAAAAAATGGATAGAATTCCTATCACTTTGCTTTAAGCCCTGTGAGTCAGGGCTATTAATCAAGAGATTAAATCTGTAATGAAATCTGCACTAAAACCGGAATGATATAAAAGTAGTTTGCTAGCTAAATAAGAAATACACCTAAAACTCTGTCCCATGCATCAGGGATCGTTTGACATCAGGGAGTCACTTTATCACATCTGCTCATTTCTCATTGTAAAGTAATGTTTAACTAACCCAACATAGCAGATAAATTATTCAATATATACTATATAGAATATTTTTCACTTGTCCATTTGGGCAACAGCCCATTAAAAATTGTTTGGAGAGGACAGAACCTTTCAAAAGCATATCCGGCAGGTGACTGGTCGATCGTTCTGTCAACTATAACAGTTACTACAGGCCAACCAGATGATGTTGTAGGTGGGTGCTGCTGCAGCAGTGTATAGTGCAAGAAGTGGGATATTTGCAGAACAAACTTTCACCAAAACATGTTTCAGTGGAGGGAATATCTTTGCCACTGATAAATGCTTTCAGTGTTGTTATTAGTTTTTCATTTAACAAAGAAAATGACCCAAAACTAATTAAATTGCTCCTGAAGCTGTTAGCATCTATGCTAATCTCTGATCAGTCACTTCCTACTGTTGCCACACTTGTAGCTTCCACCTCTCCCTGCTTTAAAGGAGGCTAATTGGGCTGTGTGCCTGCTGACCACGCTCAGTCTTTTTGACTGGAAGCTTTGCAAGATGATCTGACTGATTATAAACAACGCATCAGGCAGATCCAGCTACACTTTATGGTTAATGTTTAACAGTATATTTGACAGAGTAAGCACTTTAAAGCTAACACCTACCTCCAGTTTATAGTTTTCGACTACCCTAAAGCCATGGTGAAGCGCTTTAATTCTAAATGTAAACATAATTAAGTCAAGTTCCTTGCATTATTTTTGGTTCCTGGATGAATAAACTAGTTAGGATTGCATCACGTTGTTGATAGGCTCCTAACAATAATGAAGTTAAGTTATTAAAGTTTATTTGATTGTGATCAAATGTGATGAATCTCTAGTTAACTGTGAAAAGTTAGAGGTCAGCAAGCTAAATGAGCTACATAACTACATGCTGTGATACACTGAAGGTCCATTTTTGCTAATATTACAAAAAGTTGATGGCTTAGCAGATGGCTCTTTGATAAAGAGTTGTAAATTATGTTTTCATATGTAATTCGGATTAAAGGAAATGTAGGTTTCATTTGGAAAATTAAGATAAGATAATTAAATTAAAAAAACAAATGATGTTGTTTGGAGCTGATATTCATTTTTCATCAGTAATTACACCAGTTGCATAATATAACTGAATAAATGTTCTGAGACTTGCTGCCTTTTATTTATTTGTCTTTTGGACTGTTAAGCCTGTTGACTTAGAGTAGTATTTTTTCAATCTGATAATGGTGTTCACTAATTCACATTAATGAACACACGTTATGAAAGAATCATCACATTGCCTAATTGAGTTGTCCTTATTGTTGGATACTTGTTTGCATGCACTGAATATGCTTTTGTAGTGCTCTGTTGAGCAACACTGAACCAGTTGTAACAAAACACAAAACATGATCCCTGGTTAGTGTAGGCAGCAAATAGCCTGATCATAGCGTTAGAGCCTCTTATTCACACCATGTAGGTGATTTGGTGCATTATCAATGTTGAATGTGTTAAGGGGCTTTTTACCAATATATATATAGTGAATTAACTTTCCTTTAAGACACAATAACATAGAGAAGTAAAATACAAGACTGAAATGGCAGAAAAATTCCCTGAAGGGTATAGCTAGCTAACCAAAAAGCTAACCACTGTCCTATCTTGGCTCACCTTCTTTATTGTGCAACTTTTAATTCTTCAACTTGGGGTGGGTCCGAGAGAAAATGGTTTGGAACCACTGCATTAAGCTGTCTGCGTCCCTAAATTCTGTTTTACTGACATTCTACGCAATGTGTAAAGGGGCATTGTTAGTACAGTCTGATAGTGCGCTTGGTTGGTAATCGGAGGGTTGCAGGTTCTAGCCTGGCTCTGGCAGTCCTTGGGCAAGACACTTAACCCTAAGGTGCTCCCACTGCTACGTCAGTATGAAGGAGCGTGAATGTGTTAGCTGAAAATGATGGACAAGTGACAAAGAAGCTCCGACCGTCAGTGAGTGAACGTGAGAGTGAGTGGATGTTAATGGGAAGATGTGACCTGGGGTGTAAAGCTGCTTTGAGTAGCCAAACAGACTAGCAAAGCGCTATATAAGCTCAAAATCCATTTACCATTTAGAGTGTCATTACATTTTTGAAAATGGGGTTGTACATACTGTATATCTACTAATTAGTTTGACCTTACACAAAAGGCTGAAATGTTTGTTTTCAATGTTTTGCTTCATAAGCATTCTGCATGTACATAGACGTTATTTCCAGATCCTCAGATTAAAGATTAGGTTATAGATTACATTTGAAACTGTGAAACATCTAAGATTTACATTTTTTCCAATATTAACGACAGTGTCTTCAGGTATTAAAATGTTCTGAAATACACCTTGAACTACAATGAAAATCAGAAGAAGAATCATAATCAGGTTTTATTGCAGAGAGCAGAGGAGAGAGATATAAAAGGTTGTTAAAAAGCAGAACGGTTAAGGTTAGATTGAAAATACTTTCTTGTTGACTCCCCCCACCCTAGATAATTTGGAGGTTGGATTTAATGTCAATAAATGTTGAATACAGAAGAAACTATATGCAAGCTATGTCAGATAAAATATTATTACTGGTGTCGTCAAAAATTACTTTTTAATAACATTCTAAAACATGTTACTTTTAACACCACTAATGTTTTTTTTGTTTTTTTTTCCTGACAAAACCATGCACACACATTAAATAATTTGACCCTGTCTGTACTTTAAGAAATTAGGAATGCAGCCGTAATGTTATGGATGACATGTAGAAATGGATTTAAAAGATGGCCTTATTTATGTGCAAAGCTCCAGAGTTTTTCCTGTCAAACATGCTGCTAAGGGCCCATTCACACAGCCGACAGACCACGATGGACTTTTTAACAGGCAGCATACTCACTGTTGGTCACTTTACTCTGACGCTGATGTTAAGGAAGGACCCTGCTACTCCTTTAAATGTCTAACTTTAGTTTAAGAAACTCACAGACAACTCAGAAGTCAAGTTTATAGTAGTCTGTACCCTGTGATATCAAACATTTCCCCTTCCTATGTTCTTTTTTGTTATTTTCACTATTATTTAATATTTGACATTCTTAGTCGTAACACAGTGTTAAGTGAATCACGGAAACTTTTCACTTTGCAGATGCATGACTGCAACTAAATGTTGAGGATAGGGTACTTTTTGAGGGGTATCGCCACCCACAGAAATGGCTTGTTGCAGTACTTTGCATGAAGGCACTGTGAAATGGGCTTTAATATTAGTGGCTTTGGGGTTTACACACCCCATACATGCAGGCTGTTGTTCTTGAAGAGACTGGCTGGGTTCAAATTGGACTTGTGCTTCTTGTAATGCATGTCATTCACCACCCTGTCTCTCCAGTTTCTAACCCTGTCTACATTTCTGTCACTTGTATACAGGCGTAAGAGGCTTAAGGCATAATTAAAGAGTTAATGTTAACAGTAGTACTGCATACTGTTTCCAATAAGATTTCAAGCTGATTAAAAAAATGCTTGTCTCAGATCTTAGCGTGGCTACACACATTGATGTTATTATGCTAAAAGTTTAATTCAGTGGTCAGATCCATGATTATAATAACAAAAAAAGTACAATTTAGGTAGAGAAGTTAGAAATGGGCAGTTATAAATCTAATGTATTTTTTTTGTTGCTCTGCTAACTAATTTTAGGAGTTTTGATTAAAGGTGAAAGATTATTATTGCCCTAACACATGTCTTTGTTAATCTCCATGAGCACCTATATGAATTTGGGCACCAGAAAGCTTGACCCTCTTTCCCTCACATCTGATATTTAAGTTTTCAGTGATTTACTCTGTTTAGTGATGTTAAGTTAGCGGTAGACAGTGGGTCTTCAGAGCTGCACCATCATTATGACTTAAAGAAAGCAAAAAAAAGATCCTTCTTCCATTTAGGTGGAAAAATTGCAAAGTTTTAAATTGGAAATTGGGACTTCCACCTGGTTTTAACAAATCCCATGTACCACAAGTGGCCCTACTTCGGTACATTTCACAGCACCTTAAATTTCTCTTAACTTTGAGCTACGATGCTTCACAGAAGATTGAGTCACACAGTAAAGAAAAGAGGGGATGAAGTGAGAGAGATGGAAAGAGTGAGAGAGCGAGGGGAGAAGAGGAAAGAAGACACAGAGGGGGCTGCTGGCTAAATTAAGCCATTGTGACTCAAAATCCTCCTTTAATAAGGTTCATGCTGTCTACAACTTCATCATTTTCCCCTGAATGATAATTACTTTATTCAATCATGTTCAAGGTTTTAGTGAAAGCTAGCATTGATTGATTAACTTCAATTACCATGCTTGCATTTGCATAGATAAAAACTGCTTTTCAATTTGTGAGTGGCACGCGGGTGGAAACCCTGCCTTGATATTTGCATTTCAATGTGAACGCTGAAGGATAAAGGTGGCGGCGGGGTCCGCTCACTGCTAAGCCCTTTCTGGTCGGCTGCGCCAGCATCTATTTTTCCATAAACACCCTTTGTTATGATGTTGGTTTGCTCACTGCACGCAGAGAGTCGGTGGTGAGCTCTGTTTGCAGGCTGGCTTGATGGCTCTGTTGGGGGATTAGGGCGGCGTCGCTCTACAACTCAGTGGAGAGCTTAGGTGAGCTCGGGCTGCGGGTCTGCACCACTCTCACATGTCGGGAGATTTCACACTCCAAGGATCTGTACATGGCTGTATGATATCTTTGGGCTGACTAAGCTAATGAAGATAAGTATGGAGCTAGAGGCAGTGGAGATCATTACAATTATCATGTGTTTATATCAATCATTTTTTTCCAGGTAGAAGAACATACATGAACCTGCATTATTTATCTTGACATTGATTCCTTTAGCTGTAAGACCCTATTCTTCTTTTCATTTTTACCTTGTGTTAATTTAATTGACAAGAAAATAACAAAAATGGTGGTCGACAGCATAATTTCCACAACACAGAAGATACTATAAGCTGAAAATAATTCTAAATATTTTTACTGTGTATGTTTGCTATTTACCAACCAGACAAGACAAGCCAAAAACGTGGGAGTGAACTTTTAAACATTCAAAATACAGTGTATTTTGGTTGTTTTACCAGCCACTTTCCTTTAATGATCATCTTATTTTAAGTTACTACTGCAAAATATACCCATTTTCCTGATAAGGCCGCGATACAATGAAGGCACTTTAATAATATAAAAACTGGATACTTTTATTACAAAAACGTTGAAGAAAAACATCACCCTGCTGTGTTTACAGGCCCGTTTCTTCCTGTTTGGAGCTCATTAGACAAGACGTGCTGTAAGGGAGGAAATGTTAGGACAATTGTAAAAGCCCATGACTGCCCTAAAATATTTTACAGTTTTACTGACTAAAAAATAACATATATCAACCATGTCAGTAAAAAACAGCTTTGTCTTGCCATGTTGTTTTGCAAAAAAGGGAAAAAAACATCATTCAGATTTCCATTGTGTTGCTTGAAGATTTTGAAAACAGCAGGTAGATGGTCGTAAATGACCCTGAGCCCAAATAGTTCCCAACATAATATAGTTTAATTAAGGATTTATTATTTAAATTTCAATAAATTTTATATATCTTCCACTTTCTACATTTGTTGTCTGAAGACAGAAAAACTTCTGTAATAGTTTGTGGTGTTCACATGACTTTTTGAGGTAAGTTAAACAGAGTATGTGGATTGGTCCAGTATCAAAAAGTTATCATTTATAAGATGTTTTATGTTGATGTGTAATTTTGCATAATGAATGTGTGGTTCAAGCAGCCATGCATGGGTGGATGCAATATCTTTGGGGGCTTGCAATAATATCTTTTCATAGGGCACACAAAATCTGGTGGTACCCCTGCATAAGACCAGTGCTACTGTTTGTTTTAAATGGTCATATCATGTACAGCATGACTTGTAAAAGATCAGACTAAAGACTTCAAATAATATTAAAAATGTTTCATTTTGTCCCAGGGGCAAGACTGGAGAAAGACTGCCTTAACACCCGTCATTAGACCACCTTACACCTACATGGACATTTAGTTTTGTATAAAAACACCAATAAGTGCATTTTGCAAAACATGGGACCTTAAGATTACCCCAAAGTGCCATTCAGTTCTAAGACTTTTCACAAGTACAAATAAGACTTCTTAGGGATCTGTAGGAACCCTGTTTTGGAGAGCTAGTAGCTGAGCAGTTGGTCAGGTTGACCCATGTGCAAAGAGCTAATACCTCCACCATGGCTTACATGGGTACAAACACAGCCTGTGCCCTTTGACACATGTCTCAGTGGCCCTGTGAGCGGCATACAACCAGTCCAGAGTGTGCCAGACCTCTCACCTAAGCTTCGTTTCCTCAAGTGATCTGGTTGGTTCAGTACAGTTTGGAGCTGTTAACCCTGATGCTGTTTGAGTTTCCATGGCAGCTGTACACTTGAGGGTCAGGACGTGAGCTGGGGGGAGAGGGTCTTGGCAACTAATTACGTGACGTCACACTAGCGCGACACAGTGAAGCGGTCTAAATTGGGGCATCATGTAAACAAAGAGCAACAATGACGGAGCTCCCGCATTCTGCTACTCTGTGAAACGTTTTTTTGTGCGGACATTTTTACAGCAATAGCATTAAACAGTGCCTCTAAATCCATGGCTTATTTGAACATGGCGAGGTATAAATTTGATTTAAGCTGCTGTGGCATGAGATTTGATGAATTTTGAGACCAATTTTTATCCTCATTTGACAGTGGTAACACCAGTAATTGCGTATTGCACCGAGCCGAATGGACTGGACTGCTTGGAGGTAACCCAGCCCAGCCTCATGAGCCATAAAGGATAAGCAATATAGATAATGGATAGAAAGATGAATGATAGGTAAACCGTATTTCTGACTAATACTAGACTAAAAGTTTTAAAGGTTTTATTGACTAAATCTAGACTGAAACTTTAGAGGGCAAGAATGACTTAAAAGTTACAAAAACCAACATGCATGTTTGTCTTAGGAGACTACAGACTGCTAAACCTGAACTAGCAGCCGAATTAACACTGATTTTACCTCTGATTTTAAACTACAAGTTCTTCCTTAAAAACAATCTTCCTTCTCTTCATGACAAGCTGATTTTTTCCCCTTCTTGCCAACTTTAAGTGATAATGGAAAATCCAGCACGTATGTATAATTGCATTGTTGTAATTGGGAGGCATGAGCACCTACGTGTGAAAAAAATATATTCTCTTGAAGCCTTCTTGATCTCTGTGTGCTAAAATAAAAAATAATGAGCCAAGGTGGTTTAATAATGTATAGAATCTCCTTTCTCTCCCTCTTGTCTGAGTCCACGCAGATACTGTACAACTATACAGTGAGGGGAAAAAAATCACAGCTGTGCCACTTATGCACGAGTATTGGGATTACTGCCACCTTTGTCTGCATATTTTTCTTTGATTAATGTCACCCAAATGCTGTGTCTTCCAAATGAGAACCCGGTTCATTTGCATGATTTTTTGTACATGGTGCAAATTTGGGGATAAATTAGTCAGTCTCCTATCTTTGTTGGCGTGGCACTGAGTGATTTTTTTTTCCTTGAAGGGGAGAAGTCTCAGAGCAGTACTCCCAGAGAATTACACCTGTGAGATATGCTAATCATTAACACAGCCATTATGACCTTATTTACCTTCATATAAAAGACAGGAATTAGCATTGGGTGCCCCAAACAAAGAGGGCGCTTATAATCAAGGTGCTCCTGCTTGTTAGCAGGAGAGGCTATACAGCATCTTCAATATGTTTAGTTGCAGGCAACCATCAGTCTGCGTCTTTAAAACGTATTACAGCGCCATCTCCTATTGCTGCCTTGGAGGGGAATTCCCAGATGGTGGGCTATGATTAGGTAGTTCACTTAGCTGTTTAGAAATGAGCATCTGGAAACACAGGTTGAATTAACACTACTGGGTCCCTCATTTTCTCCAAATGAGTGTCATTCAATTAATCTAATTATTAGGCATACAAAAACTGAAGGACTAATAGATTCCTATTATCCCGTCATTATCATCTCTTACTCACAAGTGCTTACGTTCCAAATGGGCTCACATGTGTTTAACGCCTCCAGCTTCTTTTCCTCTGCCCTCAGCTTACCTACGGACATTTTTTTTTTAAATAAAACCACAAACTTTCCTACTTCTTAAATGAACTCATTTGCATTTTGCTCTCCACTGCGCAGTTCTCACTCTTTTTGGATGCAGAGCCCCGCTGGTTTTCATTTTTGTCATGTAATCAGGGGCTGATTTAGACTTCCATCACCAACTGAATGAAAATAAGCATCCAGGAGGACTGAAAACAAGCAGCACGCTGGGTACTAAAGGACTGAGAGGACTCTTAATTAAAGCACTGTATCTGTGACAAACTAAAACGCACCTCAGAGGCGTCATTAGCAGCACATATACCAGCAAAATCAATGGTATAGGTTTGAAATTCAAAGAACTCAATTAGAAGTGCGAAAAGTGCCCATCACATTAGAGGACAGTTATCTCTGCTCCCCATCCCAGACTCCTGTGGCTATGTCTGCTACATTTGTCGCAAACAAAAAGAGCTTCACGTGCAGGATTTTTGAAGACGTCGCTCTCCTGTCACTTCACACTATCTGACATAATGGACGGGCAGAGTGATCCGATGATCGGTGTCAGCTCCTCGTCAGCCATCATCCTTTCACACGGATCATGTGATGCAAGCCTTAAAGTGGGCCTGTGATGTGTCTTTTCCTCCGACTCCCCCCCTTGCCTCCTCCACCGCCCTTCCCCTCTGGAGCCCCCGCTGGCCGGAAGGACCCTCTTCCCGGGGCTGGAGTGGCCCCTGCTGGGACCGCTGAGCCGCTGGCGAGGGATGGAGGGGAGGAGGGGAGGAGGGGAGGAGGGGAGGGGTTCCATCCACAAACCCAGAGAACACTGTCAACACCCCCCTCCCCATCAATCCCTTCTACCCCTCTTCTGTCCCCGCATACCCTCCCCCACAAACAGACAGACACTCTTCCCTTCCAGTGTGTGTAGATGTGTGCGTGCGCTTGTCATTTATCTCCATATGGGCCTCTTTGGTGGATGCATTTGTCAGAGAAAGAGGCAGAGGGAGAGAAGGTGCGTGTGTGTGTTTTCATGCAGGGGCTTGGGTATGACTGATTTTGTGTGCGTGTGTGAAAGAGAGAGTGAGTAAACATGTCCCAGGAAAGGATTAGTCTCATAAGGTGAGACATGGAGAGGAGACGTCAACAATAAATGTCAAATACTGAACAAAGATAATCAAACACAGGGGAAATTCAGTCGGATGTCAATTAAATCATTAGCTTGTTAGAATTAGATGATGTAAAGCTAACTGATCATGAAACAGACTCAAAAAAACATTAATTCCTTTTCTGGACAAAGTCTGGGAGATGGCAGCCGTTTTTGGTTACTAGTGGGCTTTTGAGTATTAAAAATGACTGCCTTTACCAAACCAGATAAGCCTACAGACAGGATAAGAGGTGGAGCTGCAGAAGGTCTTTACCCTCCTGACTAAACAGCAACACTGTTGGAGTATTTCCACTGCATGGTATCAACTCGACTGGCCTCTACTCCACTCTTTTTTAATTTGTTTTTCCATTTGGGATTCAACATGGTGACCTGAGCTGGTACCAAAATGTGTCATGGAGACACTGCTGATCACTGAACTGTTTAGAACAATCTTACTGCAGGGCGGGGATATCTGACACAGGTTTCAAATGGATCCAGTTTTTGGTTCTGAAGTGTTCAATGACTTCAAAAACACTCCTGTGATTTTGCTAAAATGTCATTTTGCTGTTTGCAAGCATTTCTAGAACAAAACTAGTCTCCTTAAGTAATACTATCGAAAAGCAAAAGCTAGAATGTAAGAACATTTTTGTACTGGCACTAATATATAGAAATGAAGTCTCAAAACAGAGAAAATGACAGAGATTGTACTATGTGTTTTCAAAATTCACTAAAACACAAAATGTGCTTTGTTCAAGTTTCTGATGTAACCGTAGGCCTGCAGACTGTGAAACGTCTTGATTTTACTCAGGACGTGAATAAATAAAAGTGAAAGTATATAGTGCATAAATAATCTAATTTGACAAGGGATGCACAATATTAACAGTATGATATTAGTATTGGCAGATAATGGCCCAAATAGTTGAATATTGGTATCAGTTGAAATCATTCTGATTTGATTTCCAAAGTCTCCTTTAACAAGGACACACTCTGGTCATGACATGTGGGGACATGCAATAGAAATGTAATCAGAGTTAAGGCATTTGAACATACACAGAAATGTCCCTACTGTCTGAGACAGCAGAAGAAATAGCTCTTCCTTCATGTTAAAATGAATCAAAAAATGTGCTCAAACTTATGAAACAATGATTTCTGGTCAGAGGTAATTCTCTGTAAAAATGCACAGTGGCTGCAAATCAAAAATGGCATCAATGAAGGTGAGAATAGTGTGTAAAAAGTTAGAAAGTGGTTAGTTTCTGAAAAAAATATTGCATTCAACTTAAATTTTTGTACTCTTGACTATTACCTTGTGATACTGCTTTTAGTTTAAACTCTCTGCTCAATAGTTTGGTAGAGGTAAATAATTATGTTAACTAATATTTGTTAGTTAAAAATATTATTTCAGTGTTGAAATCTGTGTTGTAAGCCACACTGAGACCAGCAGGAGAAAAGCTAGATGGCTGACTAAACGTTCAGCACGTGCAGCACGTTGTGAACCATCTAGGGTCCGATCATAATGATTTGTTAATGTTGGTAAAATACTCATTAGGTAAAGGTTAGTATATGTTATGTTGAAAAGTAATTTCAAGAAGAGGAAATTAGGTCGGCGTGAGGAACTTGAACAACAGTTGTTTGAAGGTGTGATTTGTCTGTTTTCTATTCTATATTTTACAAAAATAAATAAATAAATAATCTATCTAAAAACTAGAAAAGCACTCAAAGAGCACAGACCTCTGCCAAGCAGCTTCAGTCCACTTTGGTGAAAATTGTCCTATCCCGCAATGTTACAGAATCCTTGAAAAAATTCCTGTATCCGGATGGTGATCTGGATCAATCCCAAAATCTAATCATTTCTACCTTATCCCATTCCACACATTTCCTGAAAATTTCATCCAAATCCGTCCATAACTTTTCAAGTTATGTTGAACACAGACAGACAGACAGACAGACAGACAGAGAGACACACAGACTTACCAACGCCAGCAAAAACATAACTTCCTTGGCGGAGGTAATAATCTAATATATATTTTTAGATATGTTCATGATTTTGTAAATGAATTTACATAAAATAACACACAGATCACCACATAGTGTAACTCAGTAGTATATGTTTTCTATGCTTTTAAGGATGTTTTTGTACTCTTCTGTTGAGCAAACACTCAGCCACTTGTTATGAAATAACAAAAAATGCAGTCAGTATCAGCATCTCATCATCAGCCAATCCCACTGATAAGTGACCAGCAACCAGTATTGGCAGCAAAAAGCCTAATTGCTGTAAAGAGCCCATATTATGTCTCTTGGGTTTAATACACTCTATGTTGTTTACATGTCTCTCTCCCGTGATAGCCTACTTCTAAGCACCAGACAAAAAGTCTGGCAAGTCTCTCTCTTACCCTGTCTACAGTGCCAGTAGCTGTCTGAAACAGCTTGAGCACCCCAGTGTGACATCCTATCATTGTTTCTTCAGCAGTTGCCAGTGGGTTTACCACTGGCCCATATTTGCAAGCCCATGCAGGGCATACACCAAAGACACAATGCAGCGCTGGTGAAAACATGGCACTGAACAGCAATGAACTGACCTATTACCATAGAGCAGACCGATCCAGAGGAGGAGAGATCCTAAAGAGGAAGGAGCTCCAACAGAGCATCTGAAACAGAGTGAGAATACAGCTGCATAAGGAGGGCTGTATGTAAAAACTAGAAGGGCTTTTTTTTAAGATTTGCAGATGTGAACATACTGTCACTGTAATTAAATACATGGATACATGGACCTGAGTTAAGGAGTTAAGGCAAAATATATGCTTCTTTCTCTCTCTCTCTAAGCACACACACACACACATATGTATGTGTATATATATATATATATATATATATATATATATATATATATATATATATATATATATATACATATATATATATAAAGAGAGAGAGAGAGAGATAGATATAGATATACATAAACATATATATATATATATATATGTTAATTTTCACCATTGTTTTCAGCTCCTCTTAGGAAGGGCCTCTTTCAGTCTTTCTTCAATCTAGCCAGGCTACAATGCAAACACTTGATTCACAGAGAAGAGATACCAATTTCTCCTTAGCAAGAGATATATCAAGGATGTTAAACAAAGCAAACAGTGGCATGAAATTTTGATAACACAAAGCTAAGCCTTCAATTTGAGCCATCTTCCACAGAAGAAAGCAGAACTTAGCTGTGAATATATTCCCACACGAAACAAGAGCATATTGTGTTATCATGAGGGTCTGTTTACTGAGTGAATCTACATATGGCTATCTAATATCTTTGTGCCATTGAGCAGGTTGGAAGGCTGGAGTCCCAGGGGTTTCAAGGCTGGGATTATGCACAGCAGGGTGTTGAACTATTGCCCCTGTGTGATTGAAAGACCTCCACCAGCTTAGGCCCCTGTTTATTGTACATTTGCATTGCTTGGTTTTCAGGATGCTGCAGGGAACTATCAGTGGGCAGGCGTAGCTCATATCTGGGTGGCTATAATTCGGTTTACCCCCCTCACACTTGTGCCTCCAAGCTAGCAGAAGAAGCTCCAGGCTATAGCCAATCATTTAGTCTGATTGACCAGGATATACTCTGATCAATATCTCACTCAAGACCCCACAAGGTGAGAGGGCAATAGAAGTGTTTAACTATCTCAGGCCTTTATTGACTCTGGCATTCAGCATAAAATACCAAAACACGTGAATAGGAGAAATAAGAGGACGTTAAATCTGTTTATGCAACAAAAGAAACTGTGAGACTAGAAGCCCCAAGCAGATATTAATCTACATATTTTATTGTACTTATTTATTATTATATATTATTATTATTATTATTTCTCGAGATCTTGACTTCTTTGTGTTGTTACAGCAATAGTTATGCAACTATAACATGTCAATTTCTTAAACAAAACAAAATTGAAATTACCTTTAAACAAGACTTAATTAAGTTGTTATTATAGGAACATGCATAGTTATCCTAAATATCACAGAATAATGTTGATGAGATTTCAAGAGGAAAAAAAACTGTGAACACAGGAAAACAGGGTAAACTAGTGAACAGTGAACAACTAAAAAGTCTCCATCAGTTTTTCAACATGGTAAGACCAGTTCTTTGTGTACTTTGTCGTCGTAAGTCCAAAATCTCCAAATCCCTCAAATTTCATCTTAATGAAAGCCAAGCCACCCACCAATAGAAGGCCCTGTATTTTGCTTAATCGCTACTTCCTTGCAGCCAAAAGTCTCCTCAACCTGGAAACAAAAGGTCAAAGTTATGACACAAAAACAAAAGTTGTGTTTTTGGTTGTCCTCGACTTGGTATTTGTAACTCAAGAGGCATATGACATTCTGAAGGGTTTACAGCAGGGGTCATCAACCTGGGTCTTATTGACGTTTCTAGTAGATCTTTAAGACTGGATGGGTTAGTGTACATTTGACACACATGATGAACCTTTTCACTTATCCACGACATACATATATAAATCTACTGAATTCAGCTGCTTTGTGCACCCCATATTGTTTTCAGTTTTAGCAAGATATACAAGGTTATACATGTGTTTTATGCTTGCATTGTTCTAGTTTTCAACTCTTAGAGTCACAAATTGTGTTTTACACTGCTAAAGCTGTGAAATACAAATGTGATTTTAGATCCACCGATTCTATATTTTTACTCCTTTCCTTTATCACATTTATGAACTGAAGATTGTATCTACTGGCTTAAATTTGAGTAAAATTAAATAAAGACCATCAAAAATTATCATTTTGTTTATTTCTCTCAATGAATTTGGGCTGGTAGATCTTGCTTTCTCCATTACCGTATGGGATCTTCATCTGAAAAAGGTTGGTGACCGCTAGTTTAGAGCTCATGATTCTTGTTACCCTGCTGTTTGCCCCCAGCCATATGCATCAACCTTCTCACCCAGTATGGCCCACAAGTCAATTACAACTACGTACATTGACAAACAATGCCAAACTTTGACAATGGTATGTTAATTTTTACCAAAATTGAATGTAAATTTTCATGTTGTTTCTTTCATATTGTCAAAGCCAATCTGAGAAAAAAAAACTTTTTTTTGGAGGGGCAACATTTATATACTAATGGATTTTTTTATTTTGTGATTAGTGGTCTGAGCACGATTTACTACGCTATAAAAAGATAAATGCCAGCAGTTTTTTTTATTTATTTATTTATTTATTTTTTGCTTTTACCATTATTTGAAACCCATCATCCAAAATAAAATGATACGATCTTGGGAACATAATGCTGCAACTCAAATAACTGTTCTTAAAAGAATGTATGTGACAAAAAAAATAGCTTGTTATTTCAGTTGGTAAAAAATATGCTTGGCTGGAGCATAATTTTACCTACCTACTGTCTTGGCTGGTTTATAAAGAAATTAGTTTTCATTCCTGTATGTTAGTTTAATCTGATACAGCCTACATAAAACTTATCTTCAACTTTCAGACCAAAATATTGCCTTACCATGAAGTTTCCAAGAAGTGCTGCCACTGCTCTGCGTTTGTTTCAGCTGTCTTTACATCCATGTTAGATGACGGCAGCTGCCGTAGTCCATCTTAAACTCTTTGGCTGGCTAACTGCACACTTCCCCTCTACAAACCGACTTCACAAAATTTACTTGCTGACACTCTGATATCGTGGCCTTGTGTACAGCAAATACCTCTCAGTTTGGGCTGTTTTCTAAAATTTCATTGACTTTGAAATCATTTGCCAAGGAGCATTCCAGTATGGATTCTCATCTTCTCAGAGTTAAGGTAGTAACGTGCTCATGCTTTGTGTCAATCACAAGTCCTCCGATTCTTCTTCTTCCACCACTGAAGAGCAGATCTATTAACAAAGATAATTGCATTTGGATCCATGCCCTGAAGTGGTCAACTATGCAATTTCACTAATTCATCCTGGTGAAAGGTTGACCTTAAGAAATGTAATTACACACACCTGAGTTACACAAGAGCCTAAGAGGTCCACCAAACATTTACCACTAGTGGAAGGTATAATTACTAGAAAACAATTAGCCCATTGTTGTAGGAGTAAAGACTTCTTCTGATGCAGCTTCTGGCTCTAAACCAACAACTGATTCTGAAAACGCTGCTGGATGCTGTCAATATTAAAACATTTTGTTGTTTTATGCTTAAGTCATTAGAATTTGTTAGAAACACAAAACACCTGCCTCTTTTTAAGGTATACAGTGGCAGGCGGCATTAGTTCTACATGAGCACGTGGAATTAAGTGGTTTAGAGTAACCTGGTATAAACACAAATCATTTATGAATTTTAATAGGCCCGCCCAGGCCTCATAACTATGCATGACTTCATACTTTAATAATTGACAGGAAATATGAACTAGGCCAGGGGTCGCCTATTAGAATGACTTTTCATTTAATTTTTTGACAGCCCAATACACAAATGCAGGGTGGATTTCTGGAGCAAATATTCATGTAAGTGCACAGGAACCTTTTCTGGTAAAATCTAGCAGCAATTCCCCTGAGGCCTGGACCACCTCTCTTATAATTACACACAGCAGTACACTTTCCACTAGTGAAGTAGACCTTACTCACTAAATTCAATTTGTTCATAGTGGTTTAACATTGTGAGTGAATACAAGGGATTAAAGGCACCCAGGGAGCTCTGAAATTAGACCCCTGATTTTGTTTATAAAAAGAGATCTGTACAGACACAAACATGACTGTCCATCTGGTTGATGACAGACACATTTTCTTTTAGAGGTCAGGAAACTAGGAAATGAGTTTGGTGTATTAATGCCTTGAGTGTGTAAATTGGTTACTTTGAGTTGACACCATAGATGACTTTATCTCTTGATGTGTTTGTGCTAACTTAGTTTCTATGGCTGCATTTTCTCACATATTTAAACCACTGATTGGATTTTTTTTGATACAGTGATAAAAAATACAACCTGTATTTTTGCTGGTGCTTTGACTACGACATCTATCAACACAGTCATCCACAAGTCATCAGTTAACATGGCCAGTCATTATACCCATACACCAATAGAGTTACAATGGTTCACAGTAACAAATGTTGAAAAAAGTAATGCAGGAAGTGCTGATGCTGAGGTCTGATGACTCATTATCAGTTGTCAACAAATGACAATGACTGGTGTTTTTTCTGACTTTTACTGCCAGGATGATCACCATGTTTGCAGTTTACTTCTAACATAACAGGTAGTTACATGTTGCCTTAGGTCTTTTTGTGCTCTCTAGCGGTATTCTCTAGTTTCATGCATCACATACAGGCAATACATACAAAAACACTCATGATGCCTACAGATGCAAATTTGAATGAAAAGATGAACTGGAAGTATATCATCGACGTAAGCTTTCTTCTTCTTCCCCTCTATTGCACACCGGCAACTGGTTTCCTTGAACTGCACCAGTTTGACATTATACCGTTGTTTCATCATCAGTTTAAGCTCATTGGCTCACTGTAGCAAACCCATTGCAGAGGGTAGATGTTAGAATGAATGAAAAACATTGACAACATGGTGCTGAGCAGTGCTAAACCAACCGGTTACCACTGGGTAGACCTATAAACTAATCACAGTGGACTAGGCCCATGTGGGAAAGGAGCCTTGAAGGAGCAGGAGATCTGACAGAGCAGCTCAGACAGAGTGATCATACAGCACTATCAGCGGTACTATGTATATAAAAAGTAGACTTTTTAACATTACTGATTTTGAACATACCCTAGCAGGCATCAAACATGAATATATGAACCTGATGTAAAACAAAATATGACCTGTATGAAATACAGTCCACCACTGTTTAGCACCATGCACCCTGGCCACTGAGATTCTTAACTTCTAATATCTTGGTAGAAAGATAATCAGGTACTGTATGTTGTACACGCTTGAAGCCAGCACGGTGTATAACTAAAGGATCACCAAAGTTCAGCTAGAGGTCAAAATGGTCCTTCCATCATCAACACCTACCCCTATCAGTGGCAGAGAGGTGTTCACACACAATAGAACAATATGCCGTGGGAGGTGAAGGAATGTGGACCCTGTCACCCCCCTTTTTTATCACAAGCTAAAACTCATTGTATCCCTAAGATGTAAATCTACACCTCTGAGCTGTAAAAGTGCTACAAAGAGCCTTCTTGACCGAGTAAATTAACATGCATCCCACTCGCAATTAAACAGACAGACTGACATTGTCGCTCCTGCATGGGCGCAACACTGGGGGCTTTGTTGACATGGCGTCTGGACAGAGGAAAAACCAGAGGAAAATATTTTCAACTGAGTCATCGACTGGACATCGAGATCTGGTGACAGGACTCAGAGTACAAAACAGGACGCTTTTAAGCTGAGCTGCTGTTTTTTTCTCTCATGTGGGGTACTGCTGCACCATCGTTATGATCATTGAAACACCAACAACAGAACCAAATGTCGACTCCAGTTTGATGTTTGACTGTACACTGTTGACCAGTTAGAGTCTGAACAGCAAACTGTTTCTCTAAAAGGCAGGAAAACAACATTTATATCACTGTGTTCATGTTTCCACAGTTGCTCCAAACATTAAATCTGAATTGGACTCACTCTACAACAGATGGTGCCAGCTGTTTGTGCAGTTTATAGCTCACAAAAAAGGAGCACATAACACAAAGCTCAGACATGCAACATCTTCACACAGAGCTTATAAAAAAACCCTACATGTACCCAAAAAGTACTTAAAATCAGACATTATTTGGACGGCTATTGTAGGTTTACTCCTTGTCTTTATCTTTACATAAAATTGCATTTTTGATAGAGAAATTTTAGTAATGTTCAAACTCTGTAATTTGTCCTTACATTTCTTTGTCATTACCTTTAACCAAATAGGAATGATTATAAACCCATATACTGATGCCCTGTGAACACTTTGGTCCAGTTTTTTAAGTGATCATTTTATAAAATTTACATCCCAGAAAAAAATGACCCTTATAATACAAATCCATCAACAATAACGTAACCTTGTCTTGGTTAGAACACAAGAAAAAATACAAAGAAAAATCCACCTCACACCTAGGTTACAAACAAAAGATGGATGTGCTCGGTTATCAGAAAGACAAAAAAAAATCAATAGCCAACAGTAAGTGGCTCTGTTGTCCAATTGCATGAATGTTGATGGTTCAAATCTCGAATCTTGGTTTGGTCTCTGTTCCCCTAATGAATGTATGGATTAAAAAAACAAACATACTTGTTAGGCTTTAATTTGAGCTCTATATGTGAGTCCTTCAGTTGGCTGGTGACCAGTCTAAGATGCACCTTAATATTTCAATGAAGTTTCAGTTTGATTGCTAGTAGGTGTCAGGTTTTCTTTAAGATCAAAACCTAATAAATAATGTACAGCATTGCTGAGACATAAATGCATTTATGTTAAAAAGTTGATTTCATAATAGGTAGGCTTACTGACACTTCTGTGCTCTTTTATGGAAACAAAGTCCTTCACTTTCCTCATTCTTATGATTCTTATGACTCTCATACATTCACACCCATTCACTCTCTATGATGTTTCTAAGTTTCTATGCAAGTTGTCCATCAGTGTTAGCTAACACATCCACAACCCTTCAAACCCATGTACACACCACTCACTCACTAGTGGGAGCAAATGGAGGTTAAGTGTCTTGCCCATGAACACATCCACATGTGACAGGGCTTGGCTTTTGTTTGCATGGTTAGACTGCAGATGGCGCTGCTTTAGTCACAGACATGCTGACATGCTCAACACAGTAGTTGTTATGCAAGGTGAATCTTTGTTTATTTTTTTTCCATGAAATCAACAAGTGATACACCAGATGGACCATTCTGTCACTAACACTCATTATATGCAAATCAGATAATGTAGTAGGCGGGTGCTACTGCCGTATAAAATACAAACATAAGCCACTTTGTAGTACCAACTATCACCAAAACAAGTTTGGAGTGGAGTGAAAATGTCTTTTCTAATGAAAAATGTTCTCAGTGTTGTTATTTAGATTTCATTTGATTAATCAATGCGGTCAGATCTCAGAAAACTGCTACTGAAGCTGTTAGCTAATCTCTGCATGAGCAGTCAATTCCTGCTGTTGTCTTACTCGTAGTTCCTGCCTCTTCCTGTTGGAAAGGATTTTGGTTGGCCATGCCATTTTGGGCAGCTCACAATCATTTTATCAGAGCTCAGCAAGATGGATCTGATTGATTCCAGACATTGAATCAGGTGGATTCAGCTGCTGTGTGAGGATAATCAGCAGCACCTCATCCTTGTGATTTTTGTACTCTGTGTTTGTTCATTTTACAGCTGGACATTTTCCAATATCTTTTAGCTTTGATGTAAACACAAATATTTCATTAGTATATTCATATTTAAGCTTTTTATCATTTAAGTCATGCAAGTTAGCAGTGCACAACTTGTTCTTTACACTTCTATAAAGCATATTTAATTAGAAAATAATACAATGAGAATATTTTTACAGTTTCGTTGCAACTGTCCGCTGATGATGATTATCTGTTACTGTCAGCACAAACAGATGTCCCTTTACGTGATGCTTCTGATGAAAGGACACCTTATATCTCTTCATACATATCCCCTCTGCTCTCACTCCTACACTTTGTTTCTTTGCACTTCCCCATTTGTCTCATGTGGAAGAGATAAAGCAGGGAAAAGATGCAACTGAGGGATCAATGGATGCAACTTTTGTCTGAGTTTTTTTTTGTTTGTTTTTTTTTTTTTATCAAGGATGTTTCCTCTGCCAGTTACCATTTCGTTGTGTTCCTGTGTCATGAAAAAAAGTAGAAGATGAACAATTTTAGTCGTGTAATTTGTTGAAGAACTAAACAGTTTCAAACAATGCATCTAAGAGTGTGTGAAACACACACGTGTTGTTTAATGCTGCATATAAGGAGACATCAGAGAAGGCATGAATACATTACCATCTGCTGCTTTTAATCCCAGACAGTTACAGTAGTGGCATGTTTTGGTAAAAGGATATCATTAATCATGGGTATAATCAGATGACATCGGGTCATGGCCCACTAAGTGTGTTTTCCTCATTATGGTAATATGGAGGAGAGGGGTGTGTTTCCGCCCTTCTTCCTCCTCCTCTTCTTCTTTTTTTTTTTTACTCCGACACTTCTTTTCCTGACAGCCCATTACTGATGGAGGAGGGAGGGACAGATCGGGTGGACAAAGCAGCAGTGGCAATCTCTATTACTGACCAAAACCAGAATCAGAGCAGGGTTTATTGCCTTGAAGAATGCAGGGCATTTGTCAGTGCATCATTACTCTGAAGGTCCTGTGTATATGGTAGTAATGAGAACAGAATTACTTTTGTAAAAACTAAGCCTTCAAACAGCCCATATAAAACTACACCTAGCATACATTTGAAGGTTATACAAAACCACCAAAACTCTGATATAAGCCAAAGATTTGCTGGAAATGGACTTGCCCAAATTGTTTCACAAATGTATGGATTGATGAAACTAAAGTAATGAGATCTTGATCTCTCAAGAACTCAAGCTAACATGTTCAACAAACCCAACATCTTCTCCCTAGTTAAGCTGGTGATAAGTCTGTATACCCTAAAACTTGTAAATGAAAATGTTTTTATTTTATTATTGTTTCTAGTTTTAATTGTTTTCAAACTCATTTTACAAAATCGACATTTTGACTAAATTACACCTTATATTAATGGTCAATAGAAAAATAACCTTAAAAACAAAACTTGTGCATGTCACAAGAGGAGCAGCTTGACTAGGGAGTGTGCTAAAATAATTTGCAGTAAAATTATGTGATAAGTACAGAGGAAATAATTCAGTTAATATCAGTTTTAATGTTACACATATATGAGGCTGTATAAAATAAAATGCATCCATGGATAAAATCCAATGAAGAAATGAATCGATTCACCAATAAATTGCTTTCTTTGGTATCACGATTTTTTTTCAGTTTTAAAGGAAGCAATATTGATATTTTATTAGCTGATAATTTGTAGAAATTCAGAACATTTGTTTTGTATTGAATTTCAGCCTCTGACTGCTACTTGGCAGCAGGCATATAATCATTTGCCACTCTGTCCCCCAAATACTTTTATTAATTTCATTTCTGCCACTGGAAAAGACAAAGTTTATCCATGATGCAGGGACCATGCTTCATACCAACAACATTGAATAGAAGCTACATTTTTAAGCAACTATTATTATGTGTTCTTTAAGAAAAAATAAATTAGAATTACTTGTTCGTCATAAAAAGTGTTATATTGAACTTTTTTAAATGACAGAGGTATCATATTTCTAGATTCTTGACAATACACACCCCTAATGGCGGCCTAAAACCCTACAAAATAAGTATTTTTTTAATAGAAATTTAGGTTCAAAATAGATTTTAATTTTTACCATTAATGAATATAAGGTACAAGCAGCCCACTCTGTTGAAATAATTATACCCTCTCAATATATTCTAATAAATAACCAGAAAGCAAATGAGAACATCGCAGGCGTGCAGAATTATGAGTCCTTGCTTAAAAAAACAAAACTGGAAAAGTCCATTTAGTGAGTTTTGTTAACTTTAAAATGATTGATTTCTTCACACCATGTTTCTTTGTCATCAGATCTTAAATCAAGTCGCTCCATCGTCAGTTTATGAATAGACCGAGAGCGTTTCTGTGGCAGTAGAAAATAAACCCAGGGGCTATTTACTGTCTCCTTGATATATGAAGTTTGTGGTTTTGATTGTGTGTGATTATGTTCTGGGGGAATGACCTTTAGTGGCAACCGTATTGTAATATAATGAGGATGTGTCAGTGGGCCGGGAGTACAGTGATGAGTCCGGGGGCCAGGCGAGCGGGCGTTTAGAGCATCGATCCGTCGGCACCATGGGTATAGGAGAGAATCTGAAAATATTTCGATGCCTCTTTCTCCCTGATATACAGGTGGAGGCGAGATCTCATCGAGCTGCTCTTAGGCACTTGAGGAAACGTGAGCGGTGGAGTACAACACAAAAGGAGACGGGTTTTTGCAGCCCTATACCATAGATGGATCTGTTCTCTCCAAAAGCATACACAAACTTACTGAAAATATAACGTGAAACAATAAAACGTAGCATTTCAATCTCATTTTGTCTCTAAAAAATGCAGGCAGAACACATAAAATGTAGATCAGAATATGACAATGTTGTCCCATGATTCATGAGAAAAAGACAAAAAACATTCAGCACAGAGGTGGTGCAGTTTGATATGGTGATGGATTCTCTTGCCTCCACCCTCTCATTAACTCTGGCCTGGGTAATATGACCTAAGAGAGATTTTCTCCTCCTACTTCAGCCCTAACACGCAGTCTCTAAGCCCTGCCTGGTAAGCCCTGTCTCATAAAGCACAATTAAGTGGGCCAATCAGACAAGGCTTTAAGTTACTCTTCTAGTGCCTTAACTCCACAATTAACCAAAACACACCATCAGCAGCGAATCAGCCCTGCAGATTTCAATCACAATCATAGTCAGTGGCAATGTCCTAATTTGCTGTGACTTTTTCTTCAAGCACTTCTTGGTGTGATTTGAACTAATGGGATTTCAAATCAATATTTTTTGTCTGTTTTTGAGCTGAAAGTCCGTTTTAACGTGATCCCATGTGTTTGTTGGATGTGATTTTAGCGTGTAGTGTGAATAGTTTATCTCTGGGGTGTGAGCCCTAACTATGGAAGCAGAGCTCTAGTGAAACATTAATCACAAAAGTATTATGGCTCATATCCTTGGACAGCACATTAATTCAGGTGGCTATTAGGCTGCCTCCCAGCCAACCTTCGAAAAAGGTCCACATTGAAATTCAGTTGACAGTGTACATTGTGCAGAAAGCTAACTATGTTGCCACCGCATCCCAACAATAAGCAAAACAAATTGCAGATATGAATATAACCCATATGTGAGTATATTTAGAGGAGCGGGAGCTGCAGCAGAATGTGAACAGTGGACTTCAGTCGGCAGTGTGTGTAATCACTCTGGACCGGCACAACAGTCTCCCCTGTATTTCTTGTCAATAGAGACAGACGCTCTACCTGTAGATGGAAAATATAAAAAAA
Organism: Cetoscarus ocellatus; assembly: GCA_037902135.1. Lineage (NCBI taxonomy): Eukaryota > Metazoa > Chordata > Actinopteri > Labriformes > Labridae > Cetoscarus > Cetoscarus ocellatus. Next base: position 159,106 of record JBAMNC010000681.1, read on the forward strand.
AGGCTGAAGAAACACCAATTAGAAAGGCTCTCTCTCCTGCACTCCCTCAGAAAAGCCAGGCTCCGCTAAAGGTCAGCCTGAAATTTGAATGACAGGGCCAAAGTCTTTTACTCATAATTTTTGTGTTTGCAATAGATTTCGGAGCAATTCACAGCCTTAAAGGCCTTAAGTGGAACAGCAATTAATTGTAATGAATAATCTGACAAATCTGGTTGACATATGGCCGCTAATACTCCTCCTTTCTAAAGGGAGCAGTGGAGGGATTAGATTACCTCAAATGAAATCTGGGAGCGCTGTGCCATCTGCATGTACAGGGAGAGGCAGTGCACGTAGAACAGGACGTGAGAGGAACCAGGGGTCTGCTCCCTGCTGTTCTGGTTCCCTCAACCTCACCAGCGACTGATCTGGGAATAGGGCCTGTTTTTTTTCTCATCTTATTGAACCAGCTGCCTCTCATGAAGTAAAACGCAATAATGCTCTGGCGTTGCCAAAATCGAACACACCGAGGAAAGCAAACAAACATGACAGAAGTGATAAGTGTTGTGCAAACATATAAACAACAGTGCCGTGCACAGCCATCTGAGCGCAGCGAAGCCATTACTTTATTAAAAGCATTTAAAAGTAATGAATTACCGTGCCTCATATGGAGCTTCACATCTGTTCAGTGCTTTATTTGTAAAGCTAAATGAAGTATCCTGTATCATGTACAGTAGCTGTAAGACATTAAAGAGTTTGTAATGAACGACCAGTCAGCGTCATTATGTAACTGAGTAGTTTGCATACAGAATACAGTCTACTCAAGACATATTTTGACAAAAAAATAAATAAATCCTTAGGTACTTTCTGATTTCAAAGTAAAAATCTAGAGCAGGGGTGTCCACACTATGGCCTGGGGCCTGACTGATTCACTTTTAGCTGGCCTGCAACAAGTTCCCAAAAATAATGTAAGTTTTGTCCACATTAGAACTTGTAGCTTTGCTTCAGTGATAAAATAAACATAAAGTGATTACAGCTTTTAAAATCAGCACGTTGCACTCATTTGCTTTGCTCCAACCTCTGTTTCAAGGTCTGATTTATAAAGAACTATGTGATAATTAGCCTCAATACCAACAGTCAGTTTTGAGTAGTTTACTTTTGTTTGAGTCTGAAGGAGGAGATGACTTGTTAGCGTCAAAACTGACACACCGGATGGACTGATGTATGTAATTTACTTGTCCATCTGGGCAACAGAAAGTGTTTGGAAATGGGCAGAACCTTTCAGTAGAGTATCTGGCAGGTGTTTGGATAATTGTTCTATCAGTCACATTCATTTTGGGTCAATCAGATGATGTATTAGGCGGGCGCTACTGCCGTGGTGTAAAGTACAAAACATGAGACAAACTCTCTGAGGTGCTTTTAGTGTAGTTACTTGTTTTTCATTTAGTAAAGAAATGCGGTTCAGATCTGATAAATCTGCTACTGAAGCTGTTAGTATCTTTGCTACTCTCTGTACAATCAGTCACTTTCTGCTGTCTTCTCGCTTGTAGCTCTCGCCTTTTTCTACTTTAATGGATGCTAATTGGGCCCTGCTGCTTCAGGCCAAGTAAAGTCATTATAGATTGGAGCTTGGCAGGATGGATCTATCTCATTACAGAGTAACCAATATTAATTTTTAAAAAAAGCTTTCTATTAACCTGTGAAGATAAACACTTACTCTTTCAATTCTGGTATTAGTTTAGTTTTGAACAGGCACACCTCTAAGTATACCAAAACAGGATTTAAAGGGGTCCTTTAAAGTTAGTTCCTTGGTGCATTTTTGTACAACTTCATAATAAGAAATCCCACATTTAAATATCACTAATATCTAGTACATCTTCATAATCTTTTAATTTCACATTCTCACAGACGTTAAGTGTCATCATTTAAATTAAGGGTCTCAAATTGCATTTATGTATTTATTTACACAAATATTTGTGCATTGCCTGTCTACAAACCCCAACATTAAAATGCGTCCTCCTCCTTGGTTGCTCGTTCTACCAGAAAAGTGTTTGCTCAAATAGTCTATGTTTTCCTGATGATGTCATCTTGGGATTTTCCAACTCCCCCGGATGGTTGAAACTCCCCGAGTCAGGTGTTTGGTCAGCCCACAGCAGCTGCTGAATATTTCCAGGCATATTTGTGCAGCAACAATAAACTTTAGAGCACAGCTCTGGGAAGCTGCAGCCACATCAACCTATACTAAAATAGCCTGTTTTGAGCAGGGCTGAAAGAAAGGGGTTTATAAAATCATCTACCTGAGTGGGTTTTATTGACAAGCCACTTAAAAAAATGTTCTGGATCTGGAACCAGTGTAAGCTTGTTGACATGGAGAAAAACATAGGACCTGTAGTGCATCCATCCATCCATTATCTATACCAAATTTCCTTTTCAGGGTCACAGGGGCTGGAGCCTTTCCAAGCTGACACTGTGTCCCCCTGAACCAGTCACTAGCCAATGACAGGGCCACATAGAGAGACAGACAACCCTCACACTCATACTTAAGGGCAATTTGGGATCAACCTGTAATGCAGTACTTCTAAATTAGTGGGATTTCTTTTTGCCAAACTTAGATTTATGACTTTGAAAAAATGTTGTCAAGCTGTTGTGTTAGTCTTTAAAAATTTGAATTGAAATATAAATGATAATCAGTGTTAGTATTTGAAATAAATGCAGCTGTAGGAAGAGTGGATAAATACTCCAATACATTCATAAAAAATACTCTTTTCTTCCTTGATTGTATTTAAATAAATCTGTGGTTAGCTCTTTTTGTGACCTTTTTAAAGTTTCTCCGCTCTTCATTTAAAGGTCACATGTTAAATCCTAACAAGCTTGCATTGGTTGTATGATACAGGTATCCCTGTATCATATTTTTCAAGTTACCTAACAAAAAGTCCTCTCAAGTAGTGGATGTTGACATGCCTATTAACTCTTCTGTTTCATCCCCACTTAGAATAGGCTAGTGTATACACTCATTGGTTTTGGCTGACCACGTCCCTTTAAGGAAGACAATGCAGCTTTCTCTTTCCAGTGATGTGCTCTAATGTTTACTGTGACCAAAAAAATTGCCTTTCCAATGGAGCCAGTTATGGGCTGAACAAACCCACACAAACTCCCAAGCTTAGGAAGTGCTTCCTTTCAAGGGGAGGTGGCTTAATGATGTCCTTACAGGAACATTTTCTGCTGACTGTTTAAACTTATTTTCTGAAAGGCATCGAGGGACACAGAGGGTGAGGAGACATTTTCCATTTTCTGATGTTAGGGATGTTTGTACTTGGACTATGGGCTCAATTTTCTCTAAATAAAAAAAAAAACGTGGAAAAGTATACTTTTACTTGACATACGGGAACATGAACCAGGAGAATAAAGCTCAAAGACAAAAAGGAATTTTCATACCAGTAAACTTTCAAATACAAGAGTACAGTGACAGTAATAACACGTACAGCAGCAAAAATTTGTCAAGGTTGACCACAGTAATAAATATGTCAGTCAAAACTCCTGCAAACACAAGTGTCCGAAACCAAGTCATTTAACATCCTCAAAAGCATCAAATGAGATTAGCTCATGAAGTTTTAGATCTTTTTTGGTGGGTTAAGGTCGGGGTGGGGAGTGTCATCCTCAAAGGCCAGGCACAACAGAAAAATTAATAGGGACCACTGAGTTTAAGTAAGTCCTTCAAAGCAAATGTAGCTTGCTGCTTCACCAGACTTAAAAGAAAGCTCTGCAAGAGAAAGGTGTTTCTAATGCTCGTGTTTGTTATTCCAACTGATGGAGTAGATAGGGTCATAAAAATGCTTTAAATAGTGCCACTAATATAAGAATAGCTCACTCCGCAGCTCTGAGAAACAATGTATTTGTGGGAGTGTGCTGCAGTATCAACAGAGCTGATATGTGTAATGGCGTCTCACTGTAAACTCCTGCTAAAAGCCTGATAAAGAGCCGCCTCCTGCAGGATGTCTATTAACAGCTGGCTGACATAAGCAACTGCCTCAGCAAATTCATTTAAAGGGGAGAAAATCCTACTCATAGTTTACTCTCACTTTTTCTCAAGGTTGCGGAGGCTAACAGAGTAGTAAAGCACACACTCCAGTTCATCTTTTATGTTCTTAAAGATCCTTTGAAGAAGTTTAGCAAAAGCATAGCAACATAATAGGGAGATACTGTTTTCTGGCATATAGTTTTTTGAAAGTTATCGTTGTCTTGTTTGGTAAAGCGAAATGCTATATTGTGTGACATGCTTGTTTTATCAAGCATTCTGTTATGGAGGTTGTGTTTTGGTAAATGTTAAATGGGCTCAAGCTTGCATAGTGTAATGATCATCAACTGGCGGCCTGGGAACCACATCAGGTCCCCCACAGCTTACCATCTGGGCCCCAGAACATTATAAAATTTTTTAAAAGATATGAGCTAGAAAAATATGTGGTTTTGGGTATATCTTTTTGTTGTTACATAGCTATAACCTAATCAACTTTCATGAACTGTGTAAATATGGAAGCAACCCCCAAACAACTGAAATTGAAACAGTTTATCAGGCTTTATGTTTAATCTGACACCTGAAAGCCATTCTTAGCTAGTATTTAACCAAGAATATGTGTTAACTGAGAGACAAAACATGCTGGAAAACAAGGCAGCCCCAGAAAACAGAAGGCTAAATAACTTTACTGCCCAGTGTGGCTGGCAGCAGTATGGGTGATATGGACTTATCTTTTTAAGGCATAAAAGTTCAACTACTATGTTATGTAAATGGTGGGATTTGGAGGTGGGGGGATTTCCAGTGGCTACAGGTTGACTGGTAATTGGATGGAGCCTGTCAGTCACTTGGCTGGAAGAGGAAAATTGAAACAGCTGCATCTGTGTTATTTAGACCTACATATTTATATTATTACATTGTTTTTGAACCCCGCCCCCGCCCCCCAATTGTCTGTCAAGCAAAAAACTGGCCCTTGTGTAGCTGATGACCCCTGCCAAGGGCACCCTCTTGCACCTTTTATGTGCCACTCTTCACTGAAGGCTATTTCCCATAATGCATAGTTGTGTTGCAACGTTCTAGTTGCTTGTTAAATAGCAGTATGCACACAATACTGACGGTGTGTGTTTTATCCATTGGTCAATGGCCCAAGCTGATGTGATATTTGATTATTAGTTGGTATTTTATCAATTCTTACCTCTGAATTTGAATCCTCCCACACTGGGAAGTTCTGCGATCTCATGTGCCCCATAGAGACAAAAATATTCACAACTTCTTGAGCTCATGAGTTCAAGCCACAAGTTCATCTCAAATTGTAATTTTTTTGTTCATTACAGTGGTGACAGAGTCAGTGGGCTTGAGTGTTTAGTCCCTGCTGTCAGGCTACACAGGCAGATATGTGAGGATCCAGTCATTCTCTCGCAGTAAAACACCCTTCAGTCTACCTTATACAGTGAACCATAATTGAATTTATTGTTTTTGTGTCTCTGCAGCCCTGGACCAAATGTACTACAGCCCATAACTGGGCTGGCCCTGGCCTGTTAGTTAGGGATCTTTCCTTTAACATGTTACTTTTCTCAACTTATAAAGCAATAACCTTATATTCAATATGCTATCCAACACTGATAATTACTTGCCAAATTAAGGTTTTTCAAAAACACAGTTGTTGGCGTTCTAAGTGTCTGAAATATCTCAGTGATAGTCGGTGTTGAGCGGTGGTGATCTGAGACGGTGCATCTGCTCACATCATGCCTAACCAGTGCTAATGTGATGAAGACTCACCTAGAAAACAGACTAATCACCTCATCCAGATGCAGCGGGTGTCACCTCGCACATCAGTCACTGCTGGCTGCTTTATGATCATCACTTTAACCCCAATGTAGCTCTGGTACACAGCGCTGGGTTGGCTCCATTTACTCCAGCTGACAGAGGGCAAAAAAACAACAATGCATAATCATCCTTTTCTTCCTCTAAAATGCATTCTGAGCCCATAGTTCAGGAGCCAGGTCTCATTTTTAATTGCAGGAATTGAATAAAGAAGCTTTTTTTTCCTCCATGAGGTGCTGGTGTGTGGCTAGCATAATTGCCAGGGAACAGGTCTTAATTTAAACCGGGGGGTAATTATCATGCAGAGCATACCCACCCAGAATGTTTGCATAACTATCACAAGCGTTTTCATAAATGATGCTTTAATTAGTCTTAATTAGAATTTGTTTAAGTCAGCAGGGAATGCAGGGCCCGTGAAATGATGTATGTAATAAGCATCAGGGCCCGCTCTGTTTTTTTCCTTACTTGGGGAATAGAGCTGACAAAATCACATCACATTAAATTGATTCAGTCAGAATTAAAATTCTTATGGTATTAATTAAATGGGGGAAGATCTCATTAGCAGACTGTGTGGTGAGGGAGAGACCCTCTCTGCCAGCAGATGTGACGGTGTCAGAGCTGACGTACACGCTCGCCATTAGGGCCCAGAGATGAGGGAGGAAAGCGAGCGAGGAGAGGATAGGAAAGGGGAAAAGGAAGGAGGCAAGTTGGGAACACGGGAAAGGAAAGTTAAGGATGTGTGGTGGAAGAGAAAAGAGGGGATCTGAGGAGGGGAAAGTGAGGAAAAAGAGAAAGAAAGGGAGTGCATGTGTGTGGTTCATGGAGGACGGGGGGGAGGAGGAGTGCAGGGGTGGCAGCATATTAATGGGCTGTGGGCTCCTCACCATCTATAGCTTTATTTAGCTTCATTTGGTCTATTTGGCTGGAGGAATTCAATAAGAAGAGAGCTAATGACTTGACCAGATACCCTGTTATCAGCACTGATGAGACACCCTCTCTGCTTGACTCTTTATACAGCTACAGTCGTCTAATAGGCCTCAGGAAGACTGCTGCCGAGGGTACAGTGCAGACCTCTATGGAGATATAAAGAACATGATTGTGCCTCGGGGGGCTTTGCTTCTCTGTTAAAGACCTCACCTGATCCTCTTGTTAGGGAGCTAATAGCTATTGACACTATTCTTAAAGAAGTGAACTGCAGAATAACAATCCAATTCAGAGGGGCGACTGCACAGACTATGTCTTCTTTTATCTTAGTGTGTTTTCTAACTTGTGTTTTTAGTCTTTAGTTACATCAGGACAGCGGATGGCATTAGGGGAAAAAAACACAAAGGGGGACCCCTGCAAAAGCTCCAGGACTGCATTAACACTCAAGTCTTATTCAGGTATGATTTTGTATTGAACAGGGGTTACGAGGTTATGGGCCCATGAAAAAATATTGCTGAGGGCCCCACCACCACAGCCCAAACCAACCCCAATTAACTGCTTGAGCCACGTCTCTATCATGGAAACAATAACATAAAGTAAAGTACAATAATAGAGATCAAATCTTTCTCTCGCGTAACTCTTGATGTGAAAAAAATCCCTGCAGCAATTTTTGTCTGATTTAAAGACAATAACATAGCATAAAAAAGTTAAACATATAGATAAAATTTCAATTTTTTAAGAAATGGTTAAATAATTTATATAATGTAAGCACTGAACTGGCCTTGGGGCTGCTAGCATTCATCTGAACAGATTTTGATAAAATATTCAGGGAATTTTCATCATCAAAAAAGTAAAATGTGATTACATTTTGGTGTAATAAAGTTTGTTTGATTGATTGATAGTTTTCAATAAAACAAGAAATGAGAAAGACAAGGCTTTTTTAACCAGCATGATGTGAAAGTAGCATTCACTCTTAAAAATGAGTTCGAGTTTTATAAAGGGTAGACTACAAATGTCTTACAGTTTTAGGGACCCTGTCTGTGATGGGTCCAGGAATCTTCCTTACCTTCCTGCCCTTTTTCCTGATCCTGGAACACAAAATGCTGAAAACATGACATGCTTCAGATAAAGTGTCTGAGGAACAAAGATCAAACTGGGCTTTTCCATTTTTGGTGTTGACTGAACTCTTCCAAACTCTACCTGATTTTTTGTACTAACTGCTTTGTTTCCCATCACAGTGTTCACTTTGAAAGCATCTCTGAAACCAAGGTGGGATCGTTATAGCATAGCTTTGTGAAAATACTGTGACACATCAGAGGCGCAGCCGGCTTTCGGTTTGTGACTTTTGTCACAGCAAAAAGACAAGTTTTGTTTCAGGGACTATCACAAGCAACAACATACTTCGAAGAGGAGAGTTTGTTCTGTTCAGTCTCAACCCAGCAGTCTTTGAACCTCACTGGAGATTAAAATTGTACCAAGTACAATCCTGAAACCAGATTAAAGAATAGAGCAGTTGGGTAAGTGCTTGGGACCTAAGGCCTCTAGAGGGCCCGGGGCAGCTGGCACATGAGCAAAGATTCAAGTGGAATCATTTTTACTTCTTTCCATCTATTATTGCCACAGGTTTTTTTCACGCTGTATTTTTAGACACTGACACACCCCTCTTCATTCATCAGTTGGTGTATAGATGGTTAAAGGCAATGTTGATCAATTTGATGTTTCCAAAAAAAGTAGGTGTTGGATGCATCAAATGGAAAACTTAAAAGGACTTGGACCTCCTAAAAACTTACAATATGAAGGACCTCAGATAAATTGATTGTATCTCCACTTTGGTTACCAGCATTCTTGCTAATGACAACAATTACATTTTGGATAGCGAAGTATACTTAGCCCAGAGGGCACAGTGTTGTGTTTATCTGTGCTGGACAGTCCCTAATGGAAAACCACAACCGTGGATGGTTGAATCGAGTCAAGCTGATACCACCTTGTGGAGAAGCATCATTAGGTTCTCAAAGTTTTGGAAATCCATACATCCATTACTTTTATTCCCACGTTTTTTAAACAATGAAGTCTGTTACTTTAATGGCTGCTAGAATTCTAGAAACAGAGGAAGGAGAGCACTGTCTGAATTGGATTGATACATTGGGGGGAACATTGTACAAAAATAATGCTAATGTACTTATGCAGTTAAGACAGTGTAGGAGTTTGTCTGCATTTGAAATTGCCAAAAGTTGGGTGCCAAGGGCTTCTTCTTTGTCACAATGGTATCTTAGCTGGCATTAATACTGTTTGATTTTCACTTGCATCATATGTAAGTTAGAATTCTGGTATTTAGACAGTCTAAGGTCACACACAGTAGTAAAAAACACCATTTTCACCTTGAATCGAGAACTAAGAAAGTCCTTGCTCCTATTTTTGAAAATATATTTTCTTCAAGAAGTCTTTAAATGTGACTCAAAATATGCCTCATGTGTCCCTTGGATTAAATTCTACAAATAATACAACACTGTGACTTTTTATTATTTGGAAAAGAGCTCTCTCAGTATCCAAAATGGCTCAGCAAAACACCTTAGGCCTACAGTATATGAGGCAGGCATTGTAAACGCTGGAAACAGCGCTCTGTATAGAATCCAATGAAAATGATAATAGAGGAAACAATGGCCTCGGGCGATGTAGCAGCAACCCAGCACTGCTGCAGTTACAAGGCATCACTTTCCCTTTATTAGGAGTAAGCATGACCGTTAGTAGGCCCTGCATAAATATTTGGGGTAAATACACAGTATATCATTTTTCTTCACACTTGAATTGCATTATGATTTCCATGCAGACTCAGGTGAACCGGGGTCAGGAGACTAAATTAAGTGGGTCCTGGAAGCAGCTGCAGTGGTTGCTCTCTTTAACCATGCTTGGCTGGTTAAACTATCAAAAGCCGTTTGTACATGCATCATAAAAAACACAGTGTGTGTGTTTAAAATTGTATTAAAATGCTGTTGACCCTTAAAATTAGAAAGGGAAACGTGCAACTCTTTGCATGGCAATTATTTCATGTCCATCCAGAGCATAGTAGAGCGGCAACATACGACTGAGGCCCCCTTGGAAATTTATTGACAGTCAGGCGTAGAAGTGAGTCGGTTCATTTATGACAATGGGGCGTGATGACATCACACCATAAAAGCGCTCTGCAGGGTCAGATGGCGGGTTTGAGTCTTTGTGTTTGCTATGCATGAATATATGAGATGCAGAGTGGGTCAGTGGTTGACATTGCTTTCCTGTGATGTATTGTGACATCTGCTTATTTTAAATGGAGAGACTGTGTTAGAGCAGCCTTTCACAAACTTGAGTATGTCACAGCTCACTTTGAAACCCAAAAGATAATCTGGGGGCCACCAAAACTCTAATGCAGCCAAATTTTTCAATGACAGTTAATTCTGATGTCTGTTTTCAGATTGGTAGTATTGTTTTCTTTTCTAGCGTCCCTTTTAGACTTATTGTGTAATTCTGCAAAGTCTTTTCTAGTTTTATTATTTCTAGTTTTTATGTAGGTAGCAGTGTTGTGAGATATTTAAACAAGTGTCACCAGTTTACACCAATAAACTGTGGCACTAATCCTCTTTATCAGACTAGGGGGTACGTTAAATCTTCCAGTTGTTACTTGTTAGGTCAAGGAATTTAAAAAAAGGAATTATTTTAAGATCATGTAAAATGTGATCGTGCTCATGGTTTTTATTTATTGTAAATGACCTCTTGCAGTCCTCCTGCAGTACCTCCAGAGCCCACTTTGGGGCCACCGTCCACACCTTGGGAAACACTGAGTTAGATATCTTGATCCAGAATGTGTCTTGAGAAAAACCTGGATGTCATTTTTGCTGACAAAAGTGAGCTAGATTTACAGTGTACTCATTCCTCAGCTCCTCATGTAAATGGGTAAAACATTTTCATCAGGTTGTATTTTAGTGTGGATCCAAATACCAGTAAAACAATATATTGTGGTCTTGACTTCTGTGCTGTAATTTTTTTATAATGATAGTCTTACACTTAATATCAATAGTTCAATTAAAGGGATACTTTGCTCGTGGGTGCTTGTGACCTTGTGATTAGGTCAACACGCCCCATGTAGAGGGCCTGTTGTCTCCTAGGTGACCAAGTTTCAAATTCAGCCTGTGGCTCTGTCCTTGTGTGTTTTTTTAATAATAATTATGTATACTGCAATGTAAAAAGTGTTGTAAACTATTGCATCAGAACACACTTCATTAATATGCATTTGATTGTACCGTATCATATGGTTTACTGTCCTATCATATCATATTGCATCACATCACACTGAACTCTATATACCATATCTAACCATACTTGATATTACATAATAATTTATTGAGTTGTATCAAATGGTATTGTATGGTATTATATCATATGGGATTGAATTACTGTATTTTTTATTTTATTTTATTATATCTTACCATAGTGCATTGCACCATATCTCATTGTATCCCATTGTATCATATGGTGTCCTATTGGATTACTTTTGAACATGTTGTATCACATCATTACATATAACATTATATCGTAACGCACCGCCTCGTATCATATCAAGTTGTATCATATCATGTCATATCGAGCCTGCAGATCACACCATTACTGTATATCTGCAGAGAATTATTGAAGCTGCAGAGAAAATCACAAACTGTCCCCTTCCCATCCTGGAAGAACTGGCCACCTCCCACCACATCACCCCTGCAAAAAACATAATTAAGGACCCATCTCATCCTGGTCATGACTTTTTTGAACTGTTGCCTTTAGGTAGACGGTACAGGGCAGCTAAAACGCACACATCCAGGCCCCGAGACAATTTTTATCCCACAGCAATCAGCACACTGAACAAACAGAACATTTTTTTAATATGCCAGCCACAATGGCACTTTATAGCACTCAGCCACTTTTATCTTATTAAATTATTTACTGTCATTTTTGTGCTGTGTCTTGTTTTTGTTACATGTTTTTTAACCAAAATTATAAGGGAAATACACCGACTGATGGTCATACTAATTCCGTTGTATTTAGATAAAATGACAATTCTGATATCATCCCTGTTGGTCCAAAATCTCTTATCTCCTTTTTTCATAAAACAGTGCTATTGGTCACCTTACATGTTGGTGAGTGTTTTTTTTTTTAAACTCAAAACCAGTTGAATAGTTAAGCTTTTTTTTTTTTTTGTTCTATTCCCTGAAAAGTATTAATTTTGGACATAAGAGATTTTGGCCAAAAATACAATACAAGGAAATCATCTTCAGCTGACCTCTTCCTATGAATCCAAACTCTTAGTTTGGTCATCCTGAGTAAATTCAGTGGGACAGTTGGTTGTTGAATTGTTTCTCCAGGGTTGGCTTTACCTTCTATAAAGGTGGTTACACTGTGCTGTTGAGATCATTGTTGCATGAAGGTGACAGGAATATGTGACTGAATTCTGGTGTAATTTTTCATCAGGTGTTTAATATCCTTCATTCACTGGGTGTTTGATATAACAATTGGAAAAAAATACCCGGCTTTAAACAAATATATTCACATAGACATAAACTGTATAGAGAAATATGCTCATACTTTTTCACAATCATTTGTCCTTTAATTATTGAATTAAAGTCCCAGCAATGTGTGCAACCTCCTACAAATTCACAGTATGTCCAAACTCCTTCTAACACAGGCTATTATGATAATGTAGCTTACTTATAATAATTAGCTGTTGTATATTCATTAGCCTTTTAATTGGTTAACTCTGGGGAGCGCCAGCAATTCCAGTCAGTCAAATACACTAATGATAGCATACACACACACATACACATATTCACACAGAAAGACCTTGCAGAAGTAACCTCCCCCTGAACTTTTGTAGAGCACTCTCCCTCCGATCACTCTGGCTTTCAATACAGCTGTCAGTTTGTGCCTGAAAAGGCAAGCTTTAACTGTGAATGTGCAGAGGAAGTACCTGTGACATCTGCACTGACATGCTGGAGATAATCCTCCATGTGATTGTCGCACAAATTGGGGGTCAGCGGCGCTGCAGACAGGGGAAATGTGGCAAGGGACACAGAGGAAATGTTCAATCACGGGCCAGCCCATGCGGGAGCGTCCCTTTTCAGCCTCTCCAGCCCACGGTTCATCTCTCTCTCGTTCTCTCACACTCTTTTTCTCTGCCCACAGCTGCCGGGCTTCCACTGGGAGGAAGCTGTATTATGGCTGGGTTAATTTACTGATTAATATCCAGACACTAGATCCAGCTTTCCCCAGATGGCCAATTAAAAACTACAACTGGCAGCGTGCATAGGCCTGGCAGCAGGTTGCCGTCGGGCCCAAGGCTGGAGGCTGTGACAGAAGGTGTGGGTCCTGTTAAGGCCCGAGTATGAGCCGTGGACTATCTTCTCTTTGACTCTTCGCAGCAAAAGGACAAAATAAAGCTGTAAAACTGAGCAGAAAAGTTGGGCTGTAGGTACCAGCTGAAATAGAGGCCTTTCTTGATAATTAGATTTTTAGTTGTTCTAAGGCTCTGTCATATATAAGAACAAATCATCAGCACAGAGAAAAAGTTTGTGCTGTTCCGATTGTTTCATCCACCTTTAGTTTGATTTAATGTTTTTTGTTACAGTCCACACATATAACTAAAAAAAATCCTGAAATAGATTAAGATTTACAAATATTGGAAAGGGCATGACTGGAGTAATTACCAGCACTTAGTTATGCATCCAAAAAGGAGTGGAAAAAATGTAGAGCTTATTCGAACTCAAACCTTCCTGTTCAATAACCAAACATTTATTTAGCTTTCCAATCTATATTGTGTTTCCTGAATAATATCCAAATGTAGAAATAAGCCCCTTCACATGTAATATCATTGACCAGGTTCTGCTAAATGCACCAACATATCATCAGCATAGAGGAGTAGTGTGTGCTTTCCCTTATTTACATGTACTCTTTTATCTTGTCATGTTTCTGTCTTTTCCTCGTCATATTTGATTTTAGGTAATTTTCTTGGCCCAAACATAAAAACAAAAAAAACACAATCACAGTAAATTAACAACACAATGATGAAAAATGTCTGCAACAAGCTAAATATTATACATACAAAAGGGAGTGGGAAGATGCTAGAGCTTATTTAATCCCTCCCTTTCCTCAATGATAATTGAACATTTATTCAGCTTTCCAATTTCAAGTTTTCATCAGAAATAGTATTCATATTAGAAGTAAGCTCCTCTAAATGTTGTATTGTTTAGGTCCTATCAAATATATAACACATCATCAGCATAGACAGAAAGTGTATGCTCCTTTTTATAGACACAATTCCTTTTAAATGTTTACTGTCTCTAATAAGCTGGGCACGTTGTTTTGACAGCAGGTAGTAAATGTAAAAAGGAGCAGCTTTCTTGCACATGTATGTTTTCAGTTAATCAAGTTTGGCCTAATCTACACAGTTTTAATATCTGAAGATTTTAAAGGCATTTTGGGTGGGAGATAATTTGATTTTCTTTGCTTTGGCTGATTATTTCCTTAATATTTTCCAGTTATGAGCGCTCTTTGGTCAGGGTGAATTATTTAGTAATTTTTTGATGAACCTGTGTTTTATAGAAAATGACAGTTGGTCAGCAATATACTGTATGTCCATACAACAGGCATTGATTTGGATACTAAACTAAAGCCCTTAAAAAAGAGAGCTATTGGTACATTTAAAATTGATTGAACAAGTTTGAGCAGCACAATAAGTACAAACAAATAGTGACTGTCTCTAGTCATAATGCTGTAGAAGCTTTCCTTAGACATATGGTGTGGCAAAAATAAAGCTTTACGGCTTAAAAAAAACAACACTGAATTAACAGCACACATTAAGACTTGATATAAGTTTGCTTACATGGTACATAATCAAAATATTTGATGCGATGCAAGCTTCTACCTTTAAGACTTGATGTCTCTATCTAATATCAGAGCTTAGGAGACACCAAAAATCTGTGCTGGGCTGTTCGATAGAAAATCTTAGGTTGTGGTTAGCTCTTTCAAGCCACATTAAGATTTAGAGAAGGATATATTTAGGTGGCCTCAGGTCTCAACAGAAAAAATATCCAACCACTTTACGTCAGAAACATATTTACATGTCAGATATGCATAAGATATACTACTTTATATTAAATATGTACATTTAGATTTAGATAAAAACTAACAAATTATGCAGAAATAATCCTTAATTACATCTTATTAACATTGATACCATATGTAGTGGTATTAACTGAATATGAAATTAGATAATTTGACTAATTCAATGTGAAATGCATTGAATTAAGTAGTAATGGTATGTTAATTGAATTAACACATTTGCATAATATGCATTGTATATGATGTATACATTCTGATTGAGCAAAACGTGTGACAAGTCTGTTTAAAAGTCTTATTCATTTATAATACATGTCTCAGTACTATGGAATAAATTATTATCAGTACTAATAAAATCATAATGTGTATCAGAATAACAGCTGCGTAACCTACAATTAGTGATTACAATGTGTCTATTTATTCTATTTCATGCAGTTTTTTAAGATAATTCCTTTTTCTATGATACATTTGTACATATTTTCAATGTAAATGTTTTGCATTTACTGTATATTTGAAGACTATGGAATACAGTATGTAATATTTGAGGTATACGTTGCATTTTGAATCACTAAGAGCATATATACAAACAGTAATAGTTAGTAATAGTTGTATTAACTGTATTTTATCTTAGGCCACAAAAAATCATCACTCATTTTTCTTTATTACTTTTAAATCAGATCATTTTATGTCAACACAGTCAAGAATTTCAAAATCCTTATACTGTGGTAACAATTTGACCTAAAATCCGTTTTCGCACATTAAAAAAAATATGTCTGTAATATAAGCCATTTTGCAGTGGAGCCATGGTAATAACCCTCATGATATGAGACACTGCTATATTTAGACGGGAGGCCATTTGAATACAGGTCTTGTCTTAATTCTGACACAAACCTTATAAATGGGGTAGGGTCACCATGGAAACACTGTAAATACAATGGCCGCTGCTGCTGGGAGAGAGGACGGGTAATTAATAACTGAATTACAGGAGAGAGATAGAAGCAGGACAGACGCATGCAGCTCCCCTGTCCCTTGATAAAGGAGAGTTTAATACAAACAGTTGTACTTCTACTGGGTCAGCTAAACCCGGGCTATCTGGGCCATCGCTGTTCAAAGAGAGAAAGGCCAGGAACAGAATTGATGGCCCATTTCATTATGTAATTGCCTCTTTAACTTCCTTGTTCTGAGCAATCACTCTTTAAACTCAAGCTCAAGGTAATATATGCAGAGATATGAGGCTAGTCTCACAGACAGATAATTCTGTAAATAGCTGTAATCTTTGCATCACCTTTAACCACCCTGCAGCTGGCTAATATGTCTTCTTAAAACCGACTGGAGTGGGGGAAATGTGGGGTACATAAAAAACTGGATTGCCTCAGTAGGAGAAGAAGAAAAGAAGAGTTGTACATCAAAATAAAAAGTAAAGGAGTACATCTACTCACATTGCTGTAAATATGTGGCCTTTTAAATTTCCAAATCAGTACTTTTCCTTTAACAAGAGTTATTTGCTACATTTCACATAGCTTATGAGTACTGAGTAAAAAAACTATTTGTAAAGCTCTACCAAGACGGAGCTTTACAGTGACTAGTGTTGCCACAATATCAAATTGTACGTCTAGCACTGATTCTGATACTGATTAAGTTTAGTATCAAAAAATTAGATACTAACAAGAATTTGAAACAATTCAGGCTTTGACACTCTGAGGTGTGGAAATTTTGAGCCCCATGAAAAAACAGAGAACAATGAACCACACCATCATGGCTAAAAACAACTCAGTACAATAACGTAAAAACACATCAGTAATATAATTAAAAATTTCTGGATCCTTATTCGCATTCAGATCACCACAAAAATGTAATCACTTCTTCCTTGTGCGAAGGCCAAGTAAGTGAGTGAAATGCTAACTACTGAGTGGCGAAGAGCACAGATTGACAACAGCAATCTACAGAAAGTATGCAGTCACATACTGAAATTATGCTCTAAAACTTCAAGTTTGTCGCCATTGACATTTGTTCATGTTCACCACCTTAAGACGAAGCTGTGTTGTTATAGCAGCTGATATCACACTGTATCATCAAGCACACATGCATTAAGGTAATGATGAACGTGAACCCTACTTCTTTCTCTGTCTTCTAGTTTTTATTTTAAAGAAAAAAACATGATGTCAAATTTCAGCAAATAAAAACATCAGTGATTTTCATTATACTGGCTGGTTTAACAGAAAGTGATTTAAAAATAGTTCAGTCTACAAATTTTGGCTTAAATTAATGATATAATTAAATTAATATGACTTACATTTGGCCAATTATTGATGTAATTTTTGCATGTTTGTCATGAAATGAAGGCTTCCAGTCAGATAAGGTGTCACATTAAAAGTACAAGTGGAACAAACGACAGTTATCGTATGCTAAAGCGGTATGCTAGGAGAGCCTGTGTATACATAAATCAGACTAGAAACTACAGTTTTCATAAAGAACATCATAAAAAGTAATTAGATCTTCTGTTATTTTTGGGGCGAACTGAAGACTTTCACTGTTTCTTAATACCAATATCAATATAATTTTTACCAGATGTTGATCTCTGCCACTCAGCGGGTGAAACTGCAAAATGCATACCATCTATAACCGAGCATTACTTTGACCTGAAACTATGTATTGTGTTCCTTACCCCCCAAGTTACAAAAAAAATCATCACTATATTTCTATTTCTGTGGTGCTGTGTTTATGAAATAGTATACAAGCAGCTAGGGCTACTGCCCATCACTGTATTCCCGTATGGCCACATGGGTTGAACACATTTTAGTTTATTAACAGCATTAAGTGTAGAAAATATTTTACAATTAAGATTTATTGATTAGATATTTACAAAATACATTCTCTCTAATGTCTTTACCATTTTATTTTATTTAAATCAAGGAAAATTGTTACTCTGTTTTTTAATATTATTCGAGCCAAGTGGTATTATAAACAACAATAATACAGACTGGGACAAATAATTGATTAACTCATCACACTCAAGCTGTTTTCCTTTTTTGTCAGACAAAAAAACATTTTCTTTACAACTCAGTGCTTTGTCTACCTTTACATGAGGAGCTTTTTACTTTTGCTTGACTAGATTCATACAGTATAGAGCTACTTTTCCTTGTTCTTATGTAAAACTTGATCAAAGTTTCAGCACTTTTAATTGGGAACAATATTTTTGTACTTTCATACTATGGAATCCCTTTAAAGATGTGCAGAAACTTGAGCTTTTTGTATACATTTTAGGTGAGTCCTACCTCCTCATACTAATGAACCACCCTGTGCTTTACATCACTGCATACATGACAGTATTCTTTCCACTCCTCAAAGTTTGGTGGAGGAAGCTCACTTCTGCTCTAGATTTCAGAAGTGCAGTCCGGTCAGTGGAACAAGGCTCCAGACAGCCTTTGAGATGCCACCCTCAGTGTTGGGGTACAAGGAGCACAAAGCTGGATATGATTACCTACAAGAAGAGTGATGCTTCCTGCCCTCCAACCCTTGAACCTGAGGTGTACCCTACCTCGAATCAAAGTAAACATAGAGCCCCTGTTCAGAGCCTCTGAAGTGGGGAGATGTGAGAACACAACACGAGTGACCCGCTTTCTTTCATTTCCCTCTTCATAAAGATCCCACAAATGAAAAAAGAATTGCGATGCAACTCAACAAAGCAGTGGTGGGAAGGGCTGCGGTCTTATTGAAGGGTCACTAGTAGGATCACTGGGAGAAGGTCACCAAAGAGCCCAAATTCGAACCCCATAATTGAGAAACAGGGGTCGCTGATTACAAGACGAGCTGCATGGAGGAACATAGGACAGAGAATGGAGCTGCGTTCACCTACTGAAAAACAAGACAAAGCACTGGAAGCGGGCTCTGGAAGGACAGCATATTGGATGGTCTTTGCAGGTCCACCACTGTGATAAAGAATGAGGACTTAATTAAGTGAACAGCCGGATCTAACAGGAACCACTATATCAGGGCGACAGAGAGAGAGAATCCTCTTTATGTAATTAGATCAATTGGGCATGAAGTGAAGAGGCTTCATCCAGGAGCAGTGTGTGGTTTTCAAGTGGGATCACTGACGGAGCTTTGATTACCTTTTGATTGTTAATGTGAAATTGGATTGAGGCACAACGGTATAAATCCCTTATTTTATAATTAAGGCTTTGAAGGATTGTTTTGTGCTTATTTTTACCCTTATACATGTGTGGATCTGGATTTTTAAGAAAAGCTTGACCTTAATGTGCATCATAAATACTTTTTATAGCAAATGTGCTTGTCAAGTTCATATCATTAGAGGTAATTAATGGCGTCCCTGATAATTCACCTGAGTGCTTTATGTCCACTTATTCAGCCTGTAAATTAACTTTAGAGGGGCTTGTTCCCTTGTTTTTTCAAAAAGAGCTTTTGAGCTGCGTCTCTAGAAATGTTTCTCATCATTGTGCCTCTACAGTGTTGAAAACTACACTGCAATGATGCATAGTTTAAATGGTTGCCTACTTAAAGCCACTGTAAGAGGATGACACTAATAACAGCATTTCTTTACAGCTTACAAAATCAACCAGAACACCAGCTGACAATTCTGATTATTTCTGTGTTGTTATTATTTACCAGTAAAATTTCTGTGAACTTTGTCTTGGTCATGGCACAAGGAAGAAGTGATTAGATTTTGGTGGTGATCCAAGTACAGATGTGGATCCAGAACTATTGTAAAGAATTTGTTAACTTGCAAGACAGGGCAGTTTTCAGCTTTTTTCGCAAATAACTTAGCTAACAAAGGCTTTGGTGGAGTTTGTGCACTCGGAGCACTTCAAGGCAGTTCTTGTTTTTTCTGATAATTGAGATAAGGAATTGTCAGAGGCAAGAATAAAAATGTTTGAAAATTAATACAGAAAATTTTCATAGAACAAAAATCTTCCAAAAAATTGTAATAAAAAAATAAAAGTATTAAAAAAACAGAGGGGCTGTCATAGCACAAAATTCTGTCAAGGCATTTCCAACACTGTTGAGAAGTAATTTTCAGAAATGTGGAGAACTGCCCTATCTCGCACTGTTATCAAATCCTTAAAAAATTACCTGGATCCACATCAGGATCCAGAACACGACCAAAATTAAACAGTTCTCACTAATGCCATGAAAAAAAATATATAAACTAGAAAAGCACTCAGAGAGCGCAGACCTCCGCCAAGCAGCTTCAGTCCACTTTGGCAAAAATGGTCCTATCTAGCAATGTTAAAGAATACTTAAAAAAATTCCTGGATCCAGACGGTGATCTGGATCATCCCCAAAATTTAATCAGTTCTTCCATATCCCATTTCCAACAATTCCTGAAAATTTAATCCAAATCCGTTCAAAACTTTTCAAGTTATTTTGAACACAAACAGACAGAATGGGAATGCCCAATTTGGGAATGGCCAAAACAAGGACATACCCAACAATATCTACAAAAAAAATCTTGAAATTTCTTAAAATAGTGATTAACAGGTATTGAGTGAATCAGTAATTATCAGTAAATATGGTGCAACTGCAACAATTTGACACATTTTTCCACAGATAAAGACACAAAGTTCTGCTTGAGTATTTCTTTTTCAACTGTATTGTTATGCTGTTGGGGAGCAAATTAGTCAAATCTTTATGCCATATTAAGCAACAGATAAACAGTGTATCTAACTGAGTTTTTTACTGTTCAGGAGCCTGGTAGAGCTCTGAGGTCGTCAAACCAACTTTTGCTGGAAGTGCCCAGGTCAAAATACAAACACTGGGGGGACCAAGCCTTTTCTGTTGCAGCTCCCAGGCTCTGGAATAAGCTCCCCGCCGAAATACGTCTTATTTCTGACCTGGGCCTCTTCAAATCTAAACTGAAAACATATTTATTTAGGATGGCTTTTAATACCCAGTAGCGTGGTGACACTTTAACTTTATTTTATTGCATTTTATTTAATTGTATTTTATTCTATTTTATTGCTTTTATTTTTTTATTGCTTTTATTGTTTTTATACTGTATATTCCTCTTTATTTACTATCTATTGTAAAGCACTTTGGTTCACCGAAAGGGCTGTTGTAAAGGGCTGTATGAATAAAGAACATTTACATTTACATTAAGTTTTAACAGCATGTTTTGATCATAAAATCTGGGGCAAAGCATTTAAGAGACAAAGGAAGACATCTTGAATTTTACTGATCAGTGTAGTTTGCTCTTGAGACCACAGGGTGGTGGGCAAAGCGTCAGTGAAAGAAGCTTAAAGGTCGAAGTTCAGCAGAATTAATGACGATGGTGGTTTAGGGAAGCCAAAATGTGATGTCTTTGTTTGTACACACAAAGTCTCAAGAGAATGAGTTTAATTCTCATTTCTGAACTCAAGGCGTTTTTTTTTCACCAGGATTTTAATGGATCAATGTTTCTCATTAACCAGAGATGACATAATTATTTTGGCTTTTATGATAATGGAATATTTCTCTGGTAATTTACATAAAAACAGCAGGTTGTTCAGGGTGATAGGCCAGGCCACAACATGCCACCATGTCATTGCCCACATTGAAAAGGCAGCTCTAACCTGTTTGTATGTTTTTGTGCTTTTGCAGCTCTGGGAATATGTAAAAAATCCCTGAGATCAAAATGGATGTTTCATATTATTGGGAAACTGCTTCAATACAAACATGTGCTCAAGGCTTCTGTTGCCACCAGAGGAATAAGTGACATAATTATTCCTCTGCTTTTTGTCTTTTAGATAAGGACCAGGAGTCCCAGAGCGAGGGGTCCCCAGGGAGAGGACAGTTCTGTGGCCCAGTGGAGCAGTAGAGTGCCTCTGTCTGTGTCTGTCTCCACACCTCAAGTTCCAGACAGAGAGACGTTTGGTGAGGGATGGGCCCCGTCGTCCGGGGGAAACGGCTTGTGTCGGCCGCCCACACCCGCGCCTCCTCTGTGTGAAATTGGCTGAGAGGATGTAGACATATTCCATGCACTGATCCATGGCTGAGTATAAACAAGAGAGGATCTCGCTTTCACTCGCAGAAGGTCAGGAAGCTTCCCCGTGAAACAGTAAGTGACACTGCCTCTTCTGCGCTCGCTAACCGTCTGACCGCTGGAACTTGACCCCTCCCACCCCTTCCCCCTCCCCTCCCTGCCATCACCCTTCTCCACGAGGTTGTCCTGTGAACAGGTCTTCCTCTCTCAGCAGGGTGCACTGATATTTCATAGACGAGTATGCCAGCTTCATCAACAATTCCAGGGACAGATACTCATATTCAAATTGAGGGGGTGAAGATCCATGACCGTCTGGAAACACCTGTAACACTGCATGTCTAAACACCACCCCCAAACATTTATCATGATTTCAGATCGACAGGCGGAGAAGAAGTCTAAAAGAATCATTTTACCTCCCACAGTGTCCAAGTAGTTAAGACAGAGGTATGAGATCGGAGCCTGAAATCTGATTGTGGGCTGCAGTAAAGCAGACCGGGGGAAGGCATGAATGTAATTAAAGTGGCTGACACTTTTATGCTGGGTAATGGGAGTCCAGGGCCCAACTATTCCCCGACGAGCTCCCCTCACAGTATGGAGTACATTTTAATACCCAGCCTGCACAGTGACTTAAATGCAACTCTCAGGGCCTTCATGGAGATGTAATATTGATGTGTAAATAGGATAAATGCCAACATCCTGGGGTTTAAGGAACATAGTAAATAATCACTGGCTAATACGGAAAATGTATAAAAACTGCTCCAGCAAGATGGAAATATAGAGAGAAGAGTGCAACATGGTGGCTTCTACCTGCATATACCCAAAACACTGTGAGATAAGATACCAAAATTATAAGTTGAAGAGTTTTAAAAGGTCTGGAGTGATTCTCTAAAGAGTTTAAAGACAAAGTTCATAACTTAGTACTACTTTCTTAAACGTTAATATTTCCTAGTCCTTCTTTTACACGTCAGCTGTATCATTTGGCCATATATTTTACTTCTATATACCCTTGTCTCCCATTAAAAAATGTTTCACATGGCACATTGTGACCTAAACATGGGCACGCCAGAACAGTTATTGATACACTGGCAATGACATGATTAAAACACACACGAAAATACTTATTTTCTGGATATAAAAGTCAGGAGGGAACTCCTTTTGACATCAACACAGTCTGAGACTTGACAGTGATTATTAACTAAATTAATTGTGTTGTATGTTTTTGTGTCGCATCCAAAGTAACAATTGACACATTAGGTCCAAAAAGAGAAAAAATCCAAAAAGGCTATGAATTATAATGGTTTAATATTATTTTCCACTTTCACTGCAAATTAACTTTCACTTACTTCAGTCATACCTGTAGATCATACATATATTCTGCTGTTAAATCTTTTTATATTTACATGCCAGTTTTTTTATCATTAGCATTTTTATTTTCAAAAACATTCAAAATGCTTAAACAAACCTTTTTTGTTAAAATAGCACAGTCTCAGGAATGAAAATTTGTGCTGTGTCAGCTAAAAGAAGAAAAAAAGTCATAACGACATACTTAACATATTTGGTTTAATTTAACGAAGTAAAATAGAATAATTGTACGTACTGTGTTTGTACGTGTATAAATACTGACTTTAACCCTTTAAAGTACTTGAAAAATGCATAAATTAAACCTTAGAAAAATACATGTTACATGAAATGTCGAATTAATGTATTTTAGGTTATGCTATCACAACAAACAACAAACTCAAGACTTAGTTAAGACTGAAGGGAAACAGTTTTATTGAAATAATCAGATTGTATTCACTTTTATAATCTGAGGAACAGAGTTCACATGAAATGGCAAAGCTATCAATATCAGATTAGAGACAGGGATTTGCAGTATATCTACCAGTAAATCAATACCTTTCCTTTATTATCAGTACATGTGATTGACTGATTGATGACACAGTCAGTCATTAATCAGATAAATTTTCTTAACTAATTGACAAATTTTTATTGGTATTTTTAACTTTCAATATTTTATATGGTTAAAACCATTTTTTATTTTATTTTATTTTTTGGTTCAGTGATTAATGCTGAAGAAATGAAGGTTCAGACCAGGAGGCAGGGAGAGAGGGATGTTTGGGAGCTTTTTAAGGAGGTGTAGGGGGGCTGATCAGGCATCTGCATGGTCTTATACTTTGAAATGTAGCAAATTCACCTTTTAGATTTTTAAGTACTTGTCAGGGCACAGTTTTTCAAAGGGTTAGTTTGGGATGTACTTTAAACTAGTGCTGAAAAATTAATCAGGTTGTAATGTCAATTACAAGTTTTTCATTCCTCTGTCACAAAAACAAGATAATTAAGATTAGATATTGCTGGGCTGCATGTATTTTGTGTGGTAAGCACTTATTCTCTTAACAGTGCAGAATGTGCTCTTTCCCTTTCATCATACCAGCTCTCACTTCGATTTAAGTAAGGAGCAGAGGGAGAACTACTCAACCCAACTGTCTTTATCCACACGACATTATTAAACCAAAGAGCTTTACAGCCCAGATAGAAAAGCAAATTAACAATATATAATTGATAAAAACTGTGAATAAAAAGCTATAGAATCACACTGTTTAATGAGTAGTACTGCAAAATAGCTTACAGAATTTCATTTATAATTGTAGATGCCTCTTGGGACAGAATGCCAAATATATTTAAATATTTGAAGTTTATTCTCAGCTGCAGATGTTGTAAAATGAATGAGTAAACAGCTTCAGTAACAATCATAATTATGATTTTTCCGTGATCAAGCAGCCCATTTTAAACCCACAATCTATTAATATGTTTTCTTGATTTACCTGCAGGACAAAATGTTCAGTCACAGTCCTAATCCCCTTGTAGAAAAAGAAACAGAACTTCTCAGTGTTAAGTGAGGCTTAATGAAAAGGCATTGAGCGCTAAAGAGAGGAAACAGATGAGCTGTGTAGCGCTCTAACACTAATGTTAGGAAACAAATGCAGAGAGTAGAAAAACAGTTAGCCGTCGTCCTATCAGTAATGTATTTGTTAACGCCGGTAGAGAGGAGGGAGCTTTTAGATCACAGAGGGGCTGATAATGAAGAAGTTAATAAGAGGAATGGTACTTTGAAATGTTCCTCAACCACCCAGGTCCCACAATTTAATCTGTAATAAATAATCCGGCATCATTGCAAGATGGCATCTCATAATGGCAAATGAAATATGCTGGTATGATAGGTACAATAAATCTGGATTTTCCTATGGTTCCCCCAGGCTAGGACAATATGCGGCTATAGTGCTCTCTGTCAGGAAGAGCAGATCTCCGAGCCGTCATAAAATCTAAATGGGCACTAATTAGGCAAGCCTTCCCTCTCACACTTACTATTTCTATTGACATTTTCGGCGCGCCGTCCCTCCTCCTCCCCCTGCACCACCATAAGTCACTGAGAGAAGAACTCCCAGGATTGCAGAGCACGGGGCTGTTAAAGGGAAGTTCAACTTAGTGGTAATGAATAAATTTGCCCTCCCATGCAGTACTGTTTCTTTTGTCTTGGACCCAAGCATATTCATGCATCTAAATTGTAATTTGCTTTGTAACAACTGGCACCACTACAGCAGATATCAGAGCCATCAATGTATTTCATAAACGCCAGTAATAAATAATAAAGGAGTAAAGTTTGGTAACACTTTAATTTTCTCCCATATAATTTAAGGTACATTCATACTGTGTGGTTATATCAAAATTGATATGTTTGCTGAAAAGATATGTTGCACTGTAGTAAAGGGTCCAGTTATTACCTTGAATTAATAAATGATGATAAATAAGTAATACAAATATGTTAAAGGGACAGTTCAGTTTTTTTTTAAGTGGGGTTGTATGAGCTCCATATGGCCACTAAGTACATTTAGATGCAGGAGAAAGTTCTCTCCTCTCCCTCAGTAAGCCACAGTCTGTAAGAGTCTGTTACGCAGAACTAGCTGCAAACAGGGAAGTATTGTACCAAGTACAGAGGGTATTTTCTCCCCCTATAATAACTCCCATCAAAAAATAATACCACAGTTTAAGAGTACGCTTTCTATACATGTTTTTAAGTGCATTAACTTTTCGGTTCATACAGATATCCTCTTGTCTCCAAAGTGAATGAAACTTCATAGTCGCTGTTATAATCACTCATATTTAATTTCCTACGTTGTCTCTTCCTCACACCGCTAAGAGCCAGAACAAAAGAATTACAAACTTGATAAAAGTTATACGAGGCTATAACTGGCGTCTGAAGTCACTGGCTTGTTATGTTTACATAACAAGCCAGTGGCTCGCGGCAGCGCTGCACGGAGGAATATGTTACGTGAGTCGGTTAGTTCCAGATAAACTTTATTTTTCCGAAAAGTTAATGCACTCAAAAAAATTTCTAGGTAGCGTACTCTTAAACTGTGGTATTATGTTTTGATGGGAGTTCTTGTAGGTGGAGAAAATACCCTTTGTATTTGGTACAATACTTCCCTGTTTGTGGCTAGTTCTGCTTAACAGACTCTTACAGACTGTGGCTTACTGAGGGAGAGGAGAGAACTTTCTACTGCATCTAAGGTACTTAGTGGCCATATGGAGCTCATACAACCTTTCTTCAAAAAAACTGAACTATCCCTTTAACTTCATTTCATGCCTGACGTCATACACTGTTAAATGCATTAACTAATGCCAAGGTCATACTACACAGTTTTTTTGTTTTTTTTTGCATTGTCACTGTGACAGGTTGGATGAGCCACAGCATCATGCCATGACTTCTCTATCAAGCATGACAGACTCCAGAGTGGTGCTCAACTAAACATTACAAGCAACATTGTTAGAGGGAGGGGTGACACCGAAGACAGAAGCAAACATAGTTGGATTGATGCTAATGCTGGAGGTTACTCATGGAGGTGCCAAGGTGCCTCAGATTTTAAGTCCAACAGCTCTCATTTTAGGTTGTTATTGTAGTTCCTTCATGACACATCATAAAGACAGGGGTGTTTTAAAGCTTGTAAAACTTTTCCTCTGTGTCATTGTTCTGTCTCGTGGCAACAACTTAAATTTGTTTACATCCGCGGCTCTCATGCATGCAGACCACTTTGTTCTTTCTTTGGCCAAAATCTCTTGCATGACATAAAAAGTAGAGGCAGGATAAAAAGTAAATCCCAGATAGGATCTTTGTCATTTACTATGACACACTTACCCAAGAAGAAATGTCCAGTTTTGGTGGTCAAGGGGTCTTTAAACTCTAAGACTATCATGTGGAAAATACATCATATCGATCATGTAGACTGAACCTTTCATAAGATGATGCTGTCATATGGAATACAAAATAAATTAAAAATATATATATAATCATGAAAACATGTATGAATTTGTGGCTTTTGATAAATTAACTTGTGAATAATGTCATGAAAATTCATGGACCCCTGACCAAAGTGTAATCCCCAAATATTTACCACTCTTTTGAATTCTAAGACATAGCCACAGTCTATCATAAAAACTGTTAAAATTATAAAATTATTAGTTTCATTATTAACTTTTATGACTACAGCATCTTGGTTAATGTATTAGGTCATTACATTATTACATGTAAATCGATGCTATTTCATTGTGAAAAAAACTAATTAATTTATGGTTTTTCATGCAGTAGCTTATGTGTTAAATCCATGATAATTCATTGACCCTACACCACATTGTCATATATCTTATTACAAACAGTGATGATATTTCCTCTCATGCAAACATCAGTATAGCAGAGTTAACTTTTCTATAGGGAGTCTATGGTGGCAGGGTGATGAGGAACAGTTGGATCAGGTAAATTTATATGTATGCATTCCTGCCTGCTTCAAATTAATAAAAACCTAATGCATGCTTGGCACAGCACTGCTTGTTGAACATATGCTGCAAGCATGGCTAAGCCATCTGGCTCTGAGTCAAGTATTCCCACCAACTGTAGTCTTATGCTACCTGACAGTGGAAAAGCTTTATTCCCCTGGCATCGGGGCACAAATGGAGAAATATTATTGAAATGATTATCTGCATCAAGACTCAGATTTGGGCTGACATTTCACTGGCTCTGTGTAATCCAAGGGGTTGTCTAGGAGAGGGCGGAGAGGGGGTTTGCCGGTAAGCCTTGGCGGGATGATTAATGAAGCCAGGATACTGGGTGGACCCAGCCCACCTCCACTCAGACCCAGGGGCCGAGCCCCGCATATGAAATTGGCCTACGCTGCTCATCTCCCTGGGAGAGAGCCACTGATGATCCCCAGACACAGCTCTACCTGCAGTCACCAAACAGCGCTCCAAAGCCCAGCCAGATCCAGGCTTAGGAGATGTTCTTCTCCCTCTGTGTGGCTGTGAGGGAGGGCTGTGTGGTGATGAAACACATGCAGACTGTCAGGCACATTTTACCCATGACACACTGATGTGCAAATGTGCAATGTAACTAATTACTTTTACATATTTTAATGATATTTATTTCTGTCCTGGTAATTCTTTTAAAGTTTTTGAAATGAGTGCTCACACTTTTAAGTAAGTTGCTTCTGTGCAACATTTCATAAAGCATCTGAGTGAAAAAGATCAATGAAAAATTAACTGATATAAGCTTTTCATCATTTAGGGTTGTCAAATACCAAAATATAAACTTTGATACTGATACCATATTAAGATTCACAATACTATGTACTTAAATATTACTTAAAACTGAAAAAGACATTGTTCTTTTGTCTGATCATAAATAGATCAGACGCAGGTTTAAAACAGGGGTCACACTTTGGAATTAAAAGTTTATTAATAAAACTGAATGTAGAAAATAAATAAATAAGTTTGAGTGATTAATATTTATCAAGACAAACTGTAAATCTATCTTCATAATGGTGTTCTATACCTATTTGGTCAAATACAGTGTGCCTTGATAAAACTGTGACTCAGAGTGTGCAATTTACATTTTGACTAACATCTTCAATATCTAATATATATCTCTCATATATCAGGTCAAACTGCGATTCTAAGGCAAGATTATATTATTGGGGAAAAACATTATTATGTACTGTACTAGCCTCCTACAAACTTAAGTGTGCTGTAGCCCAATCTGAAACCCTGAAAATCTCTTGGGGCCTCCTAAAACCCTTACAAAACATGACAGTCAAATTATTTACATGTCCCTATTTCAAAAGAGAAATATTTTACCCAACAATAAGATTTTCATCAAACTGCAAACACTGCATGTCCAAGAGATGTATACAAGTTCTGTTTCTTTTCATCAGAGAAAAATATAATAAAAACATGAAATAAATCCTGAAAAACTGATGATGTGATTTTAAAAAAAGTTTAAAAACACATTATCAGTTTAATGTGATTATGTAAAACATTTCAGTTTAAAAGTTGAATTTTTGGTTTTTATAAATTTTAATTACCTCTTGTGGCCCACCTACAGTACCCTAAGAGTCCACCAGGGGACCCTGGCCAACATTATGGCAAGAACTGTACCATATTATTATAAACCATGACAAACAAGACCCATCACACTCTCGCTACTGTCATAACAAGAACTTTATTTAACTTCATTTTTAGGACGGCTCCTTCAGGGAAATTATGGTAATTAAATAAAAGTAATAATTAATTAAATACCTGTCACGCCATTTAAGCTACAGTCAGCAACTAGTTTGGCTAGCATATATACTTGAGCTAAGCTAGTTGTGTGTTCACTTCTTTTTTAATACAATACACTGTATAAAGTGCTGGAGATGTTTTGATATGTGGGTCATCCCTCTTCATATAAAGTAACAATAGGTTTTGTGCCTGCTTTTAGTGTCTGTGCTTTGCTAGCCTAAGTTCTGAATAAATCACGCGTGTGGCGTTGGTATCAGTCAACTTTGATTATAAAATTAAGGATGGAGTTTGATACGTTGTAACATTTGAATTAGATTAATAGCTGTCTTAACATTTTTTTAAGCTACAACCGGCACCAGCACCAATCTCTATCTAGGGCTGAAAATGGTGGCTCATGTTGAAGTGCCAAAACCTGTAGTGCCCTGAGTGTCCACATGAGGCTGGCTGCAGAAATCTGACACTCAAATGATTGTGTACAGGGGAAATGAGTTTTTTTACGTGCTAAATGAACATGTTTACTGCCTGGTTCAAAAAACAGCTTCATTCTATGTACTGTATGTGACACATCAATGTACTCTCACTGTACGGGGATTTATTGAGGATTTCCAGTTGTTTTGAAAACACAGAGTCCCTATGGGTCAGATAGTCCTAAGTCCAGCCTAAACATGGCCTCTCTGTCTGTGAGTAGGTTGAGTTAAAGTTTGGTTAAAATGACAAGTGCAGATAGGCAGCGTCCATTACAAGGCACCCACAACGTTCAACAAAGGCTGCTTTGACAGTCAAATGCCTGACATCACATGGCTTCATCCAGTTCTTTTCCAGTCTATGCTCTTTTCAATACGGGGCTACATCTGTTCTGATAAGTAGGTTTTACTACTCTGGAAAAAGTTTAGCCAGCTTTTTGTGCCTGTTTCAAGTGTTTGTGATTTGCCAGCACAAGGGTCATACAAATCACGCAGATATGACAATGGTACCAACTGCAATAGTAAAAACATGAATGAAATGTTTGAATGAGATTAATACCAGTCTCACCTTTTATATTTAGTTTAAGTCGATAATGTGTTAGCTTTTGCTAACATGTTTATTTTTGCAACCTAGCCAAAGCTCAATTTGTGTCTACTCCCTTTTTTATGCAATATGTAACTACTGTACTGAAAATATTCTGATTTGTGAGTCTCTACTGCTTTTGACAAACTATAGCTAGCTTTTTGGGCCTATTCAAATGTGCCTCTATGACTGAAGTTACACATAAAATCACAGATATGAGAATGGTATCAATCAACCTCTAAGGTTAAAATGTGTTCTGTAATTTGTTGTACAATAACAATGGTCCTAAATATAGACATTTAATAATTCTGGTATTTTCACATATAAAATAATACATTAAGAATATTGCTATAAGCTATACATGTAATGAGCAGGAACAAGAAGACTCATCTTAAAATGATACTGCACAATATTTTTTGTACTTTTTCCACCCCTGCATTTTTGTGTCAGAATGACAACTTTTCGGCTACGAGCACTCTTTCAAAGATTTTACTGGCTGTACATGAAAGTTCAAGTGAACATTTAGTTGAATTTTACTTAAGACAAATGATATCCCTATATTGTATGACTCTTATGAAGACTTGCAGACGCCTATTACACAACAAAACATCAAATAGTTTTGTATCGTGTGTTTTACTATTTAAAACAATGCTTCCCTCCTAATAACCGTGAGCCACTCCGTGCTTTACATTACTGCAGTGCTGTTATTGAGGCTCTCCTTCAGCCCCTTAGTCTTGATGGATGGGCCTGTGAAAGCCTCTCAGGACGCTGGTTACTGCATAACAGCAAACCAAATTCTTGACCAAGGAGAGAAAAAAAAGGCAGCGACATGTGGCTCATGAATGAACACAGTGGACGAAGGGGAAGCGAGGACCATCTTTAATCATTCTGTGTCGATGATTAGTCATAGACAATGTCGCTTTGTTAGAAGTGTGCAGTAATTAATAACGGGAGCAAGACGGAACAATTGAGGGAGCGAGTGTCATGTGTTGCACAATACTGAAGAAGTGATTTCTAAATAGTGTAAATTAGGTGTTTACCTATTGTGATCTAGCATGTGACACCGCAGGCTCCTTTTATTTTTTTTCCTCGAGAACAAGACCAAAGAGAATGATTAATTGCGAGCTCACTGGGTTTTACAGCTTCAAGAGTAAATCAACTTCCAAGAAGTGCTAACTTGCTAAAATATAAACTAATTTTAGGCCCCAGATATTAAAATATAATCCATCTTCTTCCTCCACAGGGAAAGCTAATTAGAAAATGTGACTGGCATAAGAGAGGAGAGGTGGAGGAATGGTGGGATTAGGCTCGGGAGCATGAAAATCACACCCTCCTGCTAAATCTTGGGATTTCTATACACTTCAGATTTCTCCTGCTGCCTCGCCAGTTGTCACATTTCAAAACAAAAAGCATGAAATTGCTCCATCCCAAAATTGTAATAGAGAGTTAAAGATCATTTAGATTATTTTTTTAAACAGTGCATTAATAATATGATAACTGACTGGATGGATAATTATTTATGCCATTTCCTCTGTCTCAAAGGGTTTAATTTAAGCCTCTACCTGGCACGCTTGCTTTTTAATGCAGCAGTGGAGACACAAAAGATGCAAAGAGGCTCAAATGGCATTTAGCTCTTATGTCCACTCAGGCTATTATTATGCAATGCAATAAAGACATAAAATGGTTGTAAATACAAAGGCAGGAAAACAAAAGCCAAACCTGGATGAAATAAAGGTGAACTCCATGTAAATTTGGTGAAATACTCATCAGTAAGAGCTTGATTTTAAAAGGTATGAGTTTGGTTAATTCGGACTGTTTTTCAGACATATATCACTGATTTTGGAGAGGTTGTAAATAATGAGTGTGAAAGTACACCACATGCAACATGACACAGTCGCCGTGTGCAACAGAGCTGAGTAGTCCTAGCCAGCCGAGCTCTCTTGAGTCCCGCAAGACAATCCCCTGAGAGCACAAACGCTCTGAGTGGTGACAGCTTAAAGGCAATAAGCCAATAATAAAGACCGGCAAAGTGGCCATGGGAGAGGCTTCTATCCCTGCTCCTTCTTTCACAACAACACAGCAAACAAGTGTTGCTTAAGAGCCCGTCCTGCAGCCAGGTGCACAAAGTTAAAGCCGTTTGATGGAAAACTCTTTTCGGAAGGATGTAATTTTGCCCAAGTGGCAAATTGATGATTTATTTTCAGAAGACTTGATAACCCTTTTAGTACAGGACTTAACTTCATAATCCATTTACAGAGGCACATTTCAAGTATTTTAGTGCTATAATGGCTGTCCAATTGCTGCACAGCTGGGTGTCTGTTTGGCTCTACCAGATGTGTGGTATGCTTCCCTACTGTCTTTAACTACCCAGAAACACTTACAAGAAAATCTGTAAAGAGGAAATTGCACTTATTCTACTGAAAGTTTTTTTTATTTATTTCTTTACTATGTACGTCATGTGAGGAGAATGGCAGAATATGAAAAAGGACTGTTGCTCCAGGAAAAAAAGGAGAATATTGGAAAAAAGATATAATCTGATGAAATAATGTCCCTGAAACAAGAGTCATATTGGATAAAAAGCAGCAAACACTGAACCACAGGAGGAAAGTGCATTCATGGCACTGCAGCCCAATTCCCTCAAACTATCACGCCAAACTTTGTCTCTACATCCCTCTTCCATGTGATCAACTTTTCTTGCTGGAACTTTTAGTGTTTGTCTCTCACACTTTTGTGCAGTTGTACCCTTGCGAGGATGACAAATTTCAGAGCTACTTTGGAAAGAAGTGCTGCAGGGGAAGGCAGGGGCCAGTCTGCAATGAGGGGCCGACCAGTGGAAGACTCAATTTGAATTCAGCACTGCAACATTGCCATCTTTTGGCCAGACTGTATACTCCCCTGCAAAATCCCAAGGATACTTCATGCTCCAAAGCCACACTGAGGTCCTAAAGCTGGCTGACAGAGGGTATGTAATGGGTTTATCACTTTGTTAATGGGGGGGGTTCATATTTAATTTCAATTCAAGAAAAAAAACTGATATGTTGGACTCTGGATTTTCTGGAAGTGTGGCTGCTAAGAATGAAGTGCATGCTGTTAAGTTACAAAAATGATAAATGCCTCTCCATTGTCATGTAGGGATGCACAATGTTGGATTTTTGCAGATATCTGATTTGCAATGCTTCTTTACTCATTTTACCCCATAAAGACACAAATATTCTTTCCTCTCTTTTTCACTGTAATGAACACCAAGTTTTTCCTTTTTTATGATTTATGTTACTCTTACTGCAAAACTCTACTTTCAGAAACAACAAGACAATCAACATTTGATTAACTGATGTTTTTTAAGTACATATATCACATAAAGCTGAAATAAATCCCTTGGATTTCTAGTTCTTAAAAAATAGTTAAAATGAGATGAAAGAATAACAGAACATACACAATGCTGTTGGAAAAAAAAATACATACGGGTTGGTAAAAAGACCCTGCCTTGCACTGAAAATTAAAATAGCAGTCTTATTGCATGATATATCTAAATGTAGGAGCGGTTTCAGTATTCATTGCTTCACTGTAGTCAAAAGCTGTTATCCTGCAAAAAAGCACTTGTTAAAGATCTTTTTTTTTTTTAAAGATATGACTCCAAAGTGAGGCTGAAAAGTTAATCTAAATAACCAGACCTCTCTACCTTGTTGAAACTTGTCCCAATCTGATTCTGTAGAAATGACGAAGTAGGAGATCAATAAATCTGGAGTGATAATGCTGCTTCTGAGCCCTTATGACAAAGACACTGGAAAAGGATACAGGGAGTAGATTACTTAAAAAATGGAAAAGAAAAGTGGCTATATGGGGAGTATTTACATCAAATATGTTCAATTACAGCAGACCTTAAAATGAAGGAGCAGTAAGACCATTCCAGCCAGAATACCAACCCTGACTGATTTTGTGATTTTGAAAAAAGGAAAAGAGATTTGTTTGTACTGGCCAATACTATAAGAAATGAAAGGATAGCTCATGCTCTAATAAAGATTGTCAAGTATTTTCCTTTTTAAGATCTGCGTTTAACAGCATAAAATTCAATATTTTTGTAACTGAATTGGACATATATATATATATATATATATATATATATATGTGTATATATATATATATATATATATATATATATATATATATATATATATATATATATATATATATATATATATATATATATATATATATATATATATATATATATATATATATATATATATAGATAGATATAGATATATATATATATATAGATATAGATATATATATATATTTATTCCAATAGAGTTTGTGAGATTATGTCCAAGACCTTAGCATATCAAACATGGTCAGGTACATTATTTGCAAAGACTGGGCTTGATTTTATCTGACAGACTTGAACTTTTAGGCTTAGCTAGCATGTTAGCACTCTTTATATCATTAAGAGATATCAGACGTCCATCTTATTTAAAACACTGGCTGTAGAAGCAATCAACTTGTACTTATCTTTATTTATGATAAGGAAATATTTATATCATCATCAAATAAAATGAAGAGTGCTTCTTTAGATGTTTAATGCAAGTCATGGTAAACAGTATATTTTAGAAATAAAAGTGGGACCAGTATGGACCCATGTGGAACGACCACATTGCCTTACTGTGGGATGATTTACCTTCAGTCCAAACAACAGATTGTCTCCAGTTAAGCAGTATGAGTATGAACCAGTTCTCCCAGTTACACCATGAGCTTGAGGCTCAGTCAACAATATGCTGTGATCTATGATATCTAAGACATTAGCTAAGCCATAAAAAAATCAGTGGTAAATTCCTTACATTAACAATATATTCAAAAAGTGTTTTTAACTGTAACAAAAAAAGTTACATTTGTTGTTTTGAGAGCCACAAACGGCACCAAGAAAACACACTGAGTGACTGTGAGCTCTACAGAGCAGTGATTTCCAGATTGGTGTTTGAACTTCCTGGGCAATCACAAGACACTTCCAGCGGGGTTGCAGGATGCCTCCTGAAGAGTAAAGAAAAAAATATATATATATTTTAACATTTTTTTTTATCATTTAATGCATTAAATCAGTTCAGATTCTAAAAAAAGTTAGTTTGTACATGACAATATAATGTAGGTTTCTTTTCTAGGGACATCAGGGGTCTGTGGTACTGTAACTTTTGGGGTCATGGGCTGAAAAGGTGGGAGCCTTGCTATAGAGCACTGCATGAAGACATTGCTGTATGATACTATTGGTATGATATCGGTATCAGCAGATAACGTCTTCAACAGTGCATTATTAGTATCCTCAAATATGAACATTTTTGCCAGTTTTTCTCAGTTACAGTGATATATATCAGCATTAAGTTTGTAGAATATTTACAAATCTGTTGTTAAATGAGGGGAAACCATTTTAATTTGAAAGCAGAAATTCCCAGAACATTGCCAGTTTTCTGTAATAAATATGTTGAACTGCTTTTTGTAGCTCTTAAAAAGCAGATTAAGGCTGGTCTTGCTGCTACTGTTTTAAAGTGAATGGGCGTAATATCTAAAAAAAAAAAAACTTCTTTCAAAATGTACACAAATAGATATTGGTGTTAATATGGGCTAAAAAATGTGAAAATGTTGAAATATTGAGTCTTGGCAAAAATTCAGTATCATTCATCCTTATGAATGATTCTTAGGTCTGTTTCAAACTCAGACACCTTAGTGCAAATGCAGCATGCACAGCTGAAAAAATCAGCAGAAATTGTCCTATCTGATGATTATAAAAATACACTCTTCTAGCTGTCATACTGATAATGCATTTCTAATTCTAGACAATACAACCTTGCACTAAAACCATACAGCCTGAAGCAGTGATACAGCAAACACATTCCCTGCGTCCAACTCATCATCCACTCTTCTTCTTCTTCTGGGAGTAAATCTACAAACATGCAATGAACAGGAAAAGCTTGAGTGGCTCTACTTGTCCTCTACCTGAATAAATATTTGTCTGAAGCGCCTGTGTCGGCCTGTTTTCCCACGGTGGTGTATGGGACATCATGGATAAGGAAGAGGATGGGCTCTGACAGAGAGTGACAATTCATCCCTTCATCGCCCCCCCCCCCCCTCCCAAACTGACATGTCACATTCTCTGATGACTTTATTGTGCTCCCTGTCACTGCACTTAATCTGTGTGTCAGTCAAGCCTGAGCAGCCCACACCAGCACCTCCGGACGGCAAAGCTAATACCCACCCTTTTAATGACATTACATTTGGAGTAATGCCATTCAGTATAGCACTGATATTATCTTCTATTTTGCATCATTCAGCCAGTGACACAGCCCGAGCTGGGCCGATAAAGAGCTGGTCATTTCCCCATCCATTTCCACTCTGATGACAGATGTCAAGATGGAAACTGGCTATTATTTACTGTAGCCGTGTTTTTATCACAGACTGACATGATGTCTCACTTTACTCCAATGTGACAGCAAATGCCTCAAATCCTGTCTTTTTTGTGATATTTGGAAGTAAACATTTATTCGTAACTGCTTCTATTGCTAAAATGACTTTTATTTCAGTCTGTCAGGGGCTGAATGTGTAAAAATTATTTCACAAATCAAGGAAAGCCGCAAAAAATGAAAAAAAAACTTTTTAACTGAAAATGATGGCATCCAATTATACCAATACAACACAAACTGACAGAGAAGTTTAAGTGATATTTTCAACAAAATCAACCTATGGCTTAAAGTATAGTTATTAGTATGCGCTGTAAGTTTATCAATTGATTGACCATGATTATTTGCCTTTATAATGAACAGGAGGGATTTGACTTTTTCTGCCTTATTTATTTATATGGAGCCCAGAAATATTCAAAAAGTAAACTATTAACTAATTTCCAACAACAATTTCTACATAATCTAAGTTTGATACATTGTTCGGAGGATTTTCTTTTCCCTTTTTTTTCCAAAAAATTAAATTCGATTAATTTTGTCATATTTTCCTCTGGTGGTAGCACTTGACACAGAGCTAGAAATTAGGTGTGGACATGTCCACAAAACTACCTCAAAGTGAGGGCAACAGCTTGGACCCATTCAAGGACATACAATATATATAAACAACCTGATGTGAAAAGGTTATTGTAATTGAATAAATGTTTAATTCATTAGATTTCCGAAACTCCAATCAAAAGAGTGGTGAGAAAAAAATAAAACCTCCTCCTGTTTGTCGCAGACATTGCAGTTCCTTGCCAAAAAAAACCCCAAAACGCTCAGATTTTGGATTTTGCCATCCCTATAAACCCCTCTACTTCAGCCCTGCTTATAACAGGCTGCTCTTATGCTGGGAATTCTGATCAGGTGTGTCTGACCATGCTCTTCTAAGGAGGTTCATGTGACTTCTGTTTCCACAACTGTGCTCTAAAGTTTGCTGTGGTTGTACACATGCCCGAATACATTTTTCTCCAGTGGGGCTGTCTGTGGGCTGAATACACAAAAACACACAAATTTTCAGAATGGTGGAACAAGCAAAAGAGGGAAAGGAAGGATTTTTTCTTTGACGATGGGGTGTGATAACAGGACATAAAAAATATTGTTTTGTATAAAAACAGGAAACAATCAAATAAATTGTTTATTGCATTCATGTACCAAGTGAAATTGAGAATTTTTTTTAATAATTTCAATTTTGTATTATGCACATGCCTCACAACAAGAAGGTCACCGGTTTGATCTCCAGGTTGGGCAGGGCCTTTCTGTGTGAAGTTTGCATGTTCTTCCTGTGTATGCGTAGGTTCTCTCTGGGCACTCTGGCTTCCTCCCACAGACCAGAACATGCTTATTAGGTTGATTGGTGACTCTAAATTGCCCTTAGGTATGAGTGTGAGCGTGAATGGCTGTTCGTCTCTCTGTGTGGCCCTGTGATTGGCTGGCAACCGGTCCAGGGCGTAGACTGCCTTTCGCCCAGTGGCAGCTGGGATAGACCCCGCAAGTGATAAGCAGTATAGAAGATGAATTAATTTTGCATAACTTTTACCCAACAATTTTGAGTTTTATATTAACCAAAAAAAGCAACTTAATGTCTAGATTTTGAGATTTTAAAACATTACACTATTTCCAGGTAATCATCTGGGTTACAACAAAGAAATACAACATTTTAAATTTAATTCACCACAATTATAAGCCAGTAATTTACAGTGAAATGATGTTAATGTTTTTAACAGTGCCTAGAATATGATGGTGTAGAATAAGGAACTAATGTTCCCTTCAATGATGACTAATAAGCAGCCATTATGCTACTTGTTAGCATGCTAATAAGAGGCTTCTTAATGGGGAACATACAGCTCCTAAATTTAAGTGGTAACCAACATACCGTACTGTTTGCTGCATTTTAATTTTAATTCTGGCCTCTGTATCATGAGCAAAAGACTCAATAAAGATCATCAGAGAATATCCACATAAGCATGCCAAAACCTGCTCAGTAATTCTTTCCTCCCTCCAACCAATAAGCAAGTGTAATCCTCTCTTCAGGTGCTATTATGATATTATAATGAACATGTCACAAGTGATTTTCAGTGACTCAAATCCCCTCTGTGGTGCATTTGGTCCTGCTGTCACTGAGAATGAGTAAGCACATTACCAGCCTATCAGCATTAGGGGTAACCAAATCTTTTCTTTCTCTCTCTCTCTTACTGACAGTGCATTTCCCCCCCTATCAGAGCTCCAGTGCCTAATTAAATGTATTTAGCATCATAAATATTCCAGGGGGACAGGTTGACACAATGAATTAATGTCTTGTCTCAATCCCAGAGCCTTTCTATTGGATGTGGATAGAAAGTTAGACCAATGCCAGGTAAGAGCTCTAGCTTACATGTCCTGTATTAAAACAGTGAATTTGTTTTATATACAGTACTAAGAACCTGAAAATATGGTTGATAAAAGTTAGTTAATGACAAAGTTATAAATCTGTTAATAACAAAGTAATTATATCTGCTGGTCTCCAATTTGTGCAAAACCTAAGGCAGGTAAAAAGTTAACTTTGATCAATATCAAATTCAACCAGTAATTATAGTGATGCACCAATTTTGCCTGTGTACAAAATGCTGA
Source organism: Cetoscarus ocellatus (assembly GCA_037902135.1). Lineage (NCBI taxonomy): Eukaryota > Metazoa > Chordata > Actinopteri > Labriformes > Labridae > Cetoscarus > Cetoscarus ocellatus. Next base: position 198,677 of record JBAMNC010000681.1, read on the forward strand.
AATGCCAAAACGCATCCAAGCTGATAGTGATACCAATGTTTACACAGTTTTTTTCACTGAAAAGAACACCAAGTCTCTCTCCTTTACCTATTCATATTATTGTTGCTGTCAGTTTTTTAGATATTAAAAAAAAAACAGAAATATATCCTTTCATTATTTAATGAAGGTCTTCTTTTTTTAGATTCCCAGCTCATTTTTTGTAAAATGCATTTTGACAGTATTTTTAAATAAGCTTCGTCCACATTTTTCGACATATTTCAAAGCAACACAGCCCTGTTACAACCTGCTTACAGACAATGAGCTCTGTATCATGAAAGAGACACTTTTTATGGCACTTACTTTTAAATACTTCATTACTCCTTATTAAACAGCATGTTTATAGGATGGTTTACTGAGGAAATCCTGACAAAATGCTAAAAAATAAATAAATAAATAAAACAAAACCTTTTACCTATACCTTTTAATACCTTTTTAAATTAAAAAACTAAATGCATTGCCTGACAACAAGACCCCCAGCATCTGCTCACCTTTCAGAAAATATGTATTCAAATAGTCTGATTTAGTTGTTTTCTCCCGGTGGCATCATTAGTTGACATGCCAACACCCTGAAACAGGATTCACCCCTCTGAGCCAGGTGTTTTTTCAGCCACTGTTGGAGCCAGTAGAAGGAACTAGTCTAGGCATGGTTGTGCAGCCACAGTAAACATTGGAGCACAGCGTGGAAAGCTAAAATAGCATTCAGTGTTTGAGAAGGGTGTGGTCATAGCTAGTTTGTGAGGGTTTTTACAACAGCAGCCTTATCTGAGCAAAAGTGAAACAGAGGGGTTTACTGACATGCAAAATCTTCATTCTGAGTTCATTTTTTGCAAAAAAAATTCAAGATTATGTTTTTGGGACATCAATGACGTGTGTGAACTTTTTGAAAAGATGTCATGTATGATGATGTCAGTAAACCATTTAATGTATTCTTTACTGATGCCCATACAATATTTCTCAAGTAGTATTGGCCTGAGAAATATGGTGCTAGCTAGCAAGCTTAGCTAGCTCAGCTAAGCATTAACAATAGGCCTAGCTCTGACCAAAGGAAACAATTAATCGACTAAAGAAGTAATTTCTGTTAAGTTTCAGCAACAAAAACAAAAAAAAAAAAAAAAAAACAAAGCAATAAAACATTTCTGTCATTGTAACCAGAGTTTCCCAAAATGTGTGCCTGGCAGATAAACTTTCAGATTTAACACTCTCAAAACGGAGCTTGTATTTGTATTTAGCCACACCTGTGTTAACTACCAGCTTCTTTTATTCTGTCACGATCAGTTTTAATTATGAAGTGTAATTTTAAATTCATGTTTAGCTAACCCTGCTTTCTCTCTAACTTTGCTCCATGTGGTAGCTATGCTAACAGGCTGTTTTGACTTGCTTGTTAATTACTCAGAGTGGTGTTGTGTTTACCCACTGAAAACATAATTTATGAAGTGACACAAACAACTATCTTTATATAAATATGTATTTAATATGTATGTATTTAGTAAGCTCCTCAATGTGAGATTTAATCTGGTATTAAAAAAAAGTCTGCTTGTGAAACTATCTTCTCTCCCTCTCACAGATCTGGGTTTAAAAGTGACTTGTCCTGGTGAGTATTTGGCAATAACTGCTGCTAGCAAACTAGCCTGGGGTTTCCCTGTGGTTTAGCCACACCTCACCGTGCCTGTACATTCACCAGTGTCCTCTGCACAATGCCCTCCACAATCCCCCTCAGGAAGGCAGCAGGAATTTTTGGATGACGTCCTTGGGGTTTGAAACCCTTCCCAAGTCCTCATCCTTGAAGAGGGGAACGTTTCACAGCTTATTTGCTGCGCTTCTTCCTTGCATTAGAAGCGAGTAAAAGTGCAATAGTCTGTTAAGCCTCAAGCAGAACAAATAGTTACAGCTGCCAGACTGGGCTGAGGGCGCTGGAGAGGATAGAATTACACGTTATTATGTTCATTTTAAATCTCAATATTTTTCCTAATTTTCTCACATTTTCTCTTCCCTGAAAAAAAAGGCAAAGACATGACTTTTTCTCTCCCCAACACGTGTAATTGCAATTTGCAAGAGCTAAACTAATTTTATGACACAGGAACACCTGTATTCATCTCCATATTAATAGAAAACAGGAAGTATAAATCCCAATTTTCCAGCAGCCAGTGTCAGTGAGGATGTTCCTTGAGGGAGAAGGCTGTCTCCTCTCCATTAAAATATTGGTGCTCCTCCCCCGCTTCCTCTCCAAAGCGTCCCTTTTGAGCCTAAATCAGATATCATAATTATGAATGGCACCCAATCTACATCACAGGGCTTGACACATCTAATTTCCATATTCGCCAATGTACATTTAAGTTTCCTCTTTTAAGGTGTTCTCTGTGTTGAGTTATAGTGCTGCGTGGCGCCTCCCTGGCATACAGGCCCCTGTGAGTCTCATTTAGCCATGCAGAATGGAGGTTTGACTGATGGGCTCATTTGGGAAGCACAACGCTCTGGTACATCCCCAAGAAGAAGAAACAAACTTTTACACTACTCTTGCAGCCACTGTAACATCTGTTATTGTCTTGCAGTCAAACCTTGGCTATTAACAGGGGGGGAAAATAAGGTAGTGATATAAATCATTTCATCATCAGCATAGAGACAAAACGTAATGCCTGGAGTCTAAAAATATGAATGCATCCCCTGTGTTCAATACCTAATTAGGGATTGAAATGTATACACCTTTTATTAATTTCAACGACATTATCCATTCTGCTCATTGGTTTAATTTTTAATTGAATTTTTATCAATTCCTGTGGATTTTCTGCATTGGCCTTCATTGATTTTTGGTGGCAACAACATTAAAACACGTGGCAGGCCTGTTTCTTAATGCTGTGCTGCACTGACAAAAGTTTCAGCTTGATGTTGGTGTTTCCACTCTTAAATAAAATCACAGAGACAATTCAACTGAATATGATTGTTATTTTGATTACTTTTGACCCTTTTTTGCTCTCTAATGGTCAACTGACCAACCAATCAGAATCAGAGAGGCCCATATCAAAGCAGCCTTTGCTGGGTTACTTCAGTCAGACAATGTTTATGCTGGCATAGTCTATTTTAATGCATTGAGTTGACATTATTACCTCCGCCAAGGAGGTTATGTTTTTGCAGGCGTTTATCTGTTTGTTTGTCTGTTTGTTTGTTTTTGTTCAAAATAACTTGAAAAGTTCTGAACGGATTTGGATGAAATTTTCAGGAATTGTCGGAAATGGGATATGGAAGAACCGATTATATTTTGGGGGTGATCCGGATCACCGTCTGGATCCAGGAATCAAAAAACGTACTTACACTGAAATGTAAGAGACCATACTTAATTACCAATTATATCTGGCATTCTAGAAATGTTAAGCAGAAATAGCAAACACAATTCATTGATGCAAGCAGCCAATGATGACATTACTAAGATCATTCTTGAGTTTTTGACAGATTCATAAAGATTTTGAGTTTTCTTCAGACACCTTGCTGTAGTTTTGTATTATTCTTTCAATTAGACTGAACTTGAAAAAAAACATCATTGTTGTGCAAGTTACTTTTTATTGTTTCAAACTGGAGAGAGGCCAGTAACCACAGATTTTGTTTGACCAAACAACAGTTACTGAGGAGGACGGAGCCTAATTAAAGATAACTTCCTGCAAACAGTGAGGCTTGATAAATGGTCAGTTTAGTCATCACTTCTGTCTCCTGCCCACCATGATTACTTTTAGACCCCTCTTTGTTGTTTGTGCTCACTGCCAGAACCAGAGGGTGACATCATTGTTTTGCTAGCACACCAAACTTAGCAAAATGACTTGATGAGGAATTGAAAACCATTAAGGCAAATTATATCAATTCCTCCAACTCTGAACCGCCTCTCAATTAGAAGCAGTTCTTGATTCCAATCCATGCACCTAATGATCATTATATATAAAAAACTGAACTGTTAATGAGAGTCTCTCTCAGGGCTGTATCTGTGTGTCTCTGCATCCTCCTCTATGTATGTCATTACACAGTGGACAGGAAAGCACAGGAGCCATTGTCAGGTCAGGCTCTACAAAGCTTCTGCTGATGTAGGTGGTCTACGTTACCTCATTAGCAACAACACGAGCAGTGGTCTAATGAACTTAAGACAATGCTAATTAATGGAGGAGAACAAAGGCTTAACATTTTTAGAAAGTGTGAAGCACTGAGTCTGCTTGTATGACAGCGTTTAAGCCACCTTAATCCTCTTGTTATGCGGTGCATGGCGCCTCGACCGCGTGGTGCCTCGACCTCGGCGCAGCAGGGGCAGGTCAGAGGGAGCAGCCCCATACCTCAGCTGATATAGTCACCTGTGACAATCCTTTATGGGCTGATAAAGTAAGGGAAGTCTCTCAAGGAACAGTGCACTGACTTGGCGGAGGGTCTCCCCTGGGAGCAGGTGTCAGGGTTGTCTATCAGAAGGCTGAAAGGAGAAAAGGGACACGTTACCGGGCTCTATTGTATCCCGGTTGTCATTGACTGATCGGGTCCATTTAGCCGGCTTTCACAGTGAATGAAACCACCTGAATAGATGAAAGCGAGACAGCCTCCCCGACAAACAAGGAGCCCTGGAATATTCATGGAGGATCTGTGAGGAAAAGATTAATGTATTAGAAATTAAAATGGGGCCCGGACGTATGATCTTGCTCTAACACTTGGCCAGACCTGTGTCACCCGCCGCTAGCGCCTGAAGTCGGCACATGCCGCTGCCAAGGTGGAAAGGAATCATTAAGCACCCTGCCATTGTGTGAGCAGAATAATCAAACTTCACCCCCCCTTCCATTCTTTCCCGCAGCACTGACAATGAATAATTCTGGAGCCATTTGCAATGTTAACGGCACCTATCTGGGCCATCCATGCCTTTATGATAAGAGCTTCAAATATGCATTTCAACAGTCTGAACAGAAGCTGCTTCACCGCCATTTCAAAGGACACCTGTCAGTCATCTGAAAGAGCTGTCAGTCTCTGTCACGCAACGGTGCCGGTGAAATGGCCCAAAAGATAATCTTTACTCTCTCTCTTTCTCTCTCTCCACCTCTCTCTTTCAGATCAGAGCAGTTACATTTGCAATGGAGTGACAAGTGATTTACACTGGAAAATGGATTGTGTTTAAACTGAAAAAAGAGGGAGGGGGGTTTATTCTTTTAGGCAGCGTTATTCTTTGCCAGTGTACAGCTGTATCAAATATGCTATCATAAATGTGATCTGGGCGACACTGAATGTCATTATGTGTGATACCATGAGCACTAGACGGGCAACTGAGCTCAAAGGTGACTTTGATAATTCCTATCTTTCTAAACAGAGCTCTGCGCCCGAGAGGAGTGGGAGCGGAGATAGGTCGGATCAAATGGCCTGTTTCTCCAAAAAGTTTGACCTTTTTGTTGTTTTTTTATGAAGATGGTCCTCAAATCGACCACACTGTTTGTGTTAAATGCTGCTGAGCTATCTTTTTTATGAATCTTAGCTTAACAAATATGTCTCTTTAGCACTATCTAACAGAGAAGATTTGCTCTTGTGATTTCTTAAACCAGTGTGTTGCAAGCTGCACTTCAATGGCCACTTCTTTGGCAAAGAGGCTAGTGAAGCCACCCACCCCACCCCCCCGCCTTTCAGCATGTAGGCCAGTCATTTGTTAAGCACGACTAACTTGTGTGCCACCAGCTGTTGGTGATATTTACAGCTGAGTGCAGAGGATGTTTTTGGACCCAGGCTTGCAGGGCCAGGGCAGCACTGGGCCCGGTCCCACTTTCCTCATGGCTACTCCATGGGCGAGGGCAGCCAGCACAGACCAAGACGCCGTAAAATCTGAATACAGGGGTGCACAGAGTGATGCCCCATTTCATTTGATATATATACTGGACAGCTTGTTGGCTCAGCAGGGAAAAAAGTTAGCCATGTGCTTGGGAAATCTTGAATATGGAGAATGACCTTTACGACAAGTAATACCCTCCAAATTGTCATCATTGTCTCCTGTATGTACTCTTGAAAACCACAAAAATAGATAAAATTGATAGTCCAGCTCAAAGGCAATTTAAGACTCTTTTTAGAGGAGGTACTTTCAACTCAGAGTTTCCAGCCATATCTGTGGATGGGTACAGAGATGAAAAAAATAATAATAATTTAAACACACTTTTTGATTAACAGAATGTGCATTGTGTTATATTTAAAAAAAAATCTTGGGTTCTCTCACATTATTTAAATCTTTGCCGTCAAGAATTATCGTACAAGCTTCTTGTGTCAGTAACAGCTGTGATGACTGGGAAAGTAAAACCTGAGATGTACGTGCTGTTTTACCTCGAGCTCATACTCATCAAGCTGTGTCATTAACAATGTTTAAAATATATTTGATTTTGTACTACAACTAACTGCGGAGGGGACCAAAGGTACACGCGAGAGCATAGGCTGTACAACTACCTGATGTGCAGGGGCAGAGGGGCTGAATCTTAAAAAAGTAAATACTAGTGATAATTTTTACATAGAATATGAACTTGTCAACCTATGAGGAGACTTTATGTACACTGTGATAAAAAATTGTTTATTTTTTGTCCGTAGTTTACATTGAAAAAATCAGGCAGACCTTGATTCAAAAGCCTACAAAGTACTTATTACTTTTTTTTGGCCTTAGTCAAGCCTCCATTGAGTTAACATACTGTACATTTTATCCACTTTTTAGCATTTTGTTGTCACTTAAAAGAAAACACATCTGCAAGGTTTTGGTTGTAAATTGATAAGTTAGGCAGGGTGTATGAGGTCGACAGGAAACTGAAATTACCAATCATCTTTTGCCAAATGGCAGAGTGGTTTGAGCCATTGTTCAGGTTTGGCTTGAACTATTGAACCAAAGGTGATATTTTACCATAGGCCTACATTTTTATGTAGCACCCCTGGTACAGAGACAACTCAGAGGTCAGAACTAAGAAGATACCCAACAATCATCAAAAGTAACACCAGATCAACTTCAAACACTATCTGCACTTAATGCATCATTCTTTAAAACTATTTTATCTGCATAATGCTCGCAACTATTAAAAACAACGAGTCCCTGTGAATGTTTTATGTTTAGGCCTTTCATTATTACATCAGAATATACCCATCAGGTACGTATTTAATAAAAATCTAACCAGTGCAAACACAGGCACATGTTAAGCCAAAAGTCACCAGTTAACAAGCATCAATGAAACTGAAATACCAAATGTGTTCCAAGTATTTTTTGAAAGGAAACCAGCTCACTGCTCCTACTGATCCGACATTACAGTAAGTTATGTGTATCATGTCCGTCTACTATTTAAAAACTACAAAAAAATGGACTTCAGGGTATTGGGACTACAAAATGCTAGATGCTAAAACACTTTTGTGTTTAAGTGGTCAGTACTGTAGTACTTTACAACAGATCAGTAAAGCCTTTTTAGTGTCTACATGCACATCAGACATAGCAAACACAGGGATCCTCACACATAAACAGTACTTTTTTTAGGCCACCCAGGATTTTCATGTTTAAAGTACTACACATATGATCTCCATCTTTACTGTAAATGCACCAACTAGCATCAGTGTTCAACACTTTTAGCTGCTTGCTGTGTTTGTTATCCTGTGCTTCACCTCTGTAGGTCTATTGTAAAGATATCATTGCTGTCAGGTCAAAACCTCTTATCTCCGTTTTTTATGATTCTCTTATTATTTCATAAAACAGTACTATTGTGATGCTTTCCCATTTGTGGTATCTGCTGATTTTGGCTCGACTCTGCACAGTCTACCTGCTCCATTTTCTATTACAGTGTAGACTTTACAAATACCTCTTTAAGGCAGGCAGGACTATCATAGTGTGAAACTACCATGGCATCCTCACGTAAACAAAGGAGGAAATAAAGGCAACAGGGTGCTGCCCATTTTTTTGCCTTTTTGTAACAGAAAATTATTTTTGTTCTACGGGTCATTACAAACAGCAAAACTACACAACGCAACAGCCAAGTAGAGCTGATGCTACTTCGTGGAAAGACCCCATTAGTCGTTTTTCATATTGGTGAGTGTTTTTTTTATATTTTTCAACCAATTAGAGGTACAAAAAAAGTCATTTTAATCAAAGTAATGCAATAGTTATCCCAATCAGTTGTAGAGAGGTTTTTGCTTTTAAATTTCCTGAAAGAAGAAACTTTGGTGTTAGAGGTTTGTGCCCGACAGCGACAATATGTGACTTTCTCTACTAATGGCTCCCCAACTGCAGCTCAGCTCTTGTGATTTTGCATAAGTGTTTCAAAATACATGTGTTTCTATTTGAGTGGCTTTATATGCACTGCTGATTAATACTGTTGAAGGAGCAGAGACACTCAAAATCAAACCAACTTACCGAAACAGTGTGGGACAACCTGACCTGACCCCAACCCCCCACCTTCACCCTTATCACCCAAGAACAGCACATTTATGTAGGTAACACTGATATAAAGAGCCTCATGACCCAAAGCTACATAATTGTTGTACTACAGTAGGAATACCATGCATCAGTAGCTCCTTTCAGTCACTGACGTCCACTCTGCTTCAAAGTGTCTTCAGCGTGGTCATGGGAACTCTGCCAAAAGCCAGAGTCACTTTGGTTCATCCATCATGAGCCAATACAAAGCCCGCTGTGCAGTCTTATGCTTACCCATCAGAAACTCTCTGTTGTTTTCCACAGACTTGGGCCATTTTCACACAGAACAAACAGCAATTGGATGAGCAATTTGAATTTTTGGACTACTCCTCTTTGTCACATAGTTTCCACACCATGTCCACTCCCTCCAACAATCTCCTCATTGTGGCCACGGGAGGACACAGCTCAAGAAGTGAGTCACCGGATGAATGTTCACTTTCATTTCAGAGCGCAGTAGGCTGGCATAATCTCTGATACTGAACCCTGACTCACCGGGTCTTTTCTTTTTTTGAAGATGGAGCGTTCTGTTCTTCTTCCATTGTGGAAAAAAAGACTTGTGCTTGCACTTTTGACTGACTGAAGTTCACATACACACTCCATTATGAGATGACACGTGTCAGAAAGACAAGGCTGTTGTTAACAAAAACATTACACTGAAGACAAATTAGATCATGTTACGAGGGAATGAAACATTATGAGTTAATCAAATGAAGTGAGTAAAGGAACAAAAGCAAGAATTTATCTTGCCTGCATTTTTTACAATCCTCACATAAATGAACATTAATAGATGTGCTTGTACAACAGCTTCCTCACAAATTATTCAGTGACTACAATTTTGCAGTTGAAAAAGTCACACACACAGAAAGCCATTTACCTGAGTCACAAATGAGTGTGTAATTGAGTCCTTAGGGAAAATAACTCAGCTTAACTACTGGAAATAATGTGTAAATTCAATACATCTCCTAATGAGCTCATTTGAGTTTGCTGCAATTATATTTTGCAAGTCCCGCCGCAGATCGGATTCTGCAGCTGAGTTGAGGTGAATAAAACCACCGCTGCCTTGTATTCATTAAAATTAGCATATGGACCTGTCAACACTTCTCAGAGGCATGCTGTAACAATGCCATTTAGCCCCGGCATCAAGCAATGCCAATGGAATGAATGTGCACAGTGGGTAAATGCCTCCCCACCCCTAGCGACAGGGGTGGAACGGGACTGGCAGTGCTAGCTCTGACGCACAAAAGAGGCTGCGATTTAACAGCCAGGGCCTGGCCTCTGACCAGGGGCCATCCACATCAACACTGCTTACACTCCACCATACCTCCCAGCTACTGGCCGGGCCAACTAGCTCTGCACACACACATCCAGAGAAGAGGAAGGAAGACTCCGTGTGTGCGGAGGTTGGCGTACAGCAGAGGGGCAAGGTGCAAAAAGAGGAGATAGAGGGATAAAGAGAGGAAGGATTCTGCAAAGTTTGTCTGCTTTTGTTGCTTTGAAATACCCCTTAAACCTACAGTCACCACATCAAGAAAAATAATAGTTACACAATGACTGTCATATTTTTTAATGCAGATTTAAAACAAAATGCTAAAACCACTGTTAACTTCTTGGACATTAACTCTTGTGTGGTGTTAATGTTTTTGTACTCTCTGTAACAAACAAATGTCCTTGGGTCTGTTAGATAAGCAACCTATTTGAGCTTAACATTGCATGTAGCCATACAGAGCACATAAACATCTTTAAACATGTTTACTCTGTACTATTAACTAATAATATGAACAGACTGTATGTCCAATATTTGCCATTTTCCTCTGTTAAAACATGTCAGTGATTAAAGTTGCCATCTGTTTGTGGGGGGAAATGGAAACAAAATAAAAAATCACAACAAATTAAGATACCAGAGTAAAGAAAGTGTTGATCTTGAACAAATGTGAACAAAAATAATTTTTGAATAGCAGAAGTGATTTTTCTGATGTTGATTGAAAAATAAGTTAATTGATGTTAGGTTACACAAAACAGACCCCTTGACCTTCATGGTCTTGCTTAGTCCCAGTTTCCACATAGTTCACTTGCATAGCGTTGTGTCTGCAGTGCAGCTTTCCTCCGCCTTATGGTGCATGTCCTCGTCTACTGGAAGCATATTTAAAGCACTATGCAGCAGACATTGATCTTCTGTCTGCATCAATATTATTTCCACATCACGCTGTATTTTGAAATCACCCAGAATGCCTGAGTGCTTGTTTCGTTGTTTTGAGTGGATCTGATTGGTGGTTATGATGTAGGGTTGAAGCAGCCCCCTGCTGAAAGAGTGTCCATATAATTCCAGCAACCATGTGCGGAGCTATACGCTAATTGTGCATGCCACAGACAGAATGAAAATGCAGGATGTGGAAACCAACTGACTGAAAAAACTGTGTGCAACCTGCTGCAGAATGTGCATCATGTTCATGATGCTATGCAGGCGGACTATGAGGAACTTTGGGGGTCAAAGGGGACTGAAAAGCCTCTCAATCTCAAGAAAGACAGACAACTAGTGTTTTTCTCAAAATTACATACCACTTTGAAAAATAGTCAAAATGTTTAGAAATAGGGAGAAATGTCAAGGATAGTGTTGAAATACATCACCATACTTCATATTTTTTCTTTTTTTTTTTTTTTTTTTTTCTGTGAAAGACCATAATGAAAGTCGTCCTCATCTCAGTTTTTTTCCCCTGTCCATTCCTTATAATACTCCTTAAGGTGACGTATGGTCTACCAGACAGCTCACCAGAAAAAAAAAAAAACTAATTTTGAAAAGGAAAGAATTCAAACCTATAAATATCCCGAATATTAGAATAACTTAAATATTCTTATCAAAAGCTGCCAGGAATAAGAGGCCCGTACAACAACAAAGCTCCTTTATTGTTGTTTGTCACCATCACTCTGAGGCTGCCAGTGAGAGCAGGTATTGTTGCTCAGTGGAGCAACACAAGGCCCTGGTTGCTTTGTTGTGCCAGGATTTTAAAACAGGCACGAGTTATCAATCGTCTACAGATGATTCAACTCACTCGGCTGTGCCTCTTGATACACTTCAGGACCTTGCAGGCTGAACAGGCAGCCATGTTCGCACACAATCGGGCCCCTTTACTGACACTCACTTTGTTTGTATGTTGATCTGAGTCAGATGATATCATTGCTGAGGCTCTCAGACTTCATGTCAGTTTATATACTTTAAGTTTCATAAAGATTTCATGACAGTAACTGTTTTCTGAATGATAACAAAAGATGATGTGTGGTGATGCGCTGCACAGTTCTGCTTGCCTCCCTGCTCACTTGTTGTTGAGAATTAAATGGTACATGGATGACATACTTTGTAAGCCAACCAATAAGTTAGCACAAAGCTGGTTTCATCAACAAAAACCCAGTGGCAATTTGTTTGTTCCTCTTTGGTTTTGTTTTGTTTTATGAATCTAACATGTTTTTCATCAAGATAATCTCCACAAAGGAACACTACAAAGTTTCTGAAGCGTACACATAATCAGGAGAAGTAAAGAGCTAATGTCAGCACATTTATGGATCGGTAACATGGTTGACTGATCTCAAATCTGCTACCACTAAGCTGAAACTTTTATTTTACACTCTAACCTCTTTCATCACAAACTGACTTTGTAGTGACACCCCATCAAATGTCAAAGTTGTCAATTGTGATCCCTATATTGTTTTTTAAAGGCGATCAAAAATCATGACATGTAATGTCCCTGACAAACTGCAGTCCCAGTAAGCAACTTGTTGGCATCCATCCATTTTTTTCTATTCAAAGTGGGGAATTCCTGTTGTATTTAATTATGTAGCAAATAAAAGCTAAAGTTTCTTATGCCAATGTTAACCACAGGCCTCATTTTGGGGGCATTTATAGACTCATTCAAAATTCCCATAGGCTTTAAGACAAGGGAACCAGGAGTGCTAATACGCTAGTTTACATATAGTTTTTTTCTATCACTGGACTCCATAAAGTATATTATCAAAGCAACTGAACATTTTTGTGTTTGTAAATAGTGTGACATTTTTTTTACTTTGTTAAAAAGGCTTTCATATCAAATGCACAATGGAGTTGGAGAAGACATTGGATACATGAGCATCCTGGATTTGTAGAGGCTGTGCTCTTTCCTTTTTTCTACACTTGATGATGACGATTTTGTTGCCTATCTGTCAGACAGCCATGTCTCAAAACACACAGCCCTTGACAACATGTTGTTCAACCCTTTTGAGTTAAGTCATGAGAGAGAATTCATGATTCAAATTTAGATCATGATCATTTTTTTCATCATACTGTAATCAAGGCTCCGGTCATTACAATACAGACAATCAGTTTAACACTCATATCAAATGCTGCATTCTACATTCTTAGGGACTTTGATATAAATCTTTTTCGGAGTGAAAATCATTCCCCAAATGAGCATTTTGTAAATGATCTATATGCTACTATTTTTATCCAACCATAAGTAAACCAACTAGGGTGACTAACAAACCATCAACTTTGATTGATAATAAACTGTCAAATTCTGTCCAGAATGAATCATCACCCGGTGTATTATATTCAGATATTTCAGATCATTTTCCCTTTTTTTCAGATTACTATGATTGATGGAAATAAGACCAAAATGAAGTTCTCACCAAAAACAAAATGCAGAAATTCAGTGCAATATCCCAAATTTTTAATACCTGTTATTAACGGTTTCTTTTGATCATGTTTTTGAGGAGAGCGATGCAAATTTAGCCCCCATCCTTTATGAAACCTTTTAATTTTAAATAAGAAAGCTTGGTTTACTGCGGGTGTAAAAGAATATATAGAAATAAAACACAAACATTACAAAAGATACATTTCAGGCTCTACACCCCTTAATCTGGCAAAATACAAGATGTATAAGAACAAATATAGTCAACTCGTAAGAGCACCTTAAAAGTTTTTTTTTTTCAGTGAGCTGTTCAAATAGTCTGCTAAGAATATCAAAGCTACATAGAAAATTATAAATCAAGTACTCCATAAGAAAAAAAAAAAACTCAACTAAATATCCTCCTAGTTTCTCAGATGGGAAGAGTTTGATAACAAATCCATTTGATACTGTTTGCATATTTAATGATTTTTTTGTAAATGTGGGAGTGTCCATCTCTGAGGGGATTGGTAACACCACAGAAAATCCAACTGATTATATAAGGGGTTATTTTCCATCAGTTTGCTTTTTTTAACCTTCTAACTCAAAATAAATAACTGACACCACATCAGACCTATAAAAATTCTGTTCCAGGTCATAAATGCATCCCTACTTGAACAAATAAAATCATCCATATTAAAACCATTGCTACAAATTTTTGTCCATGGATTCTAGTTTTGTTCCCTCTAATCTTAAACTAGCAAAGGTGATTCCCCTTATTAAATCACCCAAGATATTTTACAAATTACATCCTTAATCATTTGAGCAAGTACAATATCTTGTATGAACACCAATATGAGTTCTTCAAAATTCAATCTCCTTATATGTCCCTTTCACAGCTTGTGGACAAGATCCACACTGCATTAGAAAAGAAAGAGTTTGCATGTGGTATTTTCCCGGACCTCTTTAAGGCATTTCCAAGGCTGCAGAATCAAACAAAATATGTCCAGTATTATTTGCAGATGATACAAATACTTATTTCCAATAAACACTTGTCAGAACTCATAAGTGATGTAAACAATGGCCTTCTTGCATTGTTGTTGATGAAAGATGCAAAAAAAATCCAACTTGGTGCAAAATGAAGTCCAATTTGAAATCCTTAAGGTTGTCTTTTGTTATTTAGCTGATCCAAAAGACCAACGTCTCTAAAAAAGATGGAATTCCCATTGCCACAAGCAAGCCTGGACAAACATAAATTAAAAAGACTTTTGCCTTTTCTTTCTTTCTATTAAACTTGAGTAGATTGTATTAAGTGACAAGTCCGTGTTTTAATGCATGTTAAGTGATTTTAAGTGTATCATAAACACTGACACTACCTGTTAGCCTGTGGTGAGAGATTTATATTTAATGTTTAATTGTTTTGGGACAGTGTGAAACATGTCTCCAGTTTTGATACGAGCTGTCATGTCACAGGGAGATTCTTTGGGAAAGTCTCTATAAAAACCTTTTCCATTTCAAGTATAAATTTCACATAATGGGGCAGAGAAGCTGGTTAAAGGTATTTTCTGGTTTGCTCTGCAAGCTTCTCAAAAAGCTTTCTGGGATCATTTGCAGAAGATGGTAGCTAAAAGCTTTTTCTCTTATTCTTTTTAACTCACTTGTTGGACAAAAACAGTGGTTTGGTAAACTGTAAAGAATAAGTTGCTTTCAGGGATTGGGATTTTTTGTTGAAAAGAGTCATTTTAAAATAAATAACTAAATGAAATAAATAAACACAGTTGATGCAGGTGAAGCCAAACAATGCACCTTTCCTCAATTTGGAAATGCTTTATCAGGCAGCACTGCCAATGAGGTTTGAGACATTATGAGTTACAGGGTGATAGAACATACAGCTAATGACAGAGAATAATCAGGGTACATAACTAATAAGCAGCACAAAACATGAAAGAGAGACAAGTGTTTACACTACAGCAATAAACAAGTGTTTTCTTGGCTGAAGCCATGATTACTTGGCCCATTTAAACAAAGGAAACTAAGGTTTTCTTGGTCTTTGAAAATATAATAATGAAAATTTGAGGAACTGCAAGAGCTTAACTAAACACATGTAACCATAATGTTAGTCATTTTTTGTGTGTTATTCATTATTTTTGCAGAATTTGTCTTATTGTAACTGTATAAATACAATGCAAAGCCATAAGTAAAACACACTTCTTTAAATAAAAAAAATGAAATTGCCACGTACTTGTAGAAGTACCTGCTTCCTGTAAATGTATAATTAACAAAGTGATTTGCTCAACCAGCAGGAACAAAGTCAGTGAATTCAGCCCCATGAACCAGGACAGAGAAATAAAAGACAGGCTAAGGAGAAGACAAGGCCTCAGCTGCACTGATCTCCACACTGTGATTACCTGGAGCAGAAAACCAAATGTAAAAGCCTTGGGCTTGCTTTGATATTTCCATCGTTCGTTTTGTCTGCTATGACCTGGACTACATCTAACAGACCTAGACTGGAGGTCAGGAGGAATCAAGGGAAAAGAGGAGAGGAAAGGAGAGGAGAAATTAAAATTAGAAAAAGAAGCACAACAGAAAATTTCCACTCCTTATAACCAAGATATTGTCTGTCTCTCTGTCTCTCTAACTTACATACTAACACCATTAAAGTTACCCTTGTCTTCAGTTTTTGGTGCTATTACCACTTCCAACCCAGCTTTAAAAGAACTGGCACCAACTCTATCCTGTCAGGGTGCTTATTAAAACTTTACATATTCACACTTCTGTAGAGCAGAGCCTTAATGAGGACGAGGAGAGACTTCAGTTTGTCCTCACTCTATGGCAAACTATAGGTAGATAAAAAAAGACACTGCCCTATAGTCTGAGCAATAATAGGAACAAGGTCCCATTTTAGTGACAAAATAAATGAGTAAAATCAGATTAAATTCTAATAACTGAGCACACTTATGATTAAAGTAATGTGCTTGTGCAAAATAAATAACTGTTTGCCACTGAGGCTACAGTGAAACACTTAGAAGTGTTTAATATTTCAAGACATTTGAAGCTTGTTTGGTTCTAAAGAAAATATTAAATGTTTGGGAGGCTTCAATTTTTGGTAGGAGGAGAATAAATCAGTGTATTACTAATGCTTTTGTTATTTCATTAAAAATCAAAAAGTAAAGATTGAAAAAATGTGTCTGTGGGAAGGGGGTTGTTTATTTGTTTTGGTTTCAGAAAGAGATAAAATGATTTGTATTTGGGTCTTTATTAGCTCTCACAATATGCAAAGTATTCCCATGAAAGTGGAAATTGCAGATTTTATTGAAGAGCGTCCTCAATTTGAACAACAGTAAACACTGAAGGGTTGGGTGGGGGGTTACTGTGGGTCACTCACTACACACTTTGGTCTTGACTCATCGGTGTTTTTTTGTTTAGCTGGGAGGCCCCTGGTGACAGAATTTTACACACTGTGCCATTAAAATTATATTAGTCTGTTTTGTTGGGGTAATCAATGGGGAGAGTTGCTCAACAACAGGATGTTTATTTTCTAAAAAAAAAAAAAAAAATACAATACATTTATTCATTCTTTCTTAATTTGATTTTTAACTGAATAATGAAAGACGGCAAGAACTGTGATTGCTAAAGCTTTTTCGTTCTACAAGATGATCCATGGTACTTGTAAATACTCTAAAGTCACACAAAAGAACAGCCCTAAAGGTACACACACACCAATTTAAAAATAATCATTTTTACAGCAGAAGTAAACATGATGGTTGCTTGTTCAGAGAACAGCTTTGGTTTGAGAGGGTCATTTCTTTTTTGGCACAAACCTTACTGATGCAGAATTTTCTTCAATTCACCGTAATCCCTCCACCAAGGAGGTTTTGTTTTTGCCGGCATTTGTCAGTTTGTTTTTCTATTTGTCTGTTTGTCTATTTGTCATTTTTATCACTTCAACAAAGCTTGTCAGTTTGGTGCACTCTGTTTTTTTTTGTTTTTTTTTTTTGTTTTTGTTTTTGTTGTTTTTTTAGAAATTTCAGTCAGGCTGACCTGAAAACTTCCTTGTTCTTACCTTTCCCTCAAAGTGGGACGTAATGTAAAAAGAACAGTGCAAAAACAGTAGATGAAGCGACAATGACGATGTGACAACAATTTTTGCTCTTATATCAGTGAGTCATGTCGTTTGATTCATTTAAGACAACAGAGGAACATAAGGGATAGTGAGGTAGTTTAAGATATGAGGATCTCAATGTTGGTGCACTTCTCCTGCTTGTGGTAATTTTTTTCAGAATATTTCTTGCTCTGATCTGATTTGTAATTTTATTTTAGGTGCTGCAGTTCAGTACAAAACGACCTACCCTGCTCTAATAACAGCTCACCCTAAGTTGTATGCAATGTTTATTAGGTAACTGGTATTCTGATTCTGTTTTAGTTTTACATGCCCTTGAGTGTGTTTAACTTGTCTCCCTGCATGATAGAGCACTTCTGTGCACAGGACATCCCCTTTTCCCCCTCTTTCCTGCACAGAATTCCCCATTATTATAGGTCCCGTGTCTGAGCGCTAGCATTGGCATTAGCTTATCCAGTGCTCTTCTTGCAAATGTGACTTAGTTGTGGAATAAGCTTCATAAAATAATTAGCAGGTACTTAATACTGACTTGAAACCTTTATTAGAACAATCAAGTATATAGTAGGAGATACCCATAGATAAAAATGTAGATTAAGGCCCTGTTTACACAACTCCGTTTTCGGCCGAATCCGAAGAGTTTTGATTGCGTTTTAGCCTCCCGTTTACATGAGACCAGTGCCCAGAGTGCTTGAATCCACAAACTTTTGAAACCAGGGTCCAAGGTGGAGAGTTTTCAAAACGCATCGCCACCCGGTCTCATGTAAACAGAGTTCATTGTTTCAGGGGGAAACGCTGACATCTACGCATGCGCAGTACTCTTTCACATGAAGGCTGCGCGCGCATACCAGGAACAACAACAGCTTCGGCCGTCTACCGAGTAACATGTGTGCTGCTTCCCGTGCTCGGTTTGTTATCCAGACAAAACTATCCAGACAGATTTGTTGTCCAGACAAGAAACTCCTGCGTCTTCGTGCGTCCACTCGCCATTGTTGTTTGTGAAAAGTTTTTCTTCTTCGTACAAGTGTTGTGACAGCGCTGTTTCTCTGCAAACCTACATCGCCATCTACTGGACTGGCACGCACACTACAGCGTTTTCAGTCGTTCTCGAGTCTCCGTCTGAACACAGATCGTTTTTGAAGATGCAAAGGAAAAACCTTTGCGTTTCAGGTGAGAGCGTCTCCGTGTAAACAGGGCCTAAAGCTCACCATGGGAACCAAACTCTTTGTTTATGAGCATTTGGTAAATAACATCTCTCTTTTGCCATCCAGTCAGAAGTGGGACAGACACAACATCACAACTTAAAGAGCTACACTTTAATTTATTGCAAAGAACTACACATATATACCAATAAACACATTTTTTCTATCAATCAATCTTTATTTGTAAGTGCCAATTTATAACGTGTTATCTCAAGACACTTTACAATAGAGCATAAAGCTCTTTGTATCTATGTATATGCATAGATGCATATACACAAATATAAAATACACACATACATATATATACAAATGTATACATCCAACACCCAACATGAATCCATATAGCCAATCAGGAATCCCTCATCATGGCAGCAAGAAAAAAAAACTTCTGTTAAGCAGCAGGAAATCTTGAATGTGGATCCCAGTCTCATGATGAACAGCAAATCCACACGATGCTGTGTTGGGTGTGTGGGCGAAGGAAGGAAATACTTCTATTGTTATATTTTTATAGCAGATTTTCTAAAGTTTTCTTCATGTTAACAGTTCAGTAATGGCTAAGCTTGACGTGGGTGCCACATTTAAAAAGAAGGATGGCTGCATGTTGTCCCCAGGATGCAGGCTGTCCACTCCTGGGTTAAATTACTTGATGGTTTTGCAGTATTCATAAAATCTGGCGTGTGATTCTCTGTATGAGTACCTTCAAATATGTCATTTAATGTTGGAGCAAGAGGCAGATCACTTGTAATCAGCTTCCTCCCATCATGACCTCAGAAAATAAAGTTGAACGCCTTAAAAGTGAATTATAAGACATTAGTGACTGCAGTGTAGAAATCCAAACAGGTCGATGGATAGGTGTGATATTTGTATACAGTACCTGCATGACATTTAACTTGCTGGTTAATACGTCCATTGAACAGATGCAGGATGATGACAGCAGAGAGAGTAGTGCTTAATAAAACACATTTGAAAGCTATCTAAACTCTTCATTTGAGAAAAAGTTGGCTGATGGATCAAGTCCAGCCTCTGCAGGGAGTTTGATGGCATTTTAAATCTTCCACAGCTTTGACTGAGAGCTCACGAACATTTCCCCAAACATGTTTTTGTGTGTAGAGAAATACAGCCGAGCTCAAATTTCTCTCCTCCCTTCAAGCGAAAAATACAAAAAGCCTGGACTCCCACCACCTGATTCGATCAAGTGTGTTATATTGTATACCCATGGGCAACAAGGCAACTTGTATTTTAATTAATAAAGTAATACCCTGGTCTCAAAGCCTTGACCCCTGGCAGTCCTGCTGGTTTTTCTTTTGTGTGTGTAAATACTCTCAAGATCCCTGCAAAGACGCTGGGAGCATTATTTTTACAACACAGTCTGACTTGTGCAGCTACATTTGATACATTATGCTTGAAAGTTACTCTGTAGAATTTGGTGATTGAAGACAAGCATGCTTTTTGTGTTATATTGTAGGCCTGAACCCTAGGAAAATACACTCAGCAAATGTATTAATTTAAGTCAAACAATAAAAGGAGCTGGAGACCAAAGCAGAGGCATTTATTCTTAAGGAGGATGAAGAAAGAGAAGCAAAATTCAAAGTCGATGAATCAGAAAAGAAAAAAAGGCCCTCTATAAGCAGAGTGTATGGTGTGAATGAAAGTTAATGTTCAGGGCTATGAAGACAGAGACATGGCCCTGGGTGCTGTGTTGTGAGGAATAACATGCACAGTGAAGGGTAAACGCACGCTTCTTTGGAGATCCAGGACCGGAAAGAAGCCTGAGGGAGCTCAAGGGCTTGTGGGATAGGGGCTGTATTCAACCTTTCTTTGCAGCCACACACACCACAACAAACAGCAAATGATGGTGCTTTTACAGTATGCCATGACTCATGCTGTGTTAAATGTAGGATATATTATACTCCAACATATATAAGCAAACCACCTCCTCACTCAACAGTCTCTAAAACTTGAACTGTAGAACTTTCAAAATATATAAGACATTAGATGTATGCTTGCAATAAAATAAGTCATCAAATGATGACATATCAAACAAGAAGCAACCAAACAAAGATCTTGTGTTGCAATTTCATTTTTAAAAGGAACAAAAATAGTAATTAGCTAACATGAACCCAGCCACAAGTAAATCTAAAGTGATTATTCCTGCCCTCAGAGAAAGGCTGTCTCCCTGCGCTCTGTCAAAAGGTCAATTATGGCCCCAAACCAGCATGCAGTGACAGTGACCTGGAAGCGCTACTGATGACCCCAGATCCAGGGGCCCAAAAGAGTTGATCATCTAACATGCAGGCTGCCCGGAGCCATGGAAATCTGACATTTGTCCTTATTCAAATGAACACAAACAATATGCATCTCATGCCTCTCCCTAACCTGTGCCAAATCTAAGGCACAGGGACCAGCAGTCTTAATGCATTGTCCTCCAATCAGAGGGCATGCCCTTCCCTGTGAATACAGCCACACAGCAATCACACACACAGCCTGCAGGGAGAGCAGACCGCAAAGAGGCGCTGCCCTCACCAGCATCCACACAACTGGCTATTATCTAAAGAACTGGGGTCAGAAAATAGAAAGTAATCATTGAGAGTGAGTAAAATTTAAATTAAAAGTAATCAAAAAAGAAATAAGATGTAATGTTGATGTTTTTGTCCATAAATGTCTTGTCCTTCACAAGGCTACAATCAATGTGTTAATATTTATAATGAGCAGTGTTTCCCACTCATAGACAACATTTGGGCAGGTCACTCAGGTATATCCACAACTACATGAGTTTATTTGCCTGCCCCTTTTTATTCGTTTTCTAATTTGTGTATTAACTGATAGTTATCCTGTCTTGTCACATCTCAAAAAGAAAACCCAGAGAGAAGCAAATAGATGATTGATGCTGTCCAATGCTCTGCTGCCCCTGCAGTTTACAACAGTTGTGTTAACTTGATCAGAATATTACTTCTTTTGCTAACATTACTGTCCCAAAAATCAAGCCAGTTTGGTTTGGGGGTGAAGTTGCGACATTGTTTTTATTTTTCTCTTGGTTTGCTTTCTTTCACGCTGCTCCTTGTCAGGCAGACCAAAGCCTGTCAAACGCTGCATAATATAGCTGCCCACCACTAGCTGGAGCTGAAGCTGCAGTCTTTGTTCCTGCCAACCGACTGTAATAACACTTGTTATGAACTGCGCTATACAAATAAAGATTGACTAATTGTTTTACTTTGACCCAGAAGCACTAAACCAGCTTCTAGTATTTGCACTGGTAAACTTGAAGCAGTTTGAACGTATTCTGTGCAATAAATAAAGACAAAGCTGCATTTAGGCTGGTTCAGGTGGTACTTGCACATTGCTAAGAGCAATTTGTAAACATATTCCTCACAGGCTTGTACATGTCAAACTTAATTGCCTTGTATGGTCCGGATGGTTTTTACACCCACTATGAACCAAACTCTGGTTGGTGGAGACCCACTGTTTTCAGGTAGACCAGATTTTGGTTCTTTGGTCTATGAAAGAATTTGTGTGAGCTTTTACACCTCCCAAAAACAAGCAAACTTTCCAAAAAAGAGAGCCAGAGTTTGTTTGTTCTGGGTCAAACATGTTAGGTGTGAAATTGCCCTTAGAGTGACAGTGATCTTGATACAACCAGTAAATAGCATCCGTAAGCTAGGGTTTTTTTATTACTTGCCAATGTTAAATGATGATGAATACCTTGTTTCTAACTTCCTAAACAACAAAATTATTTGGGGATTTTTATACTGGCAGTTGTGTAAGGAGAAGGATTCTACGGAGCCTCTAAAGGGACACTGGCAGAAAAAATAATAATTTTAAGTTCCTCGTGCGCACGCAAAACTATCCTGTGCATCCCTGAAAGTTTCTCGTGCTAACGGGAACTTTCGTGTGTGCATGCCAAACTACCTTGTGAGCATGGGAAACTATCTGGTGTGCACAAGAAACTTTTATCCATGAGATAGTTTCTCATCCAGCTTGCCTGATGTAATTATGGAATTTTGACCAAATTGTTTACAAATGAATGTTTTGTTACTTGATATTTTCATTGACTGCATTGCTGATTACGGTAAAACAAGCAGAAGCAGGAAAGTAGTGGAATAAAGTCATGTGGGACTCCATTTGGCAACTCTACCCCACACGTGCAGCATTATTCTGTGAAAAACATGGATAGATGAAATGGCCTAATGTCGTTTGAAAGAATACTTTCTAGACTTTAACAAAACATAATTATTAAAAATGCTTCACTTTTTTTGCAAGTGTAAAATGAGCTTGACTTAAATAAACCTGACAGTTAAAGTCATCTTTACACATATATTACAAAATGTACATGTACTTAATTGCAAGGTCTGTCTCCAAATCCATTAGAAAGTCAAACAATATCAGAAAGTTTCTAATCCAGCCATGAGAGTGACCTGTTTTGTTGTTTATTTTTTTTGTTTTCCCCTTTTCCTTGTTGCTAATTTGAAATTTGTTCTGTTATTACACAATCATAAATCTTTTAATATTTTATTATTTACATTGTGAAAATCTTAGCAAGAAGTAACAACTTCAAGTCAGTATCATTGCCCATCAGATGGCCCCAGTTTCATCTTTTCTCAGCACTATTGTCCAATTATTGGCAGCCAAAGGTAAAAAAGAGACAAGAACGTTGTATTTTTGGTTTGGGAAGAATAAACATGGAGGAGTGAGTACTGTGATGTAGACTTCTCCCTAATTTGAGACAGAAATATGCTTCCAAGAGCACCACAAATAACTGTATGAAGCAAAAAAAAATGCCTTGAAGAATAAGTGTAAAGAGGAAAAGGATTCACAGATTTTTTTGGTTGTGAGTTTGTTATCATGTCATTATTATTCTCCTTCTTAGAGCCAAAGCTGGACAACGTCATGTTGTGAAAATCTTGGTCATTGTTGATGTGTGTTGATTCATATGAAGTTTAGTGAGATTCAAATGCTAGTTAATTTTTTAATGCTGTCTCTGTGCGGATACATCTAAAAACAGTAATCTGACATTACTGCAGCATAAATAGTCTGATATCTAGGGTTGTCCTGAAAAATAACATGTCTATAATAATTTTATTGTGCATGAAAGGGTTGAGGTCGTACGAACAAAGGGAACAAAAGAAGCAAAAAATGGCTTGAAAAGCAAAGGATGAACTTTCTCTGAAGTGCCTCCATGTGTGCTTAGAAAACAATTTATTACATATTCTTGAATGCTGGTCCGTATGCAAAACTGTGACTTTTACAGCATCATTTTGGCCCTGTAATTACTTATATAAGAAACATAAGAGAAAGAGCAAAAAGGTGTATTTTCACCTCTTTCATTAATAACATGTCCTCTTTGCTGCAGTACAAAACCTGTTTATTTGTCAACATATTGTTTGGTTCCTTGGAAGTCAACAGTTTATTGATAATGTATCATTCACCTGTCAGGGTTTTTATTAGGTTCTGTAAATTATTTCAAATATGTAATTAAAGTATTTCTGAAGGATATTAAAGTAAATAGAATATTAATCATATTAACTAAACCAAAGCATGAATAATCTGGGTCAGAAAAGCAACCAATGTCAACTTTAAGAATAAAAGGTTGTCTTGTTGAAGTATTTCAGGTTTAGTTTTACAGGTTGGTCTTTAGAAACTTTTATGTCTTGTACATGGCTAGAGCTGGGCAATTGATCAAATTTTAATTGAAATTACAATTATTGCTTTCCTTAGTTAAAAAATTGAGTTATCATGATTAAAATATAACTGGTACATGAGTCATGACATGCAGAACTTTTTCTTTTTTTCATTAGTATTATTATCCTTTGAGGTACTTCTGTTTTTACAGGTATATTTATATGTTACGTTGTTCCTTCATGTTAAAACTGATCATTTCAAAAGCATATATGTTTAATGAAAGCATGTGGTGTTTTAAAATCAGTGAGTTATCGTGTTTTATAATCATGATCTCAGTATCTACTAAAAAATCATGATCATGATTTTTGACATAATCGAGCAGCCCTACATGGCCCTTCACTTCTGTAATACTGCCCCTTCTGAAAGTAGTAAAATAGTAATTGGGTGGCAGCAGAGATAAGTTTGGGACTATCAAACATGAAGGAGCATTAGAGGCTGAAGACTCAAACTGGAGGAGAGCAAATTCAGAACCTAAAGGGCAGTGACCTTTTGACTTACTTTTATTTCTTATTTATTTGGTTTCAGCCTCTAATCTGGAGCATTTGACTTTGTGGGATTGACTATGTTAAAGTACACCCTTCATGTTGGTCTCATTAATTTTCTTAAATCAAGCAGAGCTCTATGGGTTATGTTGTTTGTGTTTTATTGGATATGTTTACAGTGTTTTATAGTTTTACGTCAGAACAGTCTCTCCCCTGAAGTTTGGTAAAATATGGCAAATACCCATAAGCTCTTCATAGCGAAGCTATAAGCCAATTTACAGTTAAGTAAAAAGCTTTGCAAAAATACCTCAATAAGAAGGTTATTGCTTTTACACCGGTGTATACACAGTAAATTCCCCCTGAATAGCGTTTGCCTGAAGCAACACCTAGCGCAGTAAATGTTTATCCATGTGGACTTCCCATCTCATGCTGTTTTGTCTGTGTGCACAGAAGGTAGCGGCCTGGCCTGGAACCGTGTGACACAGAGCAAGGGCTCACATGTCTGCAGGGCGTTCTTCAGAGCATGATCATGAAAAGCAGAAACATGAAGAAAACTGCAAAAGGTTGAGCCACAGAGAAACGTCTTTCTGCTGCACGTCACTTCATTTCCTCCTTTCCCCCTTTGGTTCCACATCACTTTTCTATTATGTTTTGAACACAGTGAAAACATAATACAAATCACGCTGCTGGATAACAAAAAAAATCTAATCATTACATTCCAAATGAAAAAATGGATACCAGTGAAGTAAGGGAATTGTTATTTTTCACATTCTAATTCACAACACAAGGAACCGAAAAGAATCACATGCTGTATATCAGATTGCTTTGGTGCCTTTTGCCCAGAGCCATGCAGCACACACTGATATTAGTTTTAAATACAGATTGCTGGCAATAATAGAACAGAAGAGTCCATGCTTGAAACACATCAGACCGGTGTGGAGTGCCTCACACTGCTGGCTCTCAGAGCCAGCTTCAATCAAAAAGCTCAAATAAATGTAGTTCTTCAGGCTCTGTCAACTGTAAACTGTTATTGATCCCAACAAATGAAATTTGTTCACGTTGATCGATCAAACACATTATCTGTGTTTTCCAGTCTATTACTGGCAAGTGGAAACTCAGGAGGCATCAATAAATAGAGTTGGGTCACCCGGGGTAGATTCCTTTGAAGCTGGAGGAGCTGTAAAAACAGGCGACCAAACACAAGCACTCGTACTTAAAGGTAATGGACCTGCTACATGACTAAACGCTAAGTGCCCGGGGTGTCGAGATGTGGAAAGCACTTCTGCAGCACCTTCAAGGTCTACAGACACTTGTGAATGTACTGTACACTTGCCCTTGCTAATACCTCCCCTCCACCCGTGTGCCGAATCATGTGAAAGCCTTCCAGCTGGCATCCGACGCCCGTACTTGGCAGGTCGAGGGAAACATGAGAATTAAACCTATATGCCCCAGCTACCAGTTCTCAAATATCAGCGGAGTCCAGCACTTCACCAGGGACTGACGAGAGGAAAGCGTGTCAATGGGACAAAAGCTCCCCCTGGCATGACTCCACTCCAGTGTTCTGCTCTCCTCTTTTACAGGAGTGAAGTTTTTCATGGGGAAAGAGGTAAGAATAAATCAGTCAGGAAGGGATTTGTCTTATTGCTGGATCAGAAAGTGAGGCTTCAGCTGTGGCATTAAGTTTGATCTTTAGAACAAGAATTATTGAATCCAAATGCATTAGTGTCATCCCTGTGACTAATCAATCAGTAATCTTATCTGCAATGTGCCAAGTCACAACAAAAGTTATCTTAAGAGACTAAAAAATTGAGCAAGTCATGACTACTTACATTGTGTCCTATTATTTCAGGAGGGAACTGATACCATTAACTTTAGACCAGACTACAGTTTGAGTACTTACTGACCCTAATAAAAATATGAATTCTTTATTATGCATCACAGATCATCAATTCACTTTAAAAGTTTATATTCACCAGATGTTCCTCACCCTCCTTTTCACACTTTATCAGTTCATAGTTTGCAGTCTGCTCCTCTTAAATCACCCTCATTAAAGTTCTTATATCACCAAAGCAAAGCAAACTTTGCCTGCCTGCTCAAATATTGACATGCTCACATGCTGGTAAATGATATGAGTGCAATGTTGACAGTGTTCTTTGAGTAGGAGTATAATACTGGGTAATAATAGCTTCAACGTGACTTCACACACTGGAACACTTGCAGCTATAAATGAAGTCCGCCCTTATGAAAGCATTTAAATTGACTCATCTTACTCATTAGGCTACGTTTTGCATTATTTTTGATGATATCTTTTTGGTTAACTACTGAAATTAACACTTTTCTTCTGTGACTTTGAATAGGACTGGGCTAGCTGTTTTACTCTACTTTCTGTCAAGGGTTGCCAGATCTTGTGAAAGAAACAAGCAACAATTTCTGTGGAAACAAGCCCAAAAAAGTGATGTAGCTCTTCTAAAAGAGGCAGATTTAAACAGCTCAAAGCAAGCATCCTCTACCTTGTGTGAGGCAATTTAATCGCTGTATATACAGACTTATTTTTATATCATGTAACCAACCATGATCTACCTACTGTGACATGTAATTTCTTTTTTAACATTACCACTCAGAGAAAAAGTTGATGCACATGTGAGGCTATTTTATTCAAATGACCTCATTAGATTAACTTTATTTAAAAAAAAAAAACATTTACAATTTTCAAAAAATAGGATTTAAATAAGATAATGTTTTACTGTAACACTTCCCTTTTCTGACAGGCCCTGAAACAGAAATTATGCAGACATTGAAGCATTTTTTGATTAAACAATCTTAGCCTGCTTGATTTTGCTTTTCTTAATGTCCCCTTACATGTATTTTACTGTCAAACAAAACTTTCAGCAGCTTTCCTGGATCATGTACTATGAATTGAGATTACAGGGTTAGATATGTCTGTTGCGTCTAAATTTAGAGTTTTCTTATTTAAAAAAGATGATTCTTTCTTCATTTAGCTTATCACTATGGTCTCTAATTTGAAGTCACAGCATGGTCAGTACTTTAAAGGTCAAAATACAATTTCCTTTGCTTTTAATGTTGTTTGAAGGGGCCTGAGGAGCAGAAGAACCTGACACGTTTCACTAAACTTTCAGCTCACAGAGAAATGCTCTCTACTTCTTCAAAGAAAACGACCCTTAAAACAGTCTTTTTTACTTCCTGGGCTTTATTTTGTAATAGCTATACAGCCTCCATCCACATGTGTATTTTCTGTTCGGCACAGGCTGATGCCATGACTGCTTTGAAAGTCCAGTTCAGGGCCTGAAACCCCTCCTCCCTCCTCATATCAGTGCAGAGCTAATTATCATAGCCTCCTGTAGTCTCCCCGCGTTTCTGAATGGAAGGGAAAAGGAGCTGCATCAGGTCCTCTACAAAAACTTTTTTTTTTCAACATTAATCAAATAATTGTCTAATAGACACCCAAGACATAATGCAATTGGTTAAGTACACCAGGACATGGGATCTGTAAAACCAAAAGTATAATACCATGAATAGACTTGCAGGTCACTAATTTTATCCAATCCAATCCACTTAGTTTAAATTACCCATTAAAAAAATAATAAAGTTAGCACAGTGACAAAAATACAGAAAAAAAATACAATAAAATAAAATAATAAAAAGTAACAATTAAAACCAGCAATAAAAGGACTATAAAATCATGAAGAATATATAAAGCATACAAAACATATGAAATCACAACAATTTGTTGAAATAAAAGTCAACTTAAGAGAATTAAAAAAACATTTAAAAATTAAGACCACTCAACTCTTATGCTGAGTTAAAAGCAAATAAATTAAAGTTAGTTTAAAGACAAGGTTTAAAAGAAGGTAAGGTTTCACTTGATATGAAAATCATTAAAGGGTGTTTTTCTTTCATTATACAGGAACTTTAAGGTGCATATCCACCTCATAGGTAATTGGAATTTATTTGTAGTTCTGCAAAAAACTGTATCCAAACAGGAAAATAACACCCGAGCTCATATTACTTATGAAACCAAGTTGAAAAGGTAACACTTACTTTCCGGAGTTACTTGTTTTATTCTCTGTACGAGGTTAACAAACCTCAGTTGAACTTTCCTCAAACCCGCTCCTGCTGCCTTTTCACATTTCTTCAGACTAAAGCGAGTGACAGCTCGTCCACAAACCCAGGGCAGCCTTACTAGAAATAGGAATATCCTCCTCTCTGCAGTGATAGAGCAGCTCTGATAGCTCCTTTATTATGGAAAATTATTTTAAACAGCGTAAAACGGCTGGGGCTCATTTTTCCCATGTTTCTGCCACTATCACTCCAGCTATTGATAAGATGTCTAAATTTATTGCAGAATAATTCTGCAGGAAAAGAGATAAAAGGTTGCTGAATAAAATATGAGGCGAAGGCTGTAAATTGTAGCAATGCATATCATTTCATTCAAATGTAGGACGCAATTACCATCTGCTACACTCATCAGTCCCCTCCTTTATGACTTAATTATATGTTTAATGCTATCAGATCAAGGAAAGGGCAAAACAGATGAATGAGAGCGAAAGAGAAAAGATTCCCCAACAAGACAAAAGGCAGATGAAAAGTAACATGAAAGGATGGAATTGATTTCATTCACCGGGAAATAGAAAAGTTAATTTAGATACAATGTTCCCTCATCTTCTGCGTCTTTGTTAGATAATAAACGCAGCATGTTGCCAATACGTCTCATAGCAGTCGCACAAAAGAAGTCAAGTTCCTCAAAACAGGAAGTCTCGTTGCGTCTACTTTGAGTTATCCGCAAGTTTGTGAATGATTCAAAGTTTAAGAAGATAATTTGACTCATTTCAGACCTTGAAACCATGCATTTTCTTCATCTAATGGGGTTTTGTGCCATCAAGCACATTTCCATTCACTGTTCTTCATAGTATTTTATCATTCCTCAAGCCATTATTCTGCTTTCTCTCAGCACTATAACAGCAAATCTATTCTGTTGTAGTCTGTTTTGTCCGAGCCCTTTGCAGAACTTTAAAACCCTGAAACTTTTTGTTTGGATGCAGATCGTGTGCAGCAGCGTTCACAAAGAAAACCACCCTTGTCCAAATGGCTGTGGGCTAAAAAGCTAGCCAGTGGGCATCCCAGGTGCCAGCGGGCACTGTCCTAACTGTGTACCTTTGGCCAGAACTCATTATAGGGTGACATTTAGGACTGCTGCTGTGCATGCCAAGTCAGCCCTCTGGATTGAGACAAATTATGTAGTTATTTTTTATGTCAGACATTAAGTCATGTGCAGGAGGAGCCAAATCAGTATCACCTTCATGTCACCTGGACAAAAAGAAGATAAAAAGGCAGAGGACTTCTTAAACAAGGCTGTTGTTCTGCATATTTGGTGAGTAATGGTGCTTCACAGAACAAGGCGGAATTCATTTATTGGCTGATTTGTAATGCAAAGATGTCAAATGGAAATATATTTATATTTCATTTAAAACTCGATATGATTTTTTTTTTAAATGGAAGATTATTTTCCACATTTTATCATTGTGTGATGACTTCAGAGTAATCACAGGTCAGTCAAACAGCCCTATTGATTGTCATTAAGGATGAAACAGGACAACATTTCCAAACTAACCAGGATAATTTGTTCCTGATACCAATTTACACCTTTTTTAATCAAACTGTTCCTCTCACTGTGACAGATGTGTAACTAACAATGATACTATTATAAATAACTATGTATTGTTTTTGTTATCTAGACATTTAGTGATGATAAGGTGAAGCATTATGGTACATTTATACAGTCTGTAAAAAAATATAAACTGTTATGTATAGTGGATATACTGACTGTAAATACCACCTGAATTATCAGATCTGCCCATGAGAAATACCAACTTTTTAAGCAATTATTTCCTGATACTTTCCTTTAAAACAGAGACAAAGTCACTTTGTTCCAAAGGTTTCTACCTCTCTGCAGCAGAAGGAGAAATGTTACTCCCTCTTTTGGATGCTGTTTCTCCCTTGCCTAGAGAAAGAATAAACAAGAATAGATTTTGTTGGGGATATTTTTTATCCATTATTTTAAGGCCTCCAAGAATACAAAGTTGGGTTAAAGTATTTCTTAATATACAGTAATATATCAGAAAACACTGCACTGATGTCATACTGTCGATCAAGGCTCTACATACATAAAATAGTACTTTACAACAGTGGAGGCGTGACCCTCATAGAGGGTCCTAAGACACCAAAAGGGGGTCAAGATATGTCAACCAAAAGTAAGATAACATTACTAAATGATTGCACTTAGTACATTTTACTATTTATTTATAAAACTGTGTAAATTAAATAAATTTGATTTGATTAAACATTACTAATTAGGATTAGTGCTAAAAATGAAGTCATTTATATTAAAAAATCATGAAAAGATGGTTTGCATGTAGTCATGGGCTAAGAATATTGTGACCCTCGGTTTTAGAGGAACACAATCCGAACAAAGCAGCTTGATGGTTTGTTCAATTTTATATACATTTTATTTATTTAGGTTTGTCCCTCAAGGCAAGCAAGGCCAAAGCAGCACAGTATTAAAGAGAAAAACATTTAAACACAAAAGAGTACATTTAAATGACTTCTCACGTGAGTCTGGATTCAAGAATTTTCACTAAATGTGTTCAGATTGACTAGAGCATCCTGGTTATAAGCAGCATCTCAGTTTTGGGATATGCAGTAAGTAATAGTTTCTCTGTTTATATGATAAATGCCAGCATACCAGTTTCTTGTTGAAGCATCTTACTGAACCAGAGCCAGTGAGGTTGATCTTAACGCTGCAGAGAGCTGTCAGCTGGGATAAGGTGTATAAATGAGTATCTAGGTTTCTACTGGAATTCTTCAGAGTCTTCAAGAGTGAAACTTTAAACCAATAAAACTGCAGTATTCAGGTTTCTGGTGTCAGGGTACTGCATTTACATGCACAAGTTCAAAATCTGGATTCCTTAAAAAAAAATAAAATAAAGATAAAAACACAATAACCTGAACACTCAAGTCCATGCAGCGCAGCCATTGAGGATTTAAAAACACTCAAAACACACAGATCAATAACTTAGAGTCTGGCTGAACAGGGATGAGAAACTGGCTGCATGCAGGTCATATGTGGCGTCTTTCCACACACACTCATGCAGTCCTTGAATCAATCAAAGATCAATAAATTGTAAAGACAAAGAAAATGTGACATAATCTCCCACTATGTATCAACCAATGCCTGTAAAAACATCAAATGTGTTTGATCGTGAATAATACTTTGGTATTTCTTATGGTTATCTTTATTTTTTCCTTTTTATCAACTGTGAGTCTGTATGTGTATATTGTTGTTGTCAAGCACAAACCTTGTATTTCCCAAATCACTGCATTTTTTAAAAAAGAGAAACACTGTAATTTTCAGAAAATATACAATATAGTCACAATTGGATATTGGTTTTGATACACTAAATTGATTTAAAATGTATAAAAACACTAATATGAGTGGGGATAGTGACCAAAAACAATGATGTGACTCATAAAAACTGAGATAGAAGGTTTCCACCCAACAGCAACTATGCTATATGTATGTGCATGTTTATATGTTTGTGTATAGATAGCACAACTGATGTGTAATAAAACTGTTATATAACAAAGAACTGTGCAGTATAATCCAATATGCAGTATTTTGGTCTAATTTTATTATTTTATTTTATCCATGCACTGTTTTTTGTCATATGATTGGTTGTGACTAGAAATTATGTGTTTTTGCTCCAGTGTGAATTATTTTGAATGCGCTGCTTTATTGCACTGAAAATTTTGTTGTGTTCTTAATACAATGCCATAAAAGGCCTCCTACAGTGTCTCGTAATGTTTTTTAATTGATGGTATTGTTTTGTTCTCAAATAATTAATGTAACTGACCGTATTTCTTCTGTAGAACTCTTTGCATAACAAAAAACAAATAGAAAAACATTCTTAAATAACCAGGTGCATTAAAAAGCAGCTTCAGTTGGTTTTAAATCTGTGTTTAGCTCACGAAAACATGCATTATTATTTAAGTTTAAAAATAAAAATGTGGTATTACAAATTTTGATGTCAGTTACGTATTTTTTTAATTTGTTAATTTACCAATAATTATACTGATAATGTTACAGTAGATCTATTACAATATTTAGCAGTTGGCCTTCTGGCAGTAAGAAAGGAGTTAATGTGGCCCCCAGGTCTCGATAATTCAGACGAAATGTGAAACAAAAGCCCTCTCTCAAAACTCAGATCCAACTTTGTGAGCAACTTTTTGTGTCCAGAAAACAAAGATTGCAGATCCTGTCCTTTACATGCAAAGGGAAAAATGAGTCCTTGCATTTGTAGATACTTGCTTTGTCCTCTATCATCAGCAGCCCAACATGAGCAGAACTAAAGCTCCATCTTGTGGACTGAGATAAGCACAACAAAGACGCAGTCTACCTTCCCTCATACATCCCTGAAAGGATAAAAATATATGAAAGATGATATGTTACAGGGCAAAATGAGGCATTAATTAATTATGAAAGTATGATAATGCAGTGTGAAAGAGTAAAACTGCAGTAATAAATCATTAAACATTTTATAGTGATCGCATTATGTGGGAGAAACATTTATGATTTGAGGATCCCATGAAAACATCAAACAGAGGACACAAGCAGCTCAATAGGTTTATTAATAGCAGATGAATCTGCTTGCAGGTATTTCACAAAGCATGAAATGAATCAAAGTTGTTTATCTGCTCTGTATTATTGGCCAAATTATGGTTAATTGCTCATTTGATGTGTTCAGAGTAAAGCATTCATATGATGCATATGCCTTGGATATTCTCCACACAAACTTCAGGCCGTAACAAACAGGAAGAAATGGGACGTAATTGATTATAAGTTAATTGTGCAAAGGTCTCCCTGATGGGAACCATCTGTCAAAACAAGCCCAACATTCACTAATTCTAATCATAATTAATTAAACGGCTAACAAATTACATACATCATAGTTAGCACGAAGGGGGGAAACTACCGCAGGAAGTGTTATGAAACAAATTATCTTTAACAATGAAAGAAAATTACATCACATAACTAAATATTATACTCGTTTCCGCGAGCCATATTTCTTAATGAATTCTCTAATTAATTTAATTCACACAATGTGCATAATTTGGAGCTGAAAATGTCAGTGGGTCAGACTTAACCATATTGTTGCCGGCTGTCTTTTTCAACGAGTGCCATATTAGCACAACATGACCTCTATGTAAATTACACACACCAACTGTTGTCATTTTAATTCCAGGGTCTAATTAACATGTTCTGAAGATATCATACAAGTGCATTTAGCTGCTTTTACACATGCTGGTGTCAGAGTGAGGTTTCCATTTGTTTTAATTTTATCCACTCCCTCTGATGGGAAGCATCAGGACAGATTATGTCACTGATGTCGGTTATGGCTCAAAAAAGGCTTAATTTTCAACATCTCGAGCTAACTGCTGAACTTTAAAGACAGAGAGGCTCACTACTCTTAAAACTCAAGACTGCTACTGTATCATTCACATAACACACGTTGATGACAAATTTTCTCTATGACACCGGACATTTCCCTCCTCTTCTCCTGTCTTTAGGGTCAACAAGCACCTTGAACAGACTCATTAGTTTAAGGTTGGCACAAAGGCAATATCACTGAAGGCTGCAAGTTATTATTTTAATAATAACTGTACTTCTGATGTTTTTGACTTATTGATAAGTCCAATGAAAACATTTGAACTCCACCCTCTTATTCAAAAACAAAACCCGACATTTTTAAATATCTTTCAGCTGTGTTAAAGTGATATGAAATAATAAAATGAAATTGTTGTTTAAAAAAAAATTAATGTTGGTGGGCTTTGCTCCAAAAATATAGCCTTAGGAAAAGGCAATGAACTACATGCACAAAAATAGTCGATATTAACCTGTGTTACAGATGTTTGCTTTAGCTTCCCTAAATTACTTAAATATGATACTAATCAAGATACAGATTTGTATGAATTAATGATTATATAATTAATTAACTTTACTTGTAGTGGTGCCCTTTCAGGGTGTGTTATAAGTAATTTGATTTCTTCCCGGAGAAAAAATGAGTGAAATAATGACAGATATAACATACAAAACAATTTTTTTCCATCTTTAAGAAGGGTGGTCTTAACCTTAAAAGGTTTTTGATATTATATCGTACAGATATGAGTTGCTTCCTGACTGTTTAGACTAGTGGTTCCTAAAGTCGGGGTTGCCTTCTTTAAAACAAAGACAAATTTTAAGTTAATTCAAATGATATATTTTACCCACTTTTGTAAAAACTTTACCATACACGGTTTGCTGGTTTGGTGAAGCAGTGGGCAACCATAACCTGGCACACCAGATGGACCATTCAATATATTTCACTATTTTATCTGGGAAAGAGCCCATAGAAAGTATTTTGGGAGGGCAGAGCAATTAAGAAGCATATCCAGAAGGTGTTGTTGTAGTAGGCAGGCGCTCCTCCTTACAGAACATGAGCCACTTAGAAGAAAAAACTCTCTTAAAACACATCAGAAGTGGAGCTAGTGGAGAATATTCTTATTATAGAGAGGTTTGTGGTGTTATTTGTTCTTCATTTAATAAAGAAAATGTGGTCCAGATCTAATAAAACTTCTTCTGAAGCTATTAGCATCTATGCTAATCTCTGTACAACCAATCACTTCTTGCTATCGCCTAGCTCGTAGCTCCCACATCTTCCTGCACAAAAGGACACTGATTGGGCCGTGCTGCTGCAGGCAGCTAACAACAAGTGTAGACTGGCGCTTGGCAAGATTGATCTGTCCCATTGCAAACATTGAATCATGGAGGTCCAGCTGCAGCGCAAGGTTAGTGCAACCAGGCACGTTCCTTCTTCCCTCCCCCCACTTAGGGAACCATGGCTTTATGGAAACAAAGAGCTTTTGAGTGTGTTTTTTACAAGTGATGTTCTGTCCCAGATACCTAAGGTTGCAGAGAGAGCATTAATATACGAGGTGTCTCACAAAAGATTTATTTAGAATCCAAACTACAAACTACAAGTTTTCCCCTTGAGTCTAATGCACTTTCCCATCCTTCTCTGCCACGCTTTCATGCACTCCTGGAAGGATTCTTCCGGGATCTTCCGCAGCTACATCGTCACAGCCTTTTTGTGGTCATCTACGTCTTCAAAACGGGTCCCCTTGATGACCCCCTCAAGCTTGGGGATCTCTTTGTAGACATGCTGGAATTACTTTGAAGGGGAAAACTCTTAGTTTGAAGTTTGGGTTTGAAAAAAATCTTTTGTGACACCAGTCCTGGAACTTTTCTGACACACCTCGTATGATGTTTGGTCCCACCCTAAAGTGACCCTACTGGGCAATAACAGTCCACAGTTTGACCCACAGTGAATATAAAACAACACAGAGATGTAAATCATAAATCAAAGTTAAGTCAAAGACTAAGAAGCAATACACTACAACAGACAAGACATGCCAATGGTTGAAATAATTAACTAAAGCCTGATGAAACTAAATACAGAAAACCCACAAAGCAGTCTAAACCATGGGATTTATCATAAAACACTAGAACAACTAAACATCAACAGGACAAAATAAACATTTACCTCAACAAGAAAACCCCACACAAGTTCCCATCTATGACACCCTAGCCTTAGGCAGCCATGGAGAATGAAAAAGTACCACGACCTGACTCAAGAAAATGCAGAAAACCCCTGTAAGACAAAATGAACACAACACAACAAACTACAATACACAAACCCCTAACTGAGAGGCAGCTGACCTCACTACAGCCTTTAGAAATCAGCACTGTGCACTGTGAGGCTAAACCCACACCAAAGGGAGTTAACTCAGTCAGCAAACACCTGGAAAGGGGCAAGACACAACAGAAAACAGCTGCAACACAATAAGTCAATCACCTTTGCACTGCTCATATAAATGAGACGGTTTTAAACAGGACAGGTCAAAATCAAATTTGACGTTTTATCTGGAAAACCTAAAAGAAAATGATAAGGAGTTTAATTCATATCTACTAGAAAGCACTCGGAGAGCAAAAACCTCATCTGGATGAAATCTTGACACAGATGTTCCACATATCTAAACCAATGGCTACAGTGAAGGAGAGCCTTTCTTTCTATCTTTTCCATATGAAGATTCACCACTATAGCAGACACTGGTGAGCCCATAGCACATCCATGTTTCTGTCTGTAGAGTCCCCATTGAATCTAGTGATGTAGAAGCCTTTACCACTCACATCAGCTCTGTAAATGACTTTGTCAAGTTCACCCATGAGGACGTAAACGAAGACAGCCTGGCCTTCTTGGATTGTGCAGTCCGGGTGGAAGAGGATAGAAGCCTCAGCATAGAAGTTTACAGAAAATCATCCCACACAGACCAGTGTCTACTGTTGGACTCTCACCATCCACTGGAACACAAACTGGGAGTCGTACAGGGCTAAAGAGACAATGAACTTATCTAAAAAATTACATGATATTTGAAACTTTTCTCCCACTAACAGCATCCCCGCAAATACATAAACTGAAAAGCAGACATATGTTTGTTTCTCTGTTTGAGGCCTTCAAGCAAAGCTAAGCTAACAAGCTAATAAAACTGTAGCTTTAATTTTAACAAAGAGATCGGCAGGTATCAAGCCTACAGTACCTTTCACTAAATAAGCTTGTTTCTGTAAATGTTTCTCCCTCCATTTTTTGTGTTCAACAAGTTCGCACAGGTTCCAGATGCTGCCGGAACATATTTCTTAAGGTTCTTGTCTAAATATCAACTCAGCTTTTTAATTAGAAATGCCCATAAACCCCCTGGTTTCATCTCTGTTCAGAATAGGCTGTTTTGGTGTTAATTCCTGAGCTGTTCCTTCCCATGACCTGTATAGTGCAGTGGACGTGGCTTCAGCTTTCAGCTTCAGCAGTGATGTGTTGTGCTCTAATGTTGAATGTGGCTATGCAGACATGCTTTGGCACTTTTCTTCAAGTGGAAATGCCTATGGGCAAAACAAACACCTGGTTTCCCACCCCTTGATGACATAAGGGGACATTTTTTTCAAACTGTTTGAGCACATGTTTTCTCAGAGATGGAGCAAGTATTTGAGGGAGTAGGGATTTTCCTCATGATGGAGGGGTTTGTAGACAGGCCATGGACATGTCTTAAATCTACTTTTTTAATAATATGAAACATTCATTAAAAAAAACATTTACAGTATTTGTATTAGGAAGAGGCAACTCGTGTGCAAAGTGAGCATTTCAAATTAAAACTACTGCCATATTATTTTCAAAATGATCTTTTTAGTGTATTAATTGTGGGTGGCACAGCAGGTAGTGCACGAGCCTCACAGCAAGATGGTTGCTGGTTCAGTCCCCGTGATGGTCAGGGGCTTTCTGTATGGAGTTTGTATGTGCTCCACTGTGCATGTGTGGGTTATCTCTGGGCACACCTGCTTCTTTTCACAGACCAAAAACATGCTCATTAGATTAACTGGTGACTCTAAATTGCTCTTAAGTATGAGTGTGAGCGTGAATCATTACTTGTCTCCCTATGTGGTCCTGCGATCAGCTGGTAACCGGTCCAGGGTGTTCTCTGCCTCTGGCCTAATGTCAGCTGGGATAGGCTCCAGCTCTCACGACCCCAAAAGGGATAAGCGGTATAGCTAATGGATGGATGAATGTATTAATAGTAAAAAATAGTTTTTAGGCAATTTCAGTTCAAGGATATACTTAGTAACAGAAGCACACACTTCTATTTTATACACTGTTTCATATCAGGTAATGTCATTGAAATCCAGTGTAACCAACTACACAACTTTCTTGTGATATACTCCGTCTAACCTAGTATGTTTTTCCAAAACCTGTGGCTATTTAGTTAACGGATAACACAATCAAATTTACCAAACTGATGCCATCATGAGCGCAAATGCAGAATAAGATGAATACATGAATAAATTGCCGGTGCAT
Source organism: Cetoscarus ocellatus (assembly GCA_037902135.1). NCBI lineage: Eukaryota > Metazoa > Chordata > Actinopteri > Labriformes > Labridae > Cetoscarus > Cetoscarus ocellatus. The sequence continues at coordinate 237,255 of JBAMNC010000681.1, forward strand.
GGAACATATAAGCTTACACACGCACTGCAGGGCTCGGGGGCTATCCCGAGGCCAATCATTTAGCCGACACACTAATGAAAGCGTGTGTAGTGTGGCTAAGGGCAGCCGCCATGGGAGGTACCACTCCCCTCCCTCCTCATGTTGGGGGCTGTTAATAGGTTGGATGGAGCCAATAGGAGTCCCAGGAGAGGGCAGCTGATGAAGAGGAAAACCTGTGGTTGCCTTCACTAATCACTGCCTAATGGCTGCAGAAACACAGCTTTTACAAATGGGACTGTGTGTGTGTGTGTATGTGTGGGTGTGTGTGTGTTTGTGCATGTGTGAGAGAGAGAAATAATGAAGTTTTAGGGTGTTGTTGATACCAGTAAATCAGGGATGGGTAACTCTGTTCACTAAAGGGGCTTTTTAACTGCAGGGATTTTTCCCATAAACTCAGAACTTTTTGAGGAGCTGCAGGGTCCAGGGTCTGATGTTGGGTAGTTGAGTTACCCCTCGAAACGCCTCTTTCTATGGGGTAGTACTTTCGAGTGGCCAGGAACAATGAGCAATGGGTCTGCAGCGCAGAACGTTCCAGATCTGCATGTGTGGGAACATTTCAAAGGAAAGTATTTGAGGATTAAGTGATCTGGCAGAATGGTTCATACTTAACTGGCATCATTTGCACAGTCTGCCCAGGACTTGAGATCCGTGTGGAAATCCAGTCAATAACAGGCCACATGAGTTATTTAGTTCCTTGCAAAAAGTTCCTAAAACTGAAAGTCCCTGGAAATTTCAGCCAAAAAGGGCCTTAAGAAAGCCAAATTCATTTTCTTTTGACTTTTAGAGGAGACCAAAATGTTAAAAAAAAAAAAAGGATTCAAAGAAATCCTTATTTGTAGAACCATAAATTCAGAACCTTTCAGGCAAAGATTCATATTTCACATTAAAATACAAATAGTATCATATAATTTCATGAGGTAGACCCAGAATTAAAACTGATCCTTATAGGACGAAAAAACACATTTTAGTATTTTTGAACAACCATTTGAGTAACAAATAATTGAATATTTGGACTATTTACTGGCCTACAAGATGTGAATTTGGCCAAGTTAGTTTTTTATTTGTGGTCCAGCTATATCTAAAAACATTAAGTCTGATGGCCTACTTACAATCTGGATGTAGTGTGACATCACAGTGAGTCACTGTATTAATTCACAGCAAAATCTCCACAGACAAATGAACCGTGTCAGGGTTAGTATTAACGCTTTCAAGCGTCTTTACTGGCCCACACCACAAAGTGTTGTTTTCACGCTTGTTTGGTGTTTTAACTCTCATTAAATTTAATTGTTGACTCTTTTCAGAGTTAAAATTAAAATCTTTGTAACACTAAACAGTGTGACTTTATGTAATATGTAGTATTAGAAACTCACACTCTCAGTGTATATTTTCCTATGGTAGCACTATATTTATGCTGCAAAGTGTAAACAATGCTGTATTTATTTAATCTATATTAATGGTGAAGTTTAGCTGAACTGAGAACACCATGTGTGGTTGGAGCACATACTATATTAAAAAAAATCAACTTTTTTGTAACTAAGAGTAAATTTTCAGGGACCTGCCTCCATCCAGAGTTTAATTAACTCTGCACTTACTGAAAGTTTGCCAACATCAAAATTTTACCACATTGTTGTAGCAATGGAAGCACATGCCTGGAGATGGGGTGGGGTCACAAAGACTTATTTGCATTTAAAGAGACACACAGCAAAAGTGAGCATTCTGGGAAAAGCTGCTGATAGGTGGAAAGTCCAAAACTTTCTTTTGTGTTTGATTCGTATTATACTTTGACCAGTGCACCGCACAGAGATATCAACAGCACCACATGGGCTGGCTGTGTTAAAAGGTGGCCAAAGTCTCCTTATAGTCATTTTTTTCAATGCAATGATTTTTTTAAGATAACATATTTTTCTAATTTCAGTTCTTCTAAGGCATTTAATACTTCTCCATCAGAGACTCTAAAATTAACAACTGCTGTCAATCATGTTAGAGGTGTCTTAAAGTAAAATGGACATATATAGACCAGTCAGGATTATTAGGAAAAATCACCTCTTTTAATTGTTTCTATGGCAAGTTTATGTCATGTTTTCTCCATGCTTCTATTTGTTTTTCAATAGCTGAAAATAACTGTGGGGTCACATTGTGTGAGGAGGTGTGCTTGGGCATCACCTCGGCATTGAGTCAGCCATTGATAAACCAAATGTGTCTCCATATGCACGTTCATCTGCACATTTTATAACTGAACTGGCAATAAACTGACAAAAAAATCAATCTAAGAACAAAAACTTCTGCAGCAAATGGTCACCATTGCTAAATAAAACAGTCTTAATGTTTCCCGCTCTTAATTTTTTCAGACTGAAATATATTTGCTTGTTTTTCATGGATACAGGGATGACGTGTTCACAAAAACTGAATCAAGCTGAACCACATTTTTAAGATTTTAAGGTGTGTCGAGCATCAGGCGTAGCGGTTAAGGGTGACAGCGACAATTAAGTCTGCGTGACCCGTCCTTCAGATGGCAAATCATGACGTCATGTCCACTTCATTCATTTATTTCATGTGCAAAGACTTTCTCCTGAAACCATCTGAGATACGTAAATGACAATCACTGTCAGACTACCTGAGAACCTTCTTGACAGCAGCATTACATCTTTTCAACGTGAACGTAAAGTCATTTCGTTTGGTAAGCTCTTCCTCTAGATACTTTCAAAGTAAATGGCCTACCGTAAGACTCTAAATAACTAGGGTTTATGCCACAGCTGCCCTTTATTAACAGCACTGGTTATTCCAAAATCATCTCTTCATCATGTTTTCTGTGTTTCTGGAATGGTTATTAGACCGGTATGCATACGCTGTCTAACGGACACAATATTTTAAAACTAAAATATATTTATTTTTGTTATCCATGAATTTTCTTATTTACTGTTTTACAATTTAAAAAAAAAACCAGAAACTAATAAAGTCCATTACTAATCAAATTATAGCTATTTACTTGCATTCCTGAACAACAAACATAGTTTTAGTGGTTGAATTTTATGCTTGTTTAATTTCTAACTTCCACTTAAGCTGGCTCAGCTTTGGGTACAAGCAGGTGAATTCAGTTTGATATTCCTCATTCCTGTTCAAAGTGCATGTCCAACATTTTCAGTTTTATATACGTTTTGTATGTATGCACTGAGAAACCATTCATTGAATTCACAACTAAAAGAGGGCAATATCAAATGCATTTTATCATCTCAGATTAAATATTAAATATTGCGTGTGTGTGTTCATAATTTACCGGTACCTTGTTTTAGGTATTTATCCATTACGATATTCTAAAATCCCATATGCTCTCAGTGTTGGGAACCAGAAAGTGCTAAATGCTAAGTCATATTTGCGTTTTTGTACTCATTCCTGCACCAGTTTGTAGCATATACCTGCATGTAAACATAGTTCACCTAACTAAAATATCGCTTTGATTTCAAAGGAACTGTGAAATTAACTTTATGTTGTAAGAAAATACACTTACAACCACTGAACCACAGCACAGAGGATCCACTTCAGCTCAGGCATCAGAGGCCAACCTGATTATCCTTTTACAAAAGTGCTCTTTGGTTTTCATCACAATTGAATTATCCATACACTTTGTAATCCAAGTCAAGATATAGCATAATTTAATAATAATATCTTTATTAGAAAAAAAGAAAGAAAAACAATACTAAAATACACGAAGAAGACCAACTTTCTTAAAAAATAAAACACTGACTTCACACTCTGGAGGATGAATAGAGGCTGAATAGGGTTAACATTAGCTATACTTGAAAAAATATTTTACCCACTAATGCAATGATCCTGTGTAAAATAAATATTGCAGTTTTGTTCAAATTAATTTGGAAATGTTGACATGTCAGATAATGCAAAAACCCCTTTTTTTCTTCTTTCCATTACCAAGTGCTTCAAAGTATCCGCTTAATGGACCTTAAAGCAAGACACTGTTTAAGTTCTGGGGCTTTTTAACGCCTTGGCATTTTTATGGGTTAACAGTAAATTTATACCCAGTCTAAATGTATTCTTCTAAACATCCATTACTTTGAAGGTCAAACTCTAAACTTCCGGTGTGTCTCGGCTAACCCCTGCTAGCTTGCTATTAGTTCCGTGTGGGCCGGAACTTCCCCGTCAGTCCATCCAATCAGAGTTTACTGACAAGGTAGAAGTTTGTTGCTACGTCCTCATTAGTGACAGTCAAAGCTTTGACGAGATTTACCGAAGAAAAGGAGAACTTTGAATGAAGCGTCTTGAAGGATTTTGGTGAGTTTTACAGATGAGAGATGACGACCCCGGGCTGTTGCAGCTGACGCCATGGACACGGTGTGTATGGAGACAGGAGTTTACAGGTCAACCTCTGTGGTGGGCTTCAGGAGTCAGAGCCTGCTGAGTCTCTGTCTGACAACACCGCTGCTGCTGCTCAATGTAATATTGCTAGCATGCCACGCAGGCAGCTAACTTCTCCAAAGAAAACAAAACTTTTCCTACGACTGAGAAGTGACCCACTCTGTGTAGTTTGCACACTTTGACATTTTTGTTGTCACACGAAGGTTTTCTCTTTAAACGTGACAATGCTGAAAACAAGGAGATACTTGAGGGGGAGTGGGAGGGTCCTCGCTTTTGTATTTATTGCCTCTATCGTTTGGCTGTTGCTGGACATGGCTGTACTCCGTATTTCTATAACCGACACGAACGGTAACATGCTGAAGGAGCAAGTGATTAAAGAAAGGCAGCTTTTCAAACAGCAGTCCAAGGTGACCCAGCTCATTAAGAGGAGCTTCAAACATCCGCTGCAGAGGGTCGACCAGGATGCTGCACAGGCAGGGAGGAGACCACCCAGTCCAAACAGCAAACTAGGCAATGTGTACAGACGAGGAGGCAGGAAACAGGACCTTGTGTTAGAGGACAAGAATGTTAAATCTTCAGAGGACAAAGCAGATTCCCTACTAAAGATTGACAAACCTAAGTATGAAGCTTTGGATCAGAAAGAAAAAGTGACACCAAAGCAAAGTGATCCTGCAAAGAAAAAAGCTGTAAACTTGGATCTAAATGCAACCAAAGCAGTGAAAAGTAGAGTCCTTGATGACTCCAATAAAGCGTCAGGATCAAACAAAACCAAAGTGCTGCAAGGTGTTCAGGAAATTAAACACATCCCAATTCTAACCACAAAGAAGGCACTCATAAAAGATAAAGACCCTGTAAAAAGAGTTGAATCAGAAAAAGTTGAAAAAGTCAAAGAAAAACCAAAGTTGGAGATTGCTCCAAAAGGTAACGCACATCAGGTGAAGGAGTCACACCCCGTTAAACCAACAACTAAACCTCCTAAAGAGGATATAAAGGAAAAGGAGGGAAAGTTTAAAATGGAGGACAAAAAGGTTCAGAAGGTTGGGGAAATCGACCTGGAGGCTGTGAAGGAAACCCCAAAGCCTGCAATCAAGGCCAAAGTAGAACAGGACTCCAAAGAGAAAGGCAAAGATGTCAAAAAGTCCAAAATGCACAAAGTTCTCAATCTGGATGTGACCAACGCCCCCAGAGACCCTCATGCGGTGGGACAGTTCGGTCAGGCAGCAAAGGCGGCCAGTAATGAAAACTCGGAGGTGATGAGGAGATGGGATGAAGGGCATTTTAATGTTTACCTCAGTGACAAGATTCCTGTGGACCGAGCCATCCCAGACACCAGACCTGATCAGTGAGTACCTGACTGCACAATATCTCCAAAACTCCGTCAAACACCAAGCTGAATATATGTTTGTTTGTTTGTTTTTTTAGGTGTAAACAGACTCTTGTTCACGACAACTTGCCATCCACCAGTGTGATCTTCTGTTTTGTGGATGAAGTGTGGTCCACGCTGCTCCGCTCTGTGCACAGTGTGCTCAACAGATCTCCACCGCACCTCCTCAAAGAGATCATTCTGGTGGATGATTTCAGCACCAGAGGTAACTGCATTATTAGCTCTACACAGGAAGAGCAGTTCACCTTGAATGGACCTTCACAGGTGTGACATCACTGATGTACGTTCTGCACAACAACTTCAAAACTGTGAGGTTATATATGCACTGACATAATGTGCAATTTTAAAAGCTCAAAACGGTGACATAACACAACTATGGTCTTAAGAGCGGTGCACACATATATACCATTCTTAGATTGTAATGCCGTAAATTTCCAATCATCCTGACATGTTCAGTTTGAAGGAACTGGTTTTGCAGAATTTAAAAATATTTTGTGTTTTTATTATGAAATGTTTGTACTGGGGGCAGCATGGCTCACAGCAAAAGAGATAAGTGGTGTAGATAATGGATGGATGTCTGCAGTGTTTCAGATGCAGGGCTTTCCTCAAGAACCAGCTGCCAGCCTAACAGCTGACTTGTTTTCCAGTTACAACCAACTACTTTTTTCCTGCTGCTGACGTAACCCTAAAATAGGCATACATGTGTAAATATTACAGAAACATGATTCCTTGCTAACCCAATTTTCAACGTTTGAAAATGTCTTTATGGTCTTATAAAGTATCTTTATTTATATTCTGTATCTTCTAGGATACATTGCTACTTTGGAGTATCAAAATCTCCATTTCCATCCATCTTTAGATCATTTTATACCTACTTCATTACATGAATAATTAATTGGTTTCTTTTGAGTTCTTGTTTTGTACACAGTTCAGGGTTTAAAAAAATGAAATAACTTGAACGTAGTTTTTGAAGTATTTTTCAAAAGCAAACTGCAGGGTTCCCATGTGTCCTGGAAAACCTGGAAAACCTGGAAAATGATTGACCAATTTTCCACTCATGGAAAACATATGGAAAATGAGGAAAAAAGCAAAATGTCCTGGAAAAGCTTGAATTGTCATTGTCATTATTTATCTTCCTTCTACCTTGTAAGTGAACAAAAATCAAACAAATGAAATGAAGTAAAAATGTACTTGGTAACTAATGCACACGTAGCCATAAAATATGAGTAGATAAAATAATGCAAGTTAAGGAATGAAATTAAAAAACTCAAAACAATCGAGACAAAAAGAAATAATAAAAAATGAAAAAATAAAATTTAGGCTAAATCAACTAAATATATTTATAAAAAAAACAGTGTTAATCAAGATTAAAAAAATAAGTATAAACCATAAATTTATAATAGTGAGACACTACATAAAAGCCAGACTAAAAAGATAGCTAGCAGACAATGTTCTTGTCCGAGAGTTAGAAATAAATAAATTTAAAGTTCAATATGATACGGTGGAGCTAGCTAGAGATTTTGTTCATCAACCTTTAATCTTGTTTTTTAGAAGGCTACATTAACCTGAGAATTGCCCACACCAATATTGTAACTTCAGTTGGTTATGTGACACTGGAAAATGATTTCTAGAAAAGAGTGGGAACCCTGAACTAATCTTTGGTTAAAAAACAAGAAACGTGTAGCAGCTTTAATGTTATTATCCCTGTGGCGACCCTATGCTATAATTTAGCCAACATTGCGACATGTTACATTCCCCACAACACTTCCATAAAGCCTCAACACACCACACTGCTCAGCTCGGTCCACTCCAGGTGTTCTCATCAATATTATTTGAATTATGGAGTATTTTCAAATAAATACTGTATCCGTTAGGTGTATTTACTAATCAGTAAACCATTGTTCCATGGATACATGTTTTATAGTGATGGGCACATGGTTTGAAAGAGGCAACACCCCTTCACCACTCATCAGGTGCTCCCGGCACACTTGGTGAGGGGCGGAGGGGTGACCGTTTCAAAGTGCTTTTCTCTTCAGTATGTTAATTTTGTATATGACATTAGAGTGATGGTTTACTGATGGATGAATATTATGTGTAAACACGTCAGAACAGATTATTCCCATAACCTTGTAATCTGTACAAGGAAACAGGTTCTGTCACTGAGGAGGTAATTAGATTTTATGAGTTTATTTTAACATGGTATTTAAATATGGTACATTACACTGACTGATGAACTACTGTACCTCCCACAGACAGACTACCACGGAGAGAATCCTGCTCTTGAATGACACTATACAAATAATTGCTACTACAATTTCTTTGTACTTCTCAGCAAGTAAAAAATATTATTTCCCCATGAGATATTGCTGAATTGAACAGTTATCAGGGACTCTCTCAAGTCTTGTACTTGTGATCAGAGTCATGGTCTTTTTTTACAGTAAGTATACCAGTCATCTGGTCCATAGAAAGCATGTCAGGGTGAAAACACTTGCCTGGCACTAGATATCTACTTAGTATTTGCTTTCTGCAGATATAACCTTATTGTAGGTGCACTTTCTGCTCTGTAGGTTAAACAATCAGACTGTTCTTTTGCTTTTGTCAATGGTGGAAAATCTCAAGCACAACTCTGTTCTTGCAGAATATCTGGGGGAGAACCTGGACAAGTACATGTCCCAATTTCCAAAAGTGCGAATTGTTCGTCTGAAGGAGCGTCAGGGCCTGATCCGGGCCAGAATGGCAGGAGCAGCTATAGCTAAAGGTAACTTCTGTGTTAGATTTTTTTCCCATTAATGTATTGAATTTGTGGTTATGCTCATATATACTGTAAGTTCTGTGGTGATGAGCCTGAATTTAAGAGGCAGTCCACAGAAGAAAAGATGAAGACACAACAGACTCACCATCAACATGTCAGGTCCTGCTCCCAGACTCTGTAATAGTCATTGTTGCAATAACAACATAAATAGCTAACCACTGAAGGCTGCAATTGGTTTTATCTGACCCCTCCTAATGAGTCATGTACAGCTATTGGAACAATTACAGCCAGGTTTTGTTTGGGTTGTGTAGGATTTCCACAGTCCTCTAATGTGAAATGTGGATTGTCTTGCTATGTAGGTGTAATGCTTAGTGTACTTAGTGTGATATCTTTAACTGTCTTTTAGTAGGACAGGAATGGAGGAGTTAGGAATAGAGTTTAGAGGACCAATTTTTTTGTTTTTGTTCTTGCATGTAGTGTAGCAAGAAGAAAAACAAGTGTGCAAACAAGTTTTAAGGTAATGATTTGATATGCATCATCTGTTATTCTTAATGCCTGATAACTGGGACTGTCAAATACAAATGAAAATCCAGTTGGCCTGATAAAATGTTACAATAGAGGGACAACATCCACTTGCTTTGAAATGATGTTAAAAGTTGGCCATCTTTTTTCTGAAATGTTTACTACACAATAATGTACATCCTGATTCGATCATGTTGCAGTCTGTGACTTGGTCCTGTTATCTTGCAAACTGGACTTTGAATGTTTGTAGCTGAACTGCACACAGTTTTTTATGGGCATGTTTGTGAGATTTCTAAAGTGTGTAAGTTCACAAACATGTGGTCCGAGCTGTACTGTCTTTAAATGTAAGTGCCACAACATACCGATATTCAGATTATCTTCATACATGAACAAACAACTGCCTGCTGAAGAACTCGGCACACCCGCTGTGAGGATCACACTGGTAAGTTGCAGATGTGTCTGTTTGTTTAACTGCAGCAGGATGTTTGCTCTCCCCTCTTGCACAGGTGAGGTTCTTACCTTTCTTGATTCGCACGTTGAATGTAACGTGGGCTGGCTGGAGCCGCTGCTGGAGAGAGTTTATATGGATCGCAAGAAGGTGCCCTGCCCTGTTATCGAAGTCATCAGTGACAAAGACATGAGGTGACATGACACAGACAGACCAGAGGGTCAACGTATGATGTATTTAGGGATGCACAATGTTGAAGACACAACACTTGATGTAGATAAGAGAATATCTGCTAATATTTACAGCTGATGTATTGGTTGTTAATGTGATATTAAATGATATCTCATCTTAACGGGCGAAGTATTCGTTTTGTGGAGTTTTAAACAAAACAAACAAACCTTCATTATCTGAGGTTTTTTTCTTCTTGCATCCTTATTCCTTAAACTTAAACTTGTTAAAGAATTGAGGATGATGTTTTAGGTCTAAACTGTAGGAAGTTAAGTATATTTTACACAGGATGAATGTGAATTTTTTGTTTGTAACATTAGTAAGAAAAAAAAAAGCAGACAACAGGACATAAAAAGAAACAAAAAAGTTCCACCCCAAACTAACAGTGAGCAACGTTTTATATATTTCTACATATACATAGAATAGATGAGTAAATAAGAAGAGGACAGGGAGACGGGTAAAGGAAGAGCACGTACATGAAATAAGTGAAAGGGCAGGCAGCCCTCATTTTTCAGGGAAGGATGATATACGGCAATATACGTTTTTTAGCCAAAAACAAAAAAAATCTCAACAGAGATTTGGTGTTTGTGTCCGAGAAATTGTCTGAAGCATGGTTAAGTAGACAGAAGAAGGAGTCAACAAAAACAGTTTACCAGTGACCTGGATTACAGAATGAACACCCTTCCAGGAAGTCTGGATGTGGTCAGACCAAAACATTTTTTGTAATTTCGACCACTTTTTTTTTTCAGGAAACAACCACAAAGCTATTGATTGATTAGGAGAGAAGTTCCTGCACTTAAAAAAAAAAGTCTCAAAAGGTCTTAAAATAAGATTTTTGATGCAAGGTCATAAAAAGCCTTTTATTGACCCGTGAGAGGTCTTGAATTTAGGTTTATTCACTAAGACCATCTTTACTAAATCTAGTGTTAGTGTCTTCAGGGAAAAAAGGAAAAATCTGTGGTGGCAACATTAAGCTACTTCTTTTTAGTAAGTATACCATTAATGGGAGTGCATGTTTTCTCACAGGTCTACTTTACTTTCCCTCTTTTTAGAAAGCAATCAACTTTATATCATTTTATGATGTTGATATTTAGCACTTTGGCTTGTGATGTTTATTAAAAAACAAGGAACATAAAATATCACTGCATCTGTTACATTTGTTATTCTATGCCCGTGTGTGCCCTTGTAAACAGTACATGAAGTACTTTTTATTTTACATGTAAAGACACAGATGTGTAGAGCCTTGTATGGATGAAGTATTGACTCCAAACAGGTTTGTCAATCAGCGTCTCATAGTGAGGCAGATGAAGTTCCCTCTATAGCTTATTTAAGTCACAGCACAACATTTAAAAACTTAGGTGGATATTGCTTTTATGGCACTATCCCTGCTTTCTAAACACTAACAAGCTCTGCTGAAACAGACAAATATAACAATAACAGAAGACTATTACCCTTTACACCACATTAAATGACATAAAGGGGAATAGAGATGGGTAAAGTCACTCACAGGAAGTTTGGACATTCAAATAGGATTCAGTGTGATTGAATAGTTTTTTTGGCTGATACTAGCACACGTCAGGTGCTGTTGGGACACAGTGTTGGTTTGACTGTTAGTGTCAAAAATACATTTTGGTTAATATACATATAATCCAGAGATATCTGGAATACACTATGTTGGTTACTCCAGAATAAAATGATGGCTGTCTTGTTAAATGCCTGTTTAAAAAGAACAAATAAAAATATAGAAGAATAAGATCGAAGATGGAATATCATGCATCACTTACTATATTTATGCTTGCACTACTTCAATATTTTCTCTTGCATTTTCTCCCCAGTTACATGTTAGTCGACAACTTCCAAAGAGGCATCTTCAAATGGCCCCTGGTGTTTGGCTGGAGCCCAGTTCCAGAGGAGCACATTAAGAAGAACAACTTGACAATTGCAGATCCCATTAGGTATTGAACTGTCAGTTTTTATTATCAGCTTTTTTAATTATTTCTGCTGCATTCAGTGGACTCATTTGTTCTTACAGATGTCCAGTAATGGCGGGAGGCCTCTTCTCCATAGATAGAAACTACTTCTACGAGCTTGGTGCTTATGATCCGGGCCTGGATGTGTGGGGCGGGGAGAACATGGAGATCTCATTTAAGGTAGATCCAGAGTTAATTTTGGCTGCTCTTTTTGATTTAGTCTTTATGTATAGAGAAACATGTTTATTAATAGCAGTTGCATTTTGGTCCTTTTTGTCCTTTAGAGTTTTAATGTAGTTTTAGTTTACAAAAACTGAAAAACTTTTGGATTTGGTCAACAAAAAACATGCATTTTAGACATGAATGTCTGCTCCCTTCAAGTTTAATTAATAAGCCACATTTCTACATGAGTAGAATTTAATTTCACTCATGCTAATGCTCTATCTATATTTGTGGTAATTTATAACAATCTGATAAAAAGTCTGACAGACCTTGAATAAAGGGCTTTTAAGTTTGGTGGAGTTTCACAGTAGGTCAGTATTGATTTCTATTAGTTCTCTTTCTGACTCCTTTACTAACAAACTTTAATTATTCAATCAGAGGCAGAGCTGGAAGGAACTAATGTCAGGGCCGTAGACAAAACAGAGGGGTGGGGTCTGTGGTGGTGGTGGTCCTTTTCCATCTCTATGTAGTGAAGCCACTATTTTCAAGTCGTTCTAGATAAAAATGTATGTTTTACTATTTTAAAAAGTTGTGGTTATTTGCCACAAAAAAACAATGACAATAATAATTTCTGAAAAAGAAAGTAATGCCAGCTTTAGTTTTTGATATATGTTGGTTCTCAGTGTCTCCATCTTTTAACAAATATAATGCAGCATGATGGAGATCAAACATTTTTGTTTCTGTGACATGGAAACCAGAAACTCATATTTCTTTTTGTTACAGTTAAATGACATCTCTGAGATAGAGAGGAGATAAGTGTGAAGTACTTATTCATTTGCATTCTGTTGTTATAAAAGGCCAAAAATGAACAGTGTGTGTTTCAAGACAGGAATGTAAAAGTTTTATTGATGTTAATGTCAAGAGGTCTGCTTTCTGCATTTGGGTGAATGCAAGCTTCTAGAACGTAAAGAACTCAGATTTTTCTGTTTGGTTGCAAAGTAAGATTTTTTTTAATTTAATTTCTGTTAATTTCCCATTGTAGCGTTAGAGTTTGGGCAAGATGGTCTAAAGATGCTACAGAGTTGAATTTGCTGAATAAATGACTAGATTAGGGGCTTTTAGGAAATTTTCAGGGCTCGTGACTTGTTAGATGACCCCTTTCTTTGCCTTTAAATTGAATACTCTTTACTTTAATAGTGTTTACTGTAAAGATGAGACAAATTGTTAATAACAGAACCAGTGTACCCATTTGATATCCTCCTTTGACGCAGAGGATTAACAATGTTGAGAATTTTAATAATGTAAATAATTTTAGTCCATCACTTACTTACCAGTGAACATTTCTTTGTAAAAAAAATTCGGTTAATGAATGTAGTTTGTAGTGAACATCAGGATTTTCATCACCAAAACTCTCTATAACATCAGCTCCAACAAATCAAAAATGGAAACCATTTAAGTGAGTTATCTTTAGAAATGTTAGCCTTTTTCAAAAAATGTGCTGACAATTTGCCAGTTTGGGAAGTTTTTTTAATGCTTCACAAAAACACTTTTAATCCGCTTCATTAAGAACACCATCTTCTTTTCAGCAATTGGAATTATTGATGGAAAGGTTAAACTTATTTTCATGGAAATAAAATCCTAACACTTGTACTGATATTCAGGTTTTGCAGTGACTTTAAGCAACACATAAGTGACTACTTAAGCTGAAATTTCAGATTTTCCATTTCTGCCACTGACAATTTAAACATTTTGAATAAGTTCCCAGTAAGAGTAGAAATGATTGTCAAAATAACCTCCCTCGGAAATAAAACCTAACACACCTTTTTCTCACTTCCTTTTTGATAAAGCCCAAAATGTTTCCTAAAATTCCTGTCACAGAGATCGGCATTTTTATGAAAAAGCAGATTAGTTTAGTACCATTGTTCCCTACAGTGGACATCAATAAAGAATACAGGATAAGGTGGTTGAACTTGTTTTCATATCAATAAAAACAGGTTTTATAGCTTGTTCAGACATTCTTTAATCTAACTCATTTGAAGAACAGTATTTGCTGTACAAACAACACAAGTTTGTGTTGCTCAACAGCCAACCTCACATGCTCTCATAAAATCTAACAGTCAAGGGATTAGCCACTTTGAAAATGAAGAACTCTCGTTGTGACTGACAAACTTAACGATTGAAAAGTCATTTCAAAGGCCAGGATGTCAAGTGCATGGTACAACAGGTTTTTGCCTAACTTTAACAGTTTTAGAAATAAACTTTAGGTATTAATGATGACTAAGGTGGACAACATGACCTGCTGGGTCCCAAGAGGATAATGCTGGAAAGGCGAACATATTTCTCTTTGGGACAATGATAATAACTAGATTTCCATTGCCTGACAGCCCACCCCTCATATTTTAGTCATGTCTGATCGACAAAATGTAAACATACATTTGTCATGTCATGGAAAAAAGGTAAGTAAGTGTCATTTTTATCAACAAAATTGGCACCAATGATCATTAAGTTTTTACATATTTACTGCAGACACAGTAGCGGTTATGGAACTTCATCTTGTTATTCATCTATATGCTCTCTTATAAATAGGTCTGGATGTGCGGAGGTGAAATAGAGATCATTCCCTGCTCTCGAGTTGGACACATCTTCAGAGGACAGAATCCCTATAAATTCCCAAAAGACAGACAGAAGACAGTGGAGCGTAACCTGGTGAGGGTGGCTGAGGTCTGGCTTGATGAGTACAAGGACCTCTTCTACGGACATGGCTACCACCACCTGCTAGATAAAAACATGGAAATCGGAAACCTTACTGAGCAGATTGAGCTGAGGAAGAGGCTGAAGTGCAAGAGCTTCAAGTGGTACCTGGACAACGTGTTTCCAGATATGGAGGCTCCTTTAGTGAAAGCTGAAGGCCTGGTATGAAGATATACAAGCTTTGTTTACATTTCTTTAAAAGATCTCTCAAAGATTAGAGCTTGTTGTGCTTTCTGTCCCTGAAGCTATTGTTGTCTCTTCTGAAAAAGTCTTCAAATCACCCTAAACACAGACTGATTGTGCTGTTAAAACAACGAGTGTTTGTTTTGGCCTGTGAAAGCTTTCTGTAAAGTATGAATGAGGGAAAAGAACAGCAGTTTTGTGTGCAGCTATGAATGAGCAGACATGTTTGTAGAGCTGTTGTTTCACTCTTATAACATTTATCACCTTTTTCTCTCTGTAGGTCTTCAACCATGGCATAAGAAAATGCCTATCTCTGCAGAAAGACTTCATGTCATTTGAGATTTGTGATCTCGACAAGCAGGTAAATGTGAAACTAACAAGGTTTTTAAACTCACAGAACTCTTCAGACTATGACCACATTGTCAAGGTGTGCTGCATGTGTGAATGCAAATGGCCACACTTTTCAGCATTTCTTTCCTGAATTTCTAAGTTTTGACCAAGGTAATGTAGGAATGCAAAAAGAAATAAAAGTTAACCCGGGTCTTTGTACACACACTACTCTGACTATGTCACTTTTGATGTCGACAAACATTACAAAGTTTAACTCGAGTAGAATTTTCAGTTAAAAGGAGTATGTGCATTTGCCTTCAGTTGTGCGGCGCTTTTGTTTCATTTAATGCCATTGTGGTATCATGCAACCTGTTTTTTATGCTCCAGTCAGAAAGATGGACAGCTGCAGGGATAAACAGACAGACAGAGGAAAAAAAGAAGGGGTTTGAAGATAGAGAGATCAGTTTTTAAGAGAAAAGTTGATCTGTAGAGTATCTTAAAAAATGTGAGATTATCTGGAAGCTTTTTGTCACAGCAGTAAACAAAAGGGGAAGTGGCCTTAAGGGCTATCATGGTTTTTTTGAAGCGGGGTTGCTAGAGGCCCTTTGCACTAGTAAATATGAGAGCCACTAAAGGAACTTGCAAGCTCTGTCCCTTAGGGGAGATAACAGGGGTGGACAGTAGCCGGTTCATAGCAGTACATGGTGCCACCAAAAGCCTTGTTAATAACCCACTTATAGTTTGAAACTATTCAAAAACTATGTTGACTTAACAATTCGCCACAGTAAGATATTGCAGCATTTTAAGTAAACTATGACTAGAACTTTAGTTTGTTGGGACATAGGGGTTATATATCCCTCCGCCATCAGTTGGTCAGGTAGTCAGAGGAAACAGCAAACACTGACCTCACTAAAGCTGAAGTAAAAATGAGCAATGTTGACTTTAGTAACAGTGACAGGCTGCTAGCTGTGGGTACGAGAGGATAACTTTGTGAAACGTAGTACACAGACAACTTTTGCAGATGGAGTCATAGGTAGAAAGAGGGATGGAGAACAGAAGAGCAAGACAGGTCGTAAGTGACCTGGTGGTGCAGATGCATGAACTGTGAGCCCACGTCTGCAAACGGGCGGCCCCATTGTTGTTAGAAGTGGGATTAGCACGGCGTCTCCTGGACCTTTCAGCACAGCTCTTTCATTATAGCCATTAAGCCTTCAAACTGCTGTCATGTGGTGTAGTCCTGATTTGTAGAATGGGTACACAAACACATACAGAGGGATGAGTTTTGATGTCCATATTTAACAACAAGCCAAATGTAGCGATTTATATCAGTTTGTTCTCCATTTACTGCTACCTGACCCTGCTGCAGCACTCTGACCTGATCTAATGAGGGGAGTTTCAGGCTACATGGATACATTGCCTTTTTTTGCTTCTCAAAATAGTTCTAAACACAGGGGCTTTGTCGAGGAAAAGTTCAATGCTGTAAAAGTTCTTACTGTATTGTATAGTTGAGTTGATATAGTTTTTTGAGTAGTTTTAACCCGATTACGAGACTTTCAGTGACACCATGTACTGCTTCGTACTGGCTAGCTTTCACCCCCGGATATCCCCACCCCACCCCACAGCAACTGCTGTATATTTTAATTGTCTTTTTTTAGGCCAACTGTAGCAAAGTATGGATTTTTTTTTAAACTTGGTTCACAATGTTAATGTGCTTGAGGTTTCTGTTTCCCTTTAAAGGAGCTGATGGATGTTTGCACACCAGTGGTATATTAAAACAACTGTAGGCCACAGGAGCCACAAGACTTGTTAGCAGTGTAAAGAAGCTCAAACTTGATTGTTTATTGGACTTAAGAAATGCAGAACATGATCTAAAAGAGTAGAAGGGATTTGGATCTCTAACCCTAGCAGGTATGTTTCTGAAGGCTTTAAAAATGTGTTGGCACATCAACACAAACATGCAGAAAGGTGCAGGATTTTGTCTGACTAAAGCTGAGGATGGATTCTTTCCTTCCTTCTCTGTTTCATTGCTACACAATGTTAGGAAGGTTTCACACTTGATGCTTTTTGTTTTGTTTTTTTTCTTTTGTGAGTGCGGCAGTGTGTGTGTTTTCATTTCAGTGACCATGTAACCAAGTCACAGCTTTCAGGCTGCCAGCTGGATCTGTGTATCTTACACAACTAAAATCTCAAGTATAAGAGGCCTGCCTATTTTTTCTGTGGGCCGCGCATGTCTCATCTAAAACAAACAGGAAAATGAAGTATAGAAAGCTATATTTACCTTAATCCAGCAGATTATTATTAAGCCCCCTACACACCAAACATGACTTTGCGACCTCAGCGACCACTACCCATGTAAAGTCAATGTACAGCTGTGATGGGGCGGGGTTAACCCTCCCGCAACGTGACGTCCGCGATCAAGGCGACCTGGTCGCTCATTGCTCTGTTGCCAAAGTTGCTGTGCGGCAACAGCCAATCAACGTTGTGTGGGTGTGTGACGGTACCCGTGACCGACAGTTTTTATTCCGGTTCACAGAGTGACAATCCATGTCCATGTAGGAAACATTAGTGAGGACATTATTTCTGCCTAGACGGGCCTGGGCCTGGTGTGAAAGCCATAGCATTCTCAAGCTGGAGTTGGCACATGCATCAGTCACATGCATCTGGCATGAACCCACTGTTATTTCTTTGGTGTACACTGGAAAGCAGAGTATATTCAAAGTGCCATTATTAGAAACTTTTTTTCTACAATGATTAGAATTGGAAACAGGGGTGATTTTACTGTGGCTCATCATTAAAACCAGTTACAAACATATTCATTTAAAGGATACAAAAGTGTATCCAGCCTCTGTCCAGCAGGGATAGTTCCCTAATGTGAGTTTCATGTATAAACAAGCAATATGAGAAAATTTCATGGGCAGCCTTTCTTGAAATTTTATGAACAGGTCAGGACTGTACATTTAAAAAAAAGAAAGATTTAGGTGCAGAAAACAATCACGTCTTAGATTTTTCTCGCACATACTGAGGATGTCTGGCCTTGTGACTGTTGTGATTATGGGAGGGGCCTTACAAAAATATCCAGAAAGAAACCTAGATCAGGGCAAGTGCAGTCAGGACTCAGGCCTGGATAAGCAAGGGTGGAGTCAAAGACAAAACCAAAACTCTCTAAATGTGACCATTTGTGCAGAGAGCTGCTTCACTGAGCCATTTGTCAATCTTTCAGTTTTCATGGAGTATAAATCCTCCTCACAATTCTTTTCTCTGTTTTTTTAGAGTCAGCACTTTAACTACAGTTGGGCCAGGCTCATCCAGCACCAGGACTTGTGCATAGTGGCCCAGCACAACAACAGCAGCGTCGCTTTACAGTCCTGTGACAGCTTTAACCGGGATCATCGCTGGTTACACAAATCCCCCAAGTCCTCTGTGGTAGGTTGACCCTGAGTGTTCCCCTTTTTCTGTGCATTCTGTTTTTGTTTTTCTTGCTTTGTAAGCTGGCAGTTTAGAGCACTTAAATGTTTTCAGAACAACCTTCTTCCAGTTGACCAGAAGAAAAATGTACAACACCCAACTAAAAATAGGTGAAGTCATTCTGGATGCTCTTCACTGATTGCGTTTCCTGTGTTTTGTCCGTTTAGGCAGAGCACATCATCACAGAGTTTAGGACCCTCAACATGTGCCTGGAGGCGGTGCCAAAGGGTGACACTCTGCAACTCAGCCCTTGTGAAGCCACCAATATCTTCCAAAAGTGGCAATTCACACACTACAACGTACACTAACCAGACTTAAGTGAGTTTGTGGAGTAACTTAGGAACTTCAACAACAGAACACCACTGACCAGAGGACAGCCAGTGTAAACCAGAGGGTGTTGGGATGTGCAATGTTTCTAATATATCAGCACGGACTGACTTTGAACGTTAAACACTTGTGCCTGAAGAACAGAGCATCCTTTATTATGTAAAAATTTGGACATGTGTATGCTAATTTTAGCAAAGATGCTCTTCTATGTCATATGGGGATAATGACTTAGAGTGAATCTCAAAGATGATTCCCACACATGCACTCCTGATCATTTCCAGATAGCCCTCTTAAAAATCTTTAAAGTTTTTTTTTCCTTTTTTTTCACTTTTGGTGCAAAAAATGTAAAGGACAAGTATGTCAAAATCTGCTAGCAGAAAACTCTTAACCAGAACAATGAAAAGAGATGATGAGTAGCAACGAAATACTACAGAGAGAAAGAGTGACCCGTCGTCACCTTCAGCGCCTTTACTGTTGCCTATTGTTGATAGTAACCTGACACACCAGATGGGCCATTCAATATCCACCTGGAAAAGAGCCCATAGAAAGTGTTTGGAAATTAACAGAACCTTTCAAAAGCAAATAACAACACTACAAAAGTAATCAGCTGGCAAGTGTAATGGGACGTTTTCATCTTGTTCATGCTTGCATCCACAGAAAAGTCTTTAGATAGCTGATAATTTGGAGTGAAGAAGTCAACATGAAGCTCTAATGGACTCCCTGTTTATAATACCACAGCACTAAGCACTCACACACTTATGGTGACCATGTCCAAAGTTCATTAGTGTGTGAGTGGAAAAAGAATATCAGAAAGAAGCTTCAGACAGCCAAGAAGACCGAAAAAGCAGCAGAATCTTACACATTTCTGCTTCCTTTGCATTAAATTTTACTCTTTATTTTCTTGCTGCATTTACATAACAGCTAACCCAGATCTTAAGTAAAATGTCAATTTATATGAGGTTGACAGGAAAAAAGATGTAATAAGTACAGCCCTGTGTTTACACTCTCCAAAAATTCTGGAAATTTTTAGGAGTTTTGTGCATGTGTACAAATACCAAAAAGAAAAAATATCCTCAGCACAATTTATTGTTTCTCTGCCAAAGATTAAAAAGTGCCTTGATGATTTATGATGTTTAAAATGATAAAAATGACTTTTTTTATTTTGTGCTGGGACTAAAACAAAGGGCATGTTATGTAAAACTGATTAATGTGTAAATGTGATGAACACCTTTTTTAGTGAGATGTCATGTTTTTGTTGACGTCTTTTTCTTAGTGTGAAGATGAATTTTGGTGAACAGCTGCTTCTCTGGTTTTATTGTTTTATTTAAGCCCTTTTCACACATGCAACCCTGAAATTTCCTAGAAAATACCTGGGTAACTTACCCAGAAAATTCCCTCTCTTGTTTACTGTTGGCCCTATCAGCAGGAGCATCACCTGCAGTTTACACGTCCGTCAATGGATGGATGAGGGAGGGGGGAAACACAAGGGGTGCAGCTGGTTAAATTCAGGGTTAAGTCAAGGTAAAAACCCTCCTGTTGGTGCTGGTGTAAAGTCAGGGACATTTCAGGGTCTTTCTGCAAGTGTGAATGGGGTTAAAGGTGTAGGTATTTTTGCTGTGAAGACTGATCCATTGTATGAATTCCTTCTGGTCACTAGAGGGCAGTGTTGGGTCAAAACACTCCACAAACCTGTGCTGTGATTTCATGATTTTGTATCAAACTTTTCAACCACACAGAAATCAAACCACAATTTCTAAAGAAAATCAAAATAAAATGGTGGAGATAAAAGATTTATCAGACCGTATTGTTTTATTACACTCATATTCGGAAACTATTCAAACATTGAAGATGTTAATCACTTTAAAGCAGCTTTCTGCTTTGCGCCTCACCACACGCTGAAGCTCTAATACCAAACAGTAGCTTAGTTATTGTAGGCAGGAGGATTAAAAAGCCCTGAGCTTATTTATTTATTCTGATGGTCATATTACTGCCTTGCATCAGATGTTACCATTAAAGCATGAACAGGAGAATTTTAGGTTTTTATTATTAAACAGCAAACTTTAAACATATGCCATCACAATCCTTTTGTGTTGAATTTAACCATCTGGAGAAATCTTATAGATTCATTATCATGTACTCAAACTCCTCTATCTTCTTGCGAGTGTTGCCCCTGCGGATCCTGCGGTAGGACATGGTGCTGTATTTCGAGGAGGTGAGGTGGTCGAAGGATTTCTGCTGGCTGGATTTCTTGGGGTGTGGCAGGGTGCCATAGCTCGGGTTTGGGTTTTGATGAAACCCAGCGGGGAGGCTCAACTTTTGATTCTTTTCTGGCTTCTGGTCCATCTGAAGCTGCTGCTTTTTACTGGAAATCAGGACTTTGGTTTTATTCCTCTCATCATTAGAAGCATCAGAATGCTCAAGATTCAGTTTCTGTGTGTCTGGAACCACATCTTCTTTCTGAATTGGACGATTTGCTGTGAAAGAAGAAGGGAAAAGTCTGTTTGGTATTCTCTTAGCTACAAGAGCCCTTAAAAGACATACTGATTTTTTTATTTTAACTTAAAACATCAATTAACATAATAGAATCATTGATCAATTTTAAATTAATAAAAATATATTTTTGCTCATAAGGTACAATGCTTTTTACAGTTTATAGTTCTTTCTTATTCTAAACTCTTGACCCCATCAGCTTGTAAATGGGGATGGGAACTGAAAACCAATTTCATTTGAGAATCGATAGTGCCTCTTTGCCTATACAGTCTCTTCAATTCCTTCCACTTTGTTCTGCATGCCTTGCAAATAAAATATGTGATGTTCCCATAAGAGGCATTCAGCAAAAGTGATAACAAAGAGGTCAAAAATCATGGCAGAAGCTGCATAAATTGTCAAAATTGTGGCTAACTTTTGACAAAAAGATGCTAGCTGCACAACTTTCAGGAAGTGGAAACACCAGAAATTGTAAAAACATTTATTTATGCAGCAGAAAATCAGCAAGAACGATAAGGGAATCAATAATGAATCAGATCGATAAGCAGAATTGTTAATGGCATTGGTATCAATAAAGTCTAATCAATTCCCATCCCTCC
The DNA here is from genome assembly GCA_037902135.1 of Cetoscarus ocellatus. Taxonomy (NCBI): domain Eukaryota; kingdom Metazoa; phylum Chordata; class Actinopteri; order Labriformes; family Labridae; genus Cetoscarus; species Cetoscarus ocellatus. The sequence goes on from JBAMNC010000681.1 coordinate 259,270, forward strand.
CTGTAAAGCAACAAAATATAATTTTGTTCTCCAAAATAGCAGTTTAACCCTTTGACTGGCATTGTAACCCTGCGGTGGTTGATGCTTTTTCGCCATACCACTGTATTTAAAACTCTGAAAGCCCGTCTTTGTCTGTTTTTTCTTATCCACCTCTCTGAATAGCGTTTGTGACACCATATGTATCCACTGGGTGGCACTGCTGTAGATGAATATAATTGTTTGAAAACTTGAAAAAATCAGAAGTGAGTCGTTGCTGCATTGCTCCTCAGAAATCTAACAGTAAGAGCATACATCAGAGTAAGAAAATACTTTTCACATATTTCCAGATCCTCTAACATTTAAAATTTAGTTGAAGGAAATACATTTGACAATAAAAAATGTATCTATGATTCCTCAGAAAACTGGGTCAACCGCTACATATCTAAATTTTGCACTCTGTGATGTTTTTCGTACAAAAAACAGAAATAAAAGAAATCCATCCGGGATAACCTTTAATGGGCAAGCCATCCAGCAGGTTGACTTGCATATCTGCTTCCCTGTTGCTAAATGAAGAGGAAGGAACAAAATCTTACCAACAAATAATTTGTTGCAAATGTATTGCGACCTTAATGGCAGGGTCTCAAGCTGATGAACACGTTCAAATGGTGACTTAAAACTGTCCTTAGGTGAGAGTGTGTGAGTGAATGGTTCGCTGTCTCTACATGTTGGCCCTGTAAATGGCTGCTGACCAGTCCAGGGTGGACTCTGCCTCTTGTGAAAATCTGCTGGTAAAGGTTCTGAATCCCCTGGTAAGTGGTATAGATAAAGGATGGTTGGATGTGTGCAGATTAAGTTTCGTGTCACTGTCTACATCTTCGGGATGTAATAGCAGAGTATAAATAGTTCAGGCATCCACCTTAACAAGAAAAGAAAAGAAAGTTAAGACACTTTTTTAAAATAAAAAATGTATTTTGGGTCAAACTGAGCCTTGAGTAAGGGTCCCATCTTCAACCAAAGGCAGCACTGCTTTGTATTCAATTATACTGGCACAGCACGTGCACTTAAAACTGACAAGGGAGATTGACAACAACCTCTTTCTTAACCCATCATCACCACCAACTTTATTGGTGATTTCTTTCCTGCTGAAAACTAAATAAAAATACTTAAAATGAAAACATTTAACATCATTTCATATCTAAAATATTACATGGCAGTGTTGTTGATAAATCCCGCTGGGATGGATAATATGGCTTTTGTTTTGAATGCAGCATCAAATAAATACACACTATCTTATTATGAAATGGTTGTTTTTCCTTCATGTTGATGACAAGTTGGCTAACACTTTATGAAAAAGTTTCCCTCTTTGCATTTAAAGGCAGGACTTTTTACATCGTATTAGCAAAACAAAACATTGGCATATGTGTTCTCTGTTTATAAAATAAAAATATGGAGGTAAAAACTGGTCTTATGGATGTATGATTGGTTTTGTTTAGCCAAAGATTTTCAGGTTTTAAATTAGGCTGTCACAAAAAAGGGAAGGGGGCTTCAGAGAAATACAATACCTACATATACAACAATACAAACACCCTTTGAGTCAATGTTTGTAAATTTGCAAGTCTGTGTTTTTTCAGCTGGTAACATGTCTGAGACTGTACAACCTGTAATGAGAGAGGCTCACAATGTAAATATTAATCGAGGATGTTTTACTTATACTGTTGTTTAAGGTGATAGTTCTACTTGTAATGTGATGAGGTACTTGTGATCTCAAGTGAACAATTCTAATAAACTTTTCATTGCCACTGGGAAACTGTCAAATTAAATGGAAAGGTGTAACTGCTCGTCCTTTATCCTCTCAAGCAAAACATGTCACCATAAAATTCTAGAAAATTGTTCTCACCTTTTTCTGCTGTTTGATTAACCTCCCGCTGCGTTGAGTTGTCTGAAATCGAGCAGTTTAGTGGATGAGCGTCTTCACGTTGGTTGAAAATCTTCTCTTGATTTTGATCTGACTTCACTTCTAGACTTGCAGGATCTGGCTCGTCATTAGGTTCTGCTCTCTGAAGATCTGGAAGATCTTCTGCTTGTTCAGTCAGACAAGCCTGTGGGGTGGGCTTCTTCTCCATCTCTGAATGTTTGCTGTTGATTGTGGATTCTTCTGCCGCCCTCTCCTCCTGTGGGACAGCTTCATCCTCTGCCACACTGTTGACAGTTTTCTTAGACTCAGCTGTGACTTCATGAGATGTTTGCAGTGTAATGTCCTCTTTGGGTTGTTCATCATCGCTGTAGAAGACAGAGTCATCTCCTTCCTCCATTGGCCAAAGGTCCTCGGGCTCCTCAGGCTTCTGCATTGCCTCAAGAGCAGTCCCACCTTTGACCTCCAGAACCTCAGGAGCAGGTGTTTCTTCCTCAACTGGGAGCCTTGCGGGCTTTGGAGGAACTGTGCTCATGTCAACCTCCATCATTCTGGATTTTCTTTTTCTTTAAAATTGAAATTATGTATTCACGACTCAAGCCTCAAATTAACATTGTCCATCCTGGTGTTTCCTTTTTCCTTTCCAAGTACTGTCATAGCCTGAAGAAAGAATCCATCCTGCATCCACCCTGCTCTGTACACCAAAGCCCTCTAGTGTGCTCTCTATCGCTAGTGCCATGTAAGTCTGTGTACGCGTCAGGACACAGAAGAACGAGGGTTTTGTTGTAAACCGAACAGAGACGCTTTGTCTGTGGCATCTGAATCTGTGGTGATGATTGTACTCTTAAGTAATCTCTGCAGGCTGACCACCTTCAGTCTGCGAGGTTTGAATCTGGATTAACATTCCCCTATAGGCCTCTCTGCACCCCCTGCACAAACTTTCTTACTGCACATGTGCTGAAGATTAGCCATAATATGTTTGTCTTATGTTATAAGTGAATGAAAAGACCTTTACATCTTAAGTAAGGCTCCTGAGATGGTGATGTAAGTGCAGCAGGTTCAACACTCAACTCTGACCATGAGGTTCGCTGCATGCAGTGGTGCAGTTCAGGTATAATGACAACAGGTCCTTCTGTATTTTAGGTCACTGCTCTCATTATTAACTATTTTTATCTGCATGCTGAGTAGTAGCACACAACATCATTTGTATAAGTGTAACACTGTGAGTAAGTTACTCCAAAATAAGACCTCACTTTAGATTGTCAAACAGATTCTGAGTTATCTTGATCTTACTATCACTAATTTTGCATAGTTTCAGAAGAATAGGCGGTTTTTATAGATGCATGGGTTCTTGTGCAGTGGCAGGTGAATAGGTTTAACCTACAGTACACACCAAAGTAGTCCTCCTCCTGTGTCCTCCTGTGTTAGGACAAAGACAAAATAAAAATAATAAATCATAAGTGCTCTGTTGAAATAGTGTCATCTGTGTTGTTAGGGTCAATTTTGACCCAGTTATAAAAATAAGATTATAAAGCAATAATTAGAGCCAAAACTGAAATCATGGTGCATCTGTGAAGATAAACAGGTAAAGGTTCAGACATGTTCACAAATATTAATGCTCATAAAGTTCTCTTGCTAAAAAAAATACTGTTTTGCCTTTTTCTTAAAGTACATATATATATGGGTCGAAATTGACCCATCGCACCATGGATGTTACTATAGTTAATAATATTAGAATGGAAAACTGTATATGCATATACTTTTACAATATGTGCTCTAACACCCCCCTAGTTATAGTAAGATAACAATACAACCTCTAATTTATTATATGATTCTCTTGAGGTTAATTTTACATTTTTTTTATTGAATTCAAGGGATATAGACACAAAGAAAGGCCCGAAGGCCCACACCAAAAGATATTAAAACAAATATTTTCATGGATAATGAAGCCTGACAAGGTAACCAAGAGATAAGGAAAAAAATTGCATGATAGAAAATTGTTTTTAGTGTAATTTACAGCTGATTTAAGGCACGGGTCAAAACCGACCCTAGCGTGGAGCGTGTATTGAGAAAGCTAACACAGTACAAGGGTTAAATAAACTGCAAATACAAGATATTTAATGTTCACACAAATAAACGTTATTGCTTTATTTTTTATTTTTTGCACATATTTACTCATTTTAAATTTGATGCCTCCAACACATTCCAAAAAAGTTGGGACAGGGGCATGATTACCACTGTAAATTCAGTTGCTCAACAGTCTGGGATCTCCACTGTAGTACTTTGTGCCTCATAATGTGCAACACATTTTCAATAGGAGACAGATATGAACTGCAGGCAGGCCAGCCTAATGCCCACACATTTCATTACAAAGCCACGCTATTGTAACACGTCCAGAATGTGGCTTGGCATTGTCTTGCTGAAATTAGCAGGGATGTCCCTGAAAAAGACATTGCATGGATGGTGGCATATGTTCCTCCAAACCAAATGCTGGCCCTTGAACTTTGCACTGACAACAATCTGGTTGATCCTTTTTCTTTATCATGGAGGACATGATGTCCATGTTTCCAAAAACAGTCTGAAATGTGGATTCATCACACCACAGCACACGTTTTCTCTTTGTGTCAGTCCATCTCAAATAAGCTCAGCCAAGAGAAGCTGGCGGCATTTCTGGGTGTTGTTGATATTTGACTTTGACTTTCCATGTTAGTTTGAACTTGCACTTGTCGATATAGCGATGAACTGTGTTAACTGTCACTAAAGTGTTGCTGAGCCCGTGTGTTAATATCCTTTACTGAATGATGTTGGTTTTTAATGCAGTGCCACCTGAGGGATTGAAGGTCATGGGCATTCAGTGTTGGTTTTAGCCTTGCCACTTACACACAGAGATTTCTTTGGATTCTCTGAATCTTTTGATGGATTGTAGATGATAAAATGTCTAAATTCCTTGAAAATGTACTTCACATTCTTAAACTGTTGGATTGTTTGTACATTTAGTTGTTTACAAAGTGGTGTATGGAAGCAAATGGATTAACAGAAATGCTTTTTCATTTCAGAATAAAGCTGCATTTTTTTTTGACTCATAAATACATTAATAATAAGTCACCCAAACTGCATTTTCATTTTCTTCTTCAAGACTGTTTATTCTGTGACTTAAAAGGAAAAAGAAAAGCACATTTAAGGTTTGATTTTCAAAAGATGCCCCAGCAAATAGTTTCCGAAAATCAATTTGAAATGTCAAATTTCAAGGTTATGGCTGCGTTATTTGACTCATGAATTAAATTAAGACTAAATCATGCAAACGGCATTCTCATTTGACACAACTAAAAAGAAAACTAAGAGGACATTGCTTTTTCTTTTTCATGCCCGCCATGCAAAAATATGGTCCATAATTCAATTGAATTGGCAATCCCAAGCGGTGCAGGAGAGTGACGTCAGTGGACGTTCTTCCTCTTCTGACTGTGCTGCACAATATGTGTTAGAGGAGAAGAGACAAGAGGAGAGTGTGAAGGTTGTGTTGGTAACATAGACTGTGGTACATGTTTTCAGAAACAGCAGGGATATCACCACAATGTCTATATCTGTACCAGAGCTGCTGAGGGAGGCGGCAGCTGCCCTCAAACTGCAACAAAATGAGCCTCAAACAGCAGGTTTCGACTAAAGTCTGTCCCACGTCAACAGCAACACCTGCACACTTGGGTAAAGTTAGAAAGATATTCACAGATTCTGACTTTCTGGGTCAATAACTCATCAGTGAATCACCGTAGTTACAAACCCGACCCCTCTTTTTAATCACTGTCATGAAGACTGTGAGCTACAACATTGTTTTCCTCAGAATGAGATCTCCTCTGAGACGGAAAACTTAAATTTGTCTCAGTGTGCTGACTTGCTGTCGGCAAGTTACCGTAGTGAAGGAATGGTGTGAAAGGAAAATTTCATAACTTCACCATGAAGAGATGTAATGTCTTCAAAAACACAGTACATATTAATGACCTTATGCTATAAATACCAATGTCATAATTGAATAATTATGAACAAAATCAAGTCTTTGATTGAAAATAAAGCCAATGCCATCAAATGTATGAGGTCTACTGACAAAATTATCATACAATATCAATGCTGATCTCCTCTAATTCATACTACAGCTCTTACTTTAGAGAAATAGGTTTTAATTTAATTTATATGATTTTTTTTATATTAAATGGTGTTTATTAGTACCCCACTTTACCCAAGTGAGCAGCTGTTGTTGTTGATGTGACGGGGCACAGACTTATGTCAAAACCTGCTGTTTGTGGCTCATTTTGTTGCTGTTCGAGGGCAGCTGCGGCCTCCCTCAGCAGCTGTGGCACAGATATAGACATGGTGGTGATATTCCTGCTGTTTCTGAAAACATGTACCACAGTCTATGGTACCAACACAACCTTCACACTCTCCTCTTCTCCCCTAAAGCGGGGTACACACATAAAGATTATTGGGCTGTTTTTGTCCGGACTTTACCCCTTCCTGACCAAGGATGGCAAATGCCTGATTATCTTCTGTCTGATAAGATTATCCTATAAGATTATCCTGTGGTCTGAGGTGTGTCAAGAGTGAATTTGTCCCAATAATCTGCTCCAAAACAGGTCTGGCCAACAATTGTAAACATTAAACTTGTTCAGTATGTACGACCAAAAATGTTAATGTGTGTGGGGAAATCCAACGACTCCAGAGTCATGACTCCATGAAATGTGACGTGGAACAGAATGTAGCCAATCAAGAAGTGAGCTGATTGAGGAACAAGGAAGCAGGCGTAAATAAAAACAAGCATGGTCGGCCTGAAACATGAACATAAAGTTAGGTGGACCTCAGAAACTGAGGACCAGCTCACATGTTCAAGTAGTCTCCAGGATTTTTCCACAGTCTATTCTTTTTTTTAATTCGCAATTTTTCCGTCAAAATGTTCCAAAGACCACCATCATTCCCTCTTCTCGTATGTCCTCTTCCATGCTGCGTGTTGTGTTTTCCAGTTGTTGCCATGGATGTTTATGGTTGTTGCTTTGTTTCTTCTTAGTTTTTGTTAGATAATGTTTGATCAGATTTCTAGCTTGGAAGACTAGTTTCTAGATCAGTGGTGGGACAGAATGGTTATGTGTGGTGTGCTGCGTTGAGATATCGAAACACACCACACACAGTACGATCAAAAGTGTTTAATGACTGATTTTTTTATGTTCATGTATGGTGTTTCTAACAGATAAAAAATCTCTTCAGATTTAGAAAATCCTTATGTGTACTGTGTGCCCCGCTTGACGTATGTTGTGCAGCATGGTCAGAAGAGGAAGAGCGGCCACTGACGTCACTCGCCTGCAGCGTATGGGATTGCCAGTTCAATTGAATTATAGACCATTTTTTGCTGGGTGGGCATGAAAATGAAAAAGCAATGTCCTCTTAGTTTTCTTTTTAGTTGTGACATAAAATGTGCAACCTAAAGAATAAAATTAAATCTTAAACGTCCTTTGCTTTTTCTTAATTAAGACACAGAATGAGCAGTCTTGAGGAATTCAGTTTGAATTATCATTATATTTATGAGTAAAAAAAATGCAGTTTTATTCTGGAAATGAAAAAGCATTTCTGTTAATCCATTTTAATTTGGATTATGGTGATTCATTCAGAATGAGGGAAAATTTGCAATTCAATAAAGTTTATCAGTTTAAACATCACATAGGCCTATCTTGTCTCTGTTGTAGTCTTAGTTGAATATAGGCCAAAAAAGATTTGCAAATCACTGTGTTCTGTTTTTGTTTTACACAACATCTCAACTTCACTGGAATTTGGGTTTGTAACTGAGTAATTTGTTACAGAAAACGATGTAAACTTGGACTAAACCACCACTTTTACTTTTGATTTTAAGGACCTGTCAGTGTTATTCTTATAATGCTCATTAGTATTCTGAAAATGTGCAGAGAATTTTGTTTCATGTTTTTTGTGTTTAAATATGGGGTGAAAACTTTTCTTGAAATGTTTTGTGATACAGCTTAAATAAAACAAAACCGTCTGAACTGATTCATTTTCCCCCAGATAAACCAGTTTGATAAGTGCACATTTTTTAACCTTTTCTTATCATAGGTTTTCTACTCAAAAAGGCCCATCTTCTTTCTTGTGAATGTTTTGAAAAGCATGGTGTCATTTATCAGAATGGGAGGTGAAAATACCCCAGTGTGGCTCTACCTTTAGCTTTAGCTGTTAAAGCAGGAGACAAAGAAGTGAAAGTAACAACAGGAAATGTGTGGGCTTTTTATTCTCAAGCTATCAACTCCTGTGCTGACCTGACACAACACATGGACTGTTTCAAGTATCAATGGAATATAGTTCACAACCATCTAACATCGCATCAATGGTGTTTGGAAGGGCAGAAGCTTTAAGAAAAAATGTTCTGTCAGTCACATTTATTTTGGACCTGTCAGAGGCTTGTAATTACTTATTGCTACTGGCACAACTAAACCAAGCTCTCACCTGCATCATCTCTCTCCTCAAAGGACACTAAAAAGCCTAGTCAACAAAAGTTTCAGCTTGAAGATTTGGAAAATCTGCCTAATGACTGACATGAAATGTTGTGAATCCAGCTACTTTGCAAGGTTCCTTCAATGCATAATTAGTAACAATGACTCAAAAAGCACAACATCTGATTTTTACATTAGCACTGATACAAATTCAGATACCAATATTTTTTGAACAAGAGTATGCAGTCTCAACTTTACTAAAACTGAACTGTTTCTTTCACTGTGAGTCTGTGCATGTTGGTGCAGTGGTCTACAAGGGCAAACGGCCTACGACGGCTCGATGCAGATCAATAAGAGGAAAACAGCTTTAAGAACAGAAAAGATTCAAGCACAGAAACACAACCAAAGGCCAGAACAAAATGCAAATATGGAAACTTGCCATAAATGAAATTACATTCTACAAAAATAAAAAAATAAATGCATTAATGGCAAACTTGCTGCAAGTTAGAAGCAAAACAAAGCCCAAAACAACCCAAACGCAGCCACCTGCATGAGCAGAAACGCAGCAAAATCAAGTACAACAGAAGTACTCCAGGCCTGCAGGGGGCAGCAGCAATATGCAGTAGACTTTATTCCTCCTGGCCAAATATTAAAGTATGTTTTTAAAATCTTAGCATTACCTCACAAAGCCGTGACATAAGTCCAAGGCTCGCCTGCTGCTGAGATCACGGCTCAGCTGCTCTGTCTCTTGTCCGTCGCTCCCACATGCTCTCCCTGCTGGCCCCTGCAGGCCTGGAGTACTTCTGCTGTCCGACTTGGTTTTGCTGCATTTCTGCTCATGCAGGTGTTTCCAGGGTTTGGACTTTTTTGGGCTTAGTTTCATTTCCAACTTGCAGCAAGTTTTCATTTGTTTTGTGTTCTTGCAGCACGTCAATTCATTTGAACTGTGTTTCTGTGTTTGCATTTTGCTCTGGCCTTTGGTTGTGTTTCTGTACTTTAATCTTTTCTGTTCTTGAAGCTGTTTTCCTCTTTTTGAACTACATCGAGCCAATGTAGGCCATTTGCCCTCGTCGGCCACCATACATTAGAAACAGGTGTAAAAAATAAAATAAAATGGGTTTCTCAAACAAATGATGCTGTTGATTTGAAACATCATGGTATATAAATACTTTTGCCAATATTTCAGCTAATTGTGGGATATTTACAGCTTATATTTATATTTTCTGTAAATGTTTTTTAAAAAAATTGTGTCTGGCAATAGCAATTATCATCTTTCAAGCTTTGGTCTAAAGAAACCAGTTTTGTACTGATAATATTTTGCCTCCCTAACACTGCATGTCCCTCACAGTGTGAGGAAGTAAATTAATACAAATATACAGTTCTTAATATGTCATAAAAATGAGAAACCATCTGGCATCATAAAGTGCTTTAATGTGGGATCTTTCATTTTCAGCAAGCTTTCCATGTTTTAATGTTTTAAACAGGGAAGAGGAGTTTCAAACTAAACTAACTTTTTATACCCAAATTTGAGGCGTCTAACTGGGCTCCTCAAAGAAGTCAGAAGCTAGTTAAGCATAACATTAAACCACTCTAACTATTTTTTCTGTTTCGCAATGCAAGGAAATAACTTTAATTTGACATCATTTGACAACAGCTGCAATTTGTATTTCTAAACTATATTTAATTTCTTACCAAAGTCATCCCCTCATCCAAAGTGCATGACTATTTATTTGAAGAAAAACTCTGTAGGATTCATAAGACTTCACAATTTTATTACTTTTTTAAAACGTCTTTTGCATTAAATTCAGTTTTTTACACAAATGTACAACATTCTCTGAAAGTTTCATTTTCATTAAAGTGAAACATGTTTTAGTACATTCAGCTGTTAAAAAATAGTTTCAGTGTTTCTGAAAGTAAATGCTACACAGCCTGAGTGTATATATGGAAATAAAAAGTTGTACCTCTTGAACCCACATCCTGTTTTGAGCTTCAGGCTTCTAAACTGAAAGAGGGTTTGGTTTGCACCTAAACGTGACATACATACCATATAAATGTCTGTGTGCGTCACGATAAGCATGATTTACAATCCAAAGGTGCATGAACACTTCCGTTTGGACTAATTTATTAATGCTGGGCACAGTCATTCAATTTTACATTTATGCCAGTAACGTACAATGTACAAAACTTCATCAATATACACAACAGTCTTTATGCACAGGCTACATTCAGTCAAATGCTTGTTGAAAATATACATTTTAAATATTTATAATGCCTTCAACCCAACAAGAGACATGTTTACTTTACAGGGAAGGATCATATACAGAAATTTGCCTGCGATAAAAGTGCAAAAATGTCCACAATCTGAAAATAAAAATCACTATTTAATTTTTTAAAGAGTTAAAGCTCCTGTGAAGAATTTTCAATTAGATATACAACATGCAAACAATCATACCACAGTAGTTCCCTTGTCTGATATGCAAAAGCAAAGAAGAGCATCAGCATTATTAAACACCTTTTCTATCAAGATATTTTACATCTACAAAATGAAGTAATTATGGCTGGATCAGCCTCTGTTCACATTATCTATTAAGAAACCTTGAGCACCTTCACCTAAAGGAAAAGTATCACTTTCTGAAAGTTTTTATGAAATGAAACTGCAAAACTGTCCATCATTAACATCAGAATTTAAACTTTACATCATGTTTATAAAAGATTAAAAGCTTCGTGAGGAGTTTCATTTGGGTGTAATTCACAGTGATGCTTCTATAGTAAACAAGCCATTAACTTTAAAATTGAATAATCAATGTAACTTTTTTAAACATATGTTAAGGATACCCGGGGGTAGGTGTCAGAATTACGTGGTTATGGTTTTAAAGCTGCAGTATGCAATTCATTTTTTGTGTCACTTTCCCAAAAAAATTAGGTTTTTATTAGATCCTCTACTAAGATATATGCCCTTGTGATATCTGAATGAGCTTTAGTTGTTTGTTTATACAGGTAATGTTAATTCTATGAAGTGACATGTGGTTTGTGGCTCTTGTAGCTGCAAATAAAACACTGGCATAATGCTAACAGCAGCTAAAGGCACACCAACACAGTAGATTGGTTGTGCATAAAAGAAGAGGAGGTGCTTGGAGCACAACCGTGGAATTGCTTCCAATGCAGTCTCATCCAAGTTACATATCCTTGAAGTAACTTTACCCTCAAAGAAAATGAAAATGTCAATTCATTTGCACTCAAATGTATACTTTTCATTTGTTAAGGTTTAAAGCTCCAGAGGGGAGTTTTAGCTAGGTATGAAACAGGCTAAAATTCATAGTGATGCCTCTTTATGAGCTACTAAAGACTTCGTTTGCAATCCTGAAGTTTTTGGAGGTGTGTTTGGTTTGCCTTAAAGGTCCCATATCCTGAAAAATGCAGGGTTTTTTTTTCACTTTAATGTTGTTAGAAGGGTTTGGGGAGCAGAAGAACTTGACATCTTTAACTAAACTCACAGAGAGATGCACTTTGTTTCTTAAAAGAAAATGTCCCTAAAATGCTCTGTTTGTTACTTCCTGTGGTTTATGATGCCATAAATATACAGGCTCCACCTACGTGTGTTTTCTGCTTGTCACAGGCAGACACCTGGCCTGCTTTGAAAATCTGCTCCGAGGCCTGTAACTTCTGTTAGGTGTCGTTTGGACATTCTCTCTAAGGGGACTGAAAAAAGCTGCATCTCATTGAGACAGTTTTTCATTATTTTATTCAACTTAAATTAAATCCTTGCTTAATACACACCCAAGACATGATGTGAACAGCAGAACACACCAGGACACGGGACCTTTCATAAAAATCTACCTCGACACATCATGGACAGCACCACCAAAAAGTTGCATCTTTGTCCACAGGGAGACATCTAAGTCAACACCAACCTCATTTCACAGGAGCTTTAAAATGACCTATTCATTGGTGAAAATCATGCAATTTGCAGTGTCTTTGACCTCCAACAACTTGTTAAAACACGAGTAACCTTGTAAGCGCCTAGAATCAAGTAGACAGAGATCTTTTCAATATGTCACTGAATGTTTGTCTCGTCTTCTTCTACTGACCGCTGCAGTCCAGGGAGCAACTTAAAAATGTGTTTGCGAACACTGGCTTTCCTGCCTTTGCGTGGCAGAGTACCAAACAGGGAGGAGATCCTTGTCTCCTCCCAGGACGGGGAGAGAGAGCTGCTGCTGGAGGCAAAACTGGAGCTGCTGGAGCGACTGAGGGTTTGATGGTGATGGTACATGGAGCTGTCCTGAGAGCTGCTGGAGCGACTGAGGGCTTGATGGTGATGGTACATGGAGCTGTCCTGAGAGCTGCTGGAGCGACTGAGGGCTTGATGGTGATGGTACATGGAGCTGTCCTGAGAGCTGCTGGAGCGACTGAGGGCTTGATGGTGATGGTACATGGAGCTGTCCTGAGAGCTGCTGGAGCGATTGAGGGCTTGATGGCGATGGTTTGTGGAGCTGTCCTGAGAGGAGAAATCTCTGGGGAAGAAGCAGCCATCCTCTGCAATGCTGGCTGCACTACTGAGGGTGGGTGAGCTCAAGTCCCCGAACACACTAATCTGGTCACTGTCATCTGTCATCACACTCCTGAAGCTGCTGTCACTTGAAAACCTGCGGCCATGGCGACCTGTGGGGGAGCTGACGATGGATGAGCAGTCCAGTGAGAGGCTGCTGCTGCTCATGTCACCTGAAAACGTTAAAGACAAAAGTTGCAGGTCAGGTTTGAAGCAGGAAGTTCGTCAGCAGCTTTAAATCTCTGGGGAAGTCTTTTGCTTATTTGTTTGGAATTTACATTTCATGTCAGAGCACAAATGGTGTCTCTTTAGAGAGGGGATAATCATTGTGTGAAAGGAAGTGCTGTGGTTTGACAGCTGAGCACGCTCTCACCTCGCATCAGGCGTTTTTCCTGTAATGTAAGCGCTTGAAGCTCCACCAATTTCTCACGTAGCGATTGCTGTTCAGGCGAAAAAACAAAAAGGTTTTACTTCCAATGAAATGTATTCAGAAAATTATCATTCCTGTATCAGAACACACAATTCTTCAGTAGCACTGAATGTACATGAAATATTTATCTGTTGGCAGGCAAGGCTGCCCATATGGAGGGGAAAAACCAGACAGCTTTTTGGGGCCACTGAAGGGGACCCATGGAGGTTAGCAATGAAATGGTCCTCTATATATGAGCAATGACAATCAAAACACATTTCCAACTAAAGTACAAAAAGGGATTTTTTACAATGACTGTATTATGAAAGTCAGAGAGCAAGAGGCCTGTGGCACAAATGCAATAGAGACAAAGGCGGCAGAGGCAGCCAGCAAAAGTTAAAATGCTACCACATCAATGCCTGCCCGAGAGCATGAGGAAGGAGGGGAGCTTATCAGTGAAGCACAAGCATTCAAATTAATCAATCTCATAATGAGGGGCCTACTGCTTGTGTCTTTCAGGGGGCCAGTAAGCAGGTCAACCTTTAACTGATAAATATATGAATGTGTTGCTACGAGGCCTTTACCATTAGGGTATGATTTCTGCATACAGCCTTGTGTCTTGTCAAAGATGTCTCTTTATACACATTTCAGGCAATTTTCACCACACAAGTTTAAAATATTTTTCAATTTCAAAATAGAAAATGCCAACAATAAGTCCTGAATCACTTGTAAGAAACAAAACAACCTGTCAGTGAGGCAAGAAAATGTTTTTTACGTGTCTTGTATCAGATACGGGCTATGAAGAGTTAAGAATTCAAGACACTTTTCAGGGAAAATTTGCCTGCACAACTGTGCTGATATGGTACTGTATATACTATTATAGTGCTTTCAAACCACAAATACCCACTAACACCACATTCAAACTCTGATGACAGAATATTATGCAAAAACTCCATCAGTATAGACAAATCTATTCATACACAGAAACAGGCTGCTGAAGAAGTAGTCAGAGCAGTTATGGGGTCATCTTTGGATACATCAACATGTTGACGCAGGAGCTGGGATTCAAAACCTGCAACCTTGTTGAGAGATAACTAACTCTACAACTGATCTGAGGGTTGCTCTCTCCATTACAACATTCAGATCTTACTTTTGCAGATTTCAACCTATTTTTATGCTTTGAAATTGTCTTTTACAAACAAAAACATGTTTGCAATAATTTTAGTATAATAATAAAAGTAACACAAATGAAAATTAATGAACAGCCTGCCAAGTGTGTATAAGAAAACAGGTTGGTGTTCAGTAATTAAAGTGGTCTTTCTGGACTGTAAGAAGGGAAAAGCATTGACAGTAACAAAACAATGAGGTTTTAATGAATGGTGTGGTATGTATTTATGCAAATAAGAATTTGTTTGTTGATTTTTATTCATCTTAGCTGCTTTATTTTGGAGTTCAGCAAAGGCAGATTATTTTTAACCACAGGATCAGGTAAAGTAAATACAGAACTCGAAGACTACAAAAGGGTTATTTAAGAGCTATGAAATATTTTGGACTTGAAATTAGGCAAACCCTCTTGCACAGGTTTTGGTTTTTGCAGCGTAGTGCCAGGTGGTTTGTGAGCTCTTTCAAATTAAACCACAGAGCTACAGGATGCAAACAACACATGAGAGCAAGTTTAAGAGACGCACCTTAAGCAAGTTCATCTTTTTCTCCAGCTCAATCTTCTTCATTATTGTCCCACTTACAGTCTCCATCCTAAAATCACATAAATCACATTCAAATCATTACAAACACTCTCAACAGAAAACAGAACATTTAATTGAGGTTGGACAAAAAGGACCAAACACAGCAGTCCGCATTTTTAATGGAGTGTTGAATTTACACAGCATAGCATACAAAATATTAAACAAATAAAACAATAAAAAACTTTAAGTGCATGCATCCATACACTTTCAAATTCTGCTTTACTATGATAGCAAGTTAATTACTGTTGTTTTCTTAAGATATTAACGTATTTATGTTATCAAACGAGAATTGTTCTAGGTTTGGGCATCATGGTGGTTCAGCAGGTAATGCACAGAAAGTAGGTTGCAGGTTCGATCCCCATGTTGGTCAGGGCTTTCCTATGTGGAGTTTGCCCCTGTGCATTCGTGGGTTCTCTCTAGGCACTCTGGCTTCCTCCCACAGACCAACTGGTGACTACAAATTGCCCTTAGGTATAAATGTGAGCATGAATGGCCGTCTGTCACTCTATGTGGCCCTGCGATTGGCTGGCGACCAGTTCAGGGTATGCCCCACCTCTGGTTCAATGTCAGCAGGGATAGGCTCCGAAAGGGAACAGCAGTATAGATAATGGATGGATGGATGTTCCGGGTTTCCTAAGATGACAGGCTAATTTTCAGGCATTCAGAATAACCAGTGAATTAACAGGTCATTATGGAGAATATGTATTACTGTCTTAAGATAACAACCTATCTTTACTGCTGTTTGTGTGTTTTGGCATCTTAATAAATTGTTCTTTTTTTTTTTTGGAGCAGCAAAAAGTGTTCTTTTAAAAAAAAGAAAAAAAATGCAGGATCAACAAAACTATAGAGATGTGCACAGTGAAGTCAAGCTATGGTAAAACCTGGATGACACAATCTAACAGTCCTTGTCCAAGTAAACATCCACAAGGGATGTCGATCTTGCAAACAAGTTGCCTGAGCAAGCCAAGGAGCCAACAATTTGTTTGTCTAAAACAAAAACACATTTTCAGTTTTGTACATTTTATAGACATGATTTATTCCGAAGTCAAACTACATGTTTTTTGCTCAATTGCATCCTGACCCAACAGTCTTATGTTTTGGAACTCAAGGCCATTAAAATTAGTTGTTTCATCCATTTAGTGTGTCACAGTAGACAACAACTGACCCCTCTAAGATGCATCAGAAAGTCTTACATGTTTGATTTCAGTCCTGCCTTTTATGATTTGTTGCCTCACATCAGAGATTGACCAACGGGACAGGCACTGCATACATTCCTTAATATTAAGTGTTTGCAGTGGAAAAACAAAAAAAGCTAATTTTTGTCGAAACATCTATGGCAAGATGTTGCTGACAGTACAATACTTTGAGGGGGCCCTAAAAGTTAAGGCTCTTAGAATCTTTCTGGGGTATAGACAGTAACATACAATCAAAAGCTAAAAGTGTGAATGACTTGTATCAGGAAGTTGGACAAAGAGGATATGGATGCATGTCTGCTCAGGGCCTCCATAAAACTGGCAGAACATGTTGCAGTCAAAGGTTAACTCTTTCAGATGTTAATTATCCTAAATTGAATATACAGAATACTTCTTTTATGACCTGTTTTATGTTTTGTTTCTTTGTTAAACATTTCCTGAGCTTTCTCCACTATGACAGGGTACGAAGCGTAACATTGTATCACTCACTTTAGACTGTTTGTGGATTCTCTTATCAGGCCAAGTACTTGCTCATGGGACAGCCCTTCAGTGCTGATGCTGTTGATACTGATGATAACATCACCTACAATAAATGAGAATAGAAAAAGAGGGAAACTCATCAATTACAAGAAGTCAAGCTGGTTTTCTATTATGCTTGTGCAGCAGAGTGTGTGAGCGTGTGGGTGGATCACAGCTTTAACTATTGCGGGGTGTGATATAATCTATGTACCACAGAAAGGTACACAACTGGGTCGGAAGGTTTTATGCATGTATGAGAGAGTACATGTAGAGGCTATGGGAGGTTTACCTGCGGTCAGACCAGCAGTCTCTGCAGCGCTGTCCTCCTGCACCTTACGTACAAACGTACACATCTCTACTGCAGAGCTGTCCCTAAGCTGCAGCCCGTAAGTCTGCAACACAGAAAATAACATAAATAAATCAAATTATAAAAATATGACTTCAGAATTCCACAAGTGGGAGAGCACCTCAATATAGAAAGCATGACAATAAGTATAATAAATATAATTCATTTTGATGACTGAAAATATAATAAGGCTCACCTGAATTTCAAATCCAAATGTTTCATTGTCTTGCTTTTCCAGGACAATTTTGGTTCTGTGCAAAATACACATGCAATAAGCTCAAGGAAATTCTTATGCAATTTCAGATATCTTGAAAGACTGAAAAACGACTACATGGTAGCACTAAAGGGGAAATATTGATTCATGATATACTGCAATATATATTTTGATATATTTACCTTTGTGGGTCAGTGTAATCAACCAGTGATGTGGAGTAGGACTGTTTTGGCTGCAAAAGAAGAAATGCAAAATTCCTCTTTAAACAATAATATGATTAAGGGCTTAAACTTACCAGGAAACGTCATGCACCTTAAGTGTCACAAATTCTAGTTACATAACACAAAAGATTAAAATAGTTAGAAAGCTTTTGCTCAGTTGCGCGGAGCTCCTGCTAAATCAGTGAACTACCCCAGTGTCCCCTAAATTTGTTAGTTAAAGAAACTGCTGGTGTGATTATACACACATTGCCATGTAAGGTCAGTAGGTTGGCCTACTCTCAAATTTTCTTTAAAATAGAAAAAGAAGTGTTATAATTGGATACAAAAATATTTAATCAATGGCCACAGGCAAAAAAAGAAGAAACCACTGAACAGGGAGAAAGTTATTTCTTAATCGTACCTATTTTAGAGTGAAAATGATCATGCCATAAATGTATTTAAAAATGTATTATCCTAAAAGAATCAGTGTATACTTATAACTAAAACAAGTACTGCTCTATAGGTTTAAGCTCGAAGCTAAAGTTGATCAAGCTATAGGTCTGTAGAAACAATTAATACAAACAATAGCTGCCAGGCAATGCTGACCCCCCTCATCAAGCTTGGAAATAGTGGTAGATCATGAAATCATACACTGTAGGCTGCATAATGCATGCAGTTAAAGGGATAATTTAGTGTTGTTCAATAGGGCATTGTGTAAGGCTCATTTCAGTGTTAAAGTGAAAGCTGTGCCACTGTAAGAACAAGACGTAGATGAAAGACAGGCTATACATTGCAGCAGATGGGGCCATGCAGGGCTCTTGGCCCCATCTGCCGCAATGTACAGTCTAACTTTCATGCTAGTACTTCCCTTACAAGGAAAGAGCTGATCGAAATCACTTAGGCTGTTGTATTTACTAATGAAATTAGCCTCACAAAACTCATAAAATAAAATAATATACATAAAATACATCAAATTATCCCTTTAAATTGATCTCTGCAGTCAGGGGAAAAACTCCAGACTCTTCTGTGTTTTGCAGTATCATCATAGTAAAGTGATATCAAAATAAAATAAGCACATATTTATGGAAAGTCAAGGTCTTATGGAAAACTAGGCTCATCTTTCACTTGGAATTTCTTAAATAAATTAATCATAAACCAAACTTGCATAAGTTTCTTGACAGAATAATTGTAGGATATTTTATTTTGATGGTTTAATGTTGTCTCACCTTCCGCACTCTGGACAGAGAGCCTGTATTCTGTCGGGGTCTGTCACTGTTTCCCCTCAGTGAGCGTCTGTACCACAGGGAACATTTCTTTCTCAGAGAGTTATCCACTATGTAGTTGTCCTGGCTGCTGTTGTGCTGAAGTCCATTGACATTCATTGTGGCCTGCATGATAGAGAAGTCCTCAAAGCAGCAACATATCCTTCTGCAGCAGCTCTTTAACTGATGTGAGGCACCGACCCTGCAGCGCTGCAGGAAACTCAGATCATGTGACGTCTATGGCAGACCTGTGCAGATCACAGCCTCACGTAGGCTCCTTCCTGTTCACCACTTTTAACTTTGTGTCGCTCCATTTCTTGAGAAAGGAGTCTGGTGTTTTGAAAGCGTTGTTCTTTCTTTCTTATTCCCCCTCAGAGAGTCCCCTGCAGTCTAAGCGATTTGATTTCTGGTCTGTCAGAAGTCAGCAATGCATGAGGAGCTGCCACCTCCTGCCTCCTGCAGCACCTGCCTGCAGCCTCTTTTTCTCTCAGTACCTCAAAGGGTTAAGCCTCAGTCTGAGCCCCAGTCCTGTGTGCCATCAAGCAGGGAGACTTGTGGGCCAGACAAAAGGGCTGTTTTAGCTCTCGGCCAGTGTCACGCTCCCCAAACACACAGCATGGGTCATTGGGCTGCAGGCATCAGACGTGCTCGGGATCAAAAGGGAAATCAAACACACAGGCTGGCAGTCAGGGAGACAATGGGCCAACGGGTTAAAGAAAACTGAACTGCAGAGCACAAACCCTGTCCCATTACCACACCCTGGTCTTCAGAGGGGGAACTTTTTGATCTGTAGGACAATGGTGTCATCTTTCATCATGCAAAAAGCTGGATATCTTCAGTGCTTGTATTTTAAGTTCAGTACTGTAATCAAATGCAGTCAAATGAATAATACTCTTGAACTCGCAAATTGCCTCACAGTAATCCTCTCTGCCCTGCTGACCCTCTCGTTGGCAAAGAGACCACGGGATGTCTGGAGCACAGATGTCCCATTTTTAGTGGAGCACTGCGAATTATATAAAGGTTTTATACCAGTTTGATTTCTACTGTGAGCACTGATGTTGTCACTATTTATGGCTTTCTGTCTTGTGGCCAGTGTGGCAGGACAGAAGAGTGCCAGAAAGCAGTGACCACTGCATGGATCTGAAGCACTGGCTTTTTGATTTTCATCTGTACAAAATGTTACATTTTTACATCCCAAGAAAACCACAGGAAAATCAAAATGGTCACAGCATAGTGTGTTATTAGCTTTTGACCCTTTTGACCATTTAAAGGATAGTTTGGGGGTTTTGAAGTGGGGTTGCCTGAGGTCTATGGCACTAGTAAAATTAAATGCCAATAAGGAAACTGTTTAGTTCTGCCCCTGTTGGGAGATCGCTGGGTATGGACACTAGCTGATACATAGCAGTCAATGGTGCCGCTGAAAACCTCTTACTTACCCACTTTCAGAATGAAACATAACATAAAACTGCACTGGCTCGACTAGATGCTACTGTAAGATTCTTTGAGTATTTCACTTACTCTCAGCAAAGCCCCTATATTTGGAACTATTTCACGATGCCAAAAAGGGACTACATATCTTTCTACCAGCAACACGCTCTCATCAGCTGTTCATGCTGTCGGTCTGCACAAGAATCAACAAACACTAACTTCACTTAAACTAAACTGAACTAAAAACAACAACAACAATTGTTTTTAACAACAACAAACAATGTTGACTTGAGTGACAATGACTTGCCATTAGCTGTGACAAAGGGACATCTTTGTGTGTACAGAGGCAGAATTTTTGCAGATGGAGTCACAAGTAAAGTTAAGAACGAGAAAAACTGAAAAACTGATACCAATTTGTTTTACATATTATATTGTTGGAAAGCCTGATTAGTCACCTTTACAACAAAGTACAACTTGTGAGGAATTTGTATTCATGGAATGAGAAAACACAGATGATGTGGTGGGTAGCGCCGCCCAAAAATGTTCCAGAATCCCCTCTTTCCCTGGACGGCAGCATACGGTTCCTCAGTGAAGCAAGGGTGAGGAACAGTCTTCCTGGTGCAGGGGATGTTTTATTTTATTTGGATGCAATCCACATGTATAGCTGTGTTGCTTATTCTACAATGAATGATCCTCACAACTTGTACCTCATTGTTCAAGTGATTAATCAGGCTTTCCATCGCTATAGTATACAATACCAGTTGGTGTTATTAAAGGAGAGGAATAACCAAAATAACATTTCAAAACTTTTTTTCAGAAGTAAATATGGGTGGTTTATGTACTACTGATGCGTTTGGATCAATAACTCTACTGTTTGGCAGGTGAGGGACATGGCATTATTCATAATGAAAACATGAGTATTAAGCTAACATTAGCTCATCAACTGTTTTCTTCATTGATAGTACCTGGATGACTATCAGCCCTCACTTTCAGTCAGTGATTTGGGCAGTCATTTTTTCAAGAAATTTTTTGATCAAGTAAAAAAACATGTCAGGATTAGACGTCTGTTTGGTGCTACTTCCCTCGACACAGACACAGACACAGTGGAGCATCTGACAGTGTTTCTCTCAGAGATGGGGCTCTTTACAGGCACTAAATCCAGACTAGTCTGCCCACCAGTTTGTGCAGCCAGTTAAAAATAATTTAACTCTTTCATTAAAAACAACATGGTTTAAACTTGTAGTTGGTATTGATAAAGACAGAAAAATAAAAATAAACTTTGACAGATTTTGAGAAAGAGTCAGTGAAGTGATGGGTTTTGAAAGTCACACAGGTAGATTTCTAGCCTCTGCAGTAGTAATACTTGAAAGATTGAACAGACACTAAAATTCAATGTATGCTGAGTCAAAAGAAGCTAGAACTTAATTTGTTTCCATGAAAAGAACTAAAACTAAGAGCCTGTGTCCATTTTAACAACTGTATGATTATTCTTCTGTAAATGATGACACCATGTGAACTCGTTTTACTCATTGCTGATAAGAAGCGTGACTGTAAAAACCAC
The DNA here is from genome assembly GCA_037902135.1 of Cetoscarus ocellatus. Lineage (NCBI taxonomy): Eukaryota > Metazoa > Chordata > Actinopteri > Labriformes > Labridae > Cetoscarus > Cetoscarus ocellatus. The sequence goes on from JBAMNC010000681.1 coordinate 281,060, forward strand.
TGAGGCAAAATGCATGACAGTTTTCATTATCTGACTCATAAACAAAGTGCTGACGGCCTCAGTGTCAAGGCTGTGTTTCCTCTGAATAACGGACACATCCACAGCATCAAAAGTGCTCAAATACAGAGCTGCAGAGCAGAAAGCGGAGATGAGTCATGTCAGGTCAAGGTAAAATCTGTGATGTTGAGTAAGAACCTATCTTTCACACAAAGAAATCAAAGGACAGGAATGGGCCTATAAAGGTACAAAGGCTTTGTCGCCCCAGTTGTACCCAGCAGGGTACAAGCATGTACCACTTAATACTGGTACATCTCAGTACCTTTCACTCTGTACCTCTAAAAGAACATTTATGGACCCCAAGGGACAAATATGTACCCCGTGAAAAGGTACATAATTAGTACCTAATGAGTGACAGTGTATTTTGTACCTTAATAAGGCAAAATTACACCTTTAAAAAAAGAGAAAACAGATATTTAACAAAGTTTATTAAACCATTAAACATCATAGAAAAATCCACATTTCACGTGTTAACTGATCTGCTTGCAGTCCATTTAAATCAGTACATCTTTTTGGTAGACCAATTTGTCAGTTTAAGTTTTAGTATTAAAAAAAGCAGTGCTTTTCAGTAATAGTGTACGTGACAATCACCTACACCAGGTGTACTGAACTCTGGCATATGTGCATAAACAAGTCCTTCACTAGCAAGGACCACACATCAACTTAGTGTTTAAACATTTTATTGACGTTCAAGGTAACGCTGTACGTATACGGGTGACGGTGTGGGGATACTTCGATGAGGAGTCCGCCGTAGCTCCCGGGCACGACGGACCCCTCTTTTTAGGACCCTGAGGAGAAGAAAGGAGTATGAATTAAGGGAAAGGGGGGGGGGGGGGGGGGGGGGGCGCGTACGAAGCGAGAACAAACAGGAAACAGGGGTTAGGAGGGTTTAAATACCAGAAGGGGTGAAGTTGAGATGTGGTCCTGCTCCTGAAATTCTGCTAAGAGCTCCACAACATGCTGCATTAACTTGACCAGAGTAACTTTGGCTAGACTTTGGGACCGGTGCAGCTGAGGCATAATGACCACAGGTTTATTGCTTAAAGTTAAGTTCCTTGCAGTGTGTTTTTGAGGTGCAGCGGGTAAGCAATGTCAGCAAAATACATACTGAAGACTGTTACGAAGGCCTCATCAAGGCATGTGCACTGACACACACTTACTCCACCTACACCTACACCTTTCACCACACTGAGCCCTCCTCTGGTGATGGCAACTTTCCAGTCTTCATCCATCAGCTGTATGGTTGGATGGGGGGCAGCAGGTTCACTCTTCAGGACAGAAAAACCTGCAAAAAGAAAAAAAACAACTTGAGACAAGTGTACATTTTTGAAGTGTAGGAACTAAAAGGTAACAATGTCTGTGTATAAAGAGAAGGTTTCTTGAAAAATGTATATATAAATAAAGAGCTCTGAGATAAAGTTTGAACTGCTTGGTCCTGGTTGAAAGGTGTTTGAAAATGTGGGGTAGCTTAAGTACATAATCCAACAAAGTGTATAATATACATAAACATAAATATATATACCTTAACATGCAGGAAAACATGCTGGTGCATATTTGACTTAAAAATTGACTTAAAAATGGACTAATGTGCATTCTTCCTTCGGATCAAAACTTTAAAAAAAGAACAACATGCTAACATATCACTTTTTCCCATGTTGCTCCCCGAAGGAAAATATGCTAGAAGTGACTTTTTGGGACCGTTTCAGGCAGGATAACATGCTGGTGCAGAAGGTTTGGTCATATTTAACCTGAATAATAGGCAATAAGCATTTTTCACTCATGTCAGTTTTTAGTAAAAACAACATGCTAACATAAGACTTTTTTGCAATTTCAGACCCCCTGAAAAAATAAGCTTAAAAAGTAAATTTTTGGGACATTTGTATGCAGGAGAACAAGCTGTTGCAATTTTGGACATATTTCACCTGAAAAGTGAGTTATAAGCATTGTTCCCTCAGATCAGATTTTTGGAAAAAAAAAAAAAAAATCACATGGTAACATATGACTTTTTTGCCATTTCGGGACTCTGAAAAAAATATGCTAAAAAGCGACATTTTGGGACATTTTCAGGCAGGATAACATGTTGGTGCAGAACGTTTGGCATATTTAACTCAAAAACGGACTTTTGAGCATTTTTCCCTCAGGTAAGATTTTTGAAACAACCGACATGCAAACATATGACTTTTTTTCCATTTCGGACTCTGACAAAAATATGCTCAAACATGACTTGTTTGGTGTAAAACAGGCCAAAAAACATGTTGGGGCAGACAGTTTGGTGATATTTGGTGTCAATCTGGACTTATAAGCCTTTTTTCTCTCAGCTCAGGATTTGAAAAAACACTAAGGCTAACATATGACTTTTTTCCATTTCGGACTCTGACAAAAAATATTCTCAAACATGACTTTTGAGGTGTAAAACAGGCCAAAAACATGCTTGTGTAGACGGTTTGGTCATATTTGGCTTCAAATTGGACTTATAAGCCTTTTTCTCTCAGCTCAGGATTTTTTTCCATTCAGACTCCAACAAGAATGTGCTCAAACATGACTTTTTGGGTGAAAAACAGGCCATAATACATGTTGGGGCAGACAGTTTGGTGATATTTGACGTCAAAATGAACTCATAAGCCTTTTTCTCTCAGCTCAGGGTTTGAAAAAATATGCTCCAACAGGAGTTGTTGGGTGTAAAACAGGCCGACAAACATGGTAGTGCAGACAGTTTATTCATATTTGGCTTCAAAATGGACTTATAAGCCTTTTTCTCTCCACAGGCCAGAAAAGATGTGAGTGCAGACAGTTTGGTCATATTTGGCGTCAATATGGACTTATAAGCCTTGTTTTTGTCAGCTCAGGATTTTGTTCCATTTCGGACTCCGACAAAAAATATGCTCAAACATGACTTTTTGGGTGTAAAACAGGCCAAAAAACATGCTAGGGCAGACAGTTTGGTGATTTTTGGTGTCAATATGGACTTAAAAGCCTTTTTTCTCAGCTCAGGAGAAAACACTAAGGCTAACATGACTTTTTTTCCATTTCAGCCTCCGACATAAAGTGTGCTCAAACATGACTTGTTGTGTGTAAAACAGGCCAAAAAACATGCTAGTGCAGACGGTTTGGTCATATTTGGCTTCAAAATGGACATATAAGCCTTTTTCTCCCAGCTCAGGAAAAAAGTGACTTTTTTGTACATTTTCAGGTATTAGAACAAGCTGGTGCAGAGGGTTTGGTTAGATTTCACCTAAAAAATGAATTATAAGCATTTTAACTTAGGTCAGATTTTTGAATACACTACATGCTACCAAATGACTTTTTTGCCATTTCAGACCTGAAAAAGAATAATTGCTAAAAAATGACTTTTTTTGACCTCTTTATGCTGGAGAACATGCTGGTTCAGATGGTTTGGTCATTTTTGGCTCAAAAATTGACTTTTGAGCATTTTTTCCCTCTGGTCAGATTTTTCAATAATACAACTTGCTAACATATGACTTTTTAGTCATTTCGGACTCCAACAAAAATATGCTTTTAAGAGCCTTTTGGGGATTTTTTCAGGCAGTAAAACATGCTGGTGCAGAAGGTTTTTTCATTTATAACCTGAAAAATAAGTAATAAGCATTTTTCCCTTGTGTCAGATTTTTGAAAGAAACAACATGCTAACATATGACTTCTTGGCCATTTCAGAATCAAAAAAATATGCCAAAAGTGACCAATCTGGTCCTCCTTATTCACACTTACAACACCAAAGTGGTGGAGAGTATGAAAAAAAGTAGAAAAATATTTCAAATGTCTTCTTACTCCAGTCTCTTTCTCAGTTTTTAGTTTTTTCCCTTTGTGTTTTCTGCTCCACTGAACCATTGCTTCTTATCCATGTTGCTTCCCTTCCAGCCTCGGGTCACATGGTCGCCCGAATTGTTATCGTCACTGCACAGCAACCAGAAAACTTGTTTACAAAGAAAAATAAAATATATGTATATATATATATTAATATATATGTGTATATATATATATAAACAACTTGAGACAAGTGTACATTTTTGAAGTGTAGGAACTAAAAGGTATATATATATGTGTATATATATATACACACACATACATATATATATATATATATATATATATATATATACATATATATATATATAAATATATATATATTAATATATTTGTGTGTGTGTGTACATATTTATATATATATATATATATAAAATTCAGATTGTCTTGCAATTCAAAGCAGAAATTGTGTCATAACTGTTTTTTTTTTTTTCCAAATTAAAATCATAATTAAAGTATCATAAAATCAAAGGCAGGATGACACAGTAGGCTGGACTAGGAGGTCCCCTAGAGGTCGAAGGCCCCCAGGCACCATGGCCCAATCAGTCCAGTGGTAAATCCGTGGCTGGTTGTATTGTTTTACTGCAGTTAACCCCCCTGTTGGCATCATGATCTTGTGAGCACTCACTGGCTTGGCTGTATCCCATGCTTATTAAAGGTACACTTATGTACCTTTTGCTGCCAACAATGTTTTGTACCTTTCAAATTAAACTAAGGTACTAATTTATTCACTTTAAGGGCCATTTCTGTACCTTACAGGGTACATTTATGATTTATGTACCTTAAGGTGCAGAAGTGATACCCCTATTTTGTGTGTAGGTAAGATGACTCGGGGAATTCTGTCCGACTTTCAGAATGTTTTCTGCTCTGCAGGATCATTGCTTTCACAATTATGATTCCTTGTAAGACACTTGACATCATCAATAAAAAAGTCAATGAAAAACAAACTTTATTGATCCACTGATACAGAATAAATAGTGCAATAGAACAGTTACAATGCAATGGGTTGAAATCCAAGCAACAACACAAAACAGTTCCAAATAGTTAAAAATATACTTCTTAATAGCTTCATGGTTAACAATCAAAAATAGGTCTTATTTTATGAAAGCATTGTTTTAATTTATCTATCTTATGATACACAACAAATAGAAAAAAGACACCAGTTAGAAATTGCACATGGTGATCGCCCCTCTTTGGAATGATTGATGCGTCTTTACAGGTACATTTATTTTACTTCTTCTCTTATGCTCAAGAAGCTGATATGACACATTAGATAAAATATAAGCTTGGCTCAACATTAATCGATCTTCAAATAACAAAGATAAAAAAAAAAACACAAGTATTTCCAACAGACACAGGCAGAGCAACAGACTTTCACAGTGCATCTTTAGTGTTTCCAGTCCGTATTAATCAACACTTAAAGTCCTGGATGCCATCAAAGAAACAAAAACAACCAGCACATGAAGTAATACTTGACAAGAGAGCAACAAGCTATGATACACGGCTTATTTTCACGAGGCATTACAGCTGATGCAAAGTCTTCCAATGAAAAACATGATCAATGGTACACATTAGATTTTCTGTGCAAATTTGCTTCTATAAATAATGCACCGGGCTATCTGATTTCTTATGGCCCATTCACACATCAAGTTGCTGATGTTGACCAATGTTGAGAAATCATCAAAATTTCAGTAAAAGTACATTTTAGAGGTCAATTTTGCTGTGTTCAACACAGCTCGACGCATCTAAAGTGGAGGGAATCATTGCGCTAAAGGAGAATGATGTTTCCCATGGTCCTCCTGACTAATGGGAAATGAAATGTCCACAAAACTTCGGGGAACTGGCCTAACGGAGCTTGGCGCTGCTTAATGTTGTATAAATTTATTGCGACGTCACCCAATGAACGCCACATAAAGTGGACATATATGCCATTTCGCTGTGTGCAGCTGCACCTGGTCTCAGTATTCCAACACTAAGCCTGGAGGACAAAAGACGGCTGTCCCCAAAAAGGTTCACCAGGTCTTACAACAGGAGTCCAGCCCTGAAGAGGAGGCAGCTGGAGCCAACAGAGATAAATGCAGCTGTAACTGAGGGTAGCAAAGGTAAGCAAAGGTCAATTTTTGCTGCCGTTGACAAATGTATTGAATCAAATGTCAGAAACTTTTAAGCAATGAGCATCAATGCTTCCAATCTGACGTCGACTTAGTCCTGTGTAAACTGACTTAGCTTGACGCAACTCAACATTTCCCTATACAATGGCAAAAGTAGCCAAAAAGACAGTGTGAATGGGGCTTAACATTTGATTTGCTTGATATGAAAGACACACATGCATGCACCTGCTCACATATGGTTTTGAAAATAGTCGTGTATTACATGTTATGAGGATGTTTACTGGTAACAGTGAGATCTCAAACATTTTCTACTTTCTTACACAGTCTGCTGTGGTCGAAATGACACATGAGCTCTTTCTCCCCTCCCCTCTCTTCCTGGGGTATAACAGCATAAGAACAGCTGTGTACTTATGGCTGTGGATACATACCAAGGGGCAGAGATACCAGATGAGAGGTATTTCATTAAAAAAAAGTCACTGGGACACTGTCAATACAATGCATTAAAAGCTTTCTGGGCATTCGAATACCAGAGTTTGGTACTGGTTTGGTGATATAGACTTTAAGGTCCCATATTACCCAAAATACACTTTTTAATGGTTTAAATGACAGATCCCCTCTCTTTGTTTTACTTACTTCATCTTTCGGAAATGTTTACTCGAGCAGGCCACTTGAAAATATCCCTCTAAGGGATATGCTACCTCCATGAGCCAGGTGTTTGTTCAGCCCACAAGTGGCTCCAGTAGAAGGAACATGTCTAGGTTTCTCCATGCAGCCACAGTAAACATCAGAGTACAGTGGGTGAAAGCAGAAGCCACATCCCCTTCTTTGGAGAGGCATGTTCATACAGCTCATGAGGATTTGCTAGTGTAAAAGTCAGCTAAAAATGCAGTTTGCTACTTCTGTCCTGCTTCACTTGTAAATATGACATTTGTTTCTGTTTTAGCTGGGTAGATATTAAGAAAACAAAATGAACCTACCAGCCAAGGAAATGATGTTTTGGCTGTCGAGGCAGAAAAATGAGTTCCAATTGCAGGTCATCGCTGAAGGTGTATTTTTAGTGTGATCACAGGGACTTCAGTGCACTCAACTTGGTGACGAAATTCTCAAAATGTCTAATATTTAATGTAAATGCATTGTATTAACATGGCCAGTGACGTCACAAGTAGGTCCATCTCTAAACAGACGGTCAGATTTTATGTTTATAGATATGTAGGATAATAACGAGGTGCAAGGTATGGCAAGTTTCACTTTTTGTAGGTCAGTCAATATAACAGGTGTACATGAAAAATAATGAATAGATTTCATATGTCCCCTGCAAAGGCCTCTACATCAGATACTATGCTTGTTCTGTGTTCTTCTCTCTTTCTTAATCCTGACCAGTTCTCATGTTGATCTTCTCCTTCATGAAACTCTTCTGACAAATGCTGTGTGTGGTTGTTGGATTTCCCTGTTTAATAACACAACTAAGCCAAAATGGTCAGAACTGAAACAGAAGTCTTCTAAAGTTCTGATTTATACAGAGATCCTTAGTGGACATGCATCCAAACATTTTAGTGTTTCCAACTTCCTTGATAAGGTGTTATCTCTGCCTAAGAGGTTATGTTATGTTTGGCGTTTGTTTGACTTTAAGCAAGATCATTTAAAAAGTTTAAAATGGATTTTAATGTAATTTTTAGGGTATGTCAGTCATGGCACAGGCAAGAAGTTATTCAGTTTTGGTGGTGATCCAAACACTGATGTTTAAATGTTTGTTAACCTTACATCATAGAGCGTTTCGCATTTTTGCCAGTAACTTGGACAACAATATCAGAAATGCCTTGGCAGAGGTTTGTGCTCCCGAAGGACTTCTACAGGGTGGGCCATAAGTTACCATACATAGGAAAAATAATCAATCATGTTGGATAATTGTTTTTATTTATATAATGTGCTCAATATGATTACCATTGTTTGAAAACACATATTAATACGTGTTTTCCACGTTGAGGTTAAGCTTGTAATGGCATTGGTGATACGCTCCTTGAGATGATTTATGTCTCGTATCTTCACCTGATACACCATGGCCTTCAAGTGCCCCCAAAGATATCTGAACCATAAAAAATATACATTATACATTTTCCTATGTTTGGAAACTTATGGCCCAACCTGTAGTTTCCAGGTATGTTTGTCAAATCTCAACGGTAATTTTCTTGCCATCTTAGGATAACAAATAAAAAACAAGAAACTGCACTGATCAGGGTGATGAGCTAGACCGAATGGTGCTATGCTGCCACTGCCCCCTATAAGGCAAGATTAAGTAATGTTTTCACAGGATTCACTGTAAGGTTTCATATTAAGTAATTAGTGTACACAAGAAATTCTTAAATTGACTCATCGTGATAATTTGCCTCTGTGAATGTGGCAGGGTTTGAAATGTTTCCCTCCATTCATTTGAACTGCAGCTACACTTTCAAACCAATTTATTTGATTTCAAGAACATTTTCAGCAATGAGAGTATTATATTTGTGTTTTTTTATGAAACATATTTAATCAGTTTTGTGGATACGTCCACCTCTGTATACCTGTTCAGTGTAATGTGATGCTTAAGCCAAAGAAAATTAGTCCAAAACTAATAAAAACATTTTAGAAAAAATACACAGACCCTTATGAGAAACAAAAAATGTATTAAACACACGTGGTGTTGAAAAGGTTATTGAAATGCAATAAATTGTTCATTTCTGAATATTAGTGAACATGATTCAAATGAATAAAGTAAAAATTTGGCCCACTCAATAATGTCTATTGTACACAATGATTACTGCAATTGGATCCATATATGGTAATGCATAAAAATACCAAAAAGATGAGTAATATAAATTACTTATTACTCATTTTACGGGTAAACTGAGTAAATAAAATGCATTTTTGCATGTCCACTTAAGACTACTGCAGATTTAAGCTTAAGAGGAGTTCAGCTTATAACTTGGCTTACATATTTATAGTATGCTTACACTTACATTGCTTGTCTAAATCATGCATCCATCTGCCAGAGAGCAGCTTTTTAATCAAGTTAGAAGCTTTGAATGTATAGTAGAGGTTTGTAGCCTTACTCCCCTTTTAGTATGGAAAATGAAAAACTAGTCTACTGACACTTTAGGCTGCTAAAATATGCATTCTGTAAGTCTTACCTCCAGCCAAGAGTAAATAGTTTAAGCTTGACACATCTAATGTATTATTCATTCATTAAAGTTGAGGTGTTATGTTGACTGATTAAACATCACTAACTGAGCTACAAAGGGTGATTGTTTTTGAAGTCTTACAAATACTAAAACCTCACAGGGATATGGTGAACTTTGGGGTGACTTTCACAGCTTTGTCCAACAAATTCACCAACAGTTGAGCTTAAATAGCTAAAAGCTTGGACAATTTAGTAATACATTTTGTTTCACAATAAGCAATATAAATGTCTTATTTTGTGTCCATTTTGGTTGCAAATTAGAAAATTACCTACCAAGCATTACTGAGTTTGCTATAAGAAATGGCACAAACATATAACAATGTGCAACTTGAAGCTTTGGGCACTTAAATATCTGAGGTAGCAAAAATAATCTGTACATACATGAAACACATTCTAATCTCATAATGGCTCTTTCTACCCAAGTTCAAGTTTGATCCACATCTGTTTTTTTGATGCTGTGTCAGACACTCTTTTTTTAATACTTTGGCACCATCTTCAACCTAACTCTGCTCTCTGAGGGTGAAAGGTCCAGTCGTGTCCTGGAGAGGGCAGCCTTGGGCCGCTACAGAAAACACCCTTCATGTTTTTCTTCTACTGTTCCTCAGGTCACAGCGCTGCACCAATGCCAGCACCAGTGCAGATACAAAGGGCGGCAAATGGGGCTAATCTTTGACGTCCTTGATGACAGAAATCTGAGAAACTGTTTTCTTTACCCGCAGAGCTGTGAGTCGAGCGGAGGGGTTGGCGTACCAGCACTCTCTCATCAGTTTGCCCATCACACGCAGAGCCTGGAGAGGAAACAAGGAAACAAGGAAACAGTGCTTTTTATATGAGGGACAAAATGGCCTTTTCTTTGGCTGATAAAGAGTTTCAGTTGTGAGTAAGATGAATGTTACTTTGACAATTATCAAACAAACTGATGTAATACCTTTAACTGATCCTGTATGCACACCTGAACAACTATTAGGGTTGGGGAATTTATTTATGTTAATTATTAATTATTGATACCAGTATCAGTTCCTTTACAATCAAAGTCCTGATCAATAGCACTACCTTTACAATTCTTCTGCTTTGTGGAAAGACAGATTTAACATATATATATTTTATCATAATTGTTCAAAAGTGGGTAAAAGCTTGTGTTAGGGAGTTCAGCAGGTTTAACCTGATTTGTTATATATATTTTAAATTGATGGGGAAAACACCATATTCAAGTTCCTTGCCAGAATCTGAATTTTCCCTTGGAGTAACATTTGAACACATCATGCTGACAATTCTTACATCCACATAATGGTAATTTTTCTAAGCAAACATCAAAACTTCATAAAGTAGCCACATATCTGCCCTCGAGGAAGTTAATTCAACTGTTCTCCATTGATGTCCGAACAGATTTCATCATTGAATAACTACTTTTAAACAGAAGTGGGTGTTTTTGAGGGGCTACCCACATGCTTAGGTGTGTTCCTCATTCAATTAAAGCATTATATATATGTGTGTTTTGTTATGAGTGTTTAACAACTGTGATTCATGTGATGCACATACTGGAAATGCAGTGGGGGATTCTTTATAATAATGGGGATGTCAAAATAATCAAAACAACTGCACTTGAGGAACATCTAGGGGCTTTGTCTCTATTTTTTATACCTTCTTACTGAAGTCTTCTTATAAAGGTCTGCCCATAGACAGACAGTGGAGAAGTCATGTCCCAGATTTGAGTCCTGATTTTGATTGGGACTCAATCTGGTCCAACATTTTGTTAAGTTTTCGTAATCTTAATCAGCAGCAAATCCACCTGAATTTTGTTCACAGAATTTATCTTACACCAAGAAGACTGCATTTGATGGGTCTTGTGGCTGACTCCCGATGCACTCTGTGTCCCTTGGGGGCTCCTGGCACTTTCCTACACATGTTCTGGGAATGCCAACCTGTGGCTTGTTTTTGGAACGTGATATCTTCTCATTTGTCAGATATTTTCCCTTTGACCATCGCTGTGTCAGTAACAATTCTACTACTGAACGATTTATCTCAGCTGCCAATGCCTAGGCACCAGAGGAGACTTATTCCTGCTGGCTTTACTGCTGCCAAGAAATTAGTAGCTGTGAGGTGGAAACACCCTGATAAGCTCTCAGTGTTCAACTGGATTCTCACTTATCTGGATATAATTTATTTGGAGCTGTCCACTGCTCATGTGACTGGAATAGAGGAATCCAAGATTAATATATGGGTGTCAATGGCGAGAAAATTGAAGGAGTGGATCTAGCCATCTAGCCTGCTATTACCTTTTACCATTGGGTTCTGGGGTGCCCTGGGGTGGAGGGAGGGATTGGGTTTTTTTTTTTTTTTTTCATTATTATTATTATTATTATTATTATTATTATTATTATTATTATTATTATTATTGTGCATTGTCTTTTATCCTTTTGTTTTGTTTATTGTTGAGTTATATTCCGTTCTCCTTTGTGTGATTTAAAATTGAATAAAAGTTTGATAAAAAAAAAAAAAAACTGCACTTAATTTTTTAAAAATCATAATCAAGCACCTAAATGTATGGTATTTTGCGCTTGGAACTTATATTTCCCCCTATAACAACCGATTAACATTTGTCTTCCAGTAGTATGATAAAATGAAGGTGACAGAATGATGCTGTGCCAAAGTACCACTTAAACTCAGTGCTCCTATAACAAAATTAAACCTCAGCTTTAACTGCTTTTGTAGTAAAATGAAAATATCTTTTCTTACTTGACAGGTTCTGCCTTTTGTTTCCCTTGTATAGATGAAACAACCAATGTGGTACATCAGAGTAAGTTATGAGGTGGCCAAAAAGATACCAACTTAGTACTACAACACTATAAAAGTGGTAGGCCTTATTCTTCAAAATTATAGTGAATGAACACAAATTGAATTCAACAGCACAGCAGCCCAAAGTGCACTGATACACCCTGCTATTCCCTCCATCACCTGCCCTGTTTCAAGGTCAGATTACATGGCATTCTGGGCTGATCATCTCAAAGCACCATCGCTCATATGTAGTATTGCATCTATGTGCAGTTGGCTCTTGTTTTTTGTCCAAATATAAAAATAAGCCATTGGCATTTTTTGATTATATGGTATCTGGCATGTTTCATAAGTGTTTTGTATCAGGAAACAGTCTCATGACACAAATCGAAGGACAACATCCATAAAGGTATATTTTTTCTCTCTCTCACCTCACAGCTCTGCCACTGGTTGGGGACGTTTGGTCGTAGTTTCTGCTCACACACCACCTTTTTCATGTCCTCGATGGTTGGATCAGAAGGCACTAGGTCATAATAAGGCAGCTGGAAATCTTCATTAAGCCCTGCACAGGTAACAAAAATGGATCAGGATTTATCTATCTTTCAAAGCAAAGGGATGAGAAAAAAACAAATACAGTGACTAAATATTTCATTAGTTTTATTGTGTATGCTGTTAGTGTTTATTTTAGCTGATGCTGTGTTATGTTTGAGTTACCCCTGACTGAACATCTTCGGGCCAGTTCCCAGAACACGAGGCCGAGGGCGTAGATATCTACCCTCTTGAATGACTCAAAGCTGCTCATATTGATTGTCTCATCCAGGATCTCTGGGGCCATGTACCTGCAGAGGACAAAATGATTAACACTTAATCAAAAAACAAGCTCAGAACTTCTCAGAATATTTATGAAACTAATTTGTTTTTTAGTTTGTCTGGAATATTTTTTTGAATGTTCCCTGAGTCAAAAAAAAAAACATTCATTTGGAGAAGCAAGAGAAGCAAGCTGAATTGATCACTTTGACCGGAAAGGAATTTAGATATTTAAAGAAAGAACAGTTGATGGTGAGCAATGGAGATCCGCAGCTTTGTTGTGCAAAGATTTCACTGTGAGATCAATTTTATAATACATGATATTACCACAGGTAGTCACCAAAGTACAACAGGACCCACAGGGTTGTTAGTTAAAGTACTTAAATTTTGTACATTTGTAAGAGAAAAAGGATGAGGACCTGACAGCTAGCTAACAATTGGTTAACTGGTGGATATTAAGAACTCTTCATCAAATGTTCTACATCAACTCATTGCTTTCATTTGCTCATATTGATCATCTTGAATCAATGATATTCTGACCAATTTATTAGTGACTTATTTTGTACCTTGCTGTACAGCGGTGCAGAAGAAGAGCATCACACTGAATGAGTTGATCAACCATTTGTTACCTGATAATCAGACATATTTTTAAGTAGGTTCAACTAGCAGTGAGTTATTCACTTGACATGTTTATTTTTTTAATTTATTTAACCTTTAGTTAACCAGGTTAGTCCCACTGAGATCAGAAGATCTCTTTTTCAAGGGAGACCTGACCAAGAATGGCAGCAATACACAGTAGTACATGTAGCAGCCATGCTAATTTTTGGGTTGGTTTGCTAGAAATACTTCCTCATTGATTATTTAGTCACCATAGCAATTTTTGTGTAAGTTCATGATCAGTTAGTTACTCATTGTTTATCAGGTCACGATGCCAGTGTTTGTGCAGGTTCACAAAGAGTTCATGCCTCATCTGTTATCAAGTAACTATTACACCTTTTATTTATCTAATCGGGGTTGGGCAGCTGCCAGCCCAGGGGCCACATGTAGCCCTCCATCTCACTCAGTGTGGCCAACCAGTCATTACATGAAATCAATAAATAGTAAATATGAAGAAAAATAGGACAGAATATGCTGAAAGTAATTCAACCAGTAATACCAAAACAACATCATGCATAAATTCAGATATGTAAAAAGAAATGTTTCAGTTTAACCTCAGATTGCTTGTATGTTTTGTTTTTTTGCAAGTAACTTGGCTGTAATTATTTTTATAACTCTCTAAAATGAAATGCTGTAAAATAACAAAGTATTTGTAAATACTATATTTGGAAAAATAGTATTTACAAAAAATAAATGTGCTTTAAAAATGGTAAACACTTACTGTTTAAGTGCATTTATTAGAGCTTAACTTGGCTTTAATTCTGTGTCAAGCTCATTGAATTATGCATGATCATCTGTGTTTGAGGTGAAATACATGAATAGTGGTATATATATGTGATTGTATATTGTTATTTTGTTGTTATAATTGTTATAACAAAATGAAAGCTTAATATTTGCAAGTTTTGTTTATTTATTTAGTTCACTATGAGAGAACAGCATTTTGTAACAGTGTGGCCCTTTCTGTAATCAAAGTTGCCTTTCTCTGACAACAACTCACATATTTACTTTGTCGATTTTGGCTTTGTTAATTAGGAATAACTTATTTGGTACTTGTTAACAACAGCACTCCTTTTGTCTATACTAAAGAGCAATAAGTTTCCCATTTGTTATGTAGATACCATACAGTTCATTGTTGATATTAATCAGAAGTTAGTCACTTATATCTCCTCTTGTGAGTGAACTAAGTTTTGTCTGATAAATCAATATGTTATCTTTTTGGCCTGCCAACTTTTGTTGAAGTTAATTAGCTGTGACAAATTCATATTTTATCTAGTACCTATACTAGTATTGTGTATATAGGTTCCTCACATGGTATGAAGCAAGTGTACCAGTTTTTGTGAATGCTTATCATAAGTTAGTTTCTAATTTTTTACCATACAAGCTATTGTGGAAATTAATTAGCATTTAGTCTTAAGTTTTCATGTTACAACGCTAATTTAAATTTATCTAATCAGAAAGTGTTACCACACTTTGACAACAGACGTAAATAATTTTGCACTCAACCCTATTTTTTCATTTCATGAACAGCATGCTGGTTAAGGCAAAAATTCAGTGCTGATGGCACTTGAATGATCATCACATGGAAAATAACCTTAATTTGATTATGGCCACTGCCAAGGAATCAAACACCATGTCTGAAGCCAATATAACAACTGGCAGAAATAGTTGAAGGAGCTGATTTTTGAAACACCAGGGGCTGATCATTATAAAAACACCAGGAATCCAGCACCTCAATGAAATGGACCAGGTCTGAAGTGTTTAAGTATAACTACTGCTTAAATTGTAAATCTATTCAGATTTTGTTGTGTTTGTGTGTGTTTGTTGTTTTGTGTAATAGACAATCTGACCTTTTGGTTCCCACTCTGTGGTTTGATGGTATATCAACGATGTTTGTGTTGGAGTCGTGTTTCACCGCCAAACCCAAATCTGCTATGGCTGCAGTGCCGTTCCTCTTCACCAGTATGTTTTTAGATTTTAAGTCTCTGTGAGCAATCGCTGGTTTCCCTTTAACCAAAAAAAGACCACAAATTAAGATTAAGGCCTGACAACTTACTCTAAGAAAAGATGGCAGCAAGAATTCATGGTATCCTGAAATATAGTAATTTAGATACAGTCTGTTATATGTATTACAAAATGTTGAAGTGAAAAAGGTTCACAGTGTAAAAATGGTCTTGGTGCAGTAAAGAGACTCATGTTATTCATTGATCTAATGAAGGAGTTTTTGTCATCAACAAATTTGAGGATCAGTTAAAATGAGGATATAAAATAGAGCTAATGGAGAGACACCGATAAATATTCAGCAAACATCAATAAAATGGTTGTAACAGCAGGGTAATAGGGTAAACCAATCCAACAGCGATCTCAAATTTTAAGTTGCAGCCATACATTACTGTCTAATTAATAAACTGAGAGGTTGTCCTTCAAGTTGTGAATCTGTCTATATAAGCTACAGCTGAAGAGAAGATGTCTTTCATACCCATAATTTAGCCTTACCCTGTGTGCCGATGATTTCCATGTGAAGATGAGCCAGACCGCTGGCGATAGACAGAGCAAGGACGATCATTCCTTCCACAGAGACGGTGTACCTGTTCAGGTAGTCATACAGCGAGCCGTGCTCATGGTACTCTGACACCAACCAAAGCTGTGTCCAGGAGCCATTATCTGCAGCACAGAGGAAGAAATAAGTACAGAAAACACTTAATATCAACTGCAACTGTTATGCATAAGTATAGCATTACTAAGGCATCAAATAAGCTTAACTTAATACCTGACTGACTATCTGTACAGTATAGTAATTCATAATCATTAATAAACACAGACATAAATGCTTTTTTGAAGCATTTGTAAAGCATTACTTAAGTACAGAACTTTTACTTAAGTAATAATTTGACAGAGGAATTTTCACTTATGTTGGAGTCATATTAGACCAGGAGCACAAATTGTAAATCTAATGTGAGCTTTACATATTTGTGTTTAATCTAAATTTGACACCTTTGTTGTCCGCAGCAATGAATCCCAGGATGTTTTCATGTCTGAGCATGATGGTCTGAAAAATCTCTGCTTCTCGAAACCACGACCTTTCATCCCTGGTGGAGAAGATCTTCACTGCCACATCCTCCCCTCGCCACTTTCCACGATACACCTCCCCATACCGACCCTTCCCGATCGACTCCTGCAGGACAATGGTCCGAGCGATGGTCCGCTGGACGAGCAGTGGCAGACCTAACAGACACCAACAAATGTACGGTATGTGATTCTTCCTTTTTACCTTCATTACACATAAAAGGTGAACACAGGTGGGACAAAAGTGTGCTTCTAATTTACTTCAAACTAACCTGACCCTGAACCAGAGGTGCTCATGTCATAGATCAGATCTTTGAGACATTTGTCAGGTGACATGAGCATCTGGTCGCTCAGGGGCTCCTCGGGGTCCTGCTTGTGGGCTCTGCTGTAGTAGCATCTATGTCCCTGAACCACCAAGACCCCCAATAGGATTCCCACACACAGCAGACAGGAGGGCACCAGGATTACCACAGTGAGCTGCTCTGTGCTCCACCCGGGTTCTTCTGAAGGCCTCTCTAAAAACACAAAATGAAAAATTATCTGATATTGTTATAATGGTTTCTATATGTTGTTGTCTTGATTTCGAGAGATAAAGAATCAGAAAAATGGAGGAAACCCAAACAAACCCTGTGAGCACCAAATGATTATTTCTCCCTCTAGTGGTCAAAGTTGGTCATTACATAAAATATAAAAAGCAGGATGTGAGACGTGATTATCGTCTGAACAATATATAATCAGACAATATATAGTCAAAGTCTTTGGTAAAATATGATCATAATACAAGCTGAGAATAATTAAAATAAGACATATTTGGAAAAACCTTTAAATTTAGGGAGACATATGTTGTATTTTTGGCAGATTATTCCCTGTCATGTCTGCCAAGAAAAAGTGTATTTCTCAAAAGTGCCAAACATTTCCATCAGTGCTCATAAACGTGATAACTTTGAAGTAACACAGGTTTACAGAGGCAGAATATCTAAGAGCAAACACACTTAAAGTAAGTGTGTTTAATGTGTGTGACAAGACCTTGTTTTAAATTGTGGGTTTGGATGCACAGTGTGACCTGACATTTCTGTCTCTGGCCTTCATTCTTTAATATTCAGTGGGTGGACAGAGGCGGACACCTGGACATGAACAAAAATAGCCCTGGTAGTGGATGCACTGATAATATGAGACTTGAATGGCCCTGACAGGGTGGTGCAAAACTCACAGCAAAAGCAACTTTAATATTTAAATTGTTTATCAAGCACAAAGAACAGTAGTCTGCTGATATATGGTGTAAACCAAAATTATAAACTTACTGTCTCATAAAGCATCTTTATAGTACAGAATCATATGTTCAGTATAATTTAACCAAAGCTCAGTTATGTTCAGAAAAATTACCCTAAGCCTTAGAGCCTGGCAGGTTTAATGCTACTCCAGAGGTAAAACATTGTTTGTTGTGTAAGTCACATGAAATTGAGAGTGAAATGTATTTTATTTTTTACAGTCCTGTCTCTGATGACTTAAGGATACGTTTCAGAAAAATGTCTTCTGTTGATAATGATATCTTCTGGTTTGATGATTAATCAATGAAGCAATGTTGTCCTCTATCTAACCCTTTAAGGTTAAAGGATCAGGAAAAGGCTAGATTTCTTTTGCATAAAACAATGAAACTCTGACAGATACTTAATTTAATCCAGTTTGATCACCAGAGTCCTCTATCAAATTAATACTCATTGATTAGCGGCAGACTGCTGTCACAGTCCTGCATCACATAGTCAAAAACTCTCTTGTCCCCCTGCCCATATGTTTGTGGAGCACCTCTCTGTCATGGCAGAGAGACAGCACACTTTTGATCAAGCTGGGACTATGGCATGTCAAGTGCACAGTATTATAAAAGCCACTTGTTTGGGGCACTTGAATGTTAAAACAAGTACACTGGAATACAAGTAAATGCATAAATGAACTCAGTTTGAATTTGCATTACCTCCATTCAGATGCTGTTGTTCCTTATTATGCACTGATGGTTGTATGCAGCTTTATGATACAGGTCCCCTTATTTTTGTAATTTATTTATGATGGCAGTTTTCTTTTTTAATTTGTTACTTGATTGTATACAGGTCTTTTAATAACCCCTGTAGAAGTTTTGATTTAAATCTATTTGGTTCATGACTCCTGATGGGCTAAGGTAAAACTGTGAAAATATGCATGTATATGGAGTCAACTATCTTAGCAGTAGGTGGCACTGTTCGGAAAATAATGGGAAAAACAATGCAAAGGAGGAGGGTTCAGTGCCTTGTGCTATATCTTTAAGCAAATCAATGAGCAATTTGATATGAAGAATGCAGAGAAAAAGGTTTTCTAAACCCCTGAAATAGCTGTGGGTGCTTTCATTTGGATTTTTTTTTTTTTTTGCTTAATGTATATACTGAAACAATAAAGTATTTTATTGATTGTTAAATAATAAATTGATATATATATATATATATATATATATATATATATATATATATATATATATATATATATAAAAAACCCGTGATGTCCCCAAACCTCCAATTTGGAAACCACAGATTTCCAGAGGTAAGAGCTGCTGCACTTCCAAACACAATGTCTTTATATTAAAGTTATTACCACATGACATGAGCTCACATGCTGATATTTAGTTAAGTGGTGGCACAGATTGATTTGGTGTCCTAATTCACAGTAAACACTATGAGAGCCTCAGGGTGCTGACCTGACCAGCCTATAAACAGCCGACTGTGGGACTTTTCTTTTATTCATTTATTTAATTCATTATTTCAAACTTGGTTCCAGTTAGTTGGAACTAATTTAGACTAGACTTTTAATAAAAGTAAAGTTACTGGGACAAGTGCTGACAAACTAAGCTGAAACCACACAGTAAACATGTACAAGCCAGAAGCATGTCGGCACTCCAATAAAACAGATACTGGCTCATAATTCACTCCACATCCTCTTCTGTTTGCTGGGTTTACCACATTTAATTACTCTGCAGAGACTCAATAAAAGCTTACTGTTAATTTTGAAAAAAGGAACGTAGGGATAATACAGAAGGCTAAATATCAGGATAAAACAAACCCCTTATTCCTACTTTCAAAACTACTGATATTCAAAGCAAAATGTCCTGGAAATGTCAAAAACAGTGTTCAGGAATCAAGAAGGACTATATAATTTGAGGGAGTGTCTAGTTTTAAAACCCCTGGTACATGGGCAGGTAAAATCTCTGTAAACCGTGGAACAGTTTAGAAGAGGAACTAAAGCTATTGTATGTCAAAACAATTTAAAAATAAGTGTAAGACCCTGGTTTTCACCCAACACAAGACGGACAACCAAGTCACTCTAACAGGGTGTCTGCAAGCATTTCTGTATGCATGTTCATTTTGTTATTTGAAATATTTTATCTTTTAAATAAATTGATAAAATATTCTGTTTTGATATGTAATTGTGTATACACATTAATAGATCTGAATAGATATACAATGCAATTTATGTATTAGAAAAAACTGACTATTGCATTTTAAATGTAATAAACATTGTAAACATGAGTTCATATTTAGCTGAAGATTAACATATCAACTACAAATACTGTTTTGTTACATTACTTAAGTATTTTGTTGAACAACAATACAAAGTAATTAACTAAAGATATTTGTTTGAGTTAATGTAAATAGATCAATGTATTAGTAACATGTGTTGATACATAACCTTTTATACATAACCTTTTACATGCATTTGCAGCAGTGGCACAACAGGTTAGTGCTCATGCCTCACAGCAGGAAGGTTGCTGGTTTAACTCTCCGTGTTGGTCGGGGCCTTTCTGAGTGGATTTGCATGTTCTCTTGTGGGTTCTCTCCGGGCACAAACGTGCTCATTAGGTTAACTTATGACAAGTATAAATGCATGCATGTGTGAATTTATAATTTATGTTCATTTAACAGGAACGTTTTTTTTGTAGTGCAGCAAGTAGCCCTGTTGACTCACAGTGAGAAAGTTTGCATGTTCTCCCCGTACATGAGTCAGTTCTCTCTGGGTGATCTGGCTTCATCCCAGTGGCCAAAGTGATGCTGATTAGGTTAACTGGTGACTTTGAATTGCCTATGGCTGTGAGAATACCTAGTTGTTTATCTCTACATGTCAGCTTTATGATTGTCTATTAATGGCTAATTGACTTGATTAATTGTTTTAGTTTTTCATTGATTTAGTGACTGTTTTTATCTTTTGTAGCTTCTATTGAGTCTTTGGATAAATCATTCTGATGTATTGTGTGCAGCACTTTGAATTGCCTTGTTGCTGAAATGTAAATGTATTGAATCATCTTGCTTCATCTCGCCCTTGTAATGATGAATTATTTTCTGTTTGTAGATTTTTTCTTCTTCTTTTGTTACAATGTAAGGAATTATTTAAATCAACTCAAATAAATTACACCCAAAATTCACATTTTATTATTTGATCTAAAACACACTTAAAATAACCATTCAGTTTACTCCATTTTGAATGTGATGTAAATTTCAGCTTTCAAAATTGCACTTCTTCTGGTAAAAAGATAGTGCTTCTTTATAAATCTGATTTGCAATCTATTGTTATAAAAGTCTTTTACCCTGATGTATAAGGATTAACATTTTTATATAATTTCGTTTATATATACTTAAAAAAACTAATACGTGTAGAGAATAGACCATTAATCTGAGGAAATAAATGCATACATTTAAATGTTAAATGTTTTCCTCTGATTTATATCTATCCAAAGGTGAATCCACTTTCTTCTTTAAGGATAGCATCCAGCCAGTCATCCAATGAGAGGCTTTGAACTGGCAGTCGCACCACAAAGTATTTATTTATAAATCAAGGGAGGGAGGGGGAGGATCGCTAACCGCCGTCCCGTAGCTCCTGCCAGCTTTGTTATGTCACAGGATCTAGGAGGATCAGCATCCACCTCGTCTAGCCAGGGCCAGAATGAGTGGGAAATCCCGCGCTGATTGGGTTGTTGGTGCTGTCGAATGAACACTGTAACTACTGAGCAATGTAACACTAACTGACTGTCTGACTGGATTAATCCGGATTATTGCCTCTCCTATCTTTAATGTGCTTCTTATTTACTTCTCATAACGTGAATTTTTCGCTCTTTACCTAGAGTGTACTGATTAGATCCTATGGAGCAGGTTACTGAATTTAGAGAAACAAACAGATACCTGGATTTAGGTGCAGGGTCTCATTGTTGCAGAAGTCCGTGAAGCAGCAGTTTCTCTTGGAGACATTTCTGGAGCTGTAGCAGAAGACCTGACCTTTCATCTCAGAGGGTGACAGGCAGGATTTAACAGTCTTCTCTTCCCCATCAATCAACATCACCGAGTTCCAGCAGGCGCCATCTTCTGTCGTCTCACATGTCTGATTGGCGCATAGCTGGCACACACACCTCAGTGCTGGAACACACAATAAATACATGATTATCATATTATTTAGTAATTCATTAATTTGACGGGCAAAATAATACAAGACAAACAGTTTAATTTACAGACTGTGATGGTGGTCAGTGTTGTCAGCTAAGGACACTCCTGTTACGTAAGAAGGCCCATGCTCTTAAATGGCTGGAGGTGGAAGAACCAGAGTAATGCCTCTTAGTTTAACACCCAGATAATCTCGTGTTCTGCTTGGGGCTGCTGTCATGCTTTGTTTGATAAGACTTCAAGTGATTGATAAGCAAGCTTGCACTGCCTCCACACTGGAGACAAAAACAAAATAAACTTAGAGAATATTTAAAGTTGGTCAATTAAACTTTTAATTTTGTGCAGAAGCTCCAATTTGTAATACAGTCACACATATGAACAGCAAATAGGTGCAAGAAAGACATCATCAGACCTGTAGAAGAGCCTGTGTAAACATGATTGAAAGATTCTCAAAATTAAACATGTAGTCCGGTGGTTTCTGACCTATTTTCATCTGTGCACCCCCTCCCTGGTTGTACCTCAGAAGAGTGGTGGGCCTACATAAACAAAGTCTGATAACACTGTTGTGCAAAATAAATACCAGTTTCAATTGATTTCATTCATAAAAGCAAGAAAAATGGGCTTTCACACAGTCTTCTGTATGGACCTTTAAAGAAAGTGTGCCCTTATTGAGTTATAATTGTTTAAGTTAAAATGAATGTAAAACCAGGTTTTGAAAACCACAAGGCTAAATAAGTCTCATGCCACCCCTGAGAGCCTCTTGTAACCCCCTAGGGGTGCCCAAAGCCAAGGTTGGGAACTGAGGACATAGTGCAGAGATCCCCAACCACCAGGCTGCAGACAGCTACTCGGCTGTAGAACATTTGGTATCAGGCTGCACAGAAACAAAAATAATTGATTTAAATACTGTTTTCTTTATTATGAAGGTTGTCAAAGGGTGTTTTATTTCAAAAGGATGACTTTATCCTCCCATATCTGCCTGTGTAGCTTGACTGCACAGACTGAACACTCAGGCTCATTGTCTCTGTCACCAGTGTCATGAGCGAACAAGTACAACTTGGGATGAACTTGTGGTTTAACCTTGTGCCCATGCGCTCAGTCACCTCTGGACGTAGTTGTATATATATTTAGCTCTGCAGGATGTAACTGGAGGACAGTTGAGTTACATGAGAGGGCTCAACTTCCTGATGTGGAATGATTCAATTGAGGGGTGAGGAGATCTAATAAAACACCCATCAATAATCAATCAAAACATCAGATCGGCTCAGGCTGATGACTGATAGATAAAACACACACACTGTAAGCATGCAATGCCGCTTCAACAGCATTTTCCTCCGTGCTCAATAGGTTTAGGGGTTTAATAAGTTACCATGTCAACAGCTGACTTTCAGCCAACTGGGTTCCTAAATGTCATTGATAAGCAACTGATAAAGCACAGCAAGCGCTAATAAATAAATATTTATTTGGGGTACAGAATCAAGCCCATGGCTCCTTCTGATCCTGTGTTTCAGTGAGTTATACTCTGCGCAACATGTATGTATACTCTCTTACTCCTCTGTGAAGGCTGGTCAACTACTATACTGTGTTACATAAAACAGAGCCGTGGTACAAAAAAAGGCTGAGGACCACTGATCTAGTGTACACTGCTGTCTTGTAACATATGGTGTCAGCTTGAATTGTCTCATCTATAAGTGCAATTTTGTATCCTTCTAATTTTTCAATATCACACCACAGTAGTTTAAATATTTTTTGCTCAAGACACACCTAAAATCATGCCAGTATACAGTATATAGTGATGCAGGGATAACTATTTTGTAGACCAACCAGGAAGCTAGCATCACACTGGTTATATGGGATTTGTCACTGTGTTGTGGGATCATTACTGATAATAAGGTCTGTAGCAAACAGTAATTCAGGGAACTTACAGATTTTGTTCATCATGATAGTCTTCACGAATAAACTAAACTTTCACAAGTTAGGCCTAATCATAATCAGTGAGAGTAAAAAGCTACTTCTAAGCTATTAGGGAACTACATGACGGTTCATCTTAAAAGCAGCTACAACACTTCCAGCATATAAGATCAAGTTGAAACTTCTTGTTTGAGAATATCCTCTTGATCTAATGACCTGATCAAGTTGGTGCCCAAGGCTGTAACTATACTGTATGTAACATCATTTATTAAAAAACAGAAATGGTTGCATCGGGGGTCCACTGTCTTATTTTAAGTCTTTGTTAGCAGTTCGTTAGCAACGATCCTTAAAAAAACAAAACAAAAAAGCTTTAAAATTCCAAAGCATTTTATGTTGCAAAGTTAAATATTCACATCTTGTATGCATGAGTTTATCTTAGACCTTATTTCATGCATTTATCCAAAAGCTATTCTAAAATCCCATGAACTTTTGGCTGTGGGAATGGTTAGTGCTAAAATGCTAACTAACACGTTTTGGGCTCATTCCTGCACCACTCTTTTTCAAGGCACACAACTGTCTCCATGCAAAATAGCCTCTTAGACGTGTAGTATCAGTCTGTACAAGTTTATTTCTATTTACCTTGTCCAACAGACTTTGTAAGACAACTTACAAATTAAATTTTTAGAAACAAAATTATTCAAGAAACTATTTAAAACTTTGTAAGGTTTTTTTGAGTCAGCAGCAGACATCTAAACCTAAGAGGATGCAATTCTTAAAATTAGGCAAATTAATAAAAGGGAAAGACAACAAAAGCAACCTGCTGAAAACAAGCGTCAACCACCAGTGTTGAAAAACGAAGCCAATGCAAAAGTTCCAAAACAAGCTGCCATTTGTGGCTGGCTGCAAAAAACACAAGACACATACACACTATACCACATTTTCACAGCTGAAATCAACTTATTTACAGCCTGATACCAAAAAAAGAAAAAAAAATAATTTGGAATACTTGATGCATTTATGTTCAGTTCCTGTACAGGGGTGATTTTCTTAACTCACCTGTTTTGATTTTATTAAGGGTTTAAGATTAAGCATAATTTAGGATATAGCTGACATGACTACAAGCCCACACAGAGTCTCCTGGCCTCTTTGTCCCGTTGGGGGATGATTTAAAGTACACAGCCCTGTCATCATGGTGGCCACTGTAAATAGGCTGTCAAAGCCCACAGCAATAACCAAACTGATGATGTCACTTTGGCTTTTATGGGGTCTATAGGCTTGCCAAAATCCAATGTCAGAGTAGATTTTTAATCAAGTAACTTTTAAAAGCATTTTCTGTGGGCATGTGAGACTAGGTTACATCTTGTTGAAATGATTTTAATAAGTGAGCATATATATAAATCCAACCTATAACAAGGCAAAAAGCCAAACACAATTTAAGACTAGCACCAGGGGCGGCCAATCAGCATTTATGGGAGTTATTTCTACACATTAGGCCATGTCCCTGTCCAGTCAACCACACCCTGCTTCAATGCTGCCTCCACTGTAGCAGAAGACCTTCTGTAAAGTATCAAATCATATCCTCTAGCATATAAAATACCATGTCATACCCCATAGTAGGGCTGTACGGTGGCACAGTGATTAGCCTTGTTGCCTTATGGCTCAAAGGCTCCTAGCTCTGGGTATGTTTTAGGGTTCTTCCCAGAAACTCAAAACATGTTCATTAGGTTAATTGGTAAGTCTAAATTGTCTGTGGAAGAAAGTGTGCCTGATTGTTTGTCTCTACATTAGCCCTTTAATTCATATCAGCCAGTCCAGGGTGTACCTCGCCTAATTTCAAAGAAAAGCTGAGACTGTATAAAAGTAGAGCTTCTGAAAACACATAATAATTTCCAGATCTTGAGTCACTACCCCCTCCCCCTTTCTTTGTCCCTCTTTTTGTTTTTCTTGTTTAGTTTTTCTTTTGCTCTTGTGCTTTTCTCTGGTTTTTGTCTTTTAGACATTGTAAGGATGGCCTGGTGCTGTGGACCTATACAGCTTTAACTACCACAATCCCAAATATTTGGCCTTTCCTTAAGGCCTATTCCATTATCATTTCACCTCCTAATATTATCTTCAGAATGATCAGTCAATTAAAATACATGGAAGTTCCTGAAAATATCACACATATATTAGTGTAACCATGACTACCAACATCAGTCCTCTCCACGTCATACCTATTTTAGCTGTAGCTGTTAATGATAACAAAAGAACGATCTCTCTATCCATGTTATTTATTATACCTCCATAATACCAACTTTTCAATCATGTAGAGAGGAGGACCCTACTGAAAAGGAGATGCCTCATCTATGATAAATATAATGATCTGGGGTCCATAAATTATCACTGTCATGAATACTCAATTTAGTCCCTTTGTCTCTGCCCACCTCTCTCTTTCTACATCTCTCTGAAAGAAAATAGATAAATAAAATAAACTATAAAGGGTGTGGCATTGACCCACTCCTCTGAAAGCATCTGAAGACAAAAAAAAATATTTGGTGCTACTCAAATACATATTGACTAACTGATTGATTGATTGATATGATAGAGTATTAGTTTGGCATGTGTTACACTGGATGGGAAGACTATTTGCTTAAATTCAAGAAAGCCCTCATTAGTGATGCCCCACAAATGTCTCAATGAAAGTCTCTAGACTATGACACATTTCTCTCTAGTTTTGTTTCACATGTGCTTTATCGATGGACAGCATATCTTAATTGGGACAAACAGGTATGCCACCAACACTGATGTTACTGTAAGGTGTATTGTAAGACAAAGGGTAACATTTCTCTGAAATACACCCAAGTTATATACAAGTTATATATCAGTTTTGACAACTTTGACAAGTTTTTTTCACAGTTAATCAGTTTCTTGTAACGTTAATCAATAAAACTTTTTTTTTTTTTTACAGTTAATCGGTTCCTGGTTATGTTAACCATTAAAAAAGTCCTTCTGATTTTTCTAAACCCCACTACTCGCTCCATTGTCTGCTTCAAAAATCTTTAGAAATTACAAACCTTAATAAGACTAAGTTTTGGAGTTACAGAAGTTTAAAAGTTCATGTAATAGTCACCGTCCTTGAGAATGTTGTTGCTAAGCAGCCATATTAAAGAGAGGAGTTTTAGCCACATTTTAGGTGACCTTCTCATTGAAGCTTGCTTTCCTTTGATGGATCCAAATTTTTGTAGAGGGCTTGAAAGAGAACTTTTTACAAAAGGATACTTATGTGCTGTAGACTTCTGAATGTCAAATAGCCCTAAATGTAGGAAAGTTTGATCATGGTGTAATTTATAATATGAATGTGCTCCTCTATTACAATAAACATGACTGCTGCTGTTGATCTAGGTCAATCCTCAACGTTCTTGTTAACATCATACTCACTGATGCACCAGACCATTACAAAACATCACAACAGACCCCAACAATCCACTCTTGTTTGTGGGGGGGCAATAAGTCTGATGATTATTTCACAACAGTTAAAACAGAAAGGAGAGGCACCCCTTTCTTTAGACTGTGCAACACTTTCTTACATGACAATATTTCCTCATCATATAAGGCAGTTCAATCCAATTCAGAGCTTTGTACAGGGTCCTTACACACTTAAAATCAGATTCAAGACTTTTTGAGAACTTTCAAAGACCCAGACTGAGAAAAATCAAGGTATTTTTTCACAGCAGAACAACACAAGTGGCATATATTAAACTTTTTTATATTATGTGCTGAAATTAATACTTTATCAAGGTGAGATTAATGAACGTGACTAACAAATATTACTATCAAAAAACAGGTTTCTAGTTGCATTGCTCTCCCAGGAGAAGAAGAGAGACTCACATGGACAAATAACTTTTTAATGCTCACTGAACCTCATTTTTGTGATGTACACCTTGAATTTTTTTTTTATTGGAAATATACTATTTATGTTACTTTTTATGTACAGTATATACACTGCCAGCGGTTCTGTGTTTAGTTGTTAGATGTTATCTGTTTTTAAGATATAATACATAGTGTATGTGTTTTGTTGAATGCATAAAATAAGTAAAAGACTTGATTACAAAAAGTTGGAAAAAGTTGCATTCTTCTCTAATGAAAGCAAAAAAGGGAACAATTTATCATCTAATTTTGGTCTAACTGCCTTTTATCACTTTGTAGTCACATAATATTTGAGACATTCTTATCAATAAACCAGACACCCACAGTGTGCTCCTCGGTAAGTATCAAAGCTGTAGATTGGGGATGTGACTTGAAACCACTTCAAATGCAACACAGAAAAGTGTCCTAACGTTTCTTGAACTTTTGATGAACGCTGTTGAAGGCAGATCTGTGATATTCTTAGATGGTAAAAGGGTTTTACTGTAGGGCTGCTCAAGAGTCGGATTGAAGAGTCTGAGATGATTCTGCCGCCCAAAGCTTTTAATTATATGTTAACATCTTGCAGGTGTTTGTTTTTTTTTGTCTTTTTCCTTATGATAAATGATGAACGATCTGGGAGTTTGACTTCCAACATTTAGAAGAATCTGTGTTAAAACTGAAGCTCTAAAATGCATTGGAAGCATCTGTTTTGAAATCATTTCTTTTCCTAGGATGTTTGTCCTTGAAGGTCTAAAGAATTCCTTCTCTGGATAGCGTTGTTCAAGTCTTCATAGACTGAGCGGCTACACTGGAAAAAAATAGATCATGACAGATGATTGAAATGTGGACCTAAGGGACGCCTTGAAGCAATCCAAGTTTATTTTCTGTATGAATCAGTGATTGACTGGTCATCAAGAGGGTTAAGATGTTGATTCCTGCTGTCACATTTCAATGAGTCCTTGATAGGGATCAGATCGAAAGGGAAACAATTTGGTATGCTTTGTGTTTAATGACTCCTTTCTCGATGCCACCCAGCCTTCTCTATTGTACCTTTGCAAAATAATGGGTTTTCTCTGTTAAACTGATACATTAAGAGCAGGTTGTGCTATATTATCAACTGAGAATGCCAGGTGTGACAAATTCTTAAAATATAATATGCATACAATTAATGCACTGCTTTATTAGTGGTGTATTAAAGCAATACCAGCTTTTGCCAATCTTACAAATACATGTCTTCTTGTGTAGATGAAAAAAAAAATCTCACATCTTGCAGTTTAAGTTGCTCAATTACAGAAAAATATAATTACAGATGCATCTGTTGACCTTAAATCCTTACACTTGAATATTCTGCTTCGACAACCAGTAAACAAAAAAAGTGAGAGGACAAAAAGCAAAACATAAAAATGCTGCAGAAATCATTTAATCAGAGTTATGTTGTTTTCATGATTCTGACAGACACCCTTGCACTCTTGCTTTCTACTTATTCATTCTTTAACTTGTCAGAGTTAAATTTTAAAACACAATCTCATTCAAAACATCCGATACTGGCAACAGGTACAAAACACTGACCGGCTGCTTGAGAAATTACAGTAATCACAAAACCAGACACTTTACTCTGAGGCTGCATTTTTACCATAATATCCCACATTAATGTATGTTTTGCCAGCAGTGTCTGTAAGATCTATCATAATATCTTCGTAAATTTAAATAATGCAGCCTTTAGACTCAGAAACCAAACTGACAATTATCTACATATATGAATGTTTTATTTCAAATTATTTCACACTAAATGTGTCTTTCACAATAAAATCAGCTTTATTGGTAGCTGTGAATGGCAAATCAAGGGGCGCAATGTTATAAACACTGTCGCCTAAGATAAAACCAAAGGTTTATAGGAGTAAGGTTGATCATTTTATAAACTAGACTTACATTCAAGTAAATAACATGTCCTTTAAAGTGAGTCACTTTTATCAGTTATCTTTTAGGAAGCACCTTAAAAACCTTGTCTAGATCAACAACTGGCATAAGATATAAAAATAGTTAATTTGTAGAAGTAGGCTGTACATTTTCTTCAGATAACTGGACTTATTTTAATGTCATGTTTCCTTCAAATCATGTAGCATAAACACCTACAAGTGTCCTCTAACAAGAAAATTTGTTGATTTGTATTGGATTGGTATTTATAGTCTTTAAACAATCGTATGGACATTATAAGAGAACTACTGAATCCTTATGTAATAAAGTAACATTTTTCTTTTGGAAAATAACTTATAAAGCATGGTAAATTATTAAGTTTATAAACCCTGAAAAATCAGGGTTTATAAACACTCCTATTTAAAAACAGTTCAGATCCGGCCTCTGGATTTCCATAGAAGATACACAGATGTCCCTCAAACAAAGTCAATTTAATTGGTTTTCTTTGGTCTTCAATTTAAACGTTGGGCCTGCAGCGTAAGAGGAAAATGGGATGTATGAAAACATTGTTTAATATTCTTTTAACAGTTCGGATTGTGATAACAAAAGATAAACTGTGCATATAAGCAATAACTTAGTGCCCTAGTCTAAACTTTTTTCCCTGTTTTATTGAACACTTGCAGCTGTGACAGGATTTTTCTGAATCTAAAAGAAATCCAAGAAACTTGTCTCCAATAAGCTGGCACAAATAAATGTAAAGTTAGTTTATGGCCAGTTTTAGCCTCATCTGACTTCACTGAATGGTCTGTTAAGACCATTACATTTAAAAAGTTTGTTTGCAATTTATTGCAATAAATTCAGAATGTCATGATGTGTTTCTTGCAAGGACTCATATTGTGATAAAAATAAAACCTCAATAAATTATGCATCTCCATTAAAATATTTTGTTTGCAATGATTAGCGTGTTGTCCTCTATTTTATAACTGAACTTACATTTAAGTTAAATAATGTACCCTCCAATACAAAGTCAATTTTGCTGTCTTTAGGTCAGCAACTTTAAAAGCATGGTCTAAAAACAACTATGAGTGGCTGTAGAAAGAGGAAATAGTTACTCCATTAAAGTTCTGTTTATAAATTCTGCAATTAACTTGACTCACATGTAAAATAAACTTGATTTTCTGTCCTCAGGTTAGCAATTTTCAAAACATGCTCTATAAACCCCTTTGGGTGGCTTAGGACAGGAACATTTTTTGTTGGCATGAGCAAGGTATACAAATATTTTCCTCAGGTTAATGGACTTATATTAAGGCACAACTAAAATAATGTGTCCTTTAAAACAACTATGATTTATAGCTGCGTTGGAAGCCAACTTAGAAAGCATGGCAGCCTGAGCAAAAAACAAAAAAGTTTGTTTGTGAGAGAAAGGGAAATATCTTATACAACTAATTTGATTTAGATTTTATAAAACAACATACTTTTCAAGAAAAAACACCTCTTTATGAGTGTCTTATGGCCAGCAACACAACAGGCATGCTAAATGCATACCAATAAGTGATCTTGGATAGAAAATAGTTTTTCGTTTTTTTTAATCAAGTAACGGTTTAGACCACATATAGACTAACAGTGATTTAAGTAAAAAAATATTATGTATGTGTGCCCTTTATTTTTGGAAGACTGGGCTTACATGTAAGATAATTAATCGTTTTTATTCTCAAATAATAGTTAATTTATGGTCGTCTAATGGTAAACTTCTTAAAATATATGGCGTTTAGTACCTTCAATTGCCCTGCAAAGAATAGTTAGCATGTAGTGGATGTGTGGGTGTGATCATTTGTTGTCGTTTGGAAAAAAAAAAAAAAAAAAAGCTTTTCCTATGAAAACATAATTAATATTATTCTTTTTTTAAAAGTCATATTTTGAAATATATTTTCTTTGATAAACTGGACTTAGATTTAAAAAAATAATGATAATGTGTTTTTCAAAATAAAGTCAATTTTCTTGGCTGTCTTATGGAAAACTTCTTTAAAATATAGTCTATAAATACCTAAAGGTGGTCTTGGT
Source organism: Cetoscarus ocellatus (assembly GCA_037902135.1). NCBI lineage: Eukaryota > Metazoa > Chordata > Actinopteri > Labriformes > Labridae > Cetoscarus > Cetoscarus ocellatus. The sequence goes on from JBAMNC010000681.1 coordinate 312,781, forward strand.
AGAGATGTTTTTTTTAAGAATTTGCTTTCTTCTTTTTGCTAGCTTGACTTGCATTTAGGTAAATACGTTTCTTCTTCATTAAGTTAACTTTATTTGTCATCTTTGGTGACATAAACTGTCCCATACATTTACAAAACTGTATTCCTAAGGGCTCTTAAAGTTTAACTTTTGTATATTTATAGCTCAGTGTGAAGGCTATGGTATTTAGCAGTTTAGGAGTAATTCCTTCTGAAACAGCGTCACTGGCGGTGCGTACAGTGCATTAGCTGTCGTACAGTGAGTGTGGTGTGAGAGTTACTGTACCTGCAGTCAGCTGAGCGACAGACAGAAATATCAACGCCGCCTGAAAGCTCTGCTTCCCGGGACAAGTCATGGCAAGAGCCGCATCTGCTCCTCCACCTCCGCCGCTCCGTCTACACCAACACTAGCCTACACGAAAACACAGCAAACACATCATGGAGAGAAGTCCGACCACACTCATGCTGCGCGCACTTGTGTCTCACTGTAAATGCGGGAAAGGAGAGCTGTGAAACGCACGGAGAGGTTTGCTCCGCCTCTGTTGACTGGGATTAAGAGGATTAGAGCTGCAGACCTCTGATAAAGACATGTGAATGGAGAGCCAGAGAGAAAGTGTGTGGTACATCCATTTAAGAGCAGCAGGCTGAGTGAAACACATCTTCTGTCTGTTTATTGATCACGTCTTCATCTTAAAGCAGGTGTCAACACTTAGCCCACTACTGCCAGTGGGGCCATAATGTTCAAAGTGCACTGCTCAGGTTAATGTAATCCAGAGTTTATGTGAGGACAAAGGAGTAAGACTGTGCGTACACAAATTACTCACAAACTCATCATCTTGCCTGTATAACACAAATATTTCAGGATACATTCATAAGATGGCGCATTTCACTGTATCTGTGCCATACTTTAGGGCCAACAAATGTTCTGTAGTAACATGAGCTGGTTTCCAAGTTGCAGAAGCTATGGATGGATTAACCTGTTGAACATTAACAGTTGTGTTTTGTCCCTGTCATGTATGTACCATGTGGCCTTTAAGTTCCAATTGAGTGCAGTGCAAACAATATATTACAGGCCACAGGTGATCCTTCTTTATACAGAGCAGCCTGTAAGTCAGCTTTTAATACCAGTAAACATGTAGAATGAAATTTGCCACTAAGGATTTTAACCTACCAATGAATATGTGCATTAATTACAGAATACGGCTATCACCTTGGGTTTCTGAACCTAAAATCAATGAAAAATAACCCAAAGACAACATATCTAATGTCCAAAGTTGTGAACTTCATATATTTCTTATACTGAATTTAATGCATGCAACAAGTTCTAAAATCAGTTGTGACAGGAACATGTCACCCCTGTGTTTTCTCGCCTTTTCCACTAACAACACTCGACAAGCATCTCTGAACTGAAGACAGTGCTGAGAGACTGAAACTGAATTTCTTTCCATTCTTGCTTGATGTTTACTTGCTTGACAACAATTGTTTATTTTGTGCTTTATAATGTGCCGTACATTTTTAACTGAAGACAGGTCTAGGCTAAAGGTGGTACAGTGGCGCAGCAGCATAGTGCATGAGCCTCACAGAAAGAAGATTACTGGTTCTCCCCCCAGTGTCGACCAGGGTCTCCCCATGCCATGGTGGGTTTGCTCCTGCACTTTCCTACTACAGATAAAACATATGCTCTTTGGTTAATTGGTGAACCGAAATTGCCCTTAGGTATGAGTATGAATGCTCATCTGTCTCTCTATGTGGCCCTGTGATCAGCTGCAGACTGATTCAGGGTGTATCCTGCCTATCGCCAAATGTAACTTTGGCTAGGCTCCAGCCCCGTGGCTTTGAAAGGGATAAGTGATATAGATAATGGATGGATAGATGGAAGGTCTAGGCTACTTGCGGGCCATTCTAGTGCCCACACTGTTTTACTGCAAGGCCATGCTTTTGTAGCACATGCAAAATGTTGCTTAATTTTCCAGGGATATCCGTGAAAAAGACATCATCTCGATAGAAGCATGTTATGTTACTTCAAAGTCTGTATGTGCCTCACAGTGTGAATGGAGACTCCGTAGATATGTAAGTTACCCATGCCATGGGCATTAATACACCCCCACACTATCACAGATGCTGGCTTTTTAAGTTTTGCTGATAGTAATTTGGAAGTTCCCTTTTCTTCTTAAGCCTGGGGAACTCAAAGGCCATTATTTTCAACAAACATTTAAAATGTAAACCTGTCAGCCACAGAATTTTTCAACTGTAGGTCAGTCTATTTCAGATGAACTTTGCCCCCAGAGTAAGCAATGCATCTGAATATTGTTGATAAACAGCTAAATCTTTGCCAGGCTAGACACTTCTGATAGCATTCAAAATGCAGCAACAAATTGCATTAACTGATCACGGTTTTCTAAAGCGAACCCAAGAACACACCGCTGCTGTTATGAAAGTAATTTGCATTGCGGTGTGTAGCTGCAGAAGGCAAGACACTCCTGCTGCCACAGGGGTGTGTAAATGGGTGTGAAAGGGCGTAAATGGGTTAGCTGATACTCATGGATAACTTACATAGAAGCTTCAACTATAAGTGAGTGATGCAAGTGTGAATATGTGTGAATGGTTTGGTCTCGTCTTCAGAGTAAACAGATACACAAGAAAAGTAGGCTCAAGTCCGTTCCGTTTACCATGTTGTAATATTCATCATAGAATGATACCAGATTTCAATGAAGTGCCACTTGTGGGAGTAAAGGTCAAAGGCATTCAATACTTGCTTTTGGACTTGCCTTGTGGGTGCAGAGAATTCTCCAGATCCTCTTAATCTTTTGATGATATTACGGACTGTAGTTGGTGAAAGATCTTAAGTCCTTGTAAGTTCACCTTGAGGAACATTGTTCATGAAATGTTGGACTTTTTGCCCACACAGTTTTTCCCCAAGGAGGAGGACCTTGCATCATTGCCACAAGAAATGACTGAACATTTCAGGAGTGATTCTTTCATACCTAATTAACCTACTTAACTGTATGAAGTTCCAGGTTTCCTTTAGAGAACCCACTATGCTTTTTGGAGTTTTATATACCCTTTAGTGTGTTTAACATATCTCCTCTGTGTGGTAGAGCACTTCTGTGCACAAGACACAAAGTCTGCGAAATCAGGACTTCTCCTCTTCCCCCTCTCTACGGCGCCAGTAGCTGCTAGAAACAACTCGTCCCCCATGATTAGACCTACCAGTGTGACATCCTACCATTGTCTTTCAGCAGTTTAAGCCCATTGGCTCAGGTTAGAAAACCTATCCCAGAGCAGAGATGGTAGAATGACTGCAGAGTTGTTGAAAACATGGCGCTGAGCTACTCTGAACTGGCAAATAACCACAAAATAGGCCGGTCAACCATTGAGAGCAGACCAGGCCCATGTGGGGGAGGGAGCTTTAAAGGGGCAGGAGTTCTAATAGAGCATGTCAGACAGAGAGAATACAGCTGAATCAGGGGTACTCAGTATGTGAAAACTAGGTTTGTTAAATATTTGTGAATGTGAGCATGCCCTAAAACAATTCCCAGTTCCATCCGTCAGATATCTATACCGCATAGCCTAGGGATGTCCAAATATATATATTTTTCACTAAGGGCAGCATACACAAAACTAATGAATGTCCTGCCACTTTGATACCTCAGCCTTTAGTGGACTGAAGTTGGAAAACGAATTCAACATAGGTGAAGTTAAGCTTAATTGTTTGAAATACACTTTAAAAAACAGCTTACATTAAAGTTTTCCAATAATGACTTGACAAGGCAAACAGTAAGTCATTGTAGAAGATTTTGGTGTGGCCCATACCATCTCAGGGGACCCTGGTCAGCCTTGGCCACACAGGATTGGCCCCTCTGTGATGCAGGGAATGGATGCTGACAGCTTATCATCCACTTTTAAGACTCAAAACAAGAGCAAATGGCACAAAACTGACATACTTTATGAGGGTGGTGCTTGAAGCTGATTAGCATTATATTCTTTTTTAAATGAGACCTCGCAAAAGAGAAGACAGTAATGCAACTGAGGACAATTCATGCTGCATCAGTTTTATAAATTTTTCAGTCAAGCACTACCTTCATGCTCTAATTACAGCCAACTTTTTATCATTTCCTGGAGCTTTCTATGAGCCAAATACAAGTGGACCACGTGCCACAGTTGGCCCCTGGGCCATAGTTTGGACACCCCTGGCTTAGCCCTTTTGGGGTCAAGAGGGACTAGAGTCTATTCCAGCTGTTTACCCTGGACTAGTTGTTGGACAATGACAGGTTGCATTTTCCAATCTTCTCTGTCTTTTCTAATATACTGCTGATTATTGTTCATCACATGTATTTAGAAGTGGTATAGTCTATGGAGACTGAAATGACCCAGTCTTCTAGCAGTGAAATACAAAACTTATGGCATTCTTGGTAACCATATTTGCTTATACCAGTTAAAAGCTAAAACTTGGCCTTAATATAAATCATAAAGTATACTGCAAAAGTATACTGTGTCATCTTGCTTTACAGTAATTTGCATTAATATTTATGTATCCAACAATGTGCTCAAATCTATGGCATTAGCCTCATAAAAACTAAACTAAACAAAGTCAGAGGTCTCAGTTTGACACAGACAATCTATACAAGGCGATAATGTGTCACACATCGTACATAGTACTTAAAGCTCCTGTTCAACATTGGCCGCTGGTTATGAAACTGAGAACAATTAATGCTGATATCTCTTTATGACCAACAAAGGCCATAAAGTTTGAGGCCACTGAAATGAAAGGTCACCTGTTTGTATATAGCTGTTATCAATGTCTGAAACTGCTTCAAAGGGGCGGCAAGAGTCAGATGAAGTAACTGACAGCATGCAACTTAACCAGCTTTTGTTTACATTTCCCAGAGAGATGTGCCTAATATATGGCACATTTGACAGTTAAAATGGGTAGGATCACAAAAAATCAACTGAATAACTTATATCAAAACAGACAGAACTTCACATACTTTTAGAGCTATAAGTTTAAATTTGATATCCCAGCTAACTAACATTTACAAGATTGCTTTACACGAGACAAGAAGGTGGTCCCATCCAGTAGCTAGTTGTCCAGCTCATCTGCCACTCCTTTTCAACCCCATTCCCCTCGATGAAAGCAGAACCTGACAGGAAAAGCATCATAAAGCAGTCTGCACAGCACTGCTAATATCCCATCCAAGCCAGTCGAGAGTAAACACTCCGATGTTGTGCATACTAAATGAGATGGCTGTACATTACACAAGGTACAAAGTTCCTGCTAGACTCAAGTGCATGCAGTAAGTTATTTACTGCAGGTGAAATGTGACCAAGGTGCTGAGGCTCCGTAGCAACCACAGCTGCCAGAGTCTCTGGGGCAGGGAGAGTGAATAAGTGAACTAAAATTAATCTCAGAGTCTACATGAGCAGAGACAGGAGCACAGAGTGTACATTTTCACAATATGTGCAGAGAGGTCTTGTTAATGTTTTGCAGGAATAGCCCAGAATATGAAAATAAAAGATTAAAATACTTAGTCCAAAAATCAGAACTCTTTTGCCTCCAAACAACGCTTAATACAATACTTCACTGTATATCCTGTCAGAATATCATGTCTGACTGAAGAAAGTTAGCAAGGGAAAAGTAAAATGCAATCTTGATAGCCAAATACAATAAATATGTTTATATATGACAGATATATGGCTTCAAGCTAATAAATTACATAAAAATATCAGGTCCCGGCTAGAAACCAACGGTTATAATTAAGGCTGATTTTACTTGTGCTTAGAATCATTTTTTTTTATCACTAAACGTGTACACAACATTGTAGGGGTTGCAACCATAAAGATGAAAGAAGTTGCTATTAAGTATCTCAATCTTATTAGTGACTACAACACCATATACACAGGCAAATTGCATTACATGAAATAGATATTTCAAAATTGCAGGATTCAAAATAATGGTGTTATGTAATTTGTTAAGGAGCATCAGCAGATTTAATTTTCCATAATAGTTTCTTTAGAGGTCTTTTATGAAATATGGTTATGTATTTGGGACAAAAGTAAGACAGTCAAACTTAAATAACCATCAATAGCCAAGATTTTTATGTCTGTTAGCTTGGTCTTGTTACTGGAAAAAAATGTAACAGTAGGACTTTCTGGTAAAATAAATGTAGAGTAAATAGTCTAAACAAAAGACAACATATATTAGTTTATTTAATTGAAAAGGTAACATTAAGGGCTTATATTGGTGTTTAACTTATTAAATTAAGGGTCACTGATAGCTTTTAAGCTTACAATAAATTCTGATAAAAACTAAATGTCTTCTTGACAGTACCTTTTCATATGTAACAACTTTGCCCTCTGAAAATCAGAATACCATTAGTGATAACTTGTGCTAACCAAAGTTGCCCATCCCTTAAACATTATCTTTGTAGCCAATAAGGTCAATGCTTCTTTATAATGTCTTAGATACTCTTTCTTCAGACTTTGAACAAATGTCCGCTCAGACTCAAGGATGAACTAATTAGATTTTGGAAGTCATACGAGGGTTGATTGATAAGTTGTGGGCCTCATATTTAAGGGTTTGACTTTTGTCAGACATATTGCATTATTTTTCAACATAATCCCCTTCAGTATCTATACACTTTTGCCAGCGATGTTTAAGGGCCTTAATGCCACTTTTAAAGAAGTCCTTTTCTTGACCGTTCAGAAAGTCCTCCACTGCATGAATGACGTCATCATCTGACTGAAACTGGGTACCGGAAATGGCCTTTTTCAGTGTTGGAAATAGATGAAAGTCTGATGGAGCGAGATCAGGCGAATAAGGCGGATGCTCAATCAATTCAAAGCCACAATCTTTAATGGCAGCCATGGCAATGACAGACTTGTGAACAGAGGCATTTTGTCCATTTTGCAAAAGTTACTTGCCTTGTTTACTTCAGAGTGCTACCTCTTCGACATAAACTGACCAAATGACACCAGTCTTCGGGTACACAGCCTTAAATAGTCAGGGAATAGTAGAGCTGAAAAAGGACATCCCTGCTTATCTTCTTCAATACAACGCTCACAACTTATCAATCAGCCCTCATAGGTCAAAGGTCTCATGATAATCCCTTACTTGTGAATATAGTATTACCTGAAAGCTTGGAGGGATTTTTTAAATCAGCTTCGAATAAATGTCCCCTCTGACTCAGAAACTTATGGGGGTCTTCGATTAAAAGCTGAGGTCAGAGGGCCTAATGTGATGGTAAGTTCCAACTGGGAAGAGGGAGTGGGAATTATTTTACATCCCAGCTAGACACATTCCAGTTACAAGCTGAAGACTTTGAAGTGGAAAACTCCGACCAAAGACGTTACCTTATGTGCAACTCGGACTACCCCAGTGCCGAGATCAACTGGAACGCACCTTTAAACTTTTATTTGAGAATGTGATCTTGTATATGCAATAATAAATTATTACTTCAGGGGATTTTCTTCATATTTTTGCAAAAATGTCCAAAATAACATACATATCAAGATCTGAGATTGAGTAGGTGCCTTGTGGTCATCCTTTGCTTGTGAGCGTGATATCTCATGAACGCTTTGAGGAATTTTCATCTACCTTGAGCAAAATGTCCACTTCCTAAAAGATTGAAATGATTTGATTTTGGAAACCATGGTTCAAAGGTCATAAGTCTTATCATTGCCCCTTTTTTGTGAACTTAATCCTGTCAATTCATTACCACAAAAAGGTCTTTTATGGTATTTAAAAAAAAAAAAAAATCCACAAGTGTCCACCATGACATAGGGATGAAGTAAATAAGTTCTGAAGGTCAAAGGTTTGGGTCAAGGGTCCTTGTGAAGTCTACTTTGACTCAAGGGTGGAATGATTCAAGTTTAAATGTCTTAAGACAAGGTCATGGTCACCTTAGCTTCTTGAATGCAATATCTCTTAAATGATTTTAAAGATTTCCATCAAACTTTGCACAATTGTCAATTCCTACTTAAGATCACCCTAATTACAATTTACAAACTTTTCGGGTCTGACTTTCCCATTTCAATACTTCTTTTCATGCTGCAGTTTCACCATATCTGGGAATTCACAGTGATGTTAAAAAACTACCATCACTTTGAATATCACAGAGATGACATGATGGGGCAAATTGACCTCCTATTTTCTCTCAGAGGTAGTACCAGAGATCTAATGTTGATGACAGGGGAAAGTAGAGCTTAATGAGTGTGTGTCTGCCTTTGTGTAGTTGAGGCACCGATCAGGCCTTTCACTCCTCCAAGGCCATTGCAATCGTGATTTAGCCAATGACCCTATCAGGAGGCAGATAAGCAATTCAACCAGCCGGTTGACCTGCCCACATAGGGTTATTCTGGGCATGAATGGATTTCTTTTATTTCTGCAAAGAAATATTTTTTTTTCAACTAAAACAACACAGAGAGTAGAATTTGTTCAAATAACCTTTGTTAATTAAACATACTTCTTCATATTTACCCATCTAGCTAGCTCTGAGTAGTTGCATGCTTGTGTGTTTGTGCATGAGATAGAGTCAAAGAAAACAGGCCTGTGTGCATGAAAATGTAGAACTGTTATTATTTAAACAACATAAATATTGCAGCTGTACAATATACTGTACATTTCTGAGCTGACCATTGGTTCAAAAACAGTGCTCACCATGCAAATGAATGGCGCTAATGTTCTATCCGGATCTGAGTGGCTTCAGACAGCATTAACTTAAAAGTTCAAAAGTCACAGCTAAAATACTTACACAATATGAGTCCTGACAAGTTGATGAACATTAAGGTGTATATTGTGTATGTACCTAAAAATTGAATGAGAAGCAATAATTAGAAAATGTTTACAAAATGACTTGCCAGTCTGTGTCAACAGATGAGAAATCTGTTTACACAGACAGACAACTCAACCTAGCAGTTGACAGAGTTTTCTGAGGAATTACAGACATTTATATCATTATCAAGTGTATTTTTTCTTCAACTAAATAATTATTGTCTGAAGGTCTAGAGATGATCTTTGAAACGTTTTTTTTTTAAGTTTGAACTTTGTTGTGGCGCTTTTACTCACACACAGTGACAAGAACCCTCGAGTGATTTTGTTAAACTTGGCACAAATTCCCTCTCTTGCTTGATGATGAACTGATCACATCTGGGTGATACAGGGTTATCAGGTCTCATGTTCATCCCTTTCTGATGAGATTTTTATAAATAAATTCATCACAAATCTTTCCCAAAGCTTCTTCTTGCCTTAACACTTAAACTGCCAGGCAACTGTATAGCTCCCTGAGGTGTAGAGCTGCTGGATGGTTATTATTTTTGAAAAACAAATTACATAGTATATTTGAAAGAAAAAAAAATCCCAGATGTAATACAAAGTAAAGCAGAGCATGCACACAAGCCTAGCACTGACTATGATAAGATTTTAAGACTAAGTGAACTCCAAACATGTGCTTTCTGTGTGCAAGCTGGATCAAATGCTACTGAATATGAAGACAAGTTTATGTAGAAAGTAAAACAGCTGTTTGTTTGCAGGCTGTCTGAGCGTCCTCAGACACACTGTTGTGTTAAATATCATCCAGACTCTTACTTTCCCAGCATATCAATGAGAGTGAGAGCCATCCAGAGCCCAGTTTCTGTTCGACATCTGCCAAGAGATTTGCTGTGTGTGCAGTTTCAAGTTACAACTGGCAGGGAAAACACCTCAGATTTTGACCTTTTCCAGATAAAATTCAATTAATCTGTCGCTTTTTAAACATAGGTGTCACCTTCTCACTAAACTCAGCTTTTGTTGTACAAGTCAATGAATATTTATAAATACAGGCTTCCTGCATAGTTTATAAAATACACAAGGTTTTAGACCAAAAAGCAGAAAAATTACAAGTGTTTGAACTGCAATACTAACAGAAATTAGCACAGTCAGCACAGGCTATATATATGTGTGTGTGTGTGTGTGTGTGTGTGTGTGACTTTTCAATTGTGTGCTAAACACATTTGTAAAAATGGTATTGTTATAGTTAAAAAACCTTCTTATTGCTTACTGTACACGTCACACCACTATTGTTTTGCTTGGGTTTTCTTAAATGGTTTTTCAATGGTCGAAAATAGACCTTTGACAATGTGCCATCTAAAATTTGAGAGCTCCCTCTGGTCAAAACAAGACTTGGTAAAAGGTCAGTTTAGTGCTATTTAGGGACAAGTTTTCAACAGCTCAGCATCTGTTCTACAGTCTATGCTCTGCATTGGGCTTGTCATCCAAGGAAATCCCACTCGCTTGCATACAGACTGCATATTGAACTCTAGCATGTGAAAGACACATCCAAAAACACACCCACAGGTGTCTTAAACTTGTAAAAGCACAATACGATCCCTCTGAAATATATTATTTCAACAAAAGAATTGAAGAAAGAAAAGTTGCTCAAAGAGTCCAAGGAATTTACGCTTTGGGACCAAGACTGTAAATTCAAGACCATGTGAAAGTGTTTTTTAACAAAATGGTGGACTGAGCAACAAGAACTGTGCAACTCTACACAATAAAGCATCAAGAAAAGTGAGACAGATATAACACATTTTTTCTATTTAATTAATATAAATCACTAGTTGATATAAAATGTTAAAGAAATAAAAAAAGGCTGAAGTTTGACTTCATTTACTTGACAATGCACGCGTTAAGACAGTATACAAGCTTTACAGGCTTACTTACAGGCCTCTGGAGGAGCAGAGTTCAGCATCATCTAGCAGATATTTTATTTGTTCTTTTAGCATTTGTCTTTGTAAAGCTGAAGAAACGAAACATAGAACAGATACATAATTCAACGTAAAGTCTATTGTGATATACAAAACAGTTTGCAAACAGAGTACCTTTAGTTGGACGATATATCAGGAAGAGAACAGCGCCACTGACGCAGCTGTACAACTAAATGTTACAGTGTGGGTGAAATCCCAAGAAAACCTTACAGAGCTGTAAACAGAGGTGCATGACACAAAACAAAACGCAACACTGTTTGCTGAGATCACTGTTCAAGAAAAGTATGAAGGTTGAATTGGCAAGTTGACTTCTTTTTCCAAATGAATCCACAAATATGCAAGTAAACAAGGCAGTACAATTAAAAGTGAGACTGTTAATATGTTCAGACATTTTCAAACTAAAATATGTGTCAAATAAATCCTGCTGTTCTAACAAAAGCAAAACCTACTCAAATGCTCAGGTAACAGTTTCTTCCTTGAAGAACGATGCTAACAATCCAGCTCCTATGTCTTAAATTGAATAGATATTTTTCTAGTTCCAAGACCACTGCTAGTCTCAGAAATATCCCGGTAAGCCATCTTTGGATGCCAAAATGTGTCCCGCCAAGTGTTTTAAAATAAATATTAGGTCTGTGCCACTATAAGGGCACTGAAACCACCAAGTCTCTTGTCTTGTGACTTCTCCCATGATGCTCCATCCTCTGGAAGTCTTCACAGGCCTTTCTTAGGTCTGCCTCTTCTTCTTTAGGCAGCCTCAAATGTCTGTTTTGATTTTGTCCAAGGAGTTATCAATCTTTGTAAGAGTCTTTTTGATGCGTAAAGCTGTTAATCTGGCCGATGGATTCTGGTACCAGCACTCCTTCATGAGCTTAGCCATGGAGGTTAAAGTCTAAAAAAGAAAACAAGATTTAAAATCAATCTTTAAGCATCACATAATTGAGCATTTCAGTTAATTTCTCACCAAAAAAAGCAAGTGTTTCTAAAAGTACTCACTGGGTCTGAAAACCATCTGTTGGGGATGTTTGGCCTCTGCTGATCCACACATACAACCTTCTTCATATCCTCAAAACTGGGATCAGTTGGGACCACATCGTGAAAAGGTGGCTTGTAGTCTTCTACAATGCCTGCAAGTGGAAAATGTACAACAAAACTTACTTCCAAGAGCATAAAACTTCAGGAAACATTAGAGAAAAAGAGTCAATTTCTTGCATTTATAATTAATTGCATCCTAAAAGCATTCATAACATGGTGTGGCACAGCTATGTTGGTATCTTTCTATCACAGTGCAGCAACAGGACAAAACAGAGATATGAGATTACAGGGTCAGGGGATAAATCGATAGCTCAAGTGTTGCTGAAAGCCCAGCTCCTACAATAAAACGATAAACCTATTAGAGCAGTATGAAGGCAGTAGGTGTTATCAGGCCTGTGGCTTCTACACAAACCACAAAATGGACACTGGCAGTTTGATTTGTGATCATATTTATTTAGCAAAGGCTCAAAACCTTCATACCACCGCTCACACATCAATCTTTCTATGAGAAAACATCTGCTTGAATGAGGTAATCAGCTTTTTTGGCACAGGCATGCCAAAGTCTAAAAATAAAACTGAATCTGGTGAAGTAGTCTAGTAGTGGTGTTGTTAAAACACTCAAGCTCAAATAAAGTAAATCAGGACATGCTTTGTATAAAAAAGGCAGAATCCCCCTAAACTTGGACAGCAGGGAAGAAAATACACTGACCGTTGCTGACTGTTCTTCGTGCGATCTCCCACAGGACAAGACCCAGGGCCCAGATGTCCACTCTCTTGTAGGACTCGAAACAGTCCATCTGGATGGAGTCATCTAGCACCTCAGGAGCCATGTACCGCTTTGTGCCCACTTTAGGGTTGTTCCCCACATCTAACTCATTAGTGTCTTGAAAATGCATCACCGCCAGACCTAGAGAGAACAAGAGGTAAAGAAAATATTGATCATATTACAATAGAGTTTTAAAGATCCAGACTTAAACACAAAGAATAAATTTCATGTATATTTGAATTTCCCAAAAAGTCAATGTTGTGTTATGGTGTATGTTTTCTTTTTTTTTTTTTTTATCTTTGATGTGTTGTAAATGTTTTTTTTGTTTGTACAGACTGTGCAACTAAATGACCTTTGGGTCAATAAAAGGCCATCCATCTATTTATCTGACCATGATCTACATTCTTGAGTTACATCTGGCTTCTTAAATCTTCAAAATCTGAGTACGTTACTGTTATTATATTGCCTTTTAGGTCAGAGTGCAGCTACTTGACTGGAAACATCTATGACCAAAAACAAAACATTTTTTCATCATTTGCAAATTAGAGCACATAAATGAAATAAATTGTGTTGTTATTCTTATTAAAGCTTCTTTAACCTGTTCTGCTCGAAACCCAAAAGGTCTATTTGAATAGTTTTGGTGTCATAATAAAAAGTAACACTTGAGAGATTTGTCCAGATGTGAATTATCAGTAAATGTGTTACTGGGACAGAATAAATGAAGATAGAAGTCAGAATAATTTGAAAATTTCATCCTCGCCTAAAACAAAAACATTTTTTTTTATTGTGAATATCTCTTAGAAATGATGCTGGAGTGGCTGTAAAAACTCGAAAAATGAACAATAAAATATTTTTACATCATCTCTGCAAAGGATTATTGTTATAAAGTGATGCAGAGCAAAATTTAAGACGTTTTATAACAAAATGGTCAGGCGAGGATTTTGAAACAGTGCATATTGAGCCAAAGGTCAAAAATATATGTATTTGTCAAATAAAAGCCGACATGACTATAGTCTGAAAGGCACAGTTCACTGCTTGTGCTGTCGTGTCGAGGAGCTTTTCTCCTGAGCCCAAGCAGATCCAAATTCGAGTCCTCTGGGGCTAAAGAGGTTAAAGCAGTTTTGCTTTGTGTTGGATTTGAGGCAACCCCTCTGAACAGAATATCAAACTGAATCTTTATTGTACTTGTCTTGTGCATGTATTGGTGTCTTCTGACGAGAGATGCACATCAACATCATATTTTTTCTCCTGTCTGATCTTGAAAACTGTCGATATCAGCCCTATGAATAAAAATGAGTATGAGATGAACAGATATCAATTTTCAGGTGTTTATTTCTCATGCCAAACCAATTCAGTGCTGACTTCTTGCACCCATTACTAATTATTTAAAGAGGATTCTTTAATTAGGGAAGCTTAACTGACCTGTTGGTCAAACTGTGATCTGTTTCCATGATCTGACAGGAGAAAAAAATATTATCATTGTAGGAGAATTACACCACTAGCGTATATTAGAGTAACATCGGTATCAGCATCTGCCCTGATTTTCACCATCAGTGCATCACTATTCTCAACACTATTGTTTTTTGCCAATATCCCATCTGCCAATATTTCTGGGCTCATTATATTGCAGACACCAAAATAGATACTGATATTATCTGTAAAGGCCACAAAGCCTCCACTTTCCTAAAACTAACCTGCTTCTCCATGGTGGAAGTCTATTTGTGTTAGAAACAGATGTGAAGCAAGAAAACAACATTTCAATTTATTAAGTGATTCTTTTGATTTATAAAAGTGGACATTCAGTGATGATGGGGTAAATCATCCTGCATTTGTTCATTCTGCCAATATTACAGCCACTGTATGGGATATAAAGGGCCAATATGTACCTTCAAAATATTGGCGGCAAATGTTGCCAGAAATTTGCATAAGTGCTGATATCGATATCATACCAATAATATTGTGCATCCCTAATCTGATGTATTAAAATATAAATATGAAAAATGCAACTGCAGCCTGTTGGCTGAAGTGTCAGAAAACAAAAGTAGAGAAGTGGTTCAAAAAGAGCTGAGGTGGTTTTTGTGGTAGTGCAACATTTCTTGTTTGTTTTAAAAGAAATCTCATAGGCAAGGGATGAGCATGGGGCCCAGTGATCTTGGTCTTTGACATTGCATCTCCAATACGCATTTAGTTCATAGTTGAGAAATTCAGAGTTCTTAAGATGTTTGTCTCTGTTCATTCAAAATTTTACTAGATCATCCATGAATCAATGTTGACCTTTGTGCAAAGTTTGATAAAAACACCTTCAAACTTTCTTGAGACATCATGTTCCAAAGGCAAAAGATGAACAAGAGACTCCATTAGGTTGACCTTTGACTCATGACCTATAACATCTTATGGGTGCATCTTTACATCTTTGAGGAAAATCCGCAGCGTTTGAATGCTGGGACTACAGATGGAATTTAGCATTGTGCTAAATCTGACATATTAACATCAATCTTGTATGGGCTCCAATGAGGTACATATTTTAATATGCACTGTCCGATTCAAATATATGTGAAAATAAAAATGAAATAACAAAATCTCTTCCAGTGTTCTTGTGAGATTTCTTTTAGGAGATTGCATTCACAAGTAAAAGATGATCACGAACCCCACGGCTTTGTCTTTTGGCCCCATTACATTGAAAATCTAGTCAGGTCATCCTTTAGTAAGAGAAGACGTGTGCAAAGTTGGATGGAAATTTTTTTAACTGTGCAAGAGATATTATATTCCAAATGCAATATTAAACATGTGGCTCTATGACCTTTTAAATATGACCTGTTCATCCTTGAATCTCAGTTGACATTTGTTCATTTGAGGAAAATCCCTTAAAATGTTTTTGAAATATCATGTTCACAAGAACAGGTGCACACAGACAGACAAATGGACAAACAACCCCAAAATATAAATCCTTTTGTTCCTCTGTGGCCGGCAAAGAGGCATAAACTACAGTTATTTGCCTTGTCTGACACCTACCCTGCAGCACAGGTGAAAGACGTATGCAATAAGTTAACAGAAACATTTAGTCTTCCCATGGATTAACTGCTGTGTTTCTGTAGGTCATGCAAAGGCACTAAAATCAATTTTGTTTGGTTTAATGGTCTAATAAAAACACTCTTAATAAAAGTTTTAATATGCAGATACATTTTAATTCTGCAAATAAATTTAAACAACAAAGTAGCAATGGCTAAATTTATTTTTGAGTGGAAAGGGATTTGATTTCATGTGAAATATTCACAAAGTAAACTTGACTTCCTCTATCAATTGATTTAAAAGCAAGAACACTGCTTGTTCGTCATAAGCAGTCCTTTCCCATCACACAGGATGTACTCAGGCCAGAGAACAACTCTCCGCGGAGACAAACAAGCGTTGCCGTGTCCAACATGCGTCATCCAGGACCAAATTTATGACACTGAATTTGTAAACATGTCAGGCTTTCTGCCAGGTTAGGGCTTGAACATGAATTATTTTTGATTTGAGCGTTTGCAAAAGGAACACTGGTGTTTTAGACAAAGTGGTCTGAGCACCTCCAAATGTGCTTTTCATTAGTAGCTGAGTGGTGAATTCAGCAGCAGTTGTTCGTTCCAAATTACCCACAAACAAGGCTAAGCAGATAGAGAACAGTGGGACATTATTATTCTGTATAACCTTATGTTATATCATGTGGGCAATTTAAATGCATTAAAAATGTTATAACCATCCAACCAAAAGAGCAAAGTTAATAAAAACACAAGAACATTGCATATATGAGTACACTTCCTCACCCAGGTCAGCAATGCAGCACTGTCCATTCTTTTTAACTAGTATATTTTTGCTCTTGAGGTCACGGTGGGCGATGGCAGGTTTGCCCTGAGTGCCGAAGATCTCGACATGGAGGTGAGCCAGCCCACTAGCAATGGAGAGGGCCATGCGGAGGCAGCCGGAGGCGTCGAGGGTGCTAAGTTGGAGATAGTCATACAGGGAGCCCATCTCATGGAAGTGAGTGATGAGCCAGAGCTGAGTGCTGGAGTTTCTAGAAGTCATGTCTGATGCTATGAATCCTGAAAAAGGAAAAAAAGAAGAATGGATTTAGTCATGATGTTTATTAGTACAAGCACTTTTGATTCCAGGGCTGAAAAATAAAGTGGTGGAGAACGAGTCCAAAACGCGGACGGTAGCTAGCATTTAGCACCTCTGGTTTCCAAGTCCAAAAGAATAAGAGATTTTGTAATGTTCTTTTGGGTAAATACCAGAAAACAAGGTCCATGATGAAAACATGACACAAGATCTGATGTTTCATTTTGCAAAATAAAAGGCATCTGATTTTGTCCCACCTTTAAATTTTTAAGCATTACTGTGTTTTTAAAGGATAGCTGCTAGCGAACTGCTATCAAGGACTGCAAAAATGTCTATTAATTTAGCTGATGTTGGGTAAATTCTCTTTTAAAAGTTAGGGATTTGTTTAAGAAACAAGTCTGATACATTAGTTGAACTGGTGACCATGTACATTGTGACTTTCAGAAAAGGGTATGCATTGCTGTCATGATTTTTGCAACGTTCTGGCAGTTCCACCCACGGTGGCAGAGAGCAGAGCCTGGTGATTGATATCGGTGTTAAGAAACAGTGAAACACTTAAATTCACAAAAAAACTGCTGAGTTTTTAGCAGTTTTCTGAGGGCCTAATGTTTGGATATGTTCATTACATAAAATGTAGATTCAAAAATGATAAATGTTTAAAAATGACTAAACACCAACAGGTAGGAAATGTTACACATACAGAGTGTTTAGGACGCTGATGACGTGGTCTGAACACTGCTCGTCAGTTACTTCCACATATTTGATGAGGATGTTAAATTATTGCTGCTTATTGTGTTATTTTCACTCTCTTAGTTAGCAGTCGTCTCCATGTTTTTGGTTTAATTCTCCCAAAATAAGTATTAGTACACAGCCCTCGGTCTCTGATGTGCCCTCTAGTGGTATCCTAAAGTAACACACACCATGTACTGGCAAGGACAGGTCACGGACACATAATTATATATAAAAACATTAAGTGTTTTAAAATAATGTGTGAACTTTAAGAAACAGTCTGAACTCACTTCAAGATGGATCAGTGTAAGACAAAAACTTTTGGGCACTTAGACCAGAAGTGTGTTTATTTCTTATCTCTAAAGCAAAGTTTCAATGTGAGTGGTATGAATGATAAAAGTAATTTTCTATTTAAAAACACTTGTTACACATGGTCAGTGGGTAGATAAAAGAAATGTTTGTTTACAGAGGTTACCAAACAAAAAAAAAAGAAAAGTTTTGACAGTGCCTTTAATTTTTGGTAAAAATGCAGTGAAGTTCAAAATAATCTTGTTTTTTCATCTTCATTTTGCAAAAGTATATTTTATCTTTTTTTTTTTTTTTTTACTGCCCAAGCCTAACAGAAACCAATGGGACATACTTGGGTTCTTCGATCCACTTTTTAGAAACAGAGGCAAAGAGCATATTTCTGTCCACTTAAGATATAGATGCTCATTTAGAAGGATAATCACATTAATGATGAAATACGACTTAAAAAACACATTTAACACTTCTGTCCATTAAAAATCTCTCCAAGCAGCCTCCTAACTGCAATTACAGGCTTGAATGAATGTAGGATCTGTGAACAAGACAGTTTAGAAATTCAATAAACCTTCATTTTTCATTCATTTATTGAAATGTTTGTTCATCAAGTCCCTGAACTAAAAAGCATAAAAAGCTAAAAATGCTAAAATGCACCGTGAAATAATTTTACTTTGCTTTTTGCAATGCAGCCAACACAGTCTGCTTTTGTTTATATACAGTATTGATATGATTAGTATACTGAACACTACCAAGGCTTTTCATGGCATGGCTCCAATTACAAAAAAAGATCTATTGATTCCTTTTGTGCCTCAGCGATCCCTGACATCTGTGCAGCTAGCCTGGCCGGGCACTGGTGTGCCTTGTGATTACACAGTTTTGATTTCTTTGCTGGAAGAGCAACCCATGAAAGAGAATTCTCCCATTTTTAAGTATATAGCAACCTAGCAATAAAACAACTAGCTATTAATACTATTATAGTCAACTGTCTTTTTTTAGTGAGTGATTCTATCCCATTGGGGTATTATCTACATTAAAAGTAAAAACACCCCATTTTAAACCCTCAAATTAAATTCAACCCAATATTCATGCCACATGCCAATCATGCCAATCCAGTTCATCTTGAAAATACGCAACAAAACAAGAACGAGGCTTAACAAAGCTCTCATGTCTTATAGGACTGTGTTTTTGCAATATTAAAAATGTATCATTGATCTCCTGTAGGTCTCCACAGAATGTTTTGTTAAGTATACACTTTCAGGGAGAAGTCTGTGTTAAGTTTTGAGAATGGTTATATGTTAAGCATTTTCATGTATTCAGTTCTACACGTCATGACTAGACAAAGGTACAAGTGCCAGCAGAGTGTAAAAATAACAGTTGAATGTTTCATTAAGCTGTGTGTGTATTCTTACAGCTCAGTGATCTTGGTTCTACATACCCAGGATGTTCTCATGTCTCAGTAGCACTGTGTTGTAGATCTCCGTCTCTCTAAACCAGGACTTTTCATCCCTGGATGAGAAGATTTTTACTGCGACGCTCTCTCCCTGCCACTGACCCCTCCACACTTCACCATATCGACCCTTACCTGGAAGGCAAAACCAAGGGAGAGATAAACAGATAGCCCACAAAGGAATAGATAAGTACAATACAAACTAGAAAGCACTCAGAGAGCACAAGCCTCCGCCAAGGTAGCTCACATATTGCTGTAACATCTAAAAGCAATAGTTCCATGATAAAGTTACCATCATAATATAATTCCTTTACCCTAAATACCTAAACCTAACACTGGGAATCATGTCAATATCATTATAAATGAGACAGTTATGGAGCAAAGATGATCGTTCACTAATGGCAGTTATCTGGATCACCACCAAAATCGAATCACTTTGAAGTCTAGCCATTACCAACATGTCCTGAAACTTTTAGCAAAACAGTCCAGTAGTTTTTGCGTAATCTTGTTAACAAACAAACAACCAAACAACCAAACAAACATGCACTGGCAAAACCATAACCTCTTTGGCAGAGGTAATTATTTTAAAGCTTTCAGTGCTGCATGAGTGTGGAAAAAATAAAACAAATATCCCTTTGGTGCTATTCCAAGTGGTGATCTGAGGTTGAAGTTAGGACACACTCATACTGGATATTCCATACTGTGGGTGAAATAGCGCAGGGAAAAGGTCCAGTTTGTCTGTGTTGTTAGAGGAATCCCTGCTGCGATTAAGCACTGTGGATTTCTACGGCCCTGGCACAAACCAAGGCCCTGTCCACAAGGAAATGTATTCAGGCGTATCCACACAAGTAATTAATTGTATGGGCGTTACATCCACACAGTGTTTTGGGTGCCTGAAAATGCACATCTTTAAAATTGGTGGAATACAGTGTTGCGTTCATGCTGCAAAAGCTACTGAGCTTGTTGTGGCTTTTACAGAAAAATCTACTGGTCCTTAATGACAACCCTGAACAACAAGAGGACACAGAGAACAGCATACGCCAGTGTTTGTTCACGATTCAGTGGCTTACTCAGTCACTAGCAGAAGTAAGGACAGGTGCATGACTATCATCAAGAATCATTTCAGATACAGAAAAAAAGCTGATCATGCAGATCCATCAGATGGTAGAATCTGAATCTGAATCTTATCAACATAATTACTAGTCATATGCAACTGTGTTAATATATGACTAATAAAACGGTCGAATCATCCTATGCAACACAGTGGCACTGAAAGTGCCTTTAAAAATGTGGCACTACTGCACTGAGGTTTAACTGGAGACGAGCCACCTTTTTGGAGAGACTTCACGGCATTTCTTACAAATTTCCACTGCGTCAGCACAGTGGGAGTGCCTTTATTGAAATGAATGAGGGGGCAGCATTTTCTGAGGGGGTGCTTTTGTCAGTATGAAAACAGGCTCTAACAGGACACTTACCCACGCACTCGTTGAGTGTGATTTGTCGTGCAACGGTTCTTTGAACGAGGAAAGGGAGTCCAGAGCCGCTCCCTGAAGTGCAGGAATGATCCAGCAGATCCTGGAAAAGAGGAAAACAGAAACACTGAGTAAAGGGCTTGTATATTTACATGTGTGTGTGTGGGTGTGTGTGTGATTCCAAGTAAGCTATCTGAATGAAAACCTCCCCAGAGGAATCCTGTGGCTCGAGCCTTAAAAATGATGAAATAAGGAGCATCTGGGACTCAGATGGAGATTATTACAGGCAGGCCTTTGATGTGGCACCCACACAGGAAAGAGGGGGGCAAGCCATGTGTGTGTGTGTGTGTCAGGATATTGTGTGTGGGTGTGCGTGTCTGTGCTAGAAGAGCAGGGTGCCCCCTGCTGAGTAAACAACAGAAGTGCCACCCCCTCCCTTGTGACTGGTGTGGGCGCTGGAGATTTTATCTAATCCAAAGGCTAGACTCCAAAACAGGCGCAATGCTGCTAAGCCTTTTATTTTTACCTCAGCTTTGAGATGTGCAGCTTTCCCATGCTAACACAAGGGGGCAGTGCACAGCAACAGAGTCAGGTGCTGCTGAGCAAAACAAACCACTGAACTAGGGGGGGAGACTGAGGATAGGAACAACAGAGGGGAGTGATGCCTCAGATAAACAGATGCATTATGCAGGAGGTGCCGGAGAGACAATTTGGAATCACAACACAGGAATTCAAGACTGTAAACTGAATGAGGAGTTTCTCTGCAGGAGTTGAAACCCCACTCCTTGGTGCAGAGGAATTGTTTTTAGGAGGGTATATTTGGGCCAAGATGTTAGGCAGCAGATTCAGAACGTTGCAATATCCTCATAATCAGCGGCAACTTGTGGACAGCAGGCTGGTGAGGGACAGGCACATGTGTTTCAGTCTGATTTGCTTTCACAGCCACACCACTGTTCCTAATAACACGCCTCATGATCCTGCCAAGAACTTTTTAATTATGCTGAAAGGAAAAGAAACACATGCTGTGGCTCCATATTTGGGATTTTTATCCCCAAGTGCATTGACAGACTTTGGAAACAGCTAGGAGGGATGCCATATCAGGAACCCCCAAAGATGTGTAAAAATATAATGGATCATTCCTGACTCATACGGACTTTTCTGCCACTAGTTGACAACTGTTAGTATTTGAATTTAATTAAATAAGTATGTTTCACTAAAGTATTTATCGTACATTCAATTAATCAATCAATCAGACTTTAATTGAATAGCTCTTATTCATACAAAATATTGTAGCATTAAGTGAAATCAAATCTTTGATCTCAAATTAACATATAAAAAGTTTAAATGCCTTTTATTTCTTTTCTATATTACAGAGTCCATTCACTCCTTTTTATGAAATCCCAAATGCACCTCTTCAGTTTTAAAGAAAAATCTCTGCATTTTGCATCTTTTATCATGAATACCAATGAATGAACAAATACTGTATTATTGATGTTTATTTCTAAGTTTTTTGATCAATTATTTTTCCACCCACTGTGCAAAAAAACAAAAAAATAAAACAAGAACTCTTATTCCCATTAATCCACAAACAGAGAGTGATATCATTTTAGTGAGAAATTCTGGAGAAAAAATTCAAGGGACAACTAGGGCTGTAATCAACCAAAGAATTTGTTGGTCGACTGACACACTGAAATTGTCGACCAAAAATCGAGGGGGGGGGGGGGGCCTGACGGAACGGCTCGGCTCGGCTCGGCTGAGCGCGTCTTGGTGGTGTGTGTGTGGGGGGTCCGACGGGAAACCCTCCTGCGCAGGGACGGCTCGGTTTGGCTCGGTTTGGCTCGGCGGAGCGCGTCTTGGCGGGGGGGTAGAGGACGATGCTCAAAATAAAAATAAATACTCAGCAGACCACCGGACGTTGAACAGGCTAACATAGACGCACTTCAATCCTTCTGTCTCCAGATGGTGGGCGAATCCAAAGTGGTGAAACCCAGGAGGTGTTCTGAGACAGGCAAGTTACCTGTGAAACCGGGGTGGTCTGAAAACACCCCCATTAGCACTTGGTACGTTCCTCCTGATGACTTTAAATTGCCTCGGGAAAAAATAAATTGAAGCCAAAAAAAAAAAACACGATTGGTCGACCAATCAGAGTTCTGGTCGCCCCAGCACTTATTGACCAATGAGTCGACCAGTGGACTATCACATTACAGCCCTAGGGACAACCAACCTCTTGTTAATGTTTTTGACCATTTTTATGCTGTTACTCTGCCTGTCCTGCTATATAAGTTTCACCCTGTTAGGCTCAATTTAAGAAGTCAAAACTGTCCAATCTCTCAATGTTAACAAATCCTTAAAAAAATTCCTCGATCTGCATCCTTATTTAGATCATCACCAAAATCTAATCAATTCCTCTTTGTGTTATGACCAACACTGACAGTAAATGCATCTTAATCCATTGAGAATTTTTTGAGTTAGCTTGCTCATAGATCAACAGACAAACAAACAGACAAATGGAAAAATGTCTGTAAGAACATAACCTCCTTAGCAAAGGCAAATATCTTTTAAAAATCCCACTGTGCTGAAGTTATCTATTTAAAAACCCTGGTTGGTCTATTGTGATACACAGCCATAGTTTTTTTGGTTTAAAGAATCATCCAGTTAGGATGAAGTTTTTTCTTAAAAAATCTTTGACAAGTAGATTACCCATCAAGCAGCTTATGGGTCCCATATGTTACTTTTTTTCACTGGTTCACAATGTCCCAAAAACAGATTTCTTCCACTCAGGCACTGAATTCTGGTATGCCTATAAACTCCTCTGTTTTAACCCTGGTCAGAGCAGGCTGTTTCAGCAGAACATCTCATGAGCTGTGTAAGACCATGCCCTTCTCAAAATGGAGATGTAGCTGTAGCTTTCCCAGGCTGTGCTCTAATGTTTACTGGCTTCACAGACATGCCTTACAGGGATAGTTTGGGTTTTTTGAAGCGGGGTTGTGCGCGGTAGATGGCATGAGCCTGAGAGTGTGCCACAGCTCAGTTCAGAAAAACACGGGACAGCCCATGTACAGCATTGGCATCCAGTTTTTCTGAATGGAGAGTGAACTGAGC
Organism: Cetoscarus ocellatus; assembly: GCA_037902135.1. Classification (NCBI taxonomy): domain Eukaryota; kingdom Metazoa; phylum Chordata; class Actinopteri; order Labriformes; family Labridae; genus Cetoscarus; species Cetoscarus ocellatus. The sequence goes on from JBAMNC010000681.1 coordinate 336,481, forward strand.
TGTGACACAGTGGCACACATTCAGGCTCATGAAATGCACCTCACACAACCCTGCTTCAAAAAACCCGAACTCTCGATTTAACATGTTCCTTCAACTAAGCCACCTGTGTGCTGAACAAACACTTAGCTCAGAGGGAGCTGGCATATCCCCTCATTACATTATGAGGAAAATTTTTAAAGCACACATTTTCTCAACGGAGAGCAGGCAAAGGAGAGAGGGATATAATTTTTCTAGAGTACGGGGGGATGTGTACAGAATAATGGACATTTATAGGTGTATTTTGCATCAAAGTTTAAGCTATACCAATTTAAATATCTAATGCCTGTTACATGTCATTTACTCTATTTTATTTGGGAAAAAAAAAACATTTTTTTATTTCATCTAGGGCACTGTTAAGTAGTTAATAGCCAGGAATTACTCTTATTACTAAAGACCTATATTTTGCTAAAATAAAAACATTTATTTTTAATTGGTAGTCATATGCTTACAAAGACAGGTTACTCTTGGCAGCAGAAAAAGTTGAAGAGTAAATTCACACTCTAATCTAGAAACAAAGTATGAACACAATAAGTATTTCTTAAAGACATCCTTTGGAGCTCAGAAACATAGTAAAAGTCGTGTACTTCATTACGGCACAAACCAGACTGTGAGCAGTTTCTGGTGAACTTGATTACACTGTGAGTGAGAGTGTCTGTGAATGTGCAGGGTTGTCTTTCAGACTGAACGCTGCTAACCACAAGACTCCACCTAAACTCTGGATTAGTTTAGTGGTTCTCCAAACAGAAAACACTCAGCAGAAAGCTTAACGTCCATGCTTGAGTGGAGAGAAAATAAATAGCCAAGGACATTCCTGCACAGACTGGAAAAATGACTGAGAAGAAGCAAAACAAGTTTTTTAGTGTAGAATTCCAGCGAAAGCACCGCCCACTAGCCAAGGCAGACACACACTCTTCATGCATATGCAGCCAATGTGCTTTTAATGTTTCTGACTGAAATTACCAAATACTCTGGAGATTATGAGGTATTCACAAAGTTCAGAAGTGAGTTTGCACTGCTGAATTAAACTGTTTTTGGAGACAGGCCTTGACCTCACTGTGACTAAGCACTATGAGATATTAAGGCTCAAAAATTACTTAAATGTTTTTATTGTATTTATCTGGAATTTCACAGTGTGTACTGAACCAAACAGAAAATCTAAGCATTTAGTGATCTGTGACAATAATGAAAGTATTGCTTTAATCATTCATTAATTTATCAGGATGCAATATCTAAATTAAACCAAATAAGTAAGCAAAAGCCATGTCCATAAATGGATTTGTGAATTCTTGATATTTGATCCACTGAATCAGTATCAAGTTTGCATAGGCTGGAAGTTTAGTTAAGTTTCATGTGCATTTTCAGAAGACTACTTTATTTGATGGGCACTCAGTTTCAAAAGAATACAAGTATTATGTTTTATTTCTAAAAGTTCCTTTTGGTGCCGTTAAACTTTTAATCACAGTGCCGTCAAAGAAAAAGGCTTCACCCTACATCTAGATTACAAAGAGTCAGACAAAGTTTATCTTCCTTCTGTCTCTGTTCAGTATATTACGTTGGAGGCAGAGCATATGAGTACAAAGGGCCGGAAGTCCCAACTAATCTTAGCAAAACAGTGCTTTAACGGATCACTACAATCCCTGGAGAGACTGCAACACATAATTCCAGATAAACACACACTTGCAAAACAGAGGGACTTTAAAGTATCTTTCCCATATACATAAAAAGGCAACCCCACAAGTCCTGATCTATTTTTATTAAACGTGTCAGTCCTAAAAATTCAAGCTGGGCATGTTACTTCCCATATTATTCTTAAACATTTAATATGTGGTTTCAAGGTTTAGTGGGTCACATTCTGTTTTTAGTACATTTTACAGAGAGTGCCATCTTTGAAGCATTAAGGTTGTACACAAAGATACTGAACAGCTACTTTTTTCTCATCTAACCTCCTATTCACACGGCCAATAATGTTAGTCGATAGAGGCTGTAATCATTATAGTCTGCCTTGAAAAGCTCTCTGCCATTCTTTCTAATGAGTTTTGGAGGCATCCTCCCACATGGTGTGCACCACTCACCGCCAGAGTGCTCTCCCCCACATTGGATGCTATCAGGCCATCAATAGTTCCATATTCAGCGTCTCGTGATGTTAGTCTCTCCATTTGGTTGTGGTGGATGTGTCTGAACACCAGAAAAGCGAAGCCAGAGAGGAAAATGAGGACGATGATGGGCCCGACGATGACTAATGCCAGTGTGGTCACGCTGTAGTTTGATAGCTCATCAGCTGTGAGAGGAGAGAAAAAACATACAATGTGAGTTTCTTTAGTCTAAAAAAAGTCAGACAGTGGACCTCAGATGGTACAAATCGTGTTTAAACAAAGACATGGGACAAAACTTACACGTCTGAAAGCATATCACTACAGAGGCTAAGACATAAAGTACATGTTTACATTTGTTATGAAAGAATTTTTTCACAAATAGAGCTGCTGATAATTCATCATAATAATTCATTTCCATCTGTTGAAATGCAGCACAAAACTCACAAGGAACCTCCACCATGCTTCACTGTTACCTGCAGACACTCATTATTGTACTGCTCTAGCCCCTCAGTGAACAGACTGTTATATCCCAGAAGACCTGTTGCCTCTTTTCTGCATTCCAGTTTGTCCTTTGCTTTTGTCGATGAGTGAGTTGCTCGGCCACATTTCCATGCCAAAAAGACCACTTCTGGACCGACATCTCAGAACATTAAATTGGTGTACCTTGGTCTCACTGGTTTCTGCCAGGTCTGATTTCATTGTTGAACATTTTTGCATTTTAAAAGGCAGTAATTAGATGTGCCTTTCATCGGCTGCACTAAGTTTTCTTGGCCAACCACTGTGTCTAAATGTTCTAAATGTTGCCTGTTTCTTTGTGCCTCTTCAAAAGAGCATGAACTTGACATCTTGAAACCGCAGTCTGCTTTGAAATCTTTAAATGGGAGAGACCTTGCTGATGTAGCATAACTACCTTTTGTCCTGTTGCTGTGCTTAGTGGTGTATGACCTGTGACATGAAATAGTCTTCCACAGCCTAGCTTTGGTAGGCAAGTTCAGCTTTTCCTTAACTAGTTTAAGCCTCCCACACAGCTGTTACTGTTGTTTTTAATGACTGTTTTCCAACCTTCGCATGAAAATGATGATCATCAGCAATTGTTTCGTGAAATTGGTTGGTCAAAATGGACTATAATTCTACAAAATACCAGACTTAGTACAAGTGTACCTAAAGAACTGATGCTGGTTTGAGGGCAAAGGGCTGTTACACCAAATATTGATTTGATTTAGTTTTCTTACTTTCTATTTTGTAGATTGATTAAAAGAAATTAAAAATTATAGATCTGAAAGCAGTCTTACATTACATTTTCTTACACCTCCCAAAACTTTTGCACAGTACTGTAAAACACTCAAGTTACAGAAGAAATGACATCTACACCTGTTTTCTTGGCTTGTTTACTAAAGATATGAACATACAAACATAAAAATCATTATGGGAAAAAGCTCAAAGATAAAAAGATAAATCAACATCATGTACTTATAATAGCAGCAAAACAGAGTAAATTAAAATAAAGTTTGAAGAAGGCTTGCATAAAGTGCAGACTTATCTCCACACACATTCCTAATGCTGTAAAGAAGTCCCTAAGACTCACTTATGGGTCCTGACCCACTAGTTGAGAACCTCTCCCTGTGACTTCAGAGCTCGTATTTTAATGTAATGTACAAAAATAAATAATGCTAGCTTTTTAATGATTAGATGTGGATTGAGTTTGTACACTGTGAAGTTTCTGAAGTAAAAAACAGATGGTGACATCCACTGGAAATGATCAATGAATGATCAGAGAAGGTGATCATCACAGTTTTTCATACTGAGGAAAAATGTTTCTTTCACTCTTGAAGGCCAACACAAAATGATGACCTGCCATAAATAAGAGGCCTGCAGCACCCTGCAGACCTTTTAGACACTGTTTAAGTGTGAGGGTGATGGCAGGGCAAACATGAGTATGAGCTTTCACACACAAAGAAACACACAGATTGGATCTCATCAAGTCACTGGAGGCCTGCTGAGGGAAACTGACCACCATTCACACTTTGCAAACATTCGGAGGAAAAGACGGCTCAGCTTGGCCTGCAGAACAGACAATGATCCCCTTCTTTCAACTCCAATAATGAACAGCTTCCCTGGAATACACATATGGCAATACATTCTGGGAGCTTGCTAGATTCAGACTGAACACGGGCAAACGGTTGACTTTAGATAGACAACTATAAATGTAACAGTTATGTGGGCAAAGTAATTATTTAATAATCATTAGTATTCTACTTTTTAAATTTATAATAGCATACCTTAATAAAAAAACAAAAAATTGACATTACCATAATTTGCTTAATATGTCCTACAAGGAAACAAAGGTAATGAAGCAAAGTAGACAGGGCAGGAGCATCTCTGTGTATAGAGGCCTGTTTCTCCTTCATTTCCCCAGGTGGCTTCCCCTCCTGGGTCTTTGACAGCCAGCTCTTACAGCCTCCAAGAGGACAGAGGGGAGGTGGTCCATGACTATATCATATTCCAAACATGCCTTTGGTTGCCAGTGTCTCTTGGGTCTCTGCTTTATAAGTAGCCAGGAGCATCATCAAACCAAGATGTAACTTGGATTGGCATCAAAAAAAACACAACGAGTAAAAACATGGATCATTATTTCACAGCCTTTGCACAGTAAAATGATAGAGGAGTAAATGTGTCACACTGTCTAAAATGGTCAAAACTACCCAACATGGTTGTTTCTTTGGTGAGTATTTGAAATTCATACCTTTTCCAGATCTGGTTTAATTATTTTATTTCAGTACTTGGTCTTAAATATCACACATTAAGAATGAGAATAAGGTATTGAAGCATTGGTGGGTTTAACAGTCATGGTTCTTTTCCAAATGAGCTCCACTTCACTTTGCTCTAGTAATGTAAGCTTTGTGTCCCATTACAGTATATACTTTGATCATATCACCGTAATGTAGACACAGTCGTCATAACATAGCTGTGTTAAAATGCCTTGACATCCAACACAGCATGTAGGAAATAAAGGACATAGGTGTTGGTTTCTGGTTTGTTGATTCTTGAGTTTTCTTCACAGACACTGGAAAACAACATGGTATTTAAAGTAGAAAAGAGATAGGAAAGTCATATAGCATTACGGAGCGGGAAATGGGAGGTGTTTCATTTCCATGTCAGATATCTCAGTCCTATAGTGGTGATAAATCTTCCCATTCAGTGGTTAGTAGAATCCCTACATTATATTTCAGTCTCAGTTAAGCTTGCTTGGAACCTCACTAGATGTGTACAAAAATTTGCCAGGTACCAGGTTCAATCCCTCATGGAGTACCAAAAGCAACATGGGGAGTTGAGGCGAATCACCCGATACCAGGTAGTGGGAATGCTCCATAATATTCTCATGACAAAAGGCTGATCCTATGCCTCTTTTGTCCCATGTCCTCTTTCATTCTTTTTTCCATATTTTCAAATCAGTGAACTTCCCTTTCCTTAAAAAAGGTGCTTTCTTAAGTGTGGGCTAAAAGGTCATTTACAGTAAATGAAAAACCTAAATACTATTGTTGAAATTTTATAATGTGTTTTGAAAGGAAAATAAATAAAACCTGAGTTTTAAGTGAAAGAAAAATACTTGTCTTTTTATTATAAAAAGGCTCAGAGGGAACACAGCCAGCACATATATAAATCTGGTGATGGATATAATGTTATCGCATGGTAATGCTGCCTTAAAAGGAAAGTATTTGTCTTAACGCAGGAATTATTTATTTTTCTTAATGTTAACAACAGGCTTGATTTTACTATTGTCAAATAAAGAGCCCCTTTTACATTTTTTCACTTGCGTTTCAAATTTTTTTGTTTTATGTGGTTGTATTTTTTTGGCACATTGGCAAAACTAAGTGCCCACACTGAACTCCTCGGTTTTTTATTTTAAAACATCAAGATCTATACTTTAAATGGGAAAGGATGCCCCAAAACAAAAGCAAAACTACACTGCACTCAGGAAGCGCAAAACTCCACCAAGGTAGCTCACACATTGCTGTTACATCTGTGTTAACTTCCATGATAAAGTAATCCTGATAGTATGATTACATGTCCTCGAAACCTACCCCTTGCACTTGTTGATATCATTATTAGTTTAAAAATTATTTAGCAAAAATGATCATTTGCCAATAGCGGTTATATGGCTCACCACCAAAATCGAATCATTTTTAAGTTGGGCCATTGCCATCATTTCTTGGAAATTTCAGCAAAATCTGTCCAGTAGTTTTTGCATAGTCTTGCTAACAGACAAATGCAGAAAAAATCATAACCTACTTGGTGGAGGTAAAAAAGCCCCAAACAAATCTTAAAAAAAAAAAAGAGACTAAGCATACCCCTGAAAGTGAAAAATGAACGTCGGACTGAGAAAACACATTTTAACCCACACAACTTCCTGGGTTAAGAGAAAGATTTTATGTTACCCAAAAATTGGCAAACAAAATAAATGTCTGGGTAATTTAACAAACTTTTGCATTTTATTCATTTCATAAACTTCAATTTCTGCTCTTACGTCATACAATAAAAGGCTGTAACCTGCTGTGATATCTATTATAGGTGGCTTTGATCACCATGTATTTTGGGCAGTGTAGTACTGTACCTTTGACAGGAAGCTGCACAGTGCTGTTCAAGTTGCAAAGATGCCCATAGCAGCACTCCACAATCTGGTCTCTAGAAGGTGGGGTCTTACAGGTCATTGTACTCTGCTCAGGGACCTTAAAGCAGCCCTTTTGGTAGACAAGGGAGCCGCCGCTGACTGTGAGAGAGGAGAAACACTGGTGGCCCATGCAGCGTTTCCCTGTTACACACGAGCTGCCCTCACACACACATTCATGCTCCTCTTTGATCAGTGGCTTTCCCTCTGCCTCTGCAAAAATGTAAGAAAAGATAGACAATTATACAAAAATCATTATTTTTTTTTATTTGTATTCTTAAACTGTCATAATATATATTTGTGAGTGACATAAGGTCTGTGGTGAGCAGCAGCCTTGAGAAATCTCCACAACGTGTACAAAGTCACCTTTCCCCGGCGCCTGCAAAGTGACGTTCATGTTACACAGATGGCCCTGGCAGCACTTTACGACATGGTTCGGTGAGGGTGACGTGGCACAGGTGGCTCTTCCCTCCTCATCGTCCCTCAGGCAGCCCTTCTGTTGGACGGCCACCCCATCAATCATCTTCAGAGAAGAGAAACAGTGCTGGCCCGTGCAGCGACGCTCACGCTCACACGCATTGCCCTCACACGCACACTCTTGCTCCCTGAGGACCGGTCTGCCAGCAGACGGGTCTGTATCTGATTAAAGGAAACAGAGATATGGGGGAACCCCTTAGAGTCAAACCATTAGTGTCCCATTAAATTAAACCACATTCACTTAGGTCACAAAGTTCGAGATGTACTCTCTCTACTGGCTCGCTGAAGGAGAATCTCAAGTAAATCTGATATTGTTTTTACAGATTTGATAATGTAATAATCTGTTGCTGATTCTTACAGGGCAAATGGAAAAGCAGCTGATACTGCTGACTGATAAACAAGTCTGCAGAGTTACTGTGGGCAGATGCTTGATTTGTTTTACATTTCCCCAAAAGAGTGGAAAGCCTTTTTGCAGTAGCCTCTGGAGTGTCAGATATACCACCATGGCAAAGAAATATAGATGAATGAATATGATTGGTAGACTGTAGGAAACACTGGATGAACCAGACAGACACTAGCCATTTGGTTACTGGGGGTGGGGTGGGGCTCAAGGCAAACTAGCAAAAACCACCATAATGAAAACTAGTCTAAACTAACTTTAGATCAACCTGGTAACAGAGAAAGTGGCCAAGCTGAAGCAGCACTTTAAGCCATTTGACAAAAAGTGACCCCACATAAGCTTGTAGTTATGACAGAAATGCCCCTAAAAATGCATAACATTTAATCCTTCTAAGTGTTAAAAAAAACTAAACTTAGTTCCACAAGAGGGCACGAATGTTACTTTCCATACCTGCCTATTGTACAAATTTCTTGAAATAATACTTCTTTACAAAGAATGTTTTAAAAACAAAAATGTTTTCATCTCCGTGTGGACACTGTCTTAGATGGTTGCTTTGCTTAGTACTAAAATTACTGCAAGACATAGACTCAAAATGCCCAGATTCATAAAAACAAATGTTCTGGGGTGGCAAAGCTAAACAGATCAAGGTACTTTGCAACACTTTCTGTACCATCTCATAGTCCACTTTACAAAGCATATTCCCTTAAAGGTCAAACATCATACTTCTTTTTAAAAAGTTTACATTGGTCCCAGATGTTTGCTGAGCAAATTTTCATGCCAAAATATGCACTCTGGTATTGGATTACATGTTTATAAATGCCTCTGTTTCATCCTTGTTCAGAACAGACAGCTTCCGTGTAATCTCTGTATCTGACTGACCCTGGCCTTCTCCAAAAGTGGATGTGGCATTCCAGTGTAACGCTCTAATGTTTACTGTGGCTGCACAAAGCATGTTCCTTACACTGAAGCCAGCTGTGGGCTGAACAAACACCAAGCCAAGGAAGCGTCTTCCATCTGAGGTCGGGGGCATATCAAAGTTGTCATATGGACTATTTGGGTTCACAGATGAACCATGGACACATTTTTGTATAAAAAAAGCACTAGAAGACCTTAAATCATCTTCAATCAACAGTACTACAGAATTTGGCAGCTGTGTGAAGTTGTTTTTGTTTTGTGTCTGAACGCGGAGATAAGCTATCAGTGTCTCCCTTCTCTACAGCAAAGTCCCTTTCTCATCCACAGCAGGGGTACATCCATTGGTAGCAAGGTCCCAACAGGCCCAAACAGATCCAGTTAGCCACTACAGATTCCTTGATGATTAGCTATTAGCCTTGTCAAACCATTAACTGAAAGCTGCCCCTTTTGCATTTTTTACTTTCAATAGGCTGTAAAACACTTTTATCCACTAAATGCTGGGATGTATAAAAGCAGCCCCGCCATCTTTACCCTGTGGTCCTCACGTAAAGAAGTCTCAACACCCCTGTTTCATACCTATCACTTCATGTCATTAGTTTCAGGATGCACAAAACCTCACCTTTCACGGGTAACTGCAAGGAGACATTCATGTTACACAAATCCCCCGAGCAGCACTCCACAACCAGCTCAGGAGTTGGTGGGCTTCCACAGCTGGGGGACCCTTGCTCACCAGGTGCAACACAGCCCTTTTGGAGAACTGACGTCCCATTACGTATGGAGAGGGTGGTGAAGCACTGCTGGCCCACACACTGCTCGCCGCTGCTGCAGGACGCTCCATCACACAGACACTCAGAGTTTCGAACACCATCTACAACAGATGAAAAGATTACAGCATTGATCAGGAATCTAATGTAATAAAAGTCAACATTATATTTTTTATTTTATATGCCATTTAGTGTGTTATACATGTATCCTCTGCATGAAAGTGTACTTCTATGCACATGACAAGAAAGTCCACACCATCAGGACATCTCCCTCTGCCTGTTTACAGCTCCAGTAGCTGCCTAATTGTTTGTCCTGGCCCCCACAAACAAACCTCCAGTGTGATGTCCAACCATTGATTTGATGGAAGTTAGAACCCATTGGCTAGGAGTTGCAAGGTAAGTGCATGGATGCAGAGTTGTTGATAACATGGTGCAGAGCAGCACTCAACTGAGCAATAACCACAAAGTAGACCTTCGACCTTTGGGCTTGGAGATATGGCGAGTTTAAAAAAAAAAAAAATCAATAAATTTTTAAACTAGATATGAGTTTAGGCAGTATCGGCTAAATCAATATAAATGGTTTTGCAATAAAATTAAGCTGGATGGTAACATGAGAAATTGAGTCTCTCTGTGTTCAAGATCTCGGATGGAATTGTGTTTTTTGCTGAGAATGCCAAAACCAGTTGAAATTTTTGAGTATTACACATCTTTTTCACTTTTCACATTAGCATCACGAAGTACAATATGATGACAATGTAAAATGGTTAGCTGCAGCTATGGTTGCAAAATTCCAGGAATTTTCAAAGTTGGAAACCTTCTATGTGAATTAAAGGGAATTTAGGGAACAGACATGAAAAAACCTGGAATTAACAAAACTGAAGGGTGGCTCTTGTAAAAGACAACCACATTTCATGCTGGTATACTTGAGACTAAATCTTATACATTGCTATGGGGATTGAGGCAACGCTCCCTACATGGACCGTGCATTCATCCATCACGTGCACAGATGAAGACTGTTGAGGCCACACATTTAAGCCGTGGAATACCTAAAGTGAAGTTGAAATGTATTGTTCACTAAAATAATTAAAACTTGATAAAGTTCTACTTACAAATAAATCTGTTGAAATTGGATTATTTCCGACAAAATTTCCCAGCTTAACTTCCCATGCAAAGATTCAGGAAAGTTTCTAGAAATTTACTGGAAATTTTCCACCTATTTGTAAACCCAGCTGCAGTCCTAAACCTCAAGCATCTGCAGACCTCTGCATCAAGCCAATCCTTGCTTTTAACTTCATCAGTGGGTTTATTTTAATTATTTATCTGGAGAAAAAATTAGGGTATGTATTGAATATCATCATTCAGCTAAAATATAAGATATGAATTTTAGTACACATTCCCCAGCCCTAATGTCATCCAATTAGAGTGGACTGGGCCTTTGTGGGGAAGGGGCTCTTACAGTGGCAGTAGCTCCAACAGAGCATCTCAGACAGACTGAAGATACAGCTGGATCAGGGGTACACAGTAAATGGAAGTTAGAGGGTTTTTGGGAAATTGGCAATTGTACCATACTCCAACAGTCATCAAAACTGAATATGTGAGCCTGAGTTCAGGCAAACTAAGGGCTCTTCATAAGTTTCGTGCCACTACATGACAAATAGGTAATCCCCTTTTGGAAGAAAGTATACGTTCTTATTTAAAGTGTGGAGAGAAGAGTGGCAAACCACCCTAAAAAGGCTCCACTTTCCACTGCATTCCTCAGCCACTGCAGTTGTTTAAAATAAGACTGAGAGACAGCAGATGAGAGGCAGACAGACTGAGGAGGGGCGGTGAAGGAAAAAAAAGGAGATTTTTGGTCTATGCTTGTGTGAGACTTAAGGGGGACACAGATACACACAAAGGCTGAATGGTTGTGGGTGTTTCTATTCAGCGTTAAAGAGAATGAGGGGAAAACATAGATTAAGTACAAATCTTTTAGATTCTGTGCGTGTTTGGGATGTCTGGTGAGAGTGTATGACCTACAGTTTTCTATTGTAAGAGGGCTGATGACTCTGCAACTCTCCACAGTCAGACACAGCCAAGTTAAACTAGATCCAATCTATTTACGCATGCCAAGAGCTCCTCTCCCTCAGGTCTGATGTGACAAGATGTGTTTAGTAAAAAGATGTTTACCTTCCAAAGTCCAGCAGGGAATGACCAGGATGATCAGAACCAAAAGAGACAAGCCCCTGACCATCATTGTAGACCTAAAGGAAGAGAGGAAACAACAAATTTAAGGCTGAGCTTTAATGAATATGTTTTTTTTTTTTTAGGAAAAAGGGCTGAGAGTGGAGGAACGCCATCTTGTCCTTGAAATGTTTGTGTTATTTTAATGAAACATCTTTTTGGGATACCATGCAGTGAGATGAAAGGAACAAAAACAAGACAGATGAAGACAGGATTTGCGGACAACCTAAGAGTATTAGAGGGAGCAATATTTCAGAGGGGGCTTTCTTATTTTGGGGGGGGGCAGGAAAAAAGAGTCAACACCAAGTTTAAAATGCTCAAGTAAAGTGGGTCTCATGCCTTCCTGTTGTCCTGGCAACAAGGCATTGAGTGGCAAGCAATGGGGAGACTGGTGCTCTCCTATTGGCTGCTTGTGTGCGTGCATGTGGGTGTGTGTGTTGATGTGGGTGTGTGTGTGTGTATTGGAGGGACAGGGTGTTTGGCGGTGTGAGGGGAGAGGAGCAGACAGACGTAAGAGGAGGAGGAGGAGGAGGAGGAGGAGGAGGAAGAGGAGAGGAGCGAAGCAGGGAGAATGAAAGTGGGTGCCCAAATACTATCGTTTAGAGACCTGGAGACAGTCTGATGCTTCAATATTTAATGCGTCTGTAGGAGTGCCCACATACGCCATGCAGTTACGTTTGTTTGTTTGCTTTACCCAGTGACACATTTTTGCAGATGACCAGTTTCACTTGCACCCTGAACTCAAGGGAACAACCAGACATTTCATAAAGATGATATGTGAGTTTTGTTGGCGACGTCGTTGCCAGCAGCGTGCCCTGTTTATGCCAGACTCAGCACCACGGCTGTTATCTTAGAAGCATGTGTGTGTTCGCCTGAGTGCATCTGTGCCACAGATAAATACTCCAGTGTCCCCCCTCCCTCCCTTTTACCCCTACCTCCACCCCCCTCCAGGCTTTTGTGCCTGTCTCCCAGACATAAATGATTAAGCACGTAATGTTAGCATTAGCCCAACGGCAGCGTCTGTACGGGGCCGCTCGCACACAGACCACATGCTGCTTCTTTAATCAGAGCACAAAACAGAGGCTGCCACACAGAGATAATCAGGAGCTCTGTCTGCTCCCTTTGGACCACGGGAGAGAGAGAGAAAGAGAGAGAGACAGAGAGAGAGGCTGGGTGGGGGGCATGAGGAGGGCACGCGGAGGTGAGGGGAGGCTCATAGCTAGGGGGCAATCGGGGGACAGTGGGTCAGAGAAGGGCACCAAGCGGGGCCAACGTGTGCTGCAGCGTAGAGGTAGGGCAAAATGCAGGGAAGAGGGACAAGGAGGTGTCTGGTGTCAGCGCCCAGAGGGGACAGTGGGGAAGAAGGGCACCATGCTGGCTGGGAAGGGTGGGGGCTGTGGTGAAGCCAGGAGGGGGCTGGAGGGAAACAGGATGAAGAGATAAGCAGAGGAGCAAAAGAACAACAGTCTGGAGAGCACAAAGTAGTGATTTTGTCTGGCTGCTTATCTTCATAGTGACTCACATATCAGTCATGAGGAGCGCACACACACTGCCAACGGATCAATAACTCACCTCAATTAACTAAGTAGAGCATGTCATGGGGCTCTGTTTAATGGCTTCAATTAGTGTAGGTAAATGATTTGCTGCTTTTTTGTTTACATTCACTGCTGAAAGACCCTCAACGGGGCACTTAAATCATCTCTGTCTCTGTTTATCTCTCCCACGCATACAGTTTGTCTTAAGTAAGCTATCATACAGCGAGAAGTGAGCCAAACGTGCAGCTGAGTCGCACTGTTACACTGCAGGAACCCTTTAGCCCAAAGCATGGAAAACACAGACTTTTACACTTACATGGAAGTATGGCATTGGTAGAAGGTAATCTATTGTAATGTTTGCTAACAGCTTTGCCAGGGGAATACACAGCACGCACAGGTCCTGGTATTAAAAACCTCAGATGGGATTCTTGGAGAGGAAAGAGGCAGGGCGAGAGCATCTGCAGAACCGATTGCGATCTGAGCAGACAACTTCATGGCACTGTGTGTGTGTGAACTTGCGTGTGTGTTGCAGCGCTCTATCCCTGCTATTGAATTCTCTGGCAGAGCTCTGCAGCTTGTGTGTGTTCACGAAGCTGACATCCTGCCAAGGGTGTGCTCTCATTTCCCCCTCTTCTATCTGTCTCAACCCCCATCTTTCCTTTTCTTCCTTCTTCCTTTACCCTCTGATGTGGTGTTGTAATAGGAAACCAGTATGAATACCTTGTGGTATTTATAGCTTACTCTCCTGTGTTTATTGCTGATGGGACCAACAGTCTAATGGGGTCTTACTACAGTATGATTCAGGGAACATTTTTATCAAGCTTATAAAGTGGCCAAATGTTACTGAAACAGTGTGAATGTGAGTAAGCTGTTTGTTTTACAAGTCATTATGATGATTCCTTCACTATGACTCCCTCCTTCAATCTGGAGAAAGTTATGCAGATGACATTAAATGCTATTTGAAGCTATTTCTCAGGTCACTTTCACACCTAAAGTTCAGTTTGAGGCTGAATTTGCAACACTGTTTTGGTTTTCTTTCACACTGCACTCTGTCAGGTGGACCAAAGACTGGTCTGTGTGCTATACTGCCACATGGCACTAGTCGGTACTGTAGCTGCTGTCTTTGATGCTGTCATACTGCCCATTGCACTATGACCCAGAAATACACAACCTGCTTCGAGTAATATCATTGTTTCGCTCAAGAGAGTTTGGAAGTTTTCTGTGCCATTAAATAAATACTAGAAGAACACTCTGGGGCACAAACCTACGCCAAGTTATCTCACATATTGCTGTTACACCTATGAGCAACAGTTCCATGATGAAGTAACCCTTTTTATATGATTCCTCAACCCTGAAAACCTACCACTAACAATTGGAAACATGTTGATATCCTTACTAGTTTGACAGCTATTGTACGAAAACTATCGTTACCTGATCATCATTGAAATCTAATCATTTTAAAGTTTGGCTATTACCAACATCTCCTGTAAATTTCAGCAATATCAGTCCAATAGTTTTTGCGTAATCTTGCTCATAAACAAATAAAAAAAGAGACAAACACAGGCAAAAACATAACATCCTTGGTGGGGGTAATAATGCTGAATTAGACTGCATCAGTTGGCACTTGCATATTGACCAGAGCAATGTGTAACCATGCTCCACAGAATTGTATACGCTAATCTGTGAAGATGACTGAAGGCTGGCCGTGTTAGCAATGCTAACATTAGCCATACTCTGCTTGATATTGTCAGTGAACACTATGTTAGATGCTTAATGTCTTGATATTATGACAAATTCAAGCCACAATCAACTGCTGTTTGGTTTTCTTACCTTGTTTGGATGGCTTTCACGCCCACCACAAACTAAACTCTGGTCTGCTTGGAAACAAACTGAGACCTCCTGTTCTCAAGCAGACCAGAGTTTGATTCTTTGGTCCACACCAGAATTCATGGTAGCCTCAACATCACTCCAAAATAACAGTCAACAAAGCACATTGCTCTAAGTTAAGGTCCAAATATTCAGACTTAAGTGAAGCCCTTTTGTCTGTTTCCTCGCTCAAATGTTATGTAATGAATCTCCACTGTCAACGTGCCTCCTAACCTTCACATTCAATCAACAAGGAAGAGATATTTGTGTCAATTCACATTGCTTTAAGGCTTTTGTTTTGAGGGCAAGAAAGCACAGGGCAGTTTCAAATACGCACAAGAGGGCCCACTGGCTCTATGTGCTCCCTTCTCCCTAATATTACATATCCAATATTATCTCTGGAGACAGAACAGAGATTGGATCATCTCTATTTCCTACCCAGCATACAAAATAACTGCACCATGTGTTTTCTTTAGCACAGGAACACTTTAGGCCTGTGCTAATAAAAAGTTGAGAGAAATATATTGTCACACACTTCTTGCTGATTTGTGTATTGATTTGGGTTTTATAGAATTAATCCTAAATGCTGTGACAGAAGTTTTAAAATGTCCCAGAGAAGAAGTTACAGGACAAGAGAAAATGCAGCTTAAATTTCAAAAAGCACTGAATAAAAGCAGAAACAGCTCTGCTTTTAAGAGATGTCTTATTCTTTTGAGTTACACTGTATGAGGTACTTGTCCATAGTGCCTATAAACCACAAAAGATGTCGGTCAGCACAGTCTCTCTGAGGGGAGACCAATCAGAGAGCAGCCACAGAATGCTGTTGAATTTTTGCCACACATGTACACTTAATATTCCTTGTCAAATAGGAAATACCACGTGCAGGCAAAAGTACAAGTAAGTGCTGAAGGAAAACTCAGCAGCTTGATGTTAAAATTGTGAAGAGCTCAGATTTCTTGCAAAAATCAACAAGATAGAGATGTTTGTGTCACTTCACATTGCTGTAAGGCTTTTGTTGGGAGGGCAAGAGAGTACAGCACAGTTTTAAATACGCACAAGAGTGTGCAGCGCCTTGCTCCCCACTGGCTCTACGTGCTCCCTTCTCACCAATATTACGTATCCAATATTATCTCTGGAGACAGAACAGAGATTGGGTCATCTGTATTTCCTACCCAGCCTACAAAATAACTGCACCATGTGTTTTCTTTAGCACAGGAACACTTTAGGCCTGTGCTAATAAAAAGTTGAGAGAAATATATTGTCACACACTTCTTGCTGATGTGTGTATTGATTTGGGTTTTATAGAGTTAATCCTAAATGCTGTGACAGATGTTGTAAATTACACCTTTAGCAATATAACCCATGGGGCAAGAAAGTCCGGCACAGTTTCAAATATAGCAAACAATTAGTTGAATTTCCTGAAACGAACACTTTTGTACTGATGTACTGCCTTATTTATATTCCACCTGTCACTCTCTCCTTTAAGAGGCTACGATGACCAGCAGCTCGTGTTGTTTACACTGATACAATGGAGAAGTTACTCTTCAAGCCTTGCTTCAAGAGGTCTAGAGACCTTGAAGAGAATTAAATATGTAAAGGTTACTTCCACTTTACCAAATGAAACATTTATAACATGTTTGATTTAGCAGTAGAGATTAAAAATGCCTTCTGAGGCCTGCCATGAGATAGAGCAGGGATGGACAACTTTGGCAACCTTAAGAGCTACATTAAGTTCCTCCTCAGAGCCAGGGGCCCAAATTTTAAAAAGAATTTTCTGTTTGCTCCAATAGAAACAAGCTCCCCTTCAACAAAAACACTTCTCCCTGCAAATGTCAGAAATAACTGCAAACAAATGTGTCACACTTTGGAGAATATACTTGGACATCAAGGCTTCCATATTATAATGATGTGCCTGTGTGTCTCAATACAATGCATGGCTACCTTTGGTAACGTTGGGACTTAAATCCAAGATGTCATTACAGCGTATACTGTTTATATATAGACAATTTTTTCTGCAAAGCTAGTTATGGTGGAGATGGTATCTTGTTAAGGTGGCTACCTTTACAATAAAGCACAAGAGGACACACTGCTTTTGTTTAGATTGTATATTGTATTAAAAATTTTAAGAGTTTTACAGAACCAGACAGTCTAAGTATTTCTTAGAAAAATAAAATTATGCTAGTTATCAGAGATGAAAGTGGAAATGTATGATTTAAATGCTTTCATGGCAGATTTGACATGTTTCTTCATGTTTACAATTTATTAATATTTGTATTTGACTTGTGGGTTGCATTGATTGAAGGGAGTGGCATCGTGATGATAACTGCTGGGCACTCATTCTACTAAACATGAAGCTATCTAATAAACTGCAGAATACAAAATGCCCCAGAGAGTGCTGAATTAATGTGTACATTTACTGTAATTGAGGCTCAGTTGTACCTAAAATTCAGTAAACTCTTCAAGTTTTTACACCATGTGCATCATTATTGTGATGCCTTTTAAATAGACATAATTTATCAAGGAACTTTTGTTCTTAATATCCTTATTCATGTCATTAGGACCACCATGAGGAGTCTTAGCTGTACAGAGATTACACTGAAATCTTTTTAGAGGTTGCAATCCCAAGTCTTGTCCAACCACAAGTTTTAATGTTTTAATGTGCACCACTTTTACTTTTAATTTGTACTATTTCATTTTCTACCACTCAGTCTCATTTTGCTAGAATAATACTGAAAGAGGTATTAAATCTTTAAATTGACAGTTCGTATCAGCTTGTGCTTTCACCAGTGTAATTAATCTAAATATTTATCTGCCACAGGTATTTTGTTTGACAATATCAATGCCTCTGAAATGCGTAAGCACAGATCCAGGCCTGGAAATACAGAAACCACATTGAACTCTGCACAAGGTAGTCAAAGTGTGCAGGCAGGCAATGCAGAGAGAAGTTGGCTCGCACTGCGAAGTACATTAGAGGTTGATTGCTAGAGGGACATGAAAGTGATCCTACATATCAAGGCTCCCCTTCTTTTATGACACCACGCTTCCCTCTTAGACTCTTTCCAGTGATCCCACTCAAGAGAGCCATCTCCATACACACTGCTTTAAGAAGCTGAGTAGAGCTTAATGTGATTAGATGAAGATGATTAAACATGCCACTCAAAACGCTCTGATTTATCCAGCTGAACCCAAAGAGAGACAAATGCATACTGTTACGTTGGCCTGAAAACATTTGACGAGATGGTACACATTACAAACTATGTAACCTTATCTTTACTTGTCGTGTACTATCAGATATTTTACTTCAATTTTGTGTCTCTCTGTGACGGTTTCATTTTTTTCATTATTAAATAACATTCAACAAAAAAACAGAACCTTTAAGTCTGCTTGGATGCCTTTTTATTTCAGTGTGTTTCATATTCAGGTCATGACGAAGGAGAGAATGACAAAACACTACTTTGTCTGATGAGCAGTGGTGTATCACTGAGGTTGAGGAGGGAGGAGGCAGGAGGCCCTGCAGGAGCTGCTGAGTCATCATGCTGGCAAAGAGGGAGAGACGAGGGGTGGAATCTGTGTCTGAGCTGGCAGGCTGGCACAGTTACCATGGCACAAATAGCCCGGGCACCGAGAAGAACTGCAGCAAAACTGCAGAGCGAGTGAGGGAAGGAGCAGGCGGAGGAGACTGGGGCAATGCGGAGGAGACTGCTGCGTGCGTGTCCCTGTTCCCGTCCGCGGACCCAGACCCAGACAGCCAGCGAGTCAGCAAGCCATCAGGGACACACAGATGGTTCGCTCCTAGGTGCATGTGGGTGTTAATACAGACCTGAGGGCGAAAAGTCCTCCTCTCTGCAGCAGCCCACATTCATATTCACACTACAGCTCAGCAAATCAACACATTCAGCCTGGTCTGAAAAACAGAATCTGCCCACAGTCAAACACAACACCAGGGATGACTAAAACAAACCTAATGGAAAAAAACACACTTAAATTTAGTGGGTTATAAGCAGAGCTGTCCCCTGCAAGACCGCAGCACTATTTATCAAAAATCCAGAGTGACTTTGCGTTAGTCTCTCAAATCTCTGCATGTTTGTTTTTTTAGCTACAGAGAGGTGCCAGAGCAACAGCAGAGATGGGTGTAAACTTTACAAGCCACAAATTGTTCAATCATTGTTCATAAGGTTTTCATCTGCAGCCAAATTATCTGCTGAGGTCTCATCTTCTTCAAATAAAACCAACCCAGAGACTAATACAAGCTAAATACTGGCTGGAGCATACTCACGTAAAACGTATACTCAAGTGTTTGCCTGCTGTTCTTATGGGTTTAGGGACAGAGTTATCAAACTTTAACTCACTAGCTGACTGTGTCTTTCAACAAGGATGACTTATCAGACTAAAAACTACAATTACATAACTTCTGACACCAATAAGTATCAGCCATGTTGTGTTTAGTCCAGATGATAACCTATGTTCTCCAAAACTCGGAAGCCAGGAGATAAAAATCTCAATACTTAAGGCTGATATAGGTTTCTTTTTGGAATAAAAAAACATTGCTACAAGATGAAACACACCTTGATTTCATATGACCCAGGCATGGAGGTTAACTTTTTAGCCCACCTTTCACAGTGGCAGGTGGTTTAAAGAGTCTTACCAGCCACTTGTTTCTGTGCTTGCCACTTAAATAAAACCTGCAGCACTCTGTCATGCCACATAATGACGGCTTTCAGTATTCATGTAGCTGTGCTTCTCTGCTTCCTTACATAGTATCTCTTACTTCACACTTGTGTTATCTTGCTGCTGCTGAATACAAATCATTTCCTGAGGTGGCTAAAAAAATGAAGCATTCAACAACTTTTAAACTACGTGGTTTTAATGGGAAGACCTCATGTTTTCCATTCTTCAGTGGCTTTTTTTAATTAGTAAATTATGTAGGTTGATTAAAGGAATTATTAGTATGGAAGCAGTTATAAGCAGTGATTCTTCATCTGTAAGAAAAAACTGAGTTTACAGTTGCTACTTTGACAACGAGCAACAGCCACTCCCACCCCCTTTTTTTAAATCAACTTTTCTTAAATCAAAGCAGCACACCATTTTTCACATAGGGTCATGTAGGTTTGGAAAGCTTTTTTCCTTCAATAAATAAAATCATTATTTAAAAACTGCATTTTGTATTTACTCAGGTTATCTTTGTCTAATGTTAAAATTTGTGTGATGATCTGAAACATTTAAGTGTGACAAATATGCAAAAAGATAAGAAATCAGGAAGGAGGCAAATACTTTTTCATGGCAATGTATGCCTGCTCTGATACAAGGAGGATGTAAAGCCCATATGCAGCAAAAACAAAAAAAAACAAGTAGACAAAGGGAATTAAACATTAATGTTTCTTTCAAAATGTACCGCTACTTTTGTTCAATTTTCAGTGTGGATGGTAAGTTCAGCAAATTTACCATAATTTGGCCAGTTAAGGATGCTTATATCCAACACTGATATAAATGCCCAAGAAGAGCTGCTCCATTATTGCAAAAACTGCAATACTGATTATTTTAATAGATAGTGAAGTCATGGTTTTAAAACACAAAAGTCATGCTTTAATTTTAACCTTTATGCTTTTGACACTATCATTGTAACGTTAAAGAATGGCCAATACGTGGAAATATAATTGCAGAAATATACCTCAAAATAATGATAAAAATGATAATGGAAAAAGAAAAAAAAATGTTCAACTTGTCATGAGGCATAGTAATTTTTTAATCTTAATGACTCGATGCTCATAATTGTGGAAGGCAATAACTATAACCTCTTTTGCCCAGCTCTACAACAAACTATGTAGAATAAGACAAACACTTTACTCCTTATGTCCTCACAATAAGCCAACACTTTGCAATAGAACTAGTGAATGTCACACACCCATATCTATCTAAAAAAATACGACCACGGTCCCTGAAAATTTCTGTCATCTTTAAATAACCCAGTGGTGAACCATTTTTACCCCTGCACACTGTGTGATATCAGCAATCTTGTAAGTTTATTGCATGCCACATGCTGTAAGGAGGAATCTAATAAAATATTGCCCCACAGCTGTGCCAGGCTGCACGATGTCAACTCTGAAGCGTCATAAATCTCCGATTGAATGTAGTCCAGAAAAAAGCACTTTGATAAGACAACTTTGGAACATGCCCACCAAAGCTTTTTAAATGATGACAAAAATGTGAACATATGTCGTTTTAAGTCATCAACCTAATATAGAAGCATATATGGGTGCATATGCCGGATATAGCTTTATATTCTGCAGATATTTAGAGAGACGTGGTAATTAAGACTAGAGCTGGGAAGTTAACTGAGTTTTACTCTCAATTACAATTAGTGCCTTACACAATTGTGATAAATGAGTAATTAATATTAAAAGGTTAATGTACCATGACATGTTGAACTTATTTTTCTTTTTACATCATCATTGCTAGCATTATTTTCGGGGTATTTGTAATTTTCCATGAACATTTCTATTTATTGACTGTTTCTGAGTGTCCAAAATGATAGTGTCAAAAGCATATATGTTCAAGGCAGGAGATGCATGTTTTAAAATCAATGATTAACCATGTTTCATAATCGAGATCTCAGTATCAATTAAAATTATGTCTATAATGATTTTTATCCTAATCGAGTAGCCCTACTTGAGACTTGGGGAACATTCTCTTAACATTTAGTTGAATATTTATGAGATAAATTAAAATAAACATAATCTCCTTTTACCCCAACGAAAGGATAAGCACTCACAAAGATATAATCTGCTGACCAGTTATAATATTTTATCTAACACATGACCCTCAGCTACCACCACAATGCCCATTCAAAAGTCCCAATCTCCATACATGCAAGCACCAGGGAGTAAAAACGCCAGAGCTACCTCCTCTATCACAAGGCTCATCCCTGGCTCTCTCTTACCGAAGTATACACACTGACGGGCATTAGGGGCCAGTGCATCATCAGGGTTGTCAAGTGCTTTGTCCAAAAAGTCCCACAACACCTCAAGAAAGCTGGACAGTGAGCTCTGGTGTCACCTTTAACAGACCTTGGCTGCATACATGCAAGCTCTGGGTAGTGACAATGCTAAAACTATCTATCCTTGCCCTTGGCCCTTAATTTCACCACACACAAGGTAACTGTTCCAACATTGTGCATAAAAGACTACAACAAGAACACAAGGGACAAGAGAAACAGAAAAGTCTGAAAATAGGGCCAAACAAGAGAGCAGAGGAAGCAGAGCCAAGGCGAGGGACCCATGTAAAAAAAATCAGATAGGTAGAATATTCAACATGGAAATAAACCACCTCCTGTTGTCAGCTAAGTCATATAATATGGCTTCCAAAGCTCTCTTTCTCACTACTTGCAACTGTCTCTGGGGGAAAAAAACTTGTCTCCACACTGTGACAAATACCCATAGACTGAGAGACACCAACATTTCTACCTAAGGTCCTTCATTGCTGTTGTTGTGTTGGTCATCATGGCAGTTTCACGCTGCCACTCTCATGCCTACATTCTATGTCGACCAGATTAACAACTGAGGCATCTATTACCACAGCCAAGTTGAGCTGATAAAATATATGAAAGAGAACAATTACATGGTTCTAACTTGCCAATATTACTTCACAGAGACAAAGCTCAACAGACACTTTTTGGAGAGATGCACAGATGCTTCAGTTTGATAATGGTATTAGCTAATATCTGCCCTTTTTACAAACATCAGTCATGAGCAAACAAATGTGAGATGAACAGATATCAGTTGCAGGTGTTGAACTGTTGTGCCATATCAAATAAATGCTGGCATCAAGCACAGCTAATGCCGATTCAGAGAACATTGTACTTTTTGGGCAGAAGAAATGACCTGAAGTACAAACTGAGAAGAAACATTGGCACTGTGGGAGAATTACACCAAATGAAGTATTAAAAACTTCAGGGCAGTATCTGCTAAATTGTTATCTTGAATATCTGCATTGGTGTTAGCCCTGATTCATCCAGCGTATTTCTTTTTATTTCAAACACAATCATATTTTGGGAAATTCTTCCTTTTGGTAAAATGGGCGATACAGTAGATTAAGGACATCTATTTAAACTTAGTTTTGTCTGTGGTCTTGTCATTCTATTCAAATATACTGCTCTAAAACACTTGGTAAAATGGGGAACATATTTCACAAAAAGGTTAGGGAAGGATCCCATGTCTCCAAGTTGGAATGTTGACAATGCTGCTAATAAAAGGTTATAAAACATTCTTACTTTTCTTGACAGAGCATATTTTTGCCATGGATTAGTAATTAAACCCTTCTGCAAATGGATGGTGTTGGAGATGGTAACTCTGGAGTATCTCACAAGAACTCTACACACAAAATCAGATAAGTTTTACAAACTGTGACAACCTTACTCGGGCTATCTTGGGCCAAACTTCTCTGGTCGATCTTAAAAACCTTGAGTATTGATGAACACTGTCCTCAAACCTGTTTCCTTTGTAATATTGCCTATCTGAGCTGTTGCCTTTTAGTTTTGTTTGATTTTGTTTATGGGTTGTTTCATTCTTTTATTATGGCTTATATGATTGTCTTTTTTTTTTGGAAAACCTGAAAGTCCAATAATCACACTAAGGAATGGGAATTGACAAGAGTTTATTGAGTCAATGGCATT
Organism: Cetoscarus ocellatus; assembly: GCA_037902135.1. Classification (NCBI taxonomy): domain Eukaryota; kingdom Metazoa; phylum Chordata; class Actinopteri; order Labriformes; family Labridae; genus Cetoscarus; species Cetoscarus ocellatus. Next base: position 360,127 of record JBAMNC010000681.1, read on the forward strand.
AACAATTCTGCCTATCAATACAATTCTTTCACAATTCTCTTATCAATTTCTACTGATTTTCTGTGTGGATAAAAGTTGTCCTACAGAGGTTTTTAATGGCAACAATGTCAAAAAGGTCACTGATATTCAACGTTGTGCTGCAATAATGTATTCCAATTTTTGTGTTTTCACCCACAAATGTTGTGTAATTAGTATCATTTTGTAGAAAATTAACTAACAATTTGCAATTAGCAATTCTGTCCAAAGTCTGACCCCTGCGATGATTTTTTATTTCTTTGTTATATTTCTGCTGACTGCCTCTGTTGAGAGCATGACATTCTTTAATCGCAAGGCATGCAGCACAAAGTGGAAGGAATTGATAAGTAAAAAGACAACTGATATTGATTCTTTTAGGGAGTTATCAATTCTCAACTGGAATTGGTTTTCGATTCCCATCCCTCATCACACTGACACAAAAAAAGTCACTTTTGTTTTGGATGCAGTATTTCAATGTTTGAAAGTGTTGTGGCCTTGTGTAGTGTAACAGTGAAGCGTTGACCCATCCCAATACCCTTGAACCATACTCTAGGTTTTTGAGTGAAGACTTTCAATCTGCTTTGTACACAGCTAGACAAACTTGCCTTCAGAAGTACACCCTCAAAGCCAAGTACTTCGTCTTGGGAGGAAAAGGGACTTCTGTAATCTATTGAAGCACCTGAAATCTGTGCCCAACCAGATCACGCAGGACTTGGATATTTCACTCTCACCCTACTACCTTTCATAATATGCGGAATTTAACCAAAATCAAATGGTCCTTGTCCATGTTTAACTTCTACTCGAACAGTTGCTGTTTGGGGTCAAAAACATAGCAGGTTTTTGTTCCATGGATACAGTGTAATCCTGGGTGTGTGCATACACACAAACAGTGTGTTCTGCAAGGATCAAATGTAATCACAGACAATAGTAACCTTGTCTTCCTCCTGTTGTCCCACCCTTCCTTTCACCTCTGCACCAAAAACACCAATCTGACACTCAGAACATAGTCATAATTGCTTTTTTTCCTGATGAAATTTAAAGACATTGCTGTTTTTTGGGAAAGACAAAAACAACTACAAAACTGAGATAGAGAGACCAAACGAACACTCACAACATAGCCTGCACAAAAGACCCAAAACTGAGGCAAAAACGCTGAAATGTCAAAACAGCAATAGACTTTTTTGTTGTCTTCTGAGGTTTACTTGAAGTTTTCTTGAGGCTTTCTGGTATTTGAAGTCTTGGGGGACACAGCTTGAAAGGTTTAACAACTCTGTGAAGACACTGTTAACAAGTCCTCTACGCACTGGTCACCATAGCAATTAGACATCCATTTTCTCACGGCCATCAAAACATCTGAAACAGCCAGTTCAAACATGGCCCTAATGTTGGCTGTGTTTGCTAACAGAGGAATGCACAAACACTCTCCTCTCCAAATGAGCATCTCACAAAGTTCACTGGACCAAAGCAATACCCTTTTCTCAAAGGACAACTTGATTTGTGGCATGCTACACCTTTTAAACACATTTTTTCTTCTTGAGAAACAATTAAAAGATGCATACAGAGAAAAAAGCTTGTGCACACAGCTGCTCAAAGCTCAGGGAGAGTTTCATTCAGAGGACAGAGACTCAGCAAAATGAGTCAGATGGCTAATATGATGCTAACCCTTGCTGTGTGACCCACAAATGTCGACCAAACCATTCACTACAGTGACAATAATCACCCGGCTAACAGCTCACAACAGAACAATGAATGTGTATGCAGGACAACAGACAGGGTCGTTACATCCTGCTGCTGGTGGAGACTTTACTGCTGGGAGTTTTCAGGACATCAAGACTCACTTGGAGTGAGTTCAATTCAAAGCGTCTGTGGTTAGTTTAATTGTTGTATTAAACTAACCACAGACGCAGCAACAAGATTGTTTTCTGTACAGTTATTCTAGAAGTGTCTGATACATCTGCCATAGGGTTGGTGATAGATGAGGTCCTGTTGGGTCATTTATTCTCACACAAGTGGAAAACTGCCCTCTCTCTCTCAATATTAACAAATCCTTGAAAATACTGCTGGATCCACATATGTTTTCAGATTGCTACAACAATCTAATCACTTCTCCTTTGTGCAATGATCAACATTCCCTGAAAATTCTATCGAATTCTGCTGAGAAGCTACTTAGTTATTAGGAAAAAATGTGGAAAACTACCCTCTCTTGCAATGTTTGATTCTTTAAAAACAGCTCTTCTTTGTGCAATGACCAACATTCCCACAAAATGTCATCAAAAACTCTACAGAAATGTTTGAGAAATCCTGTTAACAAACTAACAAAACACTAGCAAAAGTGTTACCTTCTTGACAGAGGTAATAAAGAAATCACTTCCTTCACATTAACACAGACCAGCCAGGGAATAACAGGGGATCATCAAGAGTGACAAAAAAACAGAAGTTCTACATTGGAGTTCTAGGTATGTTAAAAACGTTTAATTTAGAGGCTTTCTATTTTTCATGCTCTAGTTTACAGAAACTAAAACATGCAAGCCAAAACACTGATAGGTTTCATGTGGCGTCAGAAATTCGTGGGATGGCTCCGTAAAGGGTTTGATCCACACCCATCTGCTTTACACTACAGAATAGTTGACAGCCTTGGTTGCTAGCTACATGTTAAAACCAGGTCTACTACTATTATTTTCAATGAAAAACATTTATTTTGCAATTGGATGAACTGAGAACTGGGAAGATAAGCCCAAATTTACTTTAACAGAGGCCCATCTCAGAGAGGAGCAAATGGTGGATTAATGCTGCCACTCCACTGTGTCTGTAAGTTGCAAAAGACCTTTTCCTGTCATGATTTTTGAGTTTACTTGATCAGGATACTACTATCTTTGATAAAACGACTTCCCTAAAAAGCTGACTGAAATGAACAGGTGACAGCAATCCTGATACTATCAACAATGTCATTTATGAGCTACTGTGATTACTGAGGATTTGATGATGAAATAAGTTTCCAAACAGCAGAATTAATGATACAACACATGGAAAATACACTGAAACAGCTCATTTATCTACAGATTTTTATCCTTGCAGTGTTGTAAGGAAAAAGGATTCCCTAATACTACAGTATGTAAACTAGAAAGAGAGCGCAAACCTCTGCCAAGGTAGCTCACATATTGCTGTAACATCTATAAGCAATAGTTCCATAATAAAGTTACCATCATGATATGATTCCTTGACCCTGAAAACCCACACATAGCACTCAGAACCATGTTGATGTCATTATTAGTTAAACAGTTATTGAGCTAAATCGATCTTTCACTAATGGTGGTTATCTGGATCATCATCAAAATCTAATCATTTTTAAGTTGAGCCATTACCAACATCTCCTGAAAAATTCAGCAAAACCTGTCCAGTACTTTTTGTGTAATCTTGCTAACAAACTAACAAACAGACATACGCTTACAATAACACTAGAAAAGCACTCAGAGAGCGCAGACCTCCGCCAAGCAGCTTCAGTCCACCCCTAACACAAGCTCCCAATGACAAAGTATCCCTCAAAATAAATTCCTGGATCCAAATGCCCACCTGGCACACTACCAAAACAATCCGGATCAGACACAAAATCTAACAATTTGTTCCTTATCCCATTCCACAAGTTTCCTGAAAATTTCATCCAAATCCGTCCATAACTTTTCAAGTTATTTTAAACACAAACAGACAAACAAACCAACGCTGGCAAAAACATAACCTCCTTGGCGGAGGTAAGGCTGAACGATATACTGTTTTTACAACGCAGCTTATGTGCGTGCAGTTGCAACAGTACTGTAGAACATACTTGTGAAACGTAGAGGCCACAGATGAGGCTTTCACAGATATATTGGTGGTGTTTTTCAAGCCTTACTTTTATTCTTTTTTATTTAAAAAAAGACTCATTGTATACATCTTTAGTGAACATCTAAACGAAGAGCATTCGTTGTAGTGCTCATACAGAATTTAGTTTGTTACACATAATAAGAAACTCTTTTCTGTTAAAGCTTTTGTCAAACATCACAATGTATATTACAGAAGGAGAAACTATTACATATCATATTTTCCTGATTATTGTTCAGCCATAATGTAAACATACCTAAAGTGGCTCTTCGGAAAGGACTGTGCTGTTTTTAGTGAATGAAATGGTGACCCAGGCACTGTACTAAGGTGTAAAGGGCCAAAAACATATAGTTTATGTTATTATGTATAATTTCCTGCTGATTTCACATGGTATAAACACGTCAAGTACTGTACAGACAAAAAAATTTAATAAGCAAGTGCTGCAAATCCATGCAGTGGTCAATGCTAGGAGAAGCTTTTTTCGCCATTCAGCTCTTTGCACTGGTCCGAAACGATCAGATATCGATTCATGAAATGTTTCTCTTGTTGCATTTAAAAAAAAATCCTAGAGATTCTGAAACACATATCCCAGCGCTTAAAGGGAGCTGATGACAGAAATTAAATAACTGCGGTGGTCTCTACCATGGAGCAAAAGGCAGAAAAATTAATTAGTTTTAGGTCCTCAAATGTAATTATTTGCATTAATTAAGTCTCAACTATCTTTTACTTCCCTGCCTCTAGTAATGAGAATTATTCAAAGTTGATTTATCCCTCCAGAAAGAAACATTCTTCAGATTAACTTGGTAATTATAATATTTGTCAGTTTATGCCTTAGATTTATCATAAAAAGTACTTCAGCTGTGAGTGGAGTTGTAATACCATAATGTTTAACACTATTAAAAATATCATGTAGAAGTTATCTAAATGATATTAATGCGTCTCTATTTGCATAATTAAAAAAATTAAACACACTGTATTGCTTTATTCTGGCTTAATCTGGAGGATCAGGCTTCAGAAAAATCTATAATTTCCTTGTTGTAGACATTTAAGTACAGCCATAGAAACACATCCTCTCCAGTTTATGACCCAATGACCCCTGAGACAAAACATGAATTATTCGCCATTCGCAGACAGAGTGCCCTCGCAGAGTAAGAGCCTGTTCCTGGGACAGGGAATGAGATCAGAGAGAAGAGGCAGCAACAGAAACAAAGCCATAACTTTCCCCACTAACAGCTGAGCAATAAGACAAGAGCACTGAGGCGAGTGAAGGGCTCATAAAATGTGTATTGCAGACTGTCTTCTGCGCAGTCTGGGGTTAGTGTAGAGAGAGACAGGGAGTGAGAGAGAGGGCACTGCAGATCTATGTGTGTGTGCATCCGAGCAGACAGTGTCTCCCTTCTCTCTGTCTCCACCGGTATCCGTCCACATTTAAAGACAGAAGAAGAGAAATCAATATGTCTGTGCAGTGCCACTAGAAGAACAAGACAATGAAGACGGAAAACTGGCACAAGCACAGGCGCTTCTTATCTCATTTTCCTCGCCCCCCGTCTCTAACTTCCCATGTCATGCTGAGACTGCAGTGCCCGCAAGTCCCAGACAGCTCCTCTCATCAGAATATGTTTGGGCTACATAAGGCTGATGATTATTAAAAGGCTTGTGGACTTTTTTTTTTTTTTTTTTTTTACTAAAAATAACACTGCAGACTGAGGACCCCTTTTCTGTGCAGAGCTGGACACCAGTACAGAGCAGAAGCAAGTTTCAACCCACATGCTGTATTCCTCGGCAGCCTCATCTCATGCCAGGTTTGCTGCTAGCTAAACTTTCCAGGGAAGATGAGCAAACACAAAGCTTGTTGTGTCTTACACACATGGGACATGCATGGACAAGAAAGCAAGAAGACAGAAGATTGTTATTCTGAATTGGTCCGAATCTTGACCTTTGCCTTGTTTCAGCTGTCCCTTCTCCATCTGTATTCATTTTAAGGTTGGGCAATATAGATAAACAAGAAAAAAGGGTAATGAAATATAATTTTTATCACCATATTAGAGTTGGATGTTATCCCATCTTCATGGGGGAGATACATATCCTTAAATTACATCACCAGGGGGAGATATAAGAACAAACTGTTAAAGCACACAGCACACATTTAATGAAAGGTGGAGCAGGTGAGATAGGGTGTATACAGGGATGGATAGATACTTTGTGACTCTGCTAACTCTTCCAAGTATGTTCTACGTCAACTAAAAAACAACAGATAAATTCATTGCATCAGTAAGCAGGCCTCGAAGTGGGCCTGAGTGATATATCTGATATATCTAATGATTATTTCGATTTCTTAGTTGAAGATTTAAAAGACAAAAAGAAACAAAGTTCTTTTTAAACAACTTAACGTGCAACTAGGCGACTAAGTGACTTATTATGCCTTCCCTGGGATTATTGCTCTTAAGGCTGGAAAATACAACCTTAAAAGAAAACTACAACACTCAATTTCTGCTGTCCACACAGAGACGAACTGAGGCATGTCCACACAAGTTTTTAATTGTGGAAAGTGTTTCATCCACACATAAATCTGAAAACGCTGGCCTTGTGTTTGGATATTTTCAGAAATGATGATGTCTTAGCCTCATCTCTCCCTTACACCGCATAAGTGAATCCTTACAACAGAAACAATGGCAGAAAACAGTGTTGTGTTCGTGCTGCAGAAGCTACTGAGCCTGCCGTGTCTCTTACAGCAAAATCTGCTACTCCTCTACAACCACCGTGAGCAACAAGAGGACACGGAGAACTGCATATGCCACTTTTGGTTTACATTTCTTATGATGTATCTGCCTTGCTCCATGTCTTCTTCTCTGGTTTTGGTGTCTGTCTGCTCAAGCACTGCAGCGCCACTTACAGGCCTGGCATATGTACTATGTAAATGTTTTGTCTCTGTGTGGACAGGGCCTAAACTTAATTTTCAATTTAAAATGCATGCAGTGATTTTGTTGTATAAGGTACATTATGAGGTTAGGCATGCTTGTCTACATTGCCCTGATAAGCGGCACTATTTTCACAATACATTAATAGTGAATTCTCCCATCCATTTTCATGGATTATTTCTATCTTCAACTATACCACAATTTACAAATTGTTATGTGCCTGTGTTAAATAGAAACATTAGAATGGGTTTTAACTGGGAGTCAAAGTAAAGTGACAGAGTGAGTCAAAATCTTCTGCAACAAAAGAAAATTTCAATAAATCCAAATTTTAATTGTGGTGAAATCCCACTTTTACTGGGATCATTTTAAGAGTATAATCATGCTATTGTGACATCTTTTAGATTTTTTGTATCAAGAACATATTTTACATTTATATTGTGTATCGCCTTCCAGCTTAAGATTTTCGGTACACGTTGTCCAGCCCTAATTCTCAACTCACACACGCACTATCCCCTCTTCCTCCCTTCCTTTATTCCCTCGTTTTCTTCTTCCCCCACCCACATAAGAGCGACGAGCCTCAGACTCGTCTTGCTCAGACTTGAAGCAGTCTATCTTGGTCTCATAACTGTGCCTCTCTTGTTAATGACAGACTGTGTAACCTGATTCCACACACACACACATCATCCCTCCCCCAGCCCTAAAATCCTCTCTCAGGGTTTTTTGGGAGCTTGCATATTGTTCCAACCCCAAACTGCCAGCTGCTTCTGACAGCCAAATTACTGCATACATAGACATGATTGCTATCAGAGGCCCCCAACCCCAGCTAACCCCCACCCATCCTCACACTCGTCTCATTCTTACTTAAAGCGCTAAGACCTCCATTGGTAAATTATACACTTAATGTCCACTGACACATCAGAGAATTGACGTCTGCAGCCTGAAAGTCAAAAAGTAGAAGTAAAAAGTTGAATGAGAACTGCGTGGGAGAGGCAAAACTTTGAGATTAGGATCAAAGGCTCTTATTTCAAAAAGTTTGTTCAAAGCAGAGCGGCTGCATCTCGTGATTATTTTCAGCATCAGTTAATCTGATGAAAAAGTTTCTGTTTTGATTAGGCAGCAAGTCTGCAAAATGAAAAAGTTTTTAGAAAATGGCAGTTTCTAGAGAACAAGCTGAAGGAGTCTGCTTTGTGAAATGTTCAAAACATGAAGGCACCAAGTCTATAAGATCTTTAACATTTCAGGAATTAGATCTCAGGTTAGCTTTTTCTTCATGTACAGCTTAAAGCTCATGTTAGGGGTTTTAACTGATCACAGAGCAAACAGAAATAAAATGTTTCTACATTTGACAGCCAATTCTTTCAGTAGTGTCCATAAGGTCATTTAAAGCTGAGTGGGCTTTTTGTTTGCCTTTAGCTGTGGAAATATCAACAATAAAACATAATTAAAAAAAACAAGCACACCTACATATCAATAAAATAAAAAAATCCAGTCATTAGTCTTTTGCTCATCAGTTCATTCCACTTAATTCTGCAAATAAAGGATGTCATCAGAGGCATTGAACATCAGGGGTGTCATGTGTTTGACATTGCTTCCCATGGAAACAAAAATCAACAGGAGTCTATAAAGGAATCGTCAAAGAATCAAATGTGCAAATGGCATTGGTATCGATAAACTTTACCAATTCCCATCCATAATCATGTCCTTACACTGGCAGCTGCTGTAAATATGGAGTTGTTCACTCAGATCAACTTTCCTTCACCCTTATTGTTCACCATGTGCATACATGACATCCTGCCTCTTCTTGATTTTGAATGGCTTGTGAGGTAGAAGTGACATTAACAAGAGCTTAGCCATCTTAAAATCTGAACTGTTTTCAACTGAGAGGCTGTGAGCTCTGTGACAAAAAGCAGCTGACACTGAGGGCATTTTTCTGCTCAAACACTGAGCATTCAAAACACTGGACTAAATTGACTTTACACTGAAAAAGAGCTCTGACAGTGCAAACATGGTGGCTGAGGACCCTGGCCCTAATACTATGAAAACAGTTACTAACAGCTGTTAGTAGGACAGCAGGAATATCTCCTAAATAGAATGATTAAAAATCAACTATGAATACATGATTACATGAAAACATTTTTTTGTGATATAATAGACTATTAAAGATCAGATCTGTTGTTCTGAACACTATTAACATCTATATAGGCCACAGTCTGTAAAGAAAAAAACGGAAACAACTTCGTTCAGAAAGGATGCCATAACTGTCACAACTTTGTTTCCCAACAGGAGCTTTAAGGTTTGGCATGATTAAATCATTAATCAACAGAAACTGTGGTGTAAATGAAACAACTTATTATGTTGATATCAGGTAGGATAGCACCATCATCTTTTGCTAAAGGGAACAATAAATTAGAAATACATAAATCTTTTTACTGTTTTCTTAAATACACGGACCAAATAATCAATAAGAAAGAGGAAAGAATTAGCATAACAGTCTGCTATCAACCTTATCAAAAGTTACAGACATAGACTTGATGAGTTTACTATTAACACAGAGACTTGCTGACTATCTTTATTGAATCTTTGATTTATTGAGTAACAAATGGTTGTCAATTTGTGTCCTCACTTGATTTATGCAAAGTATTGGCAGTAGGGTTAACAGGCATTACAACATTAATCCTGTCAAATAACATAAATCTAGTACATACAGTGTAGAGCTTAATGGAAATTATTCTAAAAACATTATGACGGTAACGTTGGTACAGGGGGTAAAATATATTATTGCGGTAATATTGTGCGACTTGCTGATCCAAAACACTGATTAATAAAACCTTTATAAAAGTGTAATTGATTTGTCGATCCCACTAACTTCATCAGTACTTCACACTTCAGGGGTCAAAAATAAAATGATAGAGGGCGACATGAGCAGAGTATGCAAATGTTAAACAGTACAACAACTCTGCAGTAAATTAAACAAATATGTTTCAGGATGTAGATGGATTTTTTTTTGTTTTTCAGATATCAGTATTTATTATTACATGACTAAGAAAAGGTATATTGAATTTGGAAGAATTTCTGATTCAAGTTATCATTGAGCGGCAACAGTTGGGCAAAAAAAGGCAAAGGGTAAATCAGGATATTATCTTTGCCATGCCACATTGTTTCATATCTTATGGTAAGTTATCCTGTATGGATGCATGAAATTATTGGTATAGTATCAATATAGGTGGATCATTGATTAAAAGGTTGAATATCAAAATCTGCAGATCTGAACATTCTGCTGATATTTACTAACTATAGGGATAGCAATCGAAAACAAATTCTAGTTGGGAATTTATAAGTCCCTCGTGGACTTATAAATCAATTCTCTGATCAATTATTTCCACTTTGTTCTGCATGCCTTTGCAAATCAAGATTGTTACAGTCTCATTAGAGGCAGTCAGCATAAATGATAAAGAACTCAAAAACGCATGGCAGAAAAATGGTCAAAGTTAGTTCTTCATTTTTGACAAAAAGACCCTTACTGTAAAACTTTCAGTAAGTGAAAACACCAGTGACTTGCAGAAGCATTTATTGAAGAAACATAGAACTGAATATCAGGATTGTCATGTGTCTGCATTGTTGCCACTGAAAACCTTTGTTGGCCAAATTTTCGGACATAGAAAATCGACAAGGAACCAGGTAAACAAATCAGGAGACAAAACGCAAATCATTACAGAATTGAACCAGTGAGCAGAATCGTTAATGGCATTGGTATCAATAAAGCCTTATCAATTTCCATCCCTAACTATATATCCGCAATACATAACCCTTATATCAGCTGGATGTTTACCATAAAGCCTTGCCTTATTTGTGTTGTGCAGTTATTGTCAAAAGTGTGGAAAACTGCCCTATCTCCCCCTGTTAATAAATCCTTTTAAAAAATTCCTGGATCCACATCCTGGTTGGGATCACAACCAAAATTGTCACACTTCTTCCTTGTGCCATGACCAACATTCTCGGCAAATATCAGGGAAATCTGTTGAGAACTTACTGAGTTATTATCAAAAAATCCAACATCCTGCATCCCTATCATCCTGCATTTCCTGCCCTTAACTGTTACGCTTGAATTTTAAAATTAAGACGGGTAACTGCCAAACTAGTTAAGTTAGCACACAATGCATTTTAAACAAAGACGTCATGTGGCCTAGAGTCAAATAACACCAATACTGTTGAAGCATTAAGGGTCAATCACAATAGAGCCTGAGAGCAGAATCAGTTGTGTCAAATCTGAGCCCAGACTGTCTGACGTCTTTTTATCTGGCCACTATCAGCCAGACTCCACGACACAAGCCCCCCCAGAGAACAACAGGCGCCCACCAAGAGGGTCTAGCCTCAGTGACTGGTCAGCTATGAGGTTACAGCCTCCAGATCGACAACAACCGTAAATCAAGAGACTCAGACTTGTAGGGCCATTAATGTTTAAATTCATCTTAAGTGGCTAATTCATATTGATTAAACAGACACCAGCCTCAGTGGTCAGACTGTAAACATACATTAAACTGTGGTCAACTGAATGCATCGTAATTAAGAAGAGCTTGACTTGGCTGCATTCAATAAGCACAAGAATGCTGCAGGAAAAACAAATGCACAATCAAGTGCTCCCCAGACATTCAGGCTAGGAGAGAAGAAAATCCTGATTAGTATGTGGGAATGTAATTTAGTTTAGAGGAAGGATCCAGGCACGGAGGAGAGTTGATTCTGAGGAGCAACACTTCAGTGTGAGACATCCCCATTCACACTTGCTTTAATCTGCACAATTAGCTCTGAATGTTTTCAGCTCCAGTCGACACCTCTGTAATGAAGTTTGCACCTTACTGGCTTTACATTTAACTCACCTCAACCTTCCTGTTTGGTCTGAATGGAAGAAAGGAAAACTAAATGATTAAGTATTTTTATCTGTGTAAATCACTTCACATAACCCTATACAAAGATTAGCTTTTATGTGATGTTGCCTTCTTCTTTCTTTTCATTATCTTTCTGTCTTTCTGCTCCTTAAATCGTATTCATCAGCAGTGTGTGCAATAAAGTCATACAAAGAACAAAGCATGCTTTTCTTGAAACTTAACTCAACATTCAGGTGAGCTACATGTTAAGAATCTATTGCAAATGGGGTAGTGTGAAACAACCCCTACTCTGGAGTGTAGGAGTAAAGGATATTACTAACAGATAAAGAAAGCAGGATGATCTTGGAAGAATCCATTAATTCTTTTTATTACATTAAGAGTCACACTTAAACCTGTGTACCTATGGGAGGTGCATACTTAAGGATGTCTGTTTTGTGCATGTATGTGATGATAATGTATTCTTCAAATACCTGGCAAATATTCTTAGGTGGTTGTAAATACACCAGGGTGGCCCACCCTAAATTTGTCCATGTCTGGGAACACTGAGATACCAGAATGTTTAATTCTCTCATGAGAGGGAAAGAGATATGAGAGAGCGCACATGCATATGAACGGAAAAATTTAATGCTCACTGTACAGTCTTCACCATTATTTCTGTAGCATATTTTAAAACATCCCGACATGTTTTTGATATTGTCAATTTGGCAAAGTGAAATCCTTTACCTATTTTTTTCCTCTAGGTCAGGGGTGTCCAAACAATGGCGCGGGGGCCAACTGCGGCCCGCATCCCACTTCTATTTGGCCCTCAACAAGTAAAAAAATAGCAGAAAATTGGTCCTATAAGAACTTAGAGCTTATGCTTCACCGATGAAAAAAGAAAACTAGGGACAGGTTTTAAAAGCTCATGAATTGCCCTCATGTGCTTAACCTTCTTCCCTCTTTTATGGTCGTATTTGCTAAGAATAATATTATCACCTTCAAGAACCAACAATCATAAAGTCTGGCAGTTTTGTACAGTCTAATCTTGCTTTAGTCTGAATGTGGAGAGAAAACGGTGGATGAATTGTTAGCATCGATTCTCTGTTGAAGGGGCTAAACCTGTGGCAGCCAGGGCCCCTAATACAGGATAGGCAAGCCAAATACCTTTACAATGATTTGCCTTATTACCTTTTTAAGAGTTTTCAACAACTGATCCTGTCTCATCCTACAATGGATCTGTTTTACTCTAATACACTTACGGCAGTTGCATGAAAATGGCTCAGTCATTTTTACATTTCTGGTCCTTGGCAGGACAAGACTGGACACTCCTGCTCTAGGTAAACAAGCACCTTCCTTCAATAAAATAAGTCTAATATCATGAATTTTAATGTGCAACAGCCCACTCTGAACACTTACATCTTCTCTTGTCTGGTTAACGAAAAGCAAAACATACTTTTTATCAGTGCTTGAGCTGTAAAAGAAAGACACGTTTTCAACTAGTTGTCTTTTTTAGGCAAGGAATGAAATGGTCAACAATTATGTTCAATGTTAAGTTTCCCATCCTGGAAATTTATAACTGGACTTCATGTGAAGCCTGAGTTCATCATGCTGGTCTGATTTTTTTTTATTTGTTAGCGTTTTCTCCGTGTTGTTTTCTTATGGTTTATTCTTGTGTGAACAAATGATTATTAGTGCCGTGTTCTATTAAAAGAGATAAATAGGCTTCAAACAATGGTGCAAACACTGTTTAGCTAAAAATGACGTGATGACCACACCACCATCTACTTTAGTGCTAAAATTGTGAGTTAAAAAATGTTACCTTTTATGTGCCTTGGTACTCGTTTCTTTTTTTTAATTCTATATTTTTAATCGATTTACTCTTTTTACATGATACTTGTATTCTTATTTTAAACAGATGTTTATTATATATACTAAATGTAGCAGCGTGAGCCTTTGAATATCGTAATTTCAATCCTCTGTATGTCTACACATATTGCAGTATTGACAATAAAGCTACCTTGAACCTTGAAAAAAGAGTCAATTTAACTCTTTAAAATGGGGAACTCTCCTGCTTTAAGCATGTTAAATTTAGGCATTTAACATGTTTTATCACTTACATTCAAGGTACGACCAGTCCTCATGAGTCAAATCAAAAATTTACAAACTTTACATGTATCTTACTTAATAACCTCTTATTTTAGAGATCCAAATATTAGACAGTCGGATATGCAGCAAAATGTAGAAATGAAAGTGACATCCCCTGTTAAGTGTTATAAAAGGCCTCTTTCTGATATTAATGTTATTTTAAGACAATTCAGCTATTGGGAGGATGCCTAAGTAGAAGTTTATTGCTATGAAAAACAAAGACAAAATACTTCTTGTAAGTGAAGAGTAAAGACGATGATTTTAGGGGCCCCTATCTGTTATGGGCCCTTAGACTCTTCCTAACTTTTCGCCCCTTTCATGACTGCACCCCCAGTGAACAGCGCTGTGTGTTGGCCTGTGTTTTTGGCTCTCCCCCCTCCTGTGCTGTGATTGTGATGTTAAAAGGAGCTCAGCAGGGGATGATGAGACACACGATCAAGCAGGAACGACCCTCCCAAAGACTGTTTGCATGACAAAAACTCCAAACAAAGTCACATCTAGTCGCGACGTTTCAGAGCCTGATTTGGTTGTGTAACGAGAAAAGTCGCCATGGTTGACCAAAGACGTTTCATTTGGACGATTTGGTCCTGAACGCATCACCATTATCTCCAAAATCAGCGAAATGACGCGGTTCCTCAAAAACACCACACAAGAACTGTCTGATCACTTTTGTAACACATAGGTTCAATTATTTTGCTGAAGAAGCTGAATTAAATATGCCACACTGAGGCCAAGATTTTTGGAAGAAAAGCGGAGGGAGACAGGATTTCTTGGGAGTAGCACGTCACGAAACATTTTCCTACGAGTCAGCTAACTTCTCCACTTCCACCCAAATGTCTGAACCTGTCCAACAAAGCAGGCTGACTCAGTCATGTCACACTAATTAAGCAATTTAAGCATCCTTACCTCAGGGCTTATTTTTCAAAGTGCTTTCCGATGGCTTGGTGTCTTGCGCAGGTCGAACTATTCTGCCATCTCCCGAGAATTCACCGACAATACCCGATTTGTTTCCCAAAGTCTGAGGAGCGGAGCCTACATGACGCCAACATTATCGTCCGTCGCTTCCTCGGTGGTAGAAAAAAGTGTCAATTCAGTCGATGTTCGAGCTTAAAAAGGAAGAAAGATAAAAATACATTTTGTTACGTTGTCCTTCTTCACACATTTGCACTGCCTGGGCTTTGCAACTCGCACTCCACGAAGGAAAAAAAGCCAGGATTGGAGGAGGAAGTTACCTTGCCACAACTCTGTGTAATTAACCAGCGTCAACGTGCGTAAGGGGCTACATGCATTTCCGGTCAGACTTTTCAAAATAAAGCACAGGAGTTTGTGCCTTTCATCTTACTGCCGGAAAAAATACATGTTAAGAACAAGAAGAACGGATATTTGGCAACTGTGATTTATTATTCGAGGGGAAAAAAGCAAAATATATAAATATAGATATAATCAGAATTTACAACACTTATATTAAATGAAAAGTGCTTAACACTCAGGTAACACTTATGCATTTAGTTTGACTCTTCTCTTCTGGTAGGACGACTTAAAGGGGTTCAGAATGAGCTCTTTGTGAACAACTCAGCACTGAGTATGTTGATATTTATTATGTTGTTGATGTCAATGACATGAGGACTTCATGATGATCATGATGATGATGGAGTTTTTGACGTGACTTGATAAAGTTTTCTGTCAAAAACAAAGAAAAATGCAGTTGCTTTCTTGTCTCTTTTGGCCCAAGATTGATACTCATGAAATGGGAAAATGCACAGCCCCCTTCTGTCATTCAGCAGGGGAGAGAAGTTATGATGTGCTTACAGATGGAGAACTTAAGATATAGCCTGCAAGGCTCTCAAATTAGGTACCATAAGACATGGGCATCCGTTATTGAATATGAGGAGAAATTGCCATTTACTGGGATGTGAACTCCAATGTAAGTGTGTTTTGCACGCCACTGTTCAGCACAACTTTGTATTGTTACCTGATATACTTGACACTCTTATTCATGCAGTTTTTATATATCTGTATGAAACTGAAAACATATAAGTAAAGTTTTCAAAAAAACAAACAAAGAAAAACCCAGAAAAAAGGCACTGCCTCCACATTACATGGTAACACCTGTGTACAAACGCACTTGAAGCAGTTTGTTGCATTCACTGAGGTTTCCTCCAGTTAAGATTCTTGATTATGTTATACTTACTCAGATGTACGTCACTTTGTACAAAAGCGTCTTCTAAATGACACTGTAACATTGTAAACACAAAATTTAGGCCAGTTTCAGCTCCTTATCAAATGCAAGGATCAGAGTATTAACTGGTTATTTAGGTGCATTTTTCCTAACTTACTTCAACGAATCAAACATATGTTTGTATGTATGCATATTCTTATACACCTTTTTTCATCAATTACAATTGTACAAGGGCCATTTTTTTTTTTTTTTTTTTGCTTTAAGCATGTTGAAGGAGGAGGATCTCAAAAGCAATGAAGTCTAACTAAAACTTTTTTTCAATTGTGATGTATTTCTTCACCTTTAGAGGTGAGATCAGCCCCTATTACCTGTAGTACTGCAATGCAACATGGAGCAATTAAGATGTTTTGGCTAATTCTTTCTGGTGCTGTCATGTTTTCCATCACTGGTTTTGACTGTCAATATACTCATTCCCCTTGTCTCTTGTTTTGGGGGATGTGTACATAGACATAGGGATAAAAGAACTAAAAGATGTCCTTAAAAGCAAGACATATTTTCTCCCTTACATTTCCAGAATCTGATGATATTCTGGGGGCCAGATTGGAAGCTTTGGGGGCCTGATGTGGCCCCCGGGCCTCCTGTTAATGATCACTGATATACAGCAAGAATATGGTAGCAGTCCTAAGTCTAATCATCCCTCCGATTGAACTAAAGATAAAACCTTGCAAAGCCGCAGGATTAGCCAGATTCCATGTCTGTCATTGGGCATCTTTAACAGCTTGAACATGGACATAAGGACTGTAAATATGCCACTGACTATATAGAATATACTTTTTTATACTTTTTTAAAATTTTTATTTCTATTTTTTCATTACTGTATTTGATTTGTACTTACCTTATTTTTCAGTATAATGCTTCCTTCTTATACTTCTCTTGTATCCTGCAGCTGCTGTATATTTTGGAATTTCCCCCTGTGGGACTAATAAAGGAATATCTTATCTCATCTTATCTTATCTTATCTTATCTTGAAGCTCAAACGGTCATGCCCGATCAGAAAATGGAAAGACAGAGAATTTAAGGACAAAAAGGCATTAGTAAGAACCTGGTTAAATTGTTCCAAAAGTGAGATGCAACCTGAAGCTCCCGACTTGTTCAAAATGAATGTGACAGACAAACATTCATGTAATCACCCTTCAGTTTTCCTTGAAAGGTTCTGCCCCTCCCAGTAACTTTCTATGGGGTATTTCCAAGATGGATGTCAAATATATCCCATAAACACATGGAAAAAAAATCCATCTAGTGTGTCAGTTTACCAAAATATGCAAGCCATCAAAACTATAATATAAAGATATTCCAGGTTTTTTGGTCTGATGGCAGATTTGTCAGTTTTCTTCATGACTGAGATTTATTGATATTTGAAGCTGACTTACAGGATATATTGAGTGATGAGGGGGACCATATGCCAAAGGGCCAGAATCAGGGACCAAGGTGTCCAGTCATGACAATTAAATTGGAAACAATCAATTGTAAATGGTGCTGAAATAGGTAACTCCTTGAAGAATCCTAAAATAATCATTCCTGATTATTTATCAGTTTTATCAATAACCCTGCAACAATTGTAAACAACATTAGTACCATAGCAGGGTAAATTTTCATAAATCATGTTTAGTCATGAATCAACCTATAATTCAATGCAATGTTTTAATATACTGAAAGATTCAATGAAGCTCTGATGACTTTTACAAAATATTAGATTATACTTTTGGTAAATAATATGTGCGTACTTTTCTAATACAGCTGATGCAGGACCTTTAACTGTAGGTACATTTTGGCACTGCTACAAAAGTATCAGATCATCTGAATACTATGAACATCTCTTCAAGTATAAATACCTAAGCACAAAATGCTACAGCTAGGACACATGCTTCATTTGTCTGTGCATTATTTACCATACCATCTTTCTAAGTAGATGACTGTCAGTATATAACGACATAATTGATCTACATGGATTTTTAAAACTGGAGTCTGACGTGAGACACTCAGCAACAGGTCAGGTCCAACTTTAAGGCCTCTAATGTAATCATTTAAAATCATATAAAACTTCATTCAATTTACACAACATTCAACAAAAAAATAAGAGAGTTACATAGTTCTTCCATTTGCTTAGTGGACAAATAAATCTATTAGTAGACTGTTATTTTACTGTTATAAATACAAAATCAAATTTAAATCATGCACAGTAAAATCATTTTTGATGCTATAAGGAGTGCTACAAATATTTTTCAAAGTGGAAAAATCCAAATTATGCCCAGTTAAGTTTCACTTTAAAGTTGAATAAGTTTACTAAAAGGCTGTTACCTGTGCATACATTAAATAGACATTTTTTTCTTTATTAACATCCTGCTCAAATTGTATGCAAATATGTTATTGCAGCAAAGCCGAGGTGAAAGATCTCAATCTGTATCCTAAAGGTAGTTAAGAACTGAGATGTTATGTTGCTCAATAACTACCAACGCACGCTGTCTCCAGCGTTACTGTGTTTTATACTGAAGCAAAAGCTTCTACTTCCGGTCACAGACTCTGATTGACTTGACGTGCGTCGTGATTAAAGGACCATTGCTGTTTCCTTCGCTCTGCGCATGCTCCCGACTCAGCATTTAGTGGGTGAATGGTTCGAGTTCTTGAACATCCATCAGGCGCTTGAAATGACCTGAACAGACCCGGACACAAGACAAAAAAGAGGTCAACTGTCTCTCAGCTTTTAATTTGAGAGGGGTTTTATTATGGGTTTTTTTTTCTTTCTTCAGAGAGCCTTAAGTATCATGTTTTTAATTATAAGAAGAACATGTCTGTGCATGGATTGCTTATTCATTATGGTGAAAAATCTATACTGAAAAATATTCCCACTAACTTAATTGAATTAATAATATAGCAAACCCGGAACAGTGAAAATTACAGCAGGAGATAATACCAGCTACTTCAAAGTTATAAAGAGGAGGATGCTGTACCATCACACTGAAGTTAAAATATCTATTTATTTTAAAAGTCTTGAGTATCATATCATCAAAATAGTGTGAGACATTTGCAACAAGAGAGAGATCTAATTACACAGTAATAACCAGCCCATGTCAGATATTCCTCTCAGACTGAAGCATTAAACAGCCTGTTTAAAGTCACATTAAATTTGCAAAGCAAAATCTTTTTGTAAGGCCCATCCTGGGTAATTAATGAGCCTATCCTAGGCTATTTTAGGACCATTATAACATATCAAATCTAGCCATAAAAAAAAAATGCTTTTGCAATTTTTCTATGGCATTAGACCGTATGTACTTTTTCTATTAACACATATTTGAAGGGTTTGAAAATTGAATTTTATGTGAAAAATCTGATAGACACAGTCTAGCTGCAACACATACCATCCTTTCAGAATTGTTCTCATGTACAAGTAAAAGTGGCATGCTATAAGTCCACTCAAGTTAACGATAAAAGTATGTTGTTCTTAATGTACTCAAAGTACTGACTATCTTGACTTCACTTTCCTATTTTGTGCAAATAGGACAATATAAGGCCTGTCATACACTAAAACAAAAGACCCAAAAATCATGTATCAAGAGCAGCACTGTGCCCCAACATACGCACACACACCTACATACATATGGTTGTTTGTGTGCGTGTTTATTGTGCCCTCTATACATAGAATGACAAATATATGACTGAAGATACCAAAGTCCTTTTGCCATGACACATGCTGAGCTACTTACCTGATTAAAGACTAAATTGTAAATACATCTTTAACAGTTACTGTTATACAGTCATTTACGAAATGTGAACAACCCTTAAGAATACCTTTTTCATATCTGTTTCAGATATTACTTCAGCATTTATTCTAATACCAAACTGTTGCAGTTAAAACTTTGGTAGCAATGGACAACTGTGTCAATTAAAGAAAAGTAGCCAAAAGTACTGAAAAACCGTTCAAGGGTACAAGTTCACTAATAATGGCTTAATCACAGTAAAATTAGTAAATATTATCCTATATTTTCCACCCCTGATAGAAATACAAATTTCATTCAGGAGTGGAAAGTAATGAATTAAAGTTTCTGAAGTTACTGTAATTAAGCATGCTTGTACTTTTTTGAGAAGTTTTTGTAACAGCACTTCTCCTTTAACTTTAGTATATTTTTGGGGAATTGTATATTACTTATTTACTTTTTAAACAGCATCAGTGTAGTGAGTACAAAAATAAAACTAATCTCGAAACAATACTTGAAACTATAATAATACTGGTTTGATCGGCTGCTTATCAGAAAGATGATCAGAATTAGAACTAACTTATTAACCTCCAAGGGGACAGTTGGTTGGTAAAGTTACTCCTATACATAGTTTAGCATTGTAGCAACATTTGAATGAGTGGTAAATAAAATTACAAAGCAGAAAATAGAATAAGTACTACAATAAAACATAAAGTATCAAAAGAGCATGAAAATACTGAAGTATTAAAAATAAGATCAATGTACACTACACACACAGGGTAAAAATATGAACATTAGGAATAGTATTAGGTGTGAATTTAAATACAGTGTTATACACAGGAGATATTTCAATATCAATATCAGTAACATTTAAAGCAACACACATTTACAATGAAGTCTTACTGATGTAATATTTGATATTCAATTTAATATTGAATACTTTATTTGGCATTTTATATTTGGCTTAAATACAGTGTACTTACACACGTGGACAACATTGTTGGTACCCTTCCATTAAAGAAAGAAAAACCCACAATGGTCACTGAAATAACTTGAAACTGACAAAAGTAATAATAAATAAAAATTTACTGAAAACTAACTAATGAAAATCAGACATTGCTTTTGAATTGTGGTTCAGCAGAATCATTTAAAACTGGCCTGGACAAAAATGATGGCACCCCTAGAAAAGACTGAAAATGATTTGACTATAGGGACATGATAAACTAAGGTGTGTCCTGTAATTAGCATCACAGGTGTCTTCAAACTTGTAATCAGTCAGTCTGCCTATTTAAAGGGTGAAAAGTAGTCACTGTGCTGTTTGGTATCGTGGTGTGTACCACACTGAACAAGGACCACAGAAAGATAAGGAGAGAGTTGTCTCAGGAGATTAGAAAGAAAATTATAGACAAACATGTTAAAGGTAAAGGCTATAAGACCATCTCCGAACAGCTCTGGTCACATTAGAGTCACATCAGCTCCATGTTTACAGACGCAAAAATGAAGCATACAAAGAAAAGAACAGTGTACCTACTGTGAAACATGGAGGAGGCTCGGTTATGTTCTGGGGCTGCTTTGCTGCATCTAGCACAGGGTGTCTTGAATCTGTGCAGGGTACAATGAAATCTCAAGACTATCAAGGCATTCTGGAGCCAAATGTGCTGCCCAGTGTCAGAAAGCTTGGTCTCAGCTGCAGGTCATGGGTCCTCCAACAGGATAATGACCCATAACACACAACTAAAAACACCCAAGAATGGCTCAGAACAAAACATTGGACTATTCTGAAGTGGCCTTCTATGAGCCCTGATCTAAATCCTATTGAACATTTGTGGAAGGAGCTGAAACATGCAGTCTGAAGAAGACACCCTTCAAACCTGAGACAGCTGGAGCAGTTTGCTCACGAGGAGTGGGCCAAAATACCTGTGGACAGGTGCAGAAGTCTCACTGAGAGTTACAGAAATCACCTGATTGCAGTGATTGCCTCAAAAGTATGTGCAACAAAATATTAAATTAAGGGTACCATCATTTTTGTCCAGGCCAGTTTCATTAGTTTGTTTTTTAAAATGATTTTGTAGAATCACAATTCAAAAGCGATGCCTGATTTTCAGTAGTTAATTTTCAGTCATTTTTAATTTATTATTACTTTTGTCAGTTTCAAGTTATTTCAGTGACCATTGTGGATTTTTCTTTCTATAACGGAAGGGTACCAACAATTTTGTCCGCATGTGTATATAAAACTATGAATCAAAGTGTACAAAACATGTTTTCACTGACAACTTTAATTTTGAATTTCGTACTTTATTCTTTGCTTATTCTTCATTATTTTGGTCAAATGTTCCCATAAAATAACATTAATATTTTAAAAATTAGGCCCTTTTGAACATTTGCATATGTTTACTTGTTCTGTCTGGGGATTATATATGTATTGTTGGTTTGGTTTCTCTCTGAGGTTTAAATGAAGAATGGTGCCATATATTCTGGCGCTTGCAGAGATTTATTTTTCTATGAATGTTGACTCAAGATTGTAAAATGATGCCACAACTGAAGGTTACAGTTTGCATACTTTCTGAAAAATAAAGATAGCTGGATAAAGACTGACAATTTTGTTTTCAATATTGTCATCTGGCTTTGTAAAGATGGGGCATGCCTGGATAAGCTTTTTGCTTCATTCTGTCCCTTCTCAGGCTGGCTGCGCTGACATTCATGCATGTGTGTTTTTAGTTTGTTTTATGTTATTCAGTGGATATGTGCAGTTGTGTGGTGTACATATGTATAATTTATCTGTATTTTTTTAGAGTTTAAAAAATAAATAAATAAATAAAATGTCAGAAAGTTCTGTAGGCCTATATAGTTTAATTCACCATATGCTTATTTTCTCCACTGTTTGAGTTTTTTGTGTCTTAAAACTGAATAACTTGTTTTTAGTCATTATAAGTAGTCCATTAATAATACATATTTCATTATATGTGTTTATCAGTTTGCTTTACAGATACAGATTGAGAAAGCGTGCAGAGCTGGTTTGGGAAAGGGCCCAATCTGGTCTCGTTTCATGGGACCCTGCTCTACAGTACTGGTGTGCTCTTCCACCTGTGTACAGGTACAGCTCAGTATCGACCTAACCAGCTGTCGTCAGCACTAACTAGCTCACCGATAACTAACTAACCACCTGTAGACTAACCGTAACCCTATCCCCCGCTGCCTCTCCTCGGAGCAGCAGCTGTGCTCCAGGGTCCAGGCCGGGATGAGGAGCCGTTGTCATGGTAACAGACTCCAAACAGAGCCGTTACTCCACAGTCTGCGGGTCGATCCTGTTCTGTCACAATGGACGCAGAGTGAGTAAACATCCAAATATCGAAAAAGAGCACATTGTTATCGTTGTCTTTTCCAGGTATACGTTTTCTGTAACTTAATATCGCCGTCATTTCTAGTGTGTGTTTAAATACGGTTTCTAACGGGGAAGCTAGCTGAGCTAATGCTAGCGGGAGTTGTTAGGTAGTTGGTGCTAATGACAACACACAAAGTTACTGTAAAGAAGTTGACCTTGTACCGGGGTTTGTCTCCATATCTACTAGAAAATCCACAGTTGCCACGATAAACGACCTTCAAACAACACAATCTGGCAAGTACATCAGCTTATCTGTAACTGAACTGAAACTAAGGAGACTTCTCAGCTGGACCCTGTCTGGAGGACGGAGCGGAGCTTATGGGTCAAATCATGACGCGTTCATGTGTTGTAGGAGTTATGAGTGTGAATCTTCTGTCTGCATGTCTCTGTTTGTCATAACCCTGCATGTGTAAAACAGGTCAAAAGGGCATAGATGGACACATTTCCCAGATCCCAGGACTGTCCCCAAACATCAGAAATCCATCAGAGGAAAAGGCCCGAGGAAGACGAGCTGGGGTCTTGGAGAGTGATTCTGACTATATAAAGCTTGCAAAACAAGGAGGGCATAAAGGTAGAGGTATCTATTTAATCTATCACTATATGTGTTACTCTGATTGGTTAAAATATTCTGCTTACATGTTTATCTGTCTTGTTTTTTAAATCCTTGTTTATAGGACTTTTGTGGCATGAGGACACCGTGACTGCTTCACCGAAAACATACAAACCTCCTGACCAGTTCATGGCATCTGGAGCCATCAGTGACCCAGGGTATTGTTAACTTTGTCTTCTCCATCTTTTTCTTCTATTACTGCTCTATTACTGTATCTATTGCTCTTCTATCGCTACTCTATTTCTTATTGTTATTATTCGAGGCAATCTGCTGTGAAGTCACCCAAAGGGAGCCCTGTATTTTAAGATATGTTCACCGTACTGAATTGGCATTAGCATTTCAGTTAAACATGTGTGTTGTTCAAAGAAATGATAGCGTTTAAGGGTGGATGGTAACTAATTGCATTTACTTAAGTCACTGTAACTGAGTTGTTGTTTTGTTATTTTTCTTTTGCATAGTTGTATAAGTTAGAACTTGACTTGTACTTAAAATATGTGGAAAGTATTATTTCATCATAGGGATGCACGATATTATCGGTTTGATATCGGTATCGGCTGATATATTGAAATTTTTGCAGATATTTACAACCATTGTATGGGCCACACATATCGGCTGGAATGTCAGCAAATTACACAAATATTCAATATTGATACACCTTCTCATCACTGCATGGGTACATTTAAAAATCAAGGATTTCATTTTTACAAGAGTTAAAAGCTGTTTTTCTTGTTTTACATCTGTTACTTGCAAAAATATACTGTAAAACTGAAAGAAACAGGTCTATTTTTGTTAAGTACAGAGCTTTAGCTCTTGACCAGAAATATCGATATGGGCAAAAATTAATTAAAAAATATCAGCATATCAGATATTGGCAAAAATCCAACATTGTGCATCCCTATTTCATTTGATTTCATCTGAGAACTGAGTAAAAAAAAATAGAAGAAAGGCTGAACCAGTCAAAGCTGTCCATCAAACAGTGTTGTCACAATACCAAAATGTTGATACTATTATACCTGATATTGAAACAATATGTGAAACCAAAATGATACCAAGACTAAACTTAGTTACCACCACCAAGGAGGTTATGTTTTTGCCAGCATTCGTTTGTTTGTTTGTTTGTTTGTTTGTCTGTGAGCAGGATAATTCAAAAGCTTCTCAACGGACTTTGATGAATTTTTCAGGGAATGTTGGTCATAGGAAAAGGGAGAAGTGAGTAGATTTTGGTTTGATACTAATTCGTATGTGGATCCAGGAATTTTAAAGGATTTGTTGACATTGTGGGATAGGCCAGCTTTCCACATTTTGATAATAACTCGGCTAATAATGTCAGAAATGCTTTGGTGGAGGTTTGTGCTGTCCGTGCATGTCTAGTTTTAAATGCATTGTTAAAAACTACATTTTGTCAATAAGGTGCCAGTTCCAAAACAACCAACCTTTGGGAGCTTCCTTTTTCTGATCAGCATCAAGTAATGAACTTGGAATTAATACTGAGGTTAACATTTTGGTATCATGTCAACATTTGTTGATGGAAAACTTTGTTTAATATTTAATTTTATTATTTTACCCAGTCCTAAGAGGCTGTGACTAATTTAATTTGAATATCTACATTAACTCAGTTAAGTGTGAAAATACAGATTTTTAAAATGTACCCAAAATGCTACTCTCTCACTGTAGTATGAGAAAATGCAATCACCACTGGGTGCAATGCTTTCCACAGGGAACTACCAAAGAACAAAAACTACTGATTTAAAAAAATCTCAAAAGTATAAGTCCTCAAAAAAGCTATTCAATCACAGTAAGCCAAGTAAACATCATAAGTTACTTTCCCCCTTACGAATTTTGTACTGTGGGGCAAATTGCACTCTGTGGGTCCAATTTGTCCTTTAATTTGGCTGCGTATTATTATACCCCATTCTATAATATAATAGTACAAATACCCGAGTACTTTTTCAATGACACAGAAAAAGTCCCGCAAAAAAACACAGCACTTTGAGAACAGTTTTTTAAAATACTTGTTACTTTTGCATGATTTGTTTATGGAGTGCTACTTTAACCTGTACTTGAGTAAGATTTTATGAAAGTAACTGTACTTTTACTTGATTACTGTGTTGTTGTACTCTTTCTTCCCCTGCAAGGCACCTACAGTTTGAGTACATTAAAAATAGAGACTCACATGTGGATTGTCATCGTTGTTCAATGTTTGCTTGATAATGATGTGAAATGTTTGCATTGATATACCGATCGTACTCACCTCTGTCTTCATTACAGCTCCCTATTCTAAACAGTATTTCCATTGACAGCGCATTTTCAAGTTAAAGTAAAACAACTTTAAGGATAACTCTCCAAAAGAAAAAATGTGGAAAGAACTATGCAAATTTGGACATCACTACCTAGAGTGTTACAACAGTAACAGCCTACATTTGTGTCTGTTTTTTTCTTTGAACATATTTATACGTTTTTTTGTAGGGCATACAAACATATATTGAAAATGCTTTTGTGAAAATGTGTTGATTAAAAAAAACAATGTCTTTTAATGCATTGCTCCTTTTTAAGTTTAAAAGTGTGTAGTTTCACCTTTGAAACAACTCACCCTCTGTTAACATTGGACTTCTAATCTGATATAAACAAGATTATAACATATCTTATCATAGGGTTGTTGTTTCAGCCCTTTAACAGGCTTTTTGAGTGCTTTTTAATGGCAAAATGATATAAACTGTGCAGCCACACACAGCCCAAATGATAGTGTTTATCCTTCATTTTATAATCCAGCTATTATTGAGTAAAGGATCATTTCATACCCCCATATTGTTTTTTCTTTCCAGCAGTCTAATTAATGGTGCAGAGAAGAAAAACCCTGGAGCTTTTCAACCGCTACTGCCCCCCTTTGGGACTGACAATATGTCAGCCTGGGAGAGGGATGATAACAGCAGCACTGGCAAAGAGAAGGTAAACACAGAAATGCCCGAGTCATTTTAGAAAGCAATTTAGCTACATGAACCACTAAATTAATAATCGCTTGTATTATTAAAGTCTGACCCGTTCGCGAACAGAGAGAATGTTGTAATATTTATTTTTTAGCTGTTGTATGATCATGGTGAAATAAGAGCACACTGTCAGAGCCTGAATGAAAATATCAGCTTGACTTTATTTCATTGACATAGCTGCCATACCAACCTGAAATTTTGTCTTTCATCCTGCAGAACAACAATGTCCTAAACAGTGAGATGGGGAAGTTGCAGGTATCCAATCAACACTACGAGAGCAGCAGGTTTAGGAGGATGTAAGTCAATGTGGCCACAAGATGGTGCTGTTGTTCATTTTA
This sequence comes from Cetoscarus ocellatus, assembly GCA_037902135.1. NCBI lineage: Eukaryota > Metazoa > Chordata > Actinopteri > Labriformes > Labridae > Cetoscarus > Cetoscarus ocellatus. The sequence goes on from JBAMNC010000681.1 coordinate 387,167, forward strand.
TTAAGCATAGTTAACCAGTGTTGCAGAATGTCATGGGAAAATTTCTCAAAACAGACCTCCAAAAATCATTTTATCGGAGCTTGTTCTTCTTTTAATGTTGGATGATGTAGGTTAAAATAGTTGAACACTCTCAGTTTACATTTATAACTACCAAGTTTACCAAAAAAGAACAAACACAGCTTTTACCAGAATTTATTTTAGCAATATTTATAAATTTAAACCCAAAATGTGTACACTAAAACTCCATTTAATGAACTACACATGATGAAGTCATTTAAAACTACTATTTCGTTGCAACAAACACAACAATTAATGGTTATCCCAAGTTACAGTTGCTTAAACTGTAAGTAAATGGTTATTTACTTACAGTTTATTTTTCTAAGAAACACATTTATAAACAACAGTCAACGACTACGATGGCAGATTTTGTTATGTGTTCCTGATGTTTATAATTTTACCTAAAATGGTTTTGTGGGCTGCACAAAGTGAAAATGAGGGCAACATGTTGACCCTGGGCTATAGGTTTCCTATCCTTGAATTACAGTTTCCATACTTTGCTACTTTTGAACAAGTCCAGGATGTGATTTTCTTCTTAGATTTGTCACCCAAAAATCCACTCATATATTTAATTTAGCCATACCTATAATCCCTTCTTCTTAAATCCAACTCAGAAGGAATGTTGTAGTGTGAACTATCTGTCTTTGAGGGAGATATAGAAACAAGATTTCCAGTTGTGCTCTAATGTGTACTGTGACCACACAGACATGCCTAGACATGTTCTTCACTCTGAAGCCAGCTGTGGGCTGAACAAACAGTTGGCACAGGGAGTGTTCTCTGTCTGGGGGAAGTGGCAAATGCCTCAATAACATCATCAGGGGAAATTATTCCAGTGGACTGTTTTAGCACACATTTTCTGTCGAAAGGAGTAAGCAACAGAGGGAGCAAGGTTTTTCCAATGAGGTTTCTAGACTGGCAATTGACATGAGTTTTTTTTCGATAAAAACATTAGACAGTGTAGTTTTCATATTAGGGGGGCTTTCAGGCTTTTGGAGTACAGAGTTATACATTTTAGTTTTATAACTTAAATACTCTCCTAACTAAGTCAAGTCTATCACAAGCTAGTAGTCCTGTTTGATTAAGATTGATTAACAAATGTTAAAGTCTGACTCACAAGAATTGTCAGATGGTTGCAGGGAGTGTTTTTACTGGTCTTTATTTTTGTATTAATGACTAAGTTGATTAATATATTACATACTTGTTGGCTGGTCATCAAACAAATTCCAGATATGTAATCAAATGCCTATTTCTCAGCTACAGTTGCAAATACGGCCAACTGCAGAGACATTATTACATCTTAAAATAACTGCTTTTAATTCATTAAAATCTCAGTGGTGGGGGTAGGTGTTAGTAAAAGCGAATAACAACAAGCTGCATTTTTCTTTTACGTTTTCTACATAAAAAAAACTTGTGGGATGAAACATTTGTCTCATAATTGACAGCAAGGTGAGTTTTTTTTCTAACTGAGAAGCTGTACTCACATGTACTGAGGTTGTAAAAAAACAAAACTTCCTTTCAATATCAATGGTATCAAAAATATAAAAGCTAACAAACAGATCTAGATTTAGATTTCCAACCAAGGGCTGCAAAAAGTCTATTATTTAATTTAAGGTTTATTATCCTGTTCTTGGAATTTGAAACTATATTGAGGCAAAAAATGTTTGTAACGACTGTCCTCTGTGATATGTTTTTATGCTTTTATTTTCTGTAAGGTGACCTTGGGTGACTTGAAAGGTGCCTCCAAATAAAATGTATTATTATTAGTAGTAGTAGTATTAGTATTAGTATTATTATTTGTCCCGAGCTTACTGCTTTAACAACATTTTAAAAAGGCATCATTGTCAAGCACTGATTAAGAATGCTTTAGTTTATGAAACAAGGTAACCTTTAGGAATATGATGCAAATGTTTGTCAAATGTTTGGTTCATTGTCATGGATCTGCATTTTTTGCTCTGCAGGTGGTCAATGGAAAAAAAGATTGTTTTTCAATTCTGCTTATTACCTAACTTAAACTTTTTGCTGTGGTATCATATTAGGTACCACATATAACATTTCTTTCCTGTTATTGTATGGATGTTTACAAATCTGGTATTGTGACAACCTTATTACGATATGTACAGGAAATATCAGAGGAAAAACACACTGGTTTGTCTACAGGGGGCATCAAATCAAACAGATACTGAAAGTTCCTTTATAGGAGCTGTAATACATAAAAACTGTATATGAGTCTTACATTATGCTTTTGTCACATGCGTTAGAGAAATAATGTGTGTTCTGAAAACATGACAGCCTTATGATTAAAAAACACCCCACTCCATATTGGAGCAGGAAAATACTGAAGACACTTTTTACTGAGGAGACTAATACTTCAGGAGATGTTTGTGTCACTTGTTTAACACAGACTATGTGAAACCCATAAATTTACACTTCAGTCCTGAATGTAGATCTGTGGAATTATCCTCTCATTTACATTAAATGCGACTAAAAGGGATAAAAACAAGCAAGTCCATTGTCAATGTACATATTTGCTCCAGACAGACTCTGCGTCTAGACAAATCTGGACTTTCACCTGTTTGCTTTGGCTCACCTCTGCTCAGCGCTGAATGCACTTGTACCTTTTTTAAAATGTCACTGACCCACCAAAAACCCAGAATGACCCCTCGTACATACCTCACTGCAGAGGGAAGATAGTAAATATCAGGTGATTCTGCACGTTAACAAAGTGTGCGATGAACCCAGCTGTATATTGGGGACAGGGACATAAATATTGCGGACGTCGAAGACCTGTGTCCTTTCTGAATCTTCAGAGGATTTATGAAATTAAGACTACACAGGCAAAAGCTGCTTTCCCCAGGAAGCATATAGTAGTAATAGTTTTTGTAATTTCAAACATTTTTTGCTTTATTTTAAATAAGAAAAAAGGTTTGATTTGCAGTTTAATGAATGTAAATAGTTCTTTAAAGCAGATTAGGGAAAGAGTCCTGGGTTGCTGCAGATCCTCAATGGTCACATATGCTACTTCTTTCAACAAGTTCACACTGGTCTCAGATGTCCCCAAAACATATTTTGAAATTTCTTGCAAAAACAAATTCATCCAGATGTTGACTTTGGTTTGCCTATAAACCCCCCTGTTTCAGCCCTGCATGGAACGGGCTGTTTTGGTGTAAATCTTCATGAGCTGAGTATGATGACACACCCCTCCAAAGGACTGGATTTGGCTCCACTTTTCCAGATCTGTTCTAATGTTTACTTTGGCTGTATAGACACGTACGGTGTATGTCTGGCTGTACAGACACGTTTCTTCATCAGGTGCCGGCTGTGGGACGATCAAAGTCCTGCTGTAGGTCCAGGAAAGTCCTCCATCTGAGGGAGGTTACATACTGATTATTGACATCACTGGGGGAATATTCAAATAGCCTGTTAGAGCGCACATTTTCTGCAAGGTGGTCCCAGCAACGTCGGTGGTGGTGGTGGTTTGTAGACAGGCAATGAATGCATACTTTTGTTTAAAAAGATAATTAAAGTTTATTTTTCCATAATACATTATCTATAAAAAAGTCTGTAGAGGTCTTTGATTTAATCATTTAAACTTCAGTAGCGTAAAATGTCTTTAAAAAATATTCTTTAACTTTCTTTCTTTTTTTATTTATCTCAAACTTTAAAACAAACAAACAACAAGAACCAAGCCAATGCAAAATAATACCTATGTACAGCCGTGGCCAAAAGTTTTGAGAATGACACAGATATCAATTTTCACAAAGTCTGCTGCTTCAGTGTTTTAGGACCTTTTTGTCAGATGTTTCTATGGTATAAAAAAACAACCAGTGAGAACCAATATGAAACTTCACTGTGTCTCAATAAAAAGAATTACATTATGGAACAGCTGCAGTGATGAACTGAAGCCATGTAAAACAATAGGCAGGTTTAAATACATCTTTAAAACTGAAATATTAAATAGATACAGTTGAGAAAAACAAAGGGAAAATCAGTAACATCATGGGAACTGTGTATCCAGTGATGTGTCATTTTTGTTTTTGTCTTTGAATTTTGTGGTTTATGCTGTAATTCATCTGATTTTGTTTTTGCTTTTTGTTGCTAACTAAATTATTGGCTGACAGTGCTTCAGGGTGAATTTAAGCAATACAATTTGAGAGGGAATAAGGGGTGGGACTAGATAAGTTTTTTTACTCTTCCTACACCCTTTTTGAACAGAATCTGGTTTTGAAAGGATTAATGGTGGTAGAAAAAGATGCTGTAATAGCTAATTGCATTTACTCACTATTTTTTTTTATCTTGTTGTATGTGTATAAATGTATACATACGTATGCATGTTTTTCATTCAAGTTCGAAAAAGTATATTGAAGTAGAATTACAAGTATTTCGTAAGTGTCAAAGGCTTTTATTGACAATTACATCAAGTTTATGCAACAAGTCAATATCTGCAGTGTTGACCCCTCTTTTTCAAGACCTCTGCAATTCACCCTGGCATGCTGTCAATCAACTTCTGGGCCAAATCCTGACTGATGGCAGCCCATTCTTGCATAATCAATGCTTGGAGTTTGTCATAGTTTGTAGGTTTTTGTTTGTCCAGCCGCCTCTTGGGATTGACCACAAATTCTTAATGGGATTAAGGTCGGGGGAGTTTCCTAGCCATGGATCCAAAATTTTTATGTTTTGTTCTTCATATAAATCACCAAGAGAACAAACTTAAAATCCTAGCAATAAGTAAGCACTTCGGAAAAATCAATATGTACATTATATATACATATGCGTACATATCTACATATTACCAATACAGTATATATACATAATCACCTGATTAGTCTTCTGTACAACGAGGAACAACTTGTAAGGATTGTGCGTACATGGAATGAGCAACACATCTGAACGTGTGGGTGGTGGCTCAAAGAATGTACCTAAAAGAAAGCTTATAGTTCCTCGGTGAAGCAAAGGTGAGGAACTGGTCTTCTTGGGCTGTTGTCTTCCTGGGACACCCAGTTTGCAGTCTTTCTTTTGAATTCAACAGTCTCATGGGACTTGGTCCAAACTTTGAAAATGGTACCAGGGCTGACATCAAATAATGCTGCCACTCTGCGTTCTAGAACACCAGGGGTGCTTCCCACTCCCCACACATTTTGCTCATTTCATTCCACAAATGCATGATTTTTACAAGCTGTACCTCATGGCAAAGGTGACTAATCAGGCATTCCAATAATATAAATACAATACCAATTGGTTTTACTAAAGAGGAGGAGCTGTCGACTGAAACAGCATTTACAAATTTTTTAGAGAAGTTTCAAGGGTGTTTAAATGGTGTCAGCAAACATGACCCCTGGACAGTATCTGAAAGTTCTCTGTCCATGAGTGCCCCCACTTTCTTACATTTGTGTCACTTTTTTTCTTCTTTTTCTTTTACTAGATTGATACCTAGTACCTTGACTTGCTATGTCTTTTAAAGGGAGCAGTTTATCATAAGTGGTACCAGAAAGTTGTATCTACAAAAATGTAGCATGGAAATACACCAGAAAACAAGAAATAAAGCATCTAAACCACTACATTTCTCTGAGGACCCCTTAGACCACCACTACCTCATTTTGAGCAAGAAAAAAACCTTTGAAACAGAATTAATTTTTCCCAGGTTGGGTCTTAAATGTCTTGAATTTGATTTAAAAAGTCTGCAGGAACCCTGAGAGACACATGCCTGTCTGCCAATGTAAATACGGTTTGTTGACTCTGAGCGGTTTGTTGTACTTCTACAAAGCAGCCAGAGTTCGTCAGTTATGTTGTAAGTCCCAAAGTCACCACAGCCTTCCTGATTGATCGAAGAAAAACTGTGAACATGACAGAACGTTACATAATTTTTGTAACTATATGAGCCCCATTTGGTTGTGGGGGTGTTACATAAATCACATTTCTACATGTTTCACATCTTACTTTTATGTTGTTGTGTTTTTGCAGAGTTTTTGACAAGAAACAATCTCCTGTCAACATGTCGAAACTGCTGAGCTTTGGTTATGTGGAGGAGGACAAATCAACAACAAAACAGTGATCCAACAAGTAAGTAGAGCAGAATTTAAATGGGTCACTGTGAAGATTTTCCTGTCCTGCTTTTATTATCTAGTTAATTCACATTTTGTGTTTGTTACTAAAAAAGTGGACAGACCACATTATAAGACAATGTTCACAAAAGAAAATCAAAATCGTGAACATTTCAGCCATTCAGGATTTAGGATAACTCTTGTCAGATTGATGGTGATTTTACTGGTGAATGATGTGATAATGGCTCATGTGTGTACCTCTTCTTGTCAACAGACTAGAAGACTGCCTGTCCATGCAGGAAGACAACCAGACTCAAAGGAACAGTCCTCTAACAACAATGATGTTTTTATCTCATGCTGGACCACATATCATGCTTTACAAAGTTCCTATTATCTGTCATTTAATATGTGTTTCTGAAGGATGCAAATGATTTAACAAGTGAAGATATTTTATTGATAGTTCTTGATTGTAATGCCTCACTGTCACTCTTAGGCACCAACTACTCATGTTTTTGCTGTGTGTGACTCTTTAAAAAAAAGCTTTAAGATATAAAATGGTAACTATTCAATAAAATCAAGTTGTTCTTTTTTTTTTCAAATTAGCTATTGGGGTAGAGTGATGAGTGGATCGTTTATTTTGTTGCAATTGCACATTTTGTAATAAGATTTGAGTTCACAGTGATCTTGGCCTTGTGTCGTCTAATGTGTTTATCTTTGAGTCACAGTGGACATAAGAAAAAGTTTAAAGAAATCCATCGTTGTTACTGAGATACTGCATTCAAATCAACAGACAATAAACATTAACAACAGACAGGCAGAGGTTAGACTTTTACCTCTCGATTATGTCTTTTTAGCTTTTTGTAACAAGGGATGGGAATCAAAAACTAATTCCAGTTGAGAATCGATAACGACTACGTCAAAGAGTCAGTATCATTCATCTTTTTGCTTATCAATTCCTTCCACTTTATTCTGCACACTTCATGAAAAAAAAACCCAAACAAGCAAACATGGCCGGCAGGGGGCAGAGGTTGTCAAAATTGTGGATTTATTTTGGCAAAAAAGACACATATTGCACATCTCTTAAGAAGCGGAGACACTAGCTACTTGCAGGAGCATTTGTCTATGCAGCATGGCATCAAGCATCAGGAGTGACATGCGTTTGACATTGTTGCCTCTGAAAACCCTTTGTCAGCCCCCTTTACCACTAAGACCTACCTGATCTACAGTGCTGTGAAAAAGTATTTGCCTCCTTCCGAATTTCTTTTTTATCTTTGCATATTTGTCACGCCTAAATGTTTCAGATCATCACACAAATTTTAATATTAGACAAAGATAACCTGAGTAAACATGAAATGCAGTTTTTTTGGGGGGAAATACTTTTTCACAGCACTGTGCTTATGGAGTGGTGCAGGAATGAGTTCCAATATGCTGAAGCATGTTAGGATTTTAGCACCTCTAGTTTCCAAGGCAGAAAGAATACGGGTCTTTAAAGTAGCCTTTTCGATAGATACCTGAAATAAGGTCAATGATGAACACATACAAACAAGATCTTAACATTTTATTTTGCAACAAAATGCATCTGATGTTGCCCTGCTGAATGCGTCCTGTTTTTTCAACTCAAAAAGAGCATTTCAAATAGCAGCATTTAAAGAAGCGTTATGTGTTGAAGCATTACTCTGATTTTTAAAGGATGGTTGCTAACAAAGTGCTAACAAGGACTATAGAAATGGCTGGAGACCCCAGCGTAGTCATTGCTGATATTTTTAATGAAGAGTACTGGACACCATTGCCACAGCCATGGGCACTATTTTGATCATTAAGAGGAGTTACAACGTGGTGTTATATGTTGGACGTGTGGTAGCTGCTTTGAAGTCCAACCGCAATGTTGTAGTTGCATTATAGATTGGTAATAGTTTTTTACTCACACTGATTACATTTAAGCTTAAAAGATCGTAAAAGTTTGTTGAGTAACATGAACAAAAGTGTACCTTTTATACAATTTTGATTGATTTCTTTCGATGAGTTAATTTTGACATATTATCCTGTTACTGTGCCTTCTTATCTAATAATTATAACTCTTTATCCCATTACCTTGAATTTGTATCTCATTATCATCTCTTTTCATTCTATACTGCTTATCCCTTTTGGGGTAGCGAGGGTGCTGGAGCCTATCCCAGCTGTCATCGGCCAAGAGCCGGGGAACACCCTGAACCGGTCACCAGCCGATCACAGGGCCACACAGAGAGACAGACAACCATCATACATCACACTCATACCTAAGGGCATTTTGGAGTTAACAATCAACCTAATGAGCATGTTTTTGGTCTGTGGAGTGCCCGGACAGAACCCACACATGCACGGGAAGAACATGCAAACTTCACACAGAAAGGTCCAACCCAGCCCGGGGATCAAACCAGCAACCTTGCTGTGAGGCATGTGCACTACCTGCTGCCCCACCATGCCAGCCATCATCATCTCTGTCACATTATTTTTTTATTTCGATTTTTACCCCCTTTTTTTAATCCCATTATGGATATGTTTTTCTGTGTTATTCTCATTACTCAAAAAGGCAGAATTATGCTTTTATATAAGATATGCTCATTATTGTATTAAAAATTTCTCCTTCACATAATAAAGTACTGCAGTGCTCAAGACAAAATGTCTGAGCTATCAGACTTCTTCCTCTTCCTCCTTTACAGTAACGCTGCCATGCAGACTGATCTGACTGACTCAGTGTCTGTTATCGGACTCATATTGCCAAGCTCGCAAAAAAACTCTACGATTGTGAGCAGCTCAAAGTGGGATGGCCCAGCCAGAGTCCTTTGAAACAGGAAGAGGAGGGAGCTCGGAGTGAGACGACAGCAGGAAGTCACTACTCCATCAGACATTAGCATAAATGCTAACAGCTCCAGTACCCGATTAACCAATCTAGACAACATTTTTTTTTAAAGAAAAACAAATATCAACTTTACAAACTTCTCAATATAAAGGATGTGATAGCTCCACTCCTGACATGTTTTGCAGGGAGTTTGTTTGATGAAGTGGCTCACGGTCTGTCCTTTACACTGCAGCAGTTAACATGCCTGTTACATATGATTGGCCTGTGATAAATGTGATTGACAGAACAATCATCCAATCAACTGCTGGATATGATTTGAAAGGTTCTGTCCATTTCCAATCACTTTGAACTATGAACTTTTTCCCAAATGGACGAGTGAAATATATTGAACGGTCTATCTGGCAAGTCAGGTTACAGCACCTTAACTGCCTAAAAGGGCCTATTTTCCTGTCCCCTCCAATAATTATGATTTTTTTTTGTCCCATAATGACCTTTAATCTCATATTATGGCCTAATATGTTATATTTTCATTATTTTTTATTGCAGTTATTTCTTAAACATCTCGATTTTTCTATTGAAGCTTAACTTTCAATTGGTTTTTTTGTTAGTGGTGGAAAAAGGCATCCATACTTCTTATTATCGGCTTAGCCAAAATCAGCTTGAGCACCAAAGAAAATACAGCTTTAGGTCAGAAATATTTTTTCTTTAACTTGCCACATAAGTTGGATAATTCAGCAAAAGAGACAAATACTTGTAACACACTCCTAGATGTACTTAAATGAAAGAGTAAACTTGAATTTGGTGGAATGCGACCAGCATGTCTCTTTTCTTATGGCTGGGACTGCTTTTGCAATCCGTACAAACTGGGATGACTCTCATCTTAGTCACTTTGTACAGAGTAGTACAATATTACAGCAAATAACAGCCCATTTTCTTTATGTGCAGTTTTTAACAGACAGAGCGCAGTATGACGTAGATTTCTGCTTGAAAAAGCACACTGAGTATTCTGTGGTTATACATTAAACTGTCTTCGTCCGTTGTGTTTTGACATGTCGATGTATTGCCTGCCGATGTCAGAGGTTATCTAACTGTTTTTTGCAATAGCTTTATGTCATAGCACATCAGTTAAACATTTGCATTCGTTTGGCTATTTTTAAGACCCTTAACACCCTGGTAAATATTTTGCAGATTTAGTCAAGGGTTTGCATCACATCTGTTGTTTTCATTGCCTGTGAGTTTTTTTTCTTTTTGAAGGTATTTTGACACTTTGGAAGTTGACCAACATCATTATTGTGTAACTTATTGGGCTCTGTTTGTTTGGGGCTGGATGTTTTTGTGAGGGCAGGACAGATGAAACTCCTCTCTATGGAGCCAATCAGTGTTGAGGTCAGAGGTCAACACTATATCAGGTCTTCAGCCAGACACAACTCTTATTCTATCACAGCAAGGACGCAGATTTGGACATTTTACACTTGATTCTAACACACTACCTGCAGTCATGGCACCTATTTTACTGAATTGTATGGGAAATGACCGCACTGAGTACATCAAGTAAGTATTTAGAAGTTGCTATTAAAAAAGAAATGAAATATGTTCATATATGTCATTAAGAACCTGATTAGAATTCACTTGAGCTGTCTATTTGTTAATATGATGTCTAATATTGCTTTTAGACAACAGGTCCAAGTGAAAAATCCCTACTTGGACACCATGGAGGAGGATATTCTGTACCACTTCAGCCTAAGCACTAAGACACACAACCTCCCTGAAATGTTTGGTGATATTAAGGTGAGGGGAAAATCCAGTTGGATTTTTGTTAAACCACTTGTGGAAAAACAGTTCACTTATTCTTGTTCTCTGTTGCCACAGTTCGTGTGCGTCGGTGGCAGTGCAAACCGAATGAAGGCTTTTGCACAGTTTATCCACTCGGAACTAAAACTGTCTGGAAACCCTGAGGAAATTAGAGACATCTGTGAGGGAACCGACCGCTACTGCATGTACAAAGTGGGACCAGTGCTCTCTATTAGTGTAAGTATTACAGAAACAAGCTTCATATGAACAAGAGCATGCAGAGAACTGCCTGAGGGGAACTTAATAGGCTGAAAGAATTGAACAAATTTACTGTGTTTTCAAGACATCTCAACCATGATCTTGTTTTCCATCACAGCATGGTATGGGCGTTCCTTCAATCTCTATCATGCTGCATGAGCTCATCAAACTGCTGCACCATGCACAGTGCCGGGATGTGGTGCTGTTTCGTCTTGGAACATCTGGAGGCGTTGGTAAGAGCACTGAACTGCTTCATTTTGAAAGGGGGGTTGAAAATTGAGTTTTCCATATAATATTAATGTATCCTTCAACACTCAATCTGTTTAAACAAATTATCAAATATTAAGGCTGCAACAGGTGCGCTCATAGCATAAAAGGTAACACTGAAGATGCTTTGTATGGACCACTGACTGTGCACCTATCAGAGCCAGATATGTTTTGGCTGTTTACTGAGGAGATATGTGCAACATGAAATGTGGCTCTAATCTATTGTTGTGTATGAATTTGATCTTAGTTTGTTTGATATTTGTACTGATATTGATTTCTTATGACCCAAGTTTGTAATATCAGTGTTTTAGTCTGGTAGTACCAACAGAGGGTTGACGGTTCAAGCTCAGCTCTGGCTGTAAAATGGTGATGTGTCCTTAGACAAGACACTTAACCACAAGTTGCTCCCACTGTTGCGTCAGTGGCGTGTAAATGTGTACAAAAGGGGGAGGATGTGTTAGCTAATACTGATGGACATATTACATAAAAACTCAGAGCCATCAGTGAGTGAATGAGAGAGCAAATAACAAGATGTGACATGCAGAGTAAAGTCAGAGAGACTAGAAAAGTGCTATATATGTTCCAGTCTATAAGTAAAGACAAGCCATTCTACAAAGAAATTTTAGAACAGGTTAAAGCAGTGTTTCTCAAAAACTGGAGCACAACCCCAATTCTGATTGGCCACCCATGTGCCGGCCCAAAACTCTGCATTGTGAATATCTACTTGTCATGCCAGAGGTGGGTCTTATGTTAAAATCAATGTGGGCTGTGTAGGGTTGCAAAGGAGCCAAACATGTCTGGTAAAGACATTAGTCTGTTTGTCCTGCTCTGAATGTTCCACCCTGTTGGAATCAATATTGACAGAAGAAAAAAAACGTTTTATTTTTAATCGCAACATGTTCAATATATATATTTACCAGTGTTGGGTAGTAACTACGTAGTTAGTAGTAATATACAGAATTATTATAATAGTAATACTGTTTGAGTAACTAGTAAAGTAAGTGGTTACAATTTCCAAAAATAATAATGGTAACACAGTTACTTATTAAGTAATGTCTAGTTACTTTGCTACAATTTGACTTCAGTGGTTTGTTATTATGAAAACTTAAGCTTGCAGCTAAAAAGTCAATTACAGCAGGAGGATGAGAGGGTGTTTGAGGTTTTGTCTATGAAACACATAAAGCATATTGTTGTCACAAAAAAAATTCTTTTGAACCTGTTAAAGATCCTATTCTTAAAGAGGAAAAGGAAAAAGTCACTTATTAGTAAAGTAATAAAATTACTTTTTAAACCAAGTAAGAAGTAAAGTAATAGTATATTTTTTTCAAGGAGAAATAAGTAAAAAAGTTTAAAAAATAAATAAATTGAGCAACATGTTCAACTCTAGCATTAAGTATTGTTTATTTGGGTAAAGACAGCTAACATTAGTTTCTAGTCTTACACCACAATGGATGATCTTTTATTTTCCAGAATTCCACCGATCAGGACCATAAACAACAGTGTGAAAGATTTGTGACAAAATGCCATTTTATGATTATTTTATTGCTATAGTTCAACATTCATCAAGGTCAAAGCACTGAAAGTAACAAACAGCCAGGAATGACTCAGCTATGTTTCTTTAAGGTGATATTTTCATTGTAAAATGGTGAGAACCCAAAAAGAAATAACAGGAGAAAAAACTTTCCATTAAATCTTTAATAAAGTGCTGTGTGAAAATATACCTTATCTCGTCCCTGGTGTCGTCTCCAGGTCTTGCTCCAGGGACCGTGGTGATCACAGATAAAGCTGTGGACTACTCCTTCAGACCCCAGTTTGAGCAGGTGGTTCTGGGTAAAGTCATCATGAGGAGCACAGAGCTGGATGAAGGAGTGGCCAATGAGCTTCTGCAGTGCTCCTCTGAGCTTCAAAACATCCCAACAGTGATCGGAAACACCATGTGCACACATGACTTCTATGAAGGTATGAACAGCATCTCGGGCTCTTGTCTCAGGTTACTTTCCTCTCCCGGGTTGAAACAAATGTTAAAAGTGTTAATTTTGTTGACAAAAACATATTTGCTGATTTCTTACTCAAAAACAAAACAGTGAATAACTAAAAATAAATATTTTACAGCCAAAAAGAGACTTTATTTGTAATGGTGGTCTTTCAGACATTTAAAATCCACAATATTTCTTTTGTTGAGGGAAAAATGTGTTTTTCCAGTGAAACAAAGGTTTACAGTTACTGCTAGAAACATGTCTCATCTTTACATCAAATAAAAGAAAAGTATTGATAGTGGTACAAAAACACTACATAAAGGAGTATTTATTAGGGGGTTTATATCCATAAAAACAAATCTACTAAGAAAAAAGGTTAGTACAAGTTTAAGTCCTTTATTCAAGATATAATAATAATAATGATAATAATAATAATAATAATAATAATACATTTTATTTGGAGGCGCCATTCAAGTCACCCAAGGTCACCTTACAGAAGTAAAAGCAGATATGTCTGTCATTAGTTAATTTAAGTTTGTCAAGTTAATGTGGTTAAAACTGAAAAAATAAATTGAAGACAACAACTTTGTTTTTGAGTTTTCTCCTTTACTAAAACCTGACTCAAACCATAAAGCAGTTCTTCCTAAAGTGAAGTTGGAAACACTGGTTAGGTCACCAGATTATTAAAAAAAAATTCTCATGGTATATTTTACCTATAATTTCAAAAGTATATATTTACCTTTAGTGCATTTGAGTTCAAATAAATCAATTATCTCCATGTGAGATTTATTCTGAAACGAGGGTAATATCTAATGAATCCTTAAAATGTAAGTTTGCACGAGAGCAATAATGAAAGGGTCTGAAAGGGTATTTTTATCTAAAGACTGAATCTAAGGAAGCTGCTAAAATTAACACTACAGTTGAGGTATTGATAACCTGTGCTGTGTTTCTTCAGGCCAAGGCCGACTTGATGGAGCTCTGTGCTCTTTCTCTCATGAAGAAAAACTGGAGTATCTGCAGAAAGCTTATGAAGCTGGAGTGAGGAATATAGAAATGGAGTCCACTGTGTTTGCTGCTATGTGCCGCGTCTGTGGCCTGAAAGGTATTCATTTGTTACAAAGCCACATTTTTGTTTTGTATGTTTGTTTGTTTGTTTTTTGCACAGATGCACAGTTACTAAATGATTTAAAAGTCACACGTTATACCCCTTTTTATCTAGTGTACTCTGGTCTCAGATGTCCCAAAATTTTTCAAGTTTCTTGTCAAAAAATTCCTCTCAAATGATGGATACTGGCATGTCTTTGAACCCCTCTGTTTTAGCCCTGCTCAGAACGGCTGTTTAGGTGAAAATCCTAAAGAGCTGTGCAAAAGTCTCTATCTGAATCTTTCACAAGAAGTGTATGTGATTTTATCCCTCAGGTGATGTGCTCTAATGTTTACTGCGGTTGCACAGAGATGTCCTAAATTGTGTATTTTGTATGATGTCAGAGCTTTAAAGTTCTTGATTTGGAAGAACAATCACTTCTTTTTAATTGAGACACACTTTGTATATAATGCAGTATGAGGAATGTCTTGAAAGGTATCAGTAGATCAGTCTAAAGGGACTTGATTCATGCTATTTTATGCCCAAGTTGACATGAAATGGCAGGTTCAGTATTCATTATTTGGTTAGGTAGCTGGAGAGGAGCCTGGTCACCTCCTGAGCACTGACGGAGTGCTCTTGAACAAGGAACCAAACCAATCTCCCCAATAGTGTTTGACCACGGGGGACCTGTTTGTGCTTGTGTGTGTTACTCTTGCCTTTGCGTGTATGTTAAGTAGCACCATGTAAACAAAAATTCCCCCTTGGAGAGCATGAATGACTTTAAAAATAGCTGCTTAAACTGATTTTTTTTTTTTTTCTCACTGTAGCTGCTGTCATCTGTGTTGCACTGCTGAACCGTTTCGACGGCGACCAGATCACCTCACCACATGATGTCCTGTTGGAGTACCAGCAGAGACCTCAAGCCCTGGTGTCTCACTTCATTAAGAAACGCCTGGGACTTGTGGTCTGAAGCGCTTACATAAACCATCCATCCAGACCCCTATTTCCTTGAGATTGTATATAGCTGTGACTTAATGTGGATATGTAAATATATACTGTATTAAACATGTTGATATGGGCATTATACACTTATTTAAATAGTTGTTAAGATTGTTAGAATTTTGTATAGGAGATAAAAATATCACATATGTTGCTATATGTTAGTATGTATTCTATCTTAATATTTAATACTCTGGTGCTTATGTAAGGTGGCACTAAATTTCTTAAGGTTGTTTGATGTATTTTGATCTGAACATTTGATGTAAACATGTATCATTAATACAATAAACACTGAAGCTACAACTACTAATTAAACAGATGTAATGACTATGCACAATTTTCAGGGGACATTTGTACTTAAGAGAAACTAGCATCACACTATACACACATATTACAAGTGACAAGTACAGATAAAGGGCGTGAAGTGTGTCTGTCTTGGGGTGTATTTTAGTGATTTTTTTAAGTGACCAGAGACATGCTGTAGATTACCTGTAGTTGCCTCTGCAAATGCAAACTTCCCACTGTAACCCAAGAGGTCCACAAATTTTGCTAAATGTGCACATTTAGAAGAATACAGGTATGAACACACACACAATTTTGCACAAGATTCTGGGTTGTAAACCTATAATAAAAGTCTATATTGATGATCATATTGATTGTGTTGTGTGGTTATTACTGAAGCATCTGTTCTCTGCTTTATTTTTTATTTTGCACCAAACAACACGATTCACACACATTTAAACATGATACTTTATTTACAGTCATTTTAGCTCTTAGAACAAAAGTAGGTAAGACTTAAATATCTAAGCTCCACTTAGAATTTAATTTCTGATTTCGTGTCAGGTCTTGGTGGTTTAGGGGGCCGAATAACAGACAGAACCTCTTTGGCATACCGACTGTGGTGTAAACCGGCTTCACGCAGAGCTGCCTCAACTCGCACTCGAGGATCCGACACAATCTGAAAACAGTGGCAAAAAACAGTCCATGATAAGCAACCAATGATGAGCAATTTACAGTTTCTCTCATTTGCTTTAATTCAGTACTCGAATGGGAGATATATTCTCTCAAAAAACATTTAGCTCAAACCCCCATAGATCATAAATGCTATTCCCTCCTTAAAAAGTTTCAACTAATCCCAGATGTCTTCAGAGTATATTTTTAAGTTTATTTTCTTAATATCCACCCATATATTGGATTTTGGCATGCCTGTAAACCCCTCTGCTTCAGCCCTGCCCAGAACAGACTGTTTTAGTGTAACTCCTCATGAGCTGTACACCCAAGTTTACTGCTGAAAATTGTAGTCATTGTTGGTCATCACACAAGGGAGAAATGATTTGATTTTGGCCATGACCCAAAACAGAGTGCAGATTCAGAACGTTTTTAAAAGGTTTGTTAACATGGGAGATAGGGAAGTTTTCCACATTTTTAATAATAACTCAAAAAGTTTTCCATGAAGTTTGATTACATTTTCAGGGAATGTTGGTTATTGCACAAGGGAGAAGTGATACAATTTTGGTGGTGATCCAAATCCAGATGTGAATCCAGATAGATATAGATAGATATATAGATATATATGTATGTTTATATATATATGTTTTTTTAGGATTTGTTAAAATCATGCAATAGAGTAGTTTTCCACATTTTTGATATTAACTCAGCTGACAATGCCAGAAATGCCTTGGCGGAGGTTTTCACTCTTAGAGCACCTCTAATGTGATTACCAAAAATATGTCAGATTTTTATGTACACCTGTGTACAAAATGTCTCCAAAGAAAATGAAGACTAAGTGGATGTCCACAAAGATGTGAATGTTATAGATTGTAATAATAAGCTGTGGGGGAGTTATTTCTGTGAAGGTCACACATTAAGCAAAACACAGTTTTAAATGTTTTTTTTTTTAATAAAATATGTGTCCATGGCCTTTCTACAACAATCCTGAGAGTGAGAACCCTGTTTGCCTCTTCTTTCATAAAATGTGTGCTAAAACAGTAGGTATGAAAATTTACCCCTGATAATGTCATAGGGGACATGCCACCTCCTCACAGATAAGCGTCATGTTTGCCTGGCTCCAGTGGGGGGAACATTTCCAGACCAGCACCCAACATCCACATCTCAAGAGAACAGCCTGTTCTGTGCAGGGCTGAAACAGAGGGGTCTATATGCAGGCCAAAATCAAGATCTGAGTGAGGTTTAGGAAAACAACTTAAAACATATTTTCTGGTGATATACAGGACCAGTGAGAGCTAACTGTTGCAGTTTTTTGTATTTTGGTCTTCTTTTTACAAGGGCATGCATTTGTGGCAGTTTCGATGTATTATAGCAATCATAGTGGAAACTTTCTGTAGATTTTGACCAGTATGGGTAAACCCAACTAACTTCAATTAACTTTTACCTAAGATGATATTTGGCTTTAATCTGACACAAAAACAAGGTTCTGAAATGTAAATAAAATGTTTTGAGTGTCTTGCTCCTTTTGCAAACATGCAATAGAGTTTGATGTCATTTAACTGTATTGACAAATGAACTTACACTAAAGAGAATGAAACGAGTGAGGAAACTGTAATGGGGGCTCACATACATGATGTTTTTATTGGATGTAGTCAAGGTTTTCTCCGTATCCATTAGTTTAAGTCAATCAATCTCTTATTTCTCATAGTTGTGTAATGTAAGAAAGTTAACCAAATGTTGTCATCTGTCATTTCCTGTTACACAATAATTAAATTCAAACATGGTGTGAATTTAATTATTGTGTAACAGGTTCTGCAGTTATGGCTTAAGTATACACAAACAGACACCGACTCTAAAGTGCACAGACTGACAGGTTGGCCTTGAATCGAAGGCTGTGTATAATGTTCTCTGGCTGAGGACAGACACTGTTTGACTAGCCGATCAGATTGCGTAATTCTCCTCCCCCGCACGGGTCACTGGTCATCCTCACCCAGGACAAAACTAAACATTCTGTTAACAGCCGTATATCATCAACAAATATGGGGAAGGAGGGCGTGCAGGCGTGGCATATGTAGAGCACAGATAAGGAGTGTGGGGTAAATGACCACTCAGTGGTAGAGCTTTTGTAATCATACAAAGCTAAAGGTTAAAGGAGCGCGGATGTTATCGTGCCTCACCTGTGTGTCTGTATACGTGTTGATACTGTAGAGAGGCCTTTGCAGCTCAAACTCTTTAATATTCAAGCGGCGACTCCTCCAAGCCTCAGTATCTGCCATCATCCTCTCTGGGTCTGCCTCTGCCACCACCCCAACCTGAGATAAATGGGTGAGAAACATTAATGCAGTGAGAACAGAAAATTTTCATCCTATTTCCTGCCATAAGGTGGCAGTGATGCCTCGATTACGATGAGACTGAGTCCCCATTCACGGGTCATCTGAACTGAGAATCTGAGCAGCTGATAATGATGCACCTGCTGTCTAAGAACCTCCAGACGATGCTGTCTCTCTTCTTCTTCCATCTGACGCTCAAGCTCCCGCTCCTCTTTCTCCTCCTGTCGCTGCCGCAACATTTCTGCCCGAAATTGCACCCTGAAGAGATGGAGAGCAGAAGATGTGTGGACATCAGAGCCAAAGAGCCCCTCGCTCTCTCTCCCATTGCCACCACCCTCACCAGCATTACCTATCACTCCTGACACTGCAGGCCTCCAGGCTGTGGAGGGGTTTATAAGCGCAGTGCCCCAACATCACCTGTTTTTATCTTTTTCTCACCCCTCTGTGAGTCAACAGCATTATCTGGTATTAATGTCTGTCCTGCTAGAATCTGGAGAGAAATGCTGAGCAGACTGAATTTTAAAAAAACTTCTAAATGCAGAATCATTTATTCTTATGGAGTAACTTGGACAGGATAGATAGATAGATAGATAGATAGACTAAAACACTAAAGTGATGTCTTATTGAACAGAGTTGCATAGAACAGAACAGTATGGCATGTTTAAGAAGACACAAAAGTAACATTTCTGCACACCTACTTGTGTGGTGATATGTCCCTTTTAGGGTCATGGCACTAGTAAGTATGATAGCCAACAAAGGCACTTCTGAGCTTTGTCCCTGGGGGGACATATCTGGGGGCAGACGGTAGCTGGTACATAGCAGAACATGGTGCCACTGAAAGCCTCATAATAAACCCACTTACTGGTTAAAACTACTCAAAAAACTATGTTGGCTCGACAGTACGCTACAGTAAGATTCTTTATGTATTCTTTAGGTGTTTATATATATATATAAATAAAGATTTTAGCAAATGTTAAAATTCGGTGCAGTTTCTCGTAACTATTTTTGTTTTGAAGAATGTATTAAAGTCATCTTTGGATTGAAACATCTTAAAACTAAGACCAATCTCATAACAGACACAAATGCTCTCTGTAATAAGTGTTCGTCATTCTCTTCAAACTAGTCTGTCAGCATCTGATGGAAGCTTCAGGTCCCCATGATGCACCTCCTCACCTCTCTTTATCTCGCCTCGCCTGTTCCACCATCGTGCTCCTCAGGTTAGCGAGTCTCTCCTGGTCCCTCCGCTCTAGCAGCTCCCTCCTCTTCTGCTGCTTTAAATAAAACTGCTTGATCTGTGGGAAGCACGCATCGATTTTACAAAGAATGACAAGAAAAAGTTAACAACAGCCACAGACAGAGTCACACTCCCTCTAATTGGACTCCCACAAAACTCTTCAGATCGTCATGTCCTATTGATTGAGACGGAGCAGGAATCAGATAAGTGTAAACACAAAGGATGAGATGATATTTCAGTGTCTGTCAGACTATTGTGCTAAATTATTTGTAATCCATCGTGGCCTAAATGCTCTCATTAATCAGACAGTGTCTCAGGCTGCCCATGGTCTCTGAGCAGACCCCCAAGGAGAGAGTTAATGAAACGGTCAAACACACACACACACACCCTGGTGTTTTTGTACCTGTGAGGACAATAACAAAACAATGATCAATTCACACAGGTAATTGCAACCACACCTGTGCTTCACACCAAAATACTGTGCATCAAACACAAGATAAGGTCCATTGTTTTTGAATTCAAGCCACTGAAGGTTTGAAATGCAGATCATCCAAAAGTTGGAATTTAATTGAAAAAAACTTTTTTGTGAAAACACACCATACAAAAGAATGGTGGTAAATCAGGAGAGTGGGATCTAGAGCAATTTACATGCTGAAAACAAGAAAATTGTAAAATAAAACAGCTATGAAGAGCACTCATACAGTACTTGGAAAGAAAGTATAAAAATGGCATCTCTTTCAAATAGGGATCAGCATCAGAATGTTATACAATTACCAGACTGGTGGGTTCATATGAGAGTCTGTTGATTCTGTCAGTAACCCCATTCACATCCATTTAAAGCCATACAACAGCAAGCAAATGGTCTATAGATAATGAACCCAGCCTCCCCAATGATAACAGATTGGATATGAGTCAAACTATTACGTAGGAAGCTAATTTTCATCATGATAATTCATTTTTAAGTGCTGAATTTCGTGTGTGGCTTTGATATCAAAACATTCAAGGCTTAAAAAAAGGACAAACACCATGATTAACAATCACAATCTGCTGCCTAAAGTAGCTCCTTGAAATCTTTATTTTTTACTAGATGTGAATAAGAAGAAGCAATGTGACAGAAAGCATGACCAAAACTAATAAAACAGTCATAAAACTTTCCATAAACTTCAGTGTTTGCTCCATACTGACACAAATCTCTTCTGCTTTGGGACTTTAATAATATCCTGACAGATCATTGATTTTATTCCTTAGTAGGTTTAATATGTGCTTTGGTTTGCAGTGGAGGCGTGGCATCAACTTCATGCTCTGACCAGCATGCCCCCTTCTGTGTGTGATGTCAACTTTGAAATATGTCGGTCCCTGTCATGGAGGTATACTGTCTTCAGTTTTGCAAATGGAGGGAAATCGCTATGCTGTCTATTATAATTAACAGTCAGTGGCTCAGGAAAAGACCCAAGGATCTTCAATGTGAGCTCTAGACAGTGACCAAAGTGGTAAAACTACATGAAAAATGCAAAATGTCATCATTATACAAATTAACATAGGGTCATTTATGTTCTACAAATAATATGTACATAACTGAGCCTTCTAGCTGCTCTCTGCAATCATTTTAAATGTATTTCTATCAGTTATGTGAAGGCTTCACAGTAGACCACTGATATTGAAATGCTGTGCTCTGCATTGAACAAAATGATAACAATTATTGCACTAAACAATAAAACCACAATACAGGGATTTGGTAATGATGTAGTCTTAGATCATACTGTAGAAAGTTAGGACAACAGATAGCCAACCATATCAGAAGTGTTTGGATAATGATACATTGCAATATCAACATGTTGTCCCATCTTCTCATTTAGATTTTGCAATAAAAAGAAACATAGTAATGATTTTCTGCTGTTACAAAGGTTGTGAATTTAAATTCATTAAAAGAAACTAGAGAGTATAATCATGTAATCATACAAATTCAAATGCAGCAAAGTAGCATTACAGTGTTCTTTCAATGGCACAAAATAATGTAGTATTCTATTCACATATTACTAGTACATGTAAAAGATTTAATACATACTACATACATGTGCCACATACAATCTGAATTCTTTGAGAAGGTCTCTATTATCTGTGAAACTATTGTTATTTTTGTGCCTGTAACCCAGCTGAGTCAATTTGACTCTTGTTTCCTCGTAACCTGAGGCTATGTCCTTGGTACATCGAAAACATCTACACAAATGTTACCTATCTCTCTTGTTATCCATTGACAAATTGCAGTGCATCAATTCAGCTGAGGGGAAACATATTATTTTAACTGGCCAAGTTATTATTGGATTCTTTTGTAAGAGGTGGCTGTGTGCAAGGAAATGAATTTAAATTACTTTTTTAATCAATGATAACAAACTTTAAGCCCGATGATGATAAATTAATCAAGTCACATATGGGGTTTGTTTTAACAGTGATTGCAACACAATTCATCATTTTGTATGAATGTTACTGTTGTTATGATGGTGCTTGATGAGGTTTGTGTAGGGTCAGTGTCTTGTCAGGGTATGGGATGGTTGGTGGGCTTCGACTATGTTCACACATAGGTGAGAATTTTCAAAAATCTGAGGTTTTCCTCCTCCATTTAGAAAGTGAAAAAAAAAAACACAAAAATGCATTAACGCACTGTTAAATGCTGTTTATCACCTTGTAACGATGTCCATGATGTCTACCTTCTCACTTTCTTAACTTCTGTGCAAAAGCAGTTTTATTTTCACATCTATTCAAACCACAAGGCTGACTGTTTTTTGGTTTAACTTGTGGCTACATTAGTGAGTGTTAACAGGCAAATGCAAAAATATGTATTCATTTCTAATTTAGTCTGAGAAACATTTAATAATCTTGAACAAATCCTATCATTAAGATGTTTTGTTGGTATTTTTGTTGGTTTCAACATCTGTTGTAACCATGGCATCAAAAGATGCAAGCCCTGGGTCACCAGTCAACACCGGGTCTTGAACAGAAAGCATGCATTGGTATATAGTCCAGTCAGCAACACTTATAAAAGCAATAGTTTATCAAGGTTCACTGCAACACATGTAAACAACAGTGATAATGTAACATAGTGATAAATCCCTTGAGGAGAAGTCAGTGCAGAGTGTGACATTTTGGGCCCAAAATGCAATTTTCCTGTTCTCACAAGGGCACCCTAAACTGTTTTTTTTTTCCAAAATATGGAGCTTTTCATTGACCTACAATGCTATTTACATTTAGATGTAGTGCCAAAATGCACAGAAATAGCTACATTCAACAAATACAACCTCAAATGGCTCAACCATCTTTGTATGAAAGTAATTTCATTTAAGAAAAGGTGCCCATCAGGCTTCATGCATAAACTTCTGCGTCAGCTTAGAGCCATACAGACCTACCTTTCGGGTTTTTTACAGATCACCATGTTACTAGGTTTATGTTGCACCTTTTTAGCCTGAACATTCAGTGAGAGGGTGCAAGTTCTAGGGAAGACTGACAACCACAGGTCTGTCAGATAACAAGCTGGTCATGGCATAGCCAATGCCGTATGGCAATGAGTCAAACACATATCCTCCACAGACAGAACAGCTTTTCCCTTATTTAGGGAAGTTTAGGTCCCACTTTAAGACTCTAAGTTTTGCACACAGTGGCCTTTGGTGTAGCATGGTAACATTGCTCTGGAGATTCATTATGCCATGTCTTAATTTAACAAAGTTTGGTCTTAACATGTTTAAACAAAAGTTGTGAAAATGTCTCAAAATGAAATTAAGGTAAAGAACACACAGCACAGCCTCAAGTTTGCATTCACATGCAGAAATGTTAAGGAAAATTCGATGTCTTCATTGTGACGAGTGTGATGTCATAGTATTTACTTTTTCTTTCTGCTGTGCTCTGATGGCGCTCTCCCTCTCCTGCTCCCTCTTTAACCTTGCCTCCTCCTCCTCTTGTTGTCGAGCAGCTATGGCCGCCTCTAGCTTCGCCACTTCCTCCTGCTGGGCTCTCCACTGCTGCAGCTGCAAGCACACATACAAATACAGAGAGAGAGAGCACAAAGAGCAGGTTATTGTCCATCAACAGCTGTCTTAGAGTGGAGAGTTGCACTGGGACAACCAGCTGAGCCCCACACTGCCAGGGTGCCAAAGCGTGGCATGAGCTTCAGAGGAGGTGTCGAAAACCGTCTCTTATACTTTGTGTTGGACCGATTCAGGACCCCTCATGAAGAAAGTCTTTCTGTTTAGGCCCTACAACAGTTTTAAGTGAAGACAATTTTGCCAAAAATATTTAAATCAGGCTTTAAAGTAAATTAAAAATCTGGCACACGTACATTTAAAGTCCTGTCAACTTTTAAGACTGCGGTGGACAGATTTAAGCTACCTTTTAAGCAACAGCATCAACAAAAACACATCATTTTTGTTAACAAGGAGAAAGAACACAAGAATTATGGGTTGCTTTTTAAAGCATGATTGTGCCTAAAGAGATATTTATGTTGGTTTCTTTTAGCGGGGGACATGGTTGTTGGGCTTAGCAATGTAGGGAGAAACTGATGCCATGAATATGGAAGGGTGTTTTGTTCGGCTCAAAACATTTCAATAGCCTTACCTGTGTTAAGTCAAGTGCAGAGTGCTAAGTGGACAGAGGCCACACGCAAGAAGTATGTCAAGAGACACAAGACACTGGAGACAAAGAGAGACCGAACTGTCACTATGAGGCCCATTATTATGAAACACAGGTGTCTTTCCTGTTTGCCACCTGATCTCCCAGTTTCTGACCAGGGGCGTGTTTTTCTTGAAATGAGAAGTGGTTAGAAGATGGTTAGAAATATTTCAGAGCACTTAATTTTACTCCAGGAAGTCTCAATGCAGTAAAATGGCTATGTGTTCCTCCACCTGTGAGCATGTTTTTTGCCACCTGGTGAATCTCATCCTGAAGAACTTCTTCTTCGGTACTCTCCAGGTAATAAAGGTAACAATGTGCATCCACAGCAAGAAGAATGTCATCATCACTTGATCAAAATCACTCATATATGGTTCAGTATTAGTTTCCTCTGCCATTGTTGTATCTTCTTGAGACCATAGGGCAAAACAGCATATTGGCAGAATCAATGCCTACAAGCTGAAAAACACACAGTCATTAGCTGCATTGTAACAAAGTGCCAAAGATAGAGACTTGCTGGAGGAAAAATAAAGTGTACAGAACTTTCAAACAATTGTACATTAGAGGGCTTACTCTCCTTAACAGGTAGCATTGTTAGAAGTCCTTTCAGCCTTTCATTGACTATTGTCAAGTACCTGAGACAGCCCAACTTTAAAAAATATTGAACGAACCCTTTAAGGTTGATGATGAAGGGATGACTTATCTTTGTAGGCCAATGTGGAAGCTAGCACCACTCTGGGTCCCTCAACTGCAAGACTACTAAAAGTCTATGGGATATTTCACTGTGATTTGGATAATTGCTGATAATAAGCTCTGCAGTGAATGAAAAATTATGAAACTTACATGTTATGTTCTGCTCTTTGTGATGGTTTTAAAAGAAACAAGCTTTCTTTTCACAGTGTTTTACACTTAAAAGTAATAAACAAGAGTGAAAAACTATTGTTAGCTACTATGGAACTACAACATGGTGGTTTGACTTATAAACATCTACAATATTTCCAGTGTATAACATCTTACTGTAATTTATTGTTTTGGAGTTTCCTCATAACAGGGTAACCTTATCCTTCAGGTCCTTATGACTGTGTTAATATTGCATCAATAACTGATTATTAAAAAAACTGTAAGAATGCTTGCCGTCGGGCTATTTTTGTAGTCCTTGTTTACAGTTAGTTAGCATCTGTCGTTTTAAACACACAATAATGATTTAATATTCAAAAACAAGCAACATAAGATGCATTTTATTATCTCCAAACGGACATTGCAATTTCATGTGAGTGTGTTCACCACAAATCTTTTTTAGATACTTATCCGACACCAGTATTCTAAATCCCATTAACTTTTGGGGGTTAGGAACCAGAAGTGCCAAATGCTAACGCACTTCCATGTTTTTGGGGCCATTCCTGCACCCCTCTATTGGATGAAGTCATGTGACGCCATAAATTTGATTATCAACAAAGACTTTGGAAGGGTGTTGAGGTCAATCTGTGGACACTGCCATACTGCAACCTACCTTTAAATCAACCTACTCTCAAACAGAGAGGCAATGTTGAGGAAGGACGAAAGGCAAAACTACAAAAAACATCCACATTCACCCCCTTACAGCAAGAGCCTTTAGATATATTAAATATTTAGACCGAAGTTATTGTTTTAAACATGCCGTAAAGATGACTGTGCCCCACACACAACCACTTCAAACCTGACTTTCCTGCAAACAGTTTGAGTGGATACTTTCTGAGGAACTGCTGCATTTGACACTTCTGTATTAGCTTCATTTTTCAGACACAGGTTGCTGCTGGCTTGCAACACATACAGACAGGCAAGTTATGGTCTCACTACCTCTTGGTTATATTTTTTTTTACCAAGGGTCAGTTTAGCAACCTAACAAGGCTATTGATTACCTCCGCCAAGGAGGTTATGTTTTTTGGAGGGTTTGTTTGTCTGTCTGTTAGTTAGTTAGTTAGCAACATTACTCAAAAAGTTATGGACGGATATTGATGAAATTTTCAGGGAATGTCCGGATTGGGATAAGGAACAAATGATTAGATTTTGGAAGCAATCCGGATCTCCATCTGGATCCAGGAATTTTTTAAAGGATTCTTTAACATTGGGAGATAGGGCCATTTTCGACATTTCTGCATATAACTCCACAAATAATGGTCAGGGCACTTGGGAAAAAATTACAGGACAAGTTTCTAACATGCTCTACAGTATATCAAAGACTGATCTGGATAAAGGAATAATTTCGGATACTATGATCCAGAATATGAAAAAATAGGGGACCTTTGGGATTTTCATCATAGGAAGAGAACAAATGAAGCTATAAACACGCAACAAACACCATTAAATAGCCAAGGCAATGTGGAATCTGGAGTATGCCAACGGATTTGAGGTATCTTCAAAAGCTGTGGAGCTAGATCCAGAAGAAAACCGCCATTACGGAAAATGCAATTTTCGTGAATAACTGCTGAAATAATGTTGATATCATTATGAATTCAGCTGCCAATGGTATGTTTTCGTGGCCAAGGAATCTAAAAATGTAGTCAAAATAAATGTGGGACTAATATTTATGGTGCAAATGACAAATAGGGGGAACTGTGGCGCTTGGCGGAGGTCTGCACTCTCCGAGTGCTTTCTAGTTTTGTTTTGCTTTTGTGGAATAAACTGTATTTAAAGGCCTTTGCACATACCTTACACCTAAACAAGTCATACCAGTAAATGAAAATGTCTTCTGTTGAACTGTGATCACATCACCTGAAAAATCTATCGTATTCACACAGGCTTATATCAAGAAACACATGGTCACGCACAAAAAGAACACAAACACATACAGACACACCAACACACAGTCAAACACTAGCTCCGTGTTTGAGTGACAGGTTTCTTATGCAGCAGCCTCTCCGTGGCGTGCCGGGTATTAAGAGTAGTATGTAGTAGTAAGTATGCATTCTGACTGTGCGAGCAGACTCACAGATCCATGAGAGGACAGCTTAGGGACCCCTGAAGGAATGAACTGTAAATTAACATGGCCTCACACGCATAAGCACTCACAGTATCAACAGGTAAATCATATTTCATTCCTGCTTGAGAAAAAGAGGCAGCTGTGAGATTTAGAGAGGATTTGAACAATGGAGCCTTTAATGCAGGTCAGTTTGACAGAGCTGACACAGTAAGCTCCTTCAGATCTCCTTTCGTTATTGAAATAAACTGTTGGTAATTACATTATGAAATTATCTGCTCAAACTGGACTTTAAAACCTGGATATTTAATTGAATTAGTAATGGCAAGTGAGCACTGTGTAAATATTTGTGCTACATATGCTTTGTGTAATGTTATTTTTGTGGGCTGTCTTTTTACATGCTCACTCTTTGGCATTGACATGGACTGTACAATTATCACATGTAACATCATGATATTTTGAAATGTCACAGTTAATGATTTCATTGACATCTAGTGTTAGGCTGTGCAAAATCACATTCTATACAGAGCCTCAAGGGAATATTTACATTTCGACATGGACTGACTGATACGTTCTTCACTGATTTTCAGAGCAAAATGAACATTTTCTCTTGGATAGTAACTTTGTTTCATTTGTATAAAAAAAAATCACATTAATTTTAGTGCTTTCAATATATCTTGACTTACTATAAAAGTAAAATCCTGCTTTTTAGTGTCCAATAGTCCAAACTTTGATTACTAAAGCTTTTCCGCATGGCAGATGAGAAATCTTTTGTTGCTTTAACGTAAGTTATGTACAAAGCAAAGCTAAGGTCAGCAAGAGAAAACATTTTAATCCAAAGAAGTGACAAAACAATGGTTAGATCATCAGAATAGTTTATTCTGGCAAACTGATGGGGGTTATCTTTGAACTTTGCACAAATGTCCACCATGACACAAGCATGACCTTATAAATGTCAAGGTCACAGAGCCTTTTTGTCATCCTTTGTTTTTGATAGTCAAAATGAGGAATAGATGTATGATTATCAGCAGGTAAAGGGATGAAGGGGTTCAACCATTCTTTGTATTGTATTTGTATTTGATTATTGATTTTTTACTTAGTTGGTATGCATATTAACTATTCTGTTAATTATCGAATTAGTTTATTTGTTTTTCTTTTCTTCTCTGCAAATAAGGGTCATTATAAAGTTATGGGCTTTTTGGTGTGCTTGTGTAAAATTGTAAGAAGTGTATGAAATCACATGCTGCATGTAGCATACTGCATAATCTGCATTTTAGTATACATTGTATATAAAATTGAACGGGTGTTTAGTACTTAGATTTTTATTTAAGTATATATTTGATCAAGTAAGTCTTCCCAGACATGAATCTTTATTTCTGATACCTGAATATATCTAAAATTAATTTCACTTGCATCATAAAAAATGTTGACAAGGTTGTACAATTGTTTTGGTAATGCCAAAATAATATGCAAATCGAGCTATAGATAGATGAGTTAAGAGAATAACTATTGTTGAGCTTTATATTCATATGGCAGCAGGACAGGTACAGTAATATTCAATCATGGCCATCTTTTGCTTGTGAAACGCAATATTAAATAAACACTTGAAGGAATTTTCATCATTCTTTCATCTAAGGTATACTCCTACTCATGGGTGACCTAATTAGATTTCTAAGGTCATGGATGAAAGATTAAGGTCATGGAGTTTCAGGACCACCTTTGCATGTGCATAAAAACTCTTGATGATTTGTGAAGCAAAGTGCAAAGGGAAACAATGACCTTTATTTGGACACAAGCAAGAGCAAACTGCACCAAGCTGTCAAATTTTGTAGGAATATTGGTGCTGGAAGGCGATCAGAGCAAAACAGATCTTGTGAGAGAGAAGATAGCAGAGTAAATTGGTAAAATGGTAGGTGGTAAATGGACTTGAGCTTATACAGTGCTTTTCCAGTCTTTGACTACAAAAGCAGCTTTACATTAGGACCCAACCGATATATTGAGAGGCCGATTTAATCGGAGCCCTGTCAAAATATTCAACATTGGCCAGAGTTTTGCCGATATAACACCAATATAATCTTACTTTCTCATAAAACAGTAACTGCTGTTCAGTGTCCAAGTTGCACAGAATGATGTCGTTGCGCCGTTAGTCCAATAGATGGAGCTCTGACTCAATTCGATCCTCAGTCCCCTCCCCACCGCTGTCTTATCAGTCACGCAGCCAGGCATCAATACAAGAGTGGGCTGAATGGGGCTTGCAGACAGGTATGTTTATAACGACGTGAAATTAACAGTGACTCAAAATGTCTCCCGTTTCAATTTAACTCTCTTTGTCATGTGTCATGACAAGTGACGCATGCTTTGTTGCGTCGGTCATGCTTTTCAATTACGTTACATTCATAAAGTTGTACTAACCTAGTTTAAGTTACTCCCTGTCTGTTTATGTTAACAATGACATCGCAGTAGTTATGCCAACCTAGCATAGCGTTAGCTAACAGCTTAAAAGCCAGCCAGCAACCACAGAAATAATGTAAGTGCACAAATATTTGAGAGTGCAGAGAATGACCTCACTCCATCAGCTGCGTGTTGAAGGGCATTAAATGTGAGGCGATGTGAACGCAGAGGGGAGGGGGTTTATTCAGGATAGGCCTGAAAAAGTTAAAACGATTAACATTGAGTGACCACAGGCTGTAACAGCAACTCACTGTTTGTGTTATGGAGTAACATTAGCATATTATAAGTAACATTAGACTATTTGTGACCACTATTTAGATAAAATATAACTCTGTCAAAGACGATATGTTTTGACATCTGAGAAAGGCGTCTCTGGTTTTATTTTGGTTCATATGACTTCATGGCAAAGAAAATAATGGAGTAGAGAAAATTTGATTTAATGTTAAAGGGCATCAGAGGCCTATGGCCTAAATCTTAAGATAAATTCATCAGTACAACTGTATTTCATAACTCATTTATAGAGTGACTCATTTTTTAAGGTTATATAATTAATTTCCCAGAAGTGTAATGCTTTTCTGCATGTTTGTGTACTTGAAAAGTCCTCTTGTAAAGTTAAACAAATACTAAAGGGAAAACCATTGTACAACAGCAAAATGTTTTGCCTGTAATTCATATATTCATTGTTGTAAGTGTTAAGGGACCAACATTTTTATTTATTTATTTTATTTTTTTTAAGTAATGACAGATTAATCGGTAATCAGTATTTTTTCCACCAAATATTGGCATCGGCATGATCAAGACTGTGCCACTGACACATATTGGTGTGATTCATGTTATCTGCTGATGAAATCCATTTGCCTCAATGTATTAGTCAGGCACAAGCTTCTTGTTTCTAAAATATACAATATTTCAATAGCAATTCTGGAATTTCTATGGACATATTTGAGATTAAACATGAGCTGCAGTTGGCTCATGTGCTGTAGTGTTGACACCCCGCAATGCATCAATTCATTTCATTCATGGCAAAAAAGTGAAAAAGACTATTTAACAAAATCTAAAACTGATCCATAAAAGAATCTCACATGAAAAGGTAAATAAATACATCCTGTATTTATTATTTCTTTATTGTGTATTTGATGTGGACATCACAATTACATTGGACAACCAGATGCATTGTTTGAGTGTAGTATACAATAACATTCCAAATATAAAAAAGAAGCAGTTTTTCTAGAATAAATATATACAAAAGCTATAAAAACAAGGCAACATGGTCAAGCAATCAACCAGTTAAAATTATTCATGTGAGCTCTGTTGTTTTGATTTTAGCCATTGTTTGAGTCCTTTGTTAAAAGCATTACTGTTGGTCTCCAGTTTTAGTTTAATGGGTAGAGAGTTCCAAAGTTTTGCCCCTTTCACAGAAAGAGCAGACTGACGGAGTGAAGTTTTGTATCTTGGGACAAGACAATCAACACTGGTGAAGGAACGTGTGGCCGCTCTGTGAGAGCTCTGACGCCTGGTGGCCTGTTCAGAAAACAGGGTATTTTGGTGACCTCATGTGCTAACCTTAACCCAAAGTCATAAACTGCAATTACTTAGGTGAAAGGTATACTCAAAGACCTTTACTACATGTTTTTCCCGACTCTCTGTTGCTTATCTGGCTCTGGGAAAATTAAATGAGCCCTGTTTTGAAAGAAATTAAGAAAACAAGCTCCTGTAATTACTTCATCCATCAAGGTCAGGCCTGGCCCAGATAAGATACCTTCATGTTCGATGCCCAGAGGAGATACGGTATGTAAACAACCTAGTGGGTAGGCTTGTGAAGCATAATTTACTAAAATGCACAAAATAACATGTGATGGTTAACTCTGTCTTTTGTTTCTAATTTTCCCGTAAAGCAAAAAGTCTCACGTTGCAGTTCAGTCTTTAACTTAGGTCAGAGACATCTAAAGATGTATCTTAGCTTACCCTAGATATACTGTGAGGCACAGAGGATTAATGTGTTTTGTAATGTTTCTCTCTTTTGGGCAGAGATGAAACGGCCTTTATGGAAACACAAAGAGAATAAAACGCTTATTAAGAAGTCTTTGGTAATTTGTAACTGGAATCTCTTTTTCTGTAAATTCAAAGGGAAATGGGACGCCATCTTTTTTCAGAGCAGCAGGAAAATGACTGCAGAGATGTCAGAATAACAAAAGGATGATGGCCTTTTTATCTACACTCTGTGGCTTACTCAAAGCCTTTTATAATATAACCATACAGCTTTCATCATAAGGGGCTGGTACTATCAAAACTTCACAGTAAAGATTTTTCAATGGCAAAGTTCATACATAAAAAAGAAGAGTGAAGAAAGTAGTGATGATCTCATGCAACAATTCAAATTATGAAAGGTAAATACTGAATTAAAGGTGCAAATTTAAGGAAGCAAATGATTTATTTAATAACACCAGTCTCCCATATCTACTCCCATATTAAAGTTCAGAATTTTACTTAATAGATGTCTATGCTTATTAATTGTATTATCCCTGTGGTTAACCTAAATCTGCATGTTCAGCCATGTTGTCTCCTGCTCTGCATTGGACTGTTCTAACAAAGCTTTGAAGCTCAGTAGTGGATATCTGCTTATCATTGTAATAAGTGTTTGCTTTTCTGGCAGAAGTACTTCCTGGACTAATGCTAAAACTAGAAATCTCTTGCATGTTCCTGTTTATGGGTTTCTTTCAACTTAATAAACTGTTAAAAACTTAAAAGAAATATTAAATGATGCGTCTTTGCAATTGTTTTTCATTCAATACATACCAAATAAGACTTTTTAACAGTTTGGAGAATCACTTGTCAAGTGCTAGTCAAGAGAGCACATGGCTTTTACCTGCTGATCTGGTCTTAGCTAATTCAGGTGTTTGTTGCTATCCTTAAGGTGGCCCAACTTACTAGTAAGACCCACTGGCATTTGTGTTCTTTGTACTAATGTTGTTCAGCTGCTATTTGTTAATTATACTGCCCCGAAATCCACCTCAGGCGTAACTATCAGCTAAAATGCATTGTAGCAGGTTAACAACAGTGGTAATCATTATAGCCACGTTTGATCCATTTGGAATTTTTTGGTACTTAAGCTGTTTCAAAATTTTATGCACAAGACAATATCAAGGACGTTTTCAGGTACTGCTGATAAATGAGCACCCTGGACTTTTAAATTTGTATGCGAACATGTTAACCTGACTAAAATTGCATTAAATCAAATTTCTGTAAGTCATATGAACACAAAGGAAGAAGACTGAGTTTCTCTCGCATATCTTTAAGCATCAATCACACAAGACTGTGTAAACAAGGACACCTGACTGGATCTGTGCATCTGTACATGCTTTACAGTAGAACAGAAGAAATGCATACCTAGGATAGTGTTTCTCACTAACAAAGATAAATAAGAGGGTGTGCATGAAATGAAAGGTACATGTATATCCAGAGGAAGACAGTAGGCAAGTTTAAGCTTTAACTGTAGCTTGACTGTGCATCTACAGCAGCTCTATTCAACTAGGGGTTGGCCACATGCGTCCCAAAAGCAATACTTGAGTGGCCCAGCTAATGGTTGATGTTTTTGTTCTTATGTCAGATATATTTATTTTATTTTAAAAGGGGAATTTTTTTTATCACCATTATTGTGCACTTTTTTGTTTTAATGCCTGAGTTTCATAAGACAAACTTTTTTCTTACATTTCAGTAGTGGAAATTGTATTACTACTGCCTTTTTTAAATTACAGTTCTTCAAATGTGTTCTTATTTACTTTTGATGTGTCTGCGACTATATTATACAAAAATTCAACAGGGAAATGATGAATAAACATCACTAGTTATTTCATTATATTTATTTGTGTTGGTTTGAAATCTGTCATTACCTCCTGCTTAGTGACTGCTGAAAATATCTGGCCCAGCTTAACGTCTTGGTTTAAAAATCTGGCCCAACTGAATTTGTAATTGAATAGCCCTGATCTACACATACTGACTTTCTGAATGAGCAGAACTCCTTTCAGCCACCAGAGGGATGAAGAGTTTCACTTTTGAGTCACTGGAAGGACAGGAGATCTGCATGCATGCAGAGAAAACTGGTCACTATAGGGAGGGCACTCAGATCATTTTGGCACGAGTTAATCTATAAAAGAGCTGTTTGTTTAGAGAAAGTCCAGAGAGCAGGAAGCTGAGAATGAGCTTCTCATGCTCAGAAAACCTTTGGTCTTATGGATGTCTTTCGTACTTTGATTGCAGCGTCGCTTGTCCTGCTGGGCTGCTCATCCCTTTCCCACCTGAGTATGTTGAAACAATCTGTCATCCCTCCAGGCTTTATTTACTCATGTGGGAAACACAATCACTCATCAAAGATGCCTGGGAGGGAGATATAAGTGGGAGGCAAAACGAAAGCAAGGACAGAATAAAAGGCTGGAATGAGCGGGAGCACCAAGAACAATACCAGCTAATTAGAGCAGCCAGAGCGCTGCAGAACAAACAGCTGATGATTTCAGAAGAAGAGTCTGTCTTTCAGAGATAAATCATAATGAAATAAGCCTCTTCCCAGGCATGAAATGGCATGTAGTTATCTCAGTGATGCTTTTCATTTAATTTTATATCATATCCAATGTTGTATATTACATCTGGAGCTCTATAAAGAGAACAACCCCTAAATTATCAGTAATGTCATCTATAAAACACACATGAATCCAGTCGGTCATCTTTATGTGCCCATCTCAAAATAGCTAGTCTGTGTGACAGCTTTGCCCTTTTTAAAACAGAAGGGTAAAAGCTGACTCTGAAATCAATTACTCCAGATTTCTCCCCACTATACCCTCCACAGAAGACAGCTCTGGTCCTTTTCTTTAATGAGGTCAGAACCAGATCAGCACTGACCAAAAATAATCCAATAAATGCCCTCATTTAAACCCAAGGAGCACTGGGAAATTGAGGTGTGCAGGGTGATTATTTGCAAGAATCACATGTAGAGTTCAGCTTAGTCACGTTTCATTTTATCCAACAGCTACAGTAAGAGCAGCAGTACCAGCCTTGATCAATTAAAGTGAAGAAGACTCAATGTGACAAAGTTATAGCAAGAGGGTTTTCTATGTGAAATTTAGGAACTGAGCCTATTTAACTTTACAAAGATACTGCTCCTCTGGTGCCTCCATGCAATATTAGATGCATTACATGCAAATATCACACAAAGGGCATCATGAGAGAGACCAATCTAAATGTGCATCACTGAAAGTCTTTTTGTTTGTTTGTTTGTTTGTTTGTTTGTATATTAGAGCTCTGGACTGCCTCTCCCGATTCATCATAAGAGCACAAGTAGTTCAGAGGACTAAAATATGTCATGGGTTTTAAAATTAAAATGAGATAAAATCATCCATCAATTATTTTACGAGAGCATTTTCAACTACGTAGTTTTAACTGTTAGGTAAATATTTAATCCGAGAAGTATTTTAAACAACTTTCAAAGGAGTCGTCCATAACTTTAGTTTACAATTGAATCTTTTTAGAAATAGGCTAGCCAATTGTTAACTAACAACAGCCTAACTTTGAGCTTAACCAGGGATGGAAATTAATAAGATTTTATTGATACCCATACCATTGCCAATTCTACTTATCGATCCAATTCTTTAAAGATTCCTTTATCAGTTCCTGCTGTGGATGTGGAAAAAAAATCAGCCTACATAGGTTTTCAGAGGCAACAATGTCAAAAACATGTCACTCATGATATTCAATGTTGTGCTGCATGGACAAATGTTTCTGCACGTTGTTGTGTTTCCACTTACTGAAAGATGTGCAGTAAGCATCTTTTTTCTCGGGACTGCCACTGGAGAAAGCATAATGTTCTTGATTCATAAAGCATGCAGAACAAAGTGATTGTGATAAAGTGTTACAAAGTGACTTGATAAGGGAATTGTTCAGCAAAAACAGAAACAGTATTGATTCCTCTAGGGAGTTGGTATAGATTCCCAACCGGATTTGGTTTTCCATTCCCATCCCTAAGTTAAACTGCTTCTTTATTACTTTTTTGCTGTGTTTCTTAAATTAATCATCCAACTTCCTTACTAAAATATTGTAACTTTTTATTGGGGCCAATTAAAGTTTGCTAACACATCCTGTCATTATCCGCTAGCTTGCCCGTGTATGCTATTTTATCTCATTTATCGACCTCAGTTTGCTGACATTTAAACTATTAAGCCATTCCTGCTGAACTCTGTTTCTTTATTTGTATAACTTTATTTTTATGAAGGAATATGAACATTTCTAGACATCCACATAACAAAAAAAAAAAAAAAACATTGGCTGTACAAAGGGAGGTCATACATTCATTCTGAAAATTCTCACTGACGAAAGAGCATGTCAGTTCATGGAACAGAAGTTCTGTTAACCTATTTGAGGATACAAACACAATCCATTTCTCCCAGTATTGCAAAAACTTTTCTGTTCTCAGATCAAGGGGGAAAGTCAATCTCTCCATAGTTCTATCCTCTATCTAGTCTGTCTTTGTTGGGGGAATGATATGAAACCATTTTCCTGCTACTGCTTTTTTGCTGGCAGCCAGTAATATTTTTATCAAATATTTGTCTTGGACTGAAAAGTGAGATAGATTGTTGCCCAAATGAATTGCTAAAATTGAGCAATCAATATCAGCTCCAAAAATGTTTTGTGGGACCGGAATTACTTTCTGCAAATATGTGGCTGTATTATTGGACATTTCCAAAATATGTGAACGTGGTCTGCCATCTGTTCTCCAAATTTCCTCCAACATAGACCCATTTTAACTTCATTTGTCCGTTTATATTTTATTTTAGGTGTTATAAAATATCTCATTAAGTTACGACAGCAAAACTCCCTCCAGCAGCTTGAGCTGGTGGAGGTGGGCTTCACAGAGCACAGTCAACTACTTTAGCTAGCATTAAAAGTGTTGCCTTCCAGCATACAGATTCAACTTTCTAGTGATAACTACTGGCCCACTATCTAAACTAATATTACAATTATTAGTGTTAAGACAATGCTCTTTGCCATGGCTACCCATTACTTAAGCTGCTCTCGTCCTTTTAGTCTGTGTTAGCCTGTCTTTAAGCAATTCTTTGGATCACTTTGCTTTCCACATAGCTGTTTTCTGAAGTTATTTTGGCTCTTTTTAAACCATGTTTAGCTGCTTATGTTAACAAACCATTTACAATGGGCTGTTCCCGAAAAAATCCACTATCATTTAAGCATTTTTTTCAGCTCGTCTAATTTAGCCAACATATTCAGCTGTTGTGTTTAGCCATTAACATTGATTAACCATAAACTGTGAAGTTGTTGTAGCTTATTTAAAGATTGCTTCTCCATTACTTTTAGCTATGAATTTCAACAGTATACTTGAAGTGTTTCCTGTTAGTCTACGCCCAGCAGTTTGTTACCATTCTTAGCTAAGTGGGCCAATTCTTCTGTTTATGCCTATCTGTTTCTTTGGTTTTATTTTATAAGTATTTGGACAACTCTGTTAGCTAGGTACTAACGCTAAAGGCCTATCCACCTATCTGCTATTTTTTTAACTGCTTATCAATAAGGTCTACATTTGAATATTTCATATGATACTGTTTGTCTATGTACTTAAGCTAATTAATTTCACCTAAAATTAAATGAAAAGATTTCTTCATTTCTAACAGTTTATGAATTGTTCACCGTTATTAAATTCAACCATTTGAAACACTTGTCCCAATTCATGGTGGAAATTAGGGGTGTGCAAGACGATCTTGATTGAGAAGAACTAGAATGTATTAGCGATGTGACAAAGCAGAAAGACCATATGATTGTCTGTGGTGCTCACTCTATCTATTTTTGTATATGCTCCCTCTCACGCTTTACAGCAAAGTGAGAATCGATAAAACAAAGTTTATCTGGCATTGTGGCAGTGCTGCACGGAGGAATATGGGACATGAGTCGGTTAGTAATATGATCATTTTCTTAAAATGCATATTATACAAGGTGTTGCCAAAATGTAGAAAGTAGTACTCAAACATTTGTGAAATCTGCAGTATCGTTAAAGTACCCCGATGTCATTACACTTCAGGGAAAATTAGCAGTTTACCTCAAATACTGCTACCTACAATGCAAAGCTCCAGCAGGTCAAAGGTCAAAATGGCGAACAGCCAGCTTAAGCAATGTAAGCACTGGAAAAGTTTCTATTACATTTAACATGGACGTTACACATTACTCCTGTGTTCAGTGGTGAAAATCATGAGAAACCAGATAAATCACTTGTCAAACTTCCTTTAGTTCATCAGTGGACGTTAATTTGTAGCACTAGCTGTTAGCTAAGCTATCGTTTACTTTGTTTTCATGACCAGGGAAAGCACATGAGTTTGTGTCCAGCCAGGAAATCCTGGCGCCAACCCTGGCCAGGAGGTCACCAAACTAGGTGTTTTTATGTGTTTGGTGTGAACACAGCATAAGGACAGAGGACTCAGTAGGGGGGAGAAATTAAAACACAATTCACTATTTGGGTTTTGGGGGGTCTTGTTTTTTGTTTTTTTGTGTGCTTTTGGGAGGTGGCTTGGGGCTGTTCTTTCTTTTGTTTAGTTGTTCATGTCAAGGGATTCTGTTAAATTGTCTCTCTCTTCATTCAGTATCTGCATCTCAGTTTGGACAGTCTGCAGTTGCTCACGAAGACCCTCCTCTCTCTGGCTTGATTCAAGAAGCTTACTTTCGGCCAAACTCTTCTGAGATCTTAGTTTCTCCTCAAAGGATGCCATTATTCTGTCTTTCTTTTCATTCATTGTATGTAGCTCAGTTTAGACAGTCTGCAATTGCTCATGGAAAGCAGTCCTTTCTTTAAGCTTCAACAGAAAGTCGTGCAAACTCATACTCATGCCATTTGACCTTCTCCTCAAGATATTCTATCATTTCATTTTTCGTTTCAGCCAATGTCTCCAGCTCAGCTTGGACAGTCTCAGTTGCTCACGAAGACCCTCCTCTCTCTGGCTAGCTTCAAGAAGCTTACTTTCGACCAAACTCTCCTGAGATCTTAGCTTCTCCTCATAGGATGCTCTTATTCTGTCTTTCTCTCCAATTATTTTAGTTTAATTTGTTTTTGATTTAGATTGATTATTTAAATTAAGCTAGTAACCTGTACTTTTGGTTTCAGACCTAAGTTTATTTCACTGAA
The DNA here is from genome assembly GCA_037902135.1 of Cetoscarus ocellatus. Classification (NCBI taxonomy): domain Eukaryota; kingdom Metazoa; phylum Chordata; class Actinopteri; order Labriformes; family Labridae; genus Cetoscarus; species Cetoscarus ocellatus. The sequence goes on from JBAMNC010000681.1 coordinate 426,217, forward strand.
TTATTTTTCTCTGGAAACCATATTTTCTTTTTCTGAATTAAACCTTGTTATTGGAACTAAATTGAATTGAATTGAATTTAACTGATTTAAACCAAGGATTTAAGTGAAATTGTCACTAAACTAGAATTGTTTTTAAATTTAAGTTACTAACAGTGAAACTAACAAAAATTTCCTTAGTTGAATTAATTTACTTTAATGAAATCGACATTCCCTTAATTGAATTAAAGTTTTCAAAGTAGCCCTAACTTGAAAAGTTTTGCACTTATCATTATTTTTCTAAAATTAAAGTGTTTACCTTATTTAAGTTTATTCTTTGTGAATTTAAGTTTAATAAAAAAATAAAATGAATTCCCAGTTGTTACATCATGTGTTTACATCCATTAAAGCAGCACTAAGTTAGATTCCGGCTTTTAGCTCTCTAGGGGCCTCTATGGTCGTTTAGTGTAACTGCACTGTTGTAAAACAGAGGGCCTCACACCAACGTGCATTTGTTCACATACAGAGGGAGGAGAAGCGAGCCGACAGGACGTCCCGAGAGACAAATAAACCATGTGGACTGATAAGGTACAGTCTAATCATGTTTCTATTTGAATAAATCATCATGTACTTACAAGTCCAATAGTAGCAGGGCTAATTAGCATCGGTCGGACATCCTGCCTCGTCTTTCAGCTCACGCCAGCGAGTGAACACCGGGCCAGTATTTATCCCTGTCCGGGGTCTTAGCTTGTTACTCTCCAGCTTTCTTTTTTCCGTCTCCTCCGATAAACATTTCTTTTCTTCGGGTTTTTCGCTGCTTCCACCATGATAACAACACTACATGTAGCTTTCTTCTTCTTCTTCTTGTTTAATGGCAGGTGGCATCCAGCATCAGACGAGCATTACCGCCACCTTCTATGCAGGAGTATGAGCCAGAGGTCTCTATTTCCATTAGGAAAATAAGTGCAAATTTACTTGAAACTGAATTCTGTTCATGAAATCTGTTTTAAAAATTCACAAACTGCTTTATATTCTCCTTTTCCCAACATTTAGCTTTCACCTCGAGGGGGAAGTGACATTTGCTGTAAAGCAGTCAAAGCAGTAAAAATATATAGTTTTTTAATGTGGAAGTGTTCCCACCATCCACACCGAAGTTACTTAGTGCCAGTAAAGGTGATACAGACCCCCTCAGACCATGACAGAGGTGTCATTCAACCTGTTGTAAGGCGATGTGCCATCACAAGGATTCTAGAAATATTATATTAGGGTGGAAAAACTACGTAGTGTTGGTTTAAATAGAATACTGAGTGGAGGAACTAATGTATGCAATTTAAACCAGACTGTCAGTGCACCAACAAGAATTAGCATCAGGAGCTCAGGGATGCCTTCTTTAACATGCATAGATCATACTTAAAACAAACTCTGTGGACAAATGTTTAGCATTGTATTACACACTCCATGTTCCCGCCTTCAGTAAGTCACATGACCAGCTGCACTGACCTGTCAATCAGTGAGTGAGTGACATCATCATCTGCCTCTCAGGGAGACCGAAATTTTCACTCAATTTCACCCTCACTCACAGCCTTACAGAAGCCATAATTTGTAGGAAATGTCTCTAAAAATAAGATATGTGAATGGTAAATTTTGTCAGGAATCCATCGATGTAATTTTTAAAGCTGTAGGACTTTTTGTTGTTTCTTTAGAGAAGGAAATTCCACAGGTTGTCTGGAGCTGTATTTTCTTCCCCCATTCATTTGAATGGGAGGAGCTGGTAGGGCTGCATCAGGGTTCACCAACTTTGAGGGCTTGTCATTCCGAAACCGTTTGAGAAACAACAAATTCCTTCAGAGCTTTTGATCATCAATGCCTAGTGTGTCATCTCTTCAAGCTGATACCATTTACGGCCTCGGAGGAGATAATTTTTTCAGGAGAATTGTTGTTCTATTTTTAAAGGCAAATTGCGGGCTTCCTGTTGCAGATAGGCTTTCGGAACCTCACATTTTTGTGGCTCGATGAGACGAACGTTTCAGCATTGGTTTCATCTCTCTGTGACATTCCTACAGGAAGTTACAGCCGTTTTGGTGGTTTTTCTTTGTGCATAGGTGGTGCTAGAGAGCTCATTTTGGCATGTTTGGGCTTAATTTTTATATTTTATCAAATTTTTTGCCACATCTGAGGTGTGTGCCAAGTTACGTGAGTTTTTGAGCATGTTTAGGGGGTCAAATTAAGGTTGAAAGAGGCCACAGAAGAGAACTTGCAATAGGATCCTTGCCCTTAGGGCAAGGATCCTAAATATGTAGAACAGATTGGTGAGATACTATAATATGCATTAAAGAGCCTTTTTTTTTCATTTATATGAATATAGTGCGCCATGTGCAAAATAAGTTTAAAAGCCACTTCAATAAAACATTTTCTTACTAATTATTTATTGATAATACACTTGTAATAGGTTGACAAATATTTTGTGAAAGATGTCTCAGGTTCACATCAATCTCAAACTAATGTGTTTTTCCTATTTTGCAGGTTATTTTCAGGATAGAATGGAAGGTTATATTTGCATATCAGATGATTCTTTTTTTACTTTGTTAAATTAACTGGGTTGTGCTAATTATCTGGGACTTCAGACCTACCCAGTCCAACTGTAGAGTGACTCCCTATTGTACAAATGCCCATGGAGAATACGGTGTACACATTAAAGCAAATCAGGAGAGGATAGAATGACTGACCTTGATGTTGACCATGAGTCCTGCATAGAATATCAATTTTTATACATTTAGCACCGGCTTTCTAGCATTATTGCACCTGGGACCATATTCATCAAAATATTAAGGCATAAAAAACAAAAAAATGGAGTGTATAGAAATTGAGTTGATCTCATGAGGCCCAGTGATGCACAGCAGTGCCAGGAGAGTGTTTTTGGTCATAGCAAGTAGCTGCAGAAGAAAAAAGTAAACAGGCAGATTTTCAGGAGGAGAATCCATCTTGCCTTGCTGCTGTGTCCCTGTGCAGGGATGATAAAGGCAGTGGATGCAAACAGGCGTCCGTCTGAGCCTCCAAACCAACTGCAATATGTGCACATTCACTGAATAAACAAAAAAACTCGAAGGTGTTTATTGCCTTAGAGAGCCATGAAACGAAACTCAGAGAAATGTGTTTGCTGTCCTGAAAGACATGTAGTTTATGTTCTGTCATGGGCTCTGTTATATTGAAAATCAACAGCCCCCACGGTTTTTAGATACACAATAAAAAAGAGATTGCAGAAACTGTGATGTCTTTTTTGCTTATACAACCCTATTATGCCACAGTTATTGCAACTGAATCTAAAGCTCTGTTCGGGGAGGGAGTGGAGTGAATGCTGCCCTTCAGTTTGCTTTCTCAGTCTTCCTTTTTTAGTTACACTTGAAGAAAAGAAAGAGCACAGTGAAAAGAGTCCAAGTTAATTCAGTAATTAGCTGCATTATACAGTAAAAGCGAGTTGGGGAGAGTAACTACAGAGGTCCCTAAAATGATATATAATGTTGGTCAAAATGAAAAATTCTCTGTCGCTGATTGTAAGACTGCGTAGGAGCACTGGACCATCAGTACTTCAGGGGAAACGCAGCCTAACAGAGTGAAGTTTTTCAGCTGAGGAGAGTAATTTATAGTGTCTGCTATTCAGGGGAAGAAATATCACCATGGCAGTAATATTTTATATCACATTTCAAGAAGTGCTGCCAATCTATACTGAGCCGAGAGAATGACTAAAATTAATTCCAGGTGCTTTTTAATCAGTTATTAATATTTGATAACATGAGAAGCATTAAATGACAGGTAGCTTTCCCCCAAATCAATGATCCTAGTTGGTTATTATCAGCTTTCATGTTTTGTTTGTACTCAGATCTTTGCGTTGAGTTGTTTGTGCCATATTCTTATGATGCCATGTAGGGGTATCCTACCTCCAAAAATGGGAGACCCTACCTGAGCCAGATGTTTGTTTAGCCCTCATCCAGCTCCAATTAAGGAAACATGTCTGTGCTGTCATCGTAAACATTAGAGCACAGCCTAGAAAGCCAAAAGTGCACCTTAAGAGGATTTAACAGCCTGTTCAGAGCAGGAATAAAGCAGAGGGTTTTTTGGGCATGTCAAATGCAGTATAGGCGTGTTTTTTGATGCATTAGGCTCCAAATTTATGTTTTGGTGACATTAACTAAGTTTTTTTTCCCCTTATTGCTCTCATCTTTCTGCCTATGGTTCTTTAGGTTTCGATTTATTTTGATGGGATCTTGCTTTGCCTGGTCTCTCTTGCTATATTGCTTGGACCATGTATGTTCTATAGTGTGTTTCAATGGTTTTGGGTTTTTTTTGGTTAAAGTTGAGTTTTTATTGTTAACGGGTTGTTTCACTTAAGAGTCCCTGTGCTTTATTCTTAAGTTTGTTTCTGTTTAGCATGTCAAAGCACTTCTTAAACTTTTGTTTTTAAGTTTTCTATGGGAAAAATATCATTATTATTATTATTTTATTTAATCATTATTGTCATCACCGCCATCATCATCCCATTATTATTATTATTATTATTATTATTATTATTAGCACTTTTAGGTTATATAAGACCTTTAATTCACAATTTCCTTTCACTGAGTTCTCAACAACGATTACAGCTAAAAGATTTGGGAACTTCTGAAACATGCATTTATTAAATTAACAAAGCTATTATGGACATATAAAAAACTCAAGATCTTTTTATATGTTACATTTTGACTGTAAATATCTCACCTCGTTTAGCACATTTGTTAGCAACAGTCCAGTAAAGATTGTATTTCAAGATTGCATTTGCATTTTTCTCTTTAAAGGTCACATATTTTTTTTTCCTTTTCAACGAGGTTACACTGGTTCCAGATGTTCCCGGATGACATTTTGAAGTTTCTTGCCTAAAAATCCACTCATATATTGGATTTTGGCATGTGTTTAAACCCCTTTGTTTCAGCCCTGTTCAGAGCAGGCTGTTTTAGTGTAATCCCTCATGAGCTAACTACATCCCTCTCAGGAAGTGGCCGCTTTCCTGCGCTGTGCTCTTATGTTAACTGTGGCTGTACGGACACGTCCTGACATATTCCTTTTGTTTTTTGCCCTTGAGCTGCCTGTTGGCTTAACAAATACCTGGTTCAGGGCGTTTTTTTCATCACAAGGAGGGGTCATATCCCCTAATGGGATCAAAAGGGTAAATTTGAAAACAGCAGAGAAAAAGATTGGATGATTTCTTCACTGCACAATAAGGTGAAGGTTGTTAAATAAAGAAATATGTGGAGGAAACCTAAATTGGCTGTAAAATTGTTTTGCTAGACAAATTTGGTAGCTTAGACTATTACTTTTTTTTAGACCCCTAAATTTAAAGAATTAGGTGTGAAACAAATGTTAGAAAAACCAATTACTTGGAGTACAACATGTTAGTGGGTGTCAAGTTTTGTGGCTGACTCATTGTCCCAATATTTACATTAAAAACACCAATGAGCCACAAATGTGCTCAATCTTTTTGTTCAAAGCTCATCTAAAATCAAGCCAAAATCTCAAGGCAAAACATATTCATAGTCATCATGGTCACATAGAATAGTCGAATAACACGAGTCACAGTATCTTATCAGTATGTTTAATTGGTCAAATGCCTGGTGAAATTTGACAAGTAATCATTGATAGAGTCGACATTTATCAACAAAAATATTAAAGATTAATGAGAAATTCTGTTAGGTGTCATAAATTTTGCAACACATATCCAAAATTATTGGGTCAGTTTTAATAATAAGGTCAACTTATAGGGATGTTAATAGATTTTTGTATATTGATCAATAGGCTATATACTCTATCTTTTACACAATGCAAGAGAAACTAACAAATTTACCCTCCAAATAACTCAATTTTCCACAATTTTCTTACCGAAATCCTGAATTTTCTCTATTTTGATGCTAAATTTGAAGATCACTGGATGACTTTCATTTAAATTCACCTAACATTCATTTTATTGTACTGACCTTAAACATATCATAATGTATGTCAGCTTAGTACCTCTCTCGACAGGGTTTATGATGTTTCCGGCATCTGCTTGTTTGTCTGTCTGTGAGCAAGATGACTGAAAAAGTCATAAACAGATTCTGTTTAAATTTTCTGAGAATGTTTACCATAACATAAGGACAAAGTGATTCAATTTTGATGGCGATCAGATTCAGAATCCAGCTTGAAGGATTTTTTAACAGGGCAATTTTTGACATTTACACTAATCACTTGGCTAAGAATATCAGAAATGCTTTGAAAAAATCATGCAGACGTACGTCATGTGGATCCTTGCAAAACCTCAGTTAATATGAATCCAAATCAAGATCCAGATTCGCTTTTTTATTTTGAACCTCAGTCTGGATCAGAGGTACATGTATATTCAGCTAGGTGGCCACTGACCATTAATGCCACGGTGGGGGTTTGTGCTCTGACTACCCCCAGTTATGGAAATTGCTTTTCTGCTTTTCTGCGTTTTTGACACAAACATTCAAAATTAGAGCAATATTTTAAACTTGTGGGGCTTACGATGTTTGGGTGTGTGACTCCAAGGCTATGTGAGCAAGTATGATGGATATCTGTCCTGTGGCAACCAGCCTTATGTATCTTCTATCTCTGCTGTACAGTGCTGGGTACACCTTACAACTAAGTTTATCTTCTAGTCCAGTTTGGAGTCTTTGTTGATTATGAACCCAAAGTTTAACAAAGTGTGACCTCCATTTGCATTTATTATACTGAAGAATATTTAAAGCCATCCAAGCTTTAATTTTCTTTGAGACTGTCTACAGATGGGCTATAAGGAAGTTTTACTTTTTAAGTACAGTATTATTTGTCAGTGCTAACACGGAAGAAGACACCATACTTTCAAAGCATGGTCCCCAGGTGAAGCATGTGCTGAGAAAACAGAATAAGTCCAAGATTGAAGCCTTGGGGTACTCCACATGGTGTAGAGGCTAAAAAAGAGATATATTCCGCAAAAGACAGATACACTTCAGTCAGCAAGCAAGATATTAACTTTTCTAAGGTCACAACTGCAATTATTTATATTCTAAATTAAAACCTACAAGTCCTTGCTATAACATGATGCTGTGTCCATTTAGAGTTTCACTGTATGTTTACGGATATCTTCTGCCATGTTGTAGATCTACACCAGCACCACTTCATCATATCAGAGTGTCTTGTTATCTCATCAGCCACAGGAAATAAACCCCATTTATTTTTCATAACTGTCAGCACAAGCCAATTCAATTTGTACAGCACTGCATCAACAAGACATGGACGTGTTCACACGAGTAACTTGCTTGTCGTGTGAATGTGAACCAGAACCCCCTCAGACAGCTCCATCGTATTTACATGACCATCCTTATTAGCTTGTTTGCATTCACACCCCACCCCAAATGGCAGCTAAAGCGAGAGATGCTGTCAGGCAGCCTGGCAGAAAAGGCGACCTCGTCAGCAGATATACTGTACGAAAAGAAGGCAGCCAGACACTGCTGCTGCTGCTGCCTGTCTGCTCCCTTAAATATGATTGTTGGAAAGGGATGTCCTGCTGAATATATCATTGAAACCATGCCAGCTCTTTCCACTTCACCAGCAGATGTGAGTTTAACTTATAAGTTTGAATGGTGGGGAAGAAGATCACGTAGAGGTCATACTTGGAAGAGAAGCAGAACAATGAACAAGTATTATATCACAGTTATAGATCCACTATCTGCAGGCATTAAAATGGATTGGAAGAAGAGAGATCTAACATAATGGCTAATATAAAAAGTGCCATCTCATAAAGTTGGATATTATCTTGGTTGGAAAAGGGCAGCACACTAGATACTAACCTTCAACCTTAGATGTGAGCAGATGTCCTGCTGGTGCTGTCGGTCTTTGTGGAGCTCCAGCTCCTCCTGGTGGGCATGCTTCGCTTCCTGCAAGGTGACCTGGGCTCTGGACAGCAGCTCCTCATGGTCCCGCTGCCACTGCTGGATCAAAACCTTCAGCTGTGCTTGGGTGAAGTGCTGCCAGTCCCACATACGTTCATGCTCCATCTGGAAAACACAAGAAGACAATATTGAAAATGGGGTTGTACACTTGAATGTCTCAATGGGGGTTGCTGCACAATGTTATAGATAACATTTAGAACATTTTAAGAACTTTCTAAGACCCAAATAAAAGAAATAAATACATTATTTTCCCGTGAAAATTCTCTTGTTGTATTTCATGTTGGGCTGCATAGCCTTGATAACAGTTTTCCCAAATTTATATCAATAGTATAGTCCTTATCATCAACCATGCTCATCATTTTTCATCTTTATGCAAAATTTCTTTTTACTTGCATGTCCTTCTCTCTCACTTTCTATCAGCAGTTTGTAAATGCTTATGTTAGACTTAGCCATATATACTACCTGCACTGCAGTGAAATGTCATTTAAAAGACCACTAAATCAACTAATGTATGAAGTAAAAAAATGTTTAAAGCTAAAAAGGAAAGCAGATTTAACACTTTTAAAAGAAAAAGCATCAGTTAAAGTGCTGCTAAAATATCAAGATCTTTAACAAATTAAATACACTGATTCACAAGCAGATTTGGATCTGCTTGTGAATCAGATACAGAATCAGATACAGCATCTCTCTCAACTCTGCTACCTCTGACAACATGTGGCAACCATTCTTATCCCGTCTGTCATAAACAGTTATTTTTATATTCTGGTACTGACTGTCTGTGCTGACTTTTTTAATCTGTTTTACCTGCTTTATATTCTCTTCTGTGTGAAATGTATTTTTTTCTTTCTTTCTTTCTTTTTTAACTTTTTGTAATCTATGTGCCCTTTCAGATAGAGTTGTTTATTTGTATAATCGGAAAACAATAAATAAAATACATATAAAAATTATAATAATAAAAAACAGTCCTCTGATCTGTGCCTGGTTCCTAATGTGAAACCACTGAAAACTTTAAAGGTTTACAGGCACCCTGTATTAAATACTAGTGTCATTGTTTTCTTATGAACACAAATGATGAAGAAGACAGCATCACTGTTTTATCACCACCAGTTAAACTGATGACTATCCAAACAAACACAAACAGCACCACATGATATACTGTCTATAATAATGGCAGCTGGCCCATGGGAAAACTCAGCGTCAGATTTGGATCTGCTTGTGTATAAAATGGTCTGTCTCTCCTGGCTGTGAAATGTCCTGAAGGAAAACAGTTCCTTTCTGTGTGAGGGCTGCCTGTAGCTATTCATCATTGTGTCAGCACTCACAGGGGCTGCATCACTTGGCTGCTTCCCTGGAACAGAGGGAATGATATTCATCTATGGACTAATGGCAGCTAACTGACGGTGGGAAGGCATTAGGCGGCTGACTGGTTTTATTGAAAATGAGTGAGCTGACAGACCTGCCAACGGAAGAGAGGAGCCAGAGCTGTTCAAGCAAATCCTGTTTATAATGGGCAACTCCAAAAGTTGAGGAGGATTCACCTTTTGTTTTCACTTTCCCCTATCCTGTCCTTTGATTATTGCTCTTCATATAACCAGGCGTTCCATTCGGGGTAGAAAAGCTCTGAAGAATTCAATTAGCTACATCCGGTCCTCCTTATTTACTTCATCAGTGGTCACATTTTTGACAATTACACTATTTGATGTTTTGAATAACAAATTACGTGGCCATATCCTATCTACAACTCCCTCAAACATAAAAATAGGTCTTTCTCCCTATGTTGCTGCTTCACTTTTTAGAAAATGATGATTATGTCATTAGGGGATATTCCACCTCCTCCAGAAGGAAACCTTAAACATTTGTTTCTTGGCCCACAGCTGGCTCCAGTGAAGGACACATACCCAGGTTTGTCTGCACAGCCACACAATAGACTTCAGAGCACAGTACTGGAAAGCTGGGGCAACATCCATTTAATATGAGGGGTGTGGAAAAACACATCCATCCATCCATCCATCCATCAACTATACTGTTTATCCCTTTAGGGGTCACAGTGGGCTGGAGCCTATCCCAGCTGACACTGGACGGGAGGCAGGGTACATCCTGAACCATTTACCAGTCGATCAAAGGCCCATGTAGAGAGACAGATAACATCCACGCTCAGTTTTGTTGACTCTTAGGGCAGTTTAGAGTCACCAATTGACCTAATGAGTAGGTTTTTGGTATTTGGGAGGAAACTAGAATGCCCAGGGTAAACCCACGAAGGCATGGGGAGAACATGTAAGCTCCACACAAAAAGACCCTGGTGGTTATGGGAGTCAAAGCTACCTTCTTGCTGTGCAGCACATGCACTTACCTGCTGTGCCACCATGGCACCAATGATGAGACACAGCTCAAGAGTATTTACACAAAACAGCCTGCTCTGAGAACATGAAGGGGTTTCTAGAAATGCCAAAATCCAATCTTTCTGGGGATTTTTTTTTTTTTTTTTTTTTTTGTCGAGGAACTTCAAAAACAGGCTCTGGGGACATCTGGGACCAATGGAAGCTTGTTGAAGAGGAGTTTAATATGAAACTTTTGAAAACCCATTATAATCTTAATATCAGAATTGTGCTTATAGTAGACCTACATGGTTCAATTTATCATCTATTGTAAACTATAAAAGACAACTACAGCCTTTATGTACTCTCCACATTTTGTTGCTCTTTTGTGCTATCTCTACACAAAATAACATGCCTGTTATAATTTAACAACATGCCAAGAATGGCAAGGAAGTGTTCAGTTTACTTCTAAAGGCAGAAAGTATAAAGGGTTCCCTTAGTGTGCTATTGTTTGTAAAATTAAAGCATCATTCAGATACTTTTGTAAGGTCTGTTCAAGCCGTTGTGACGGGGCCAAATGCAATATTTTTATGGGGATCTCAATACCTGGCAGCACCCCTGCAAGTAGCCATACATTCACTTCAGCTTACACATTTACATTCAGAAGTCTATGCATATAGACGCAGCCACTGCACTATGGCACCTTGTTTAGCTTAGTAGTCTCATCCACATTCCCTCTGTGGCATGCTGTCTGCACCAGGACAGAGCCAAACAAAGGAGTGAATAAAAATGTCCTCCAAGATATATTCAGAGAAGGTATGAGGTCTGAATTATTCCTGCTTTGCACTCACACATTATGAGGGTATAATTGTGAAATCCTGCAGGTATTCTAAAGGACTCCTGCTTGTGATGAGAGCACATCGAGGAGTCAGTCATAATGGACAATAAAGAGCCCCACCAGCAGAGGGAGATGTCTACTCTGAACCACTTGGAAGACCACCAGCTGGTGAAAATGAAAAGAGACTAGCACAAAAAACTCATAAATTTGTCAGTATAAAGACCTCTACTTTCATACACAAACACTACATTTTAGTTTTAAGGCAGAAACTATGATATGATTTGAAATTATATGATAAGATAATGACATAATATGATATGACATGATAAGATATAACATAATGGGCTCTAATTTCGTAGACCAGGCGCAGGCGGGGCGCACCTGCCCTGCGCCGCGCCTGCGCCGCGCCAACAGGGTGTGTCTAGGGCATTTTGCAAGTTTCGTGCACGGCGCAGTCTGGCGCAGTCTGGCGCAGGCAGGCGCACCCACGCCTCCGTCTCTCCTACCGGCGCACGTAGCAGAGAGGGAGGAGATAAGACTTGAGTGGGTTTAACACAGCCGTGATCTTCACCAATCAAATGAACGCCTCTCCTCGCCTTTAAATGCGCCGCGGGCGAGGCGCAGTGACAATTTCACCTCGGTGGCGAAGAAGGTCAGAGCCTGCTGTTACTTTTACAGCAACTGGGAGAGCGCAGGGGCCACCGGGCCGCGCATCGGAGCCACGATGCGCGTCACCGTGTGGACCACCTCACGGGTCAGATGTAATCTGTTCCTGTCTCATAATAGTAGTACAAAATTAAGTGATAATTACATTTAAACACAGCAGCAGGCTAATCCATCCATCATGCTTGTGATCCATCTGCATTACTGGTCTGTCATCGCCGAATAGCAGCGCCTTAGGTGAAAATATATCTCCTCCTCATCCTCCTTAATAATGTACTCCATCTTTTTAGATGACGTTACGAATAAAGATTAAAACAGAGAAATATGGGCAATCGCAGGTAAATCCTAAAGGCACCGAGTGACTTACATTTATTCAGCGAGCGTCTCTCTCTTTTTTCTTTTCTTTTGAATTTCATGAGATGAGAGAAGCCGGATACTCTGTATCGGATGATGTGGCTGTTTGTGGTTGGCTGAGAGATGTGAACTCGTTAGTTATGACAAACGTCTCTGATCTGACATCAGATGTGACGGGACAATTAATATAGATACAAATGTAGATGCTGGTTCAGACGGTTACATTAAATAGTGGTTGTTGTGACTGTTTATTGCATTGAAATGTGCCTGACACTCTGGATACCTGCCTGTGAGGTTTTGGTGACCTGTGCGCACTGTGCGCCTGTCAGCCAAATTACCACTGCCCCGAGTGCGCCTCGTCTGCGCCGAGAATAGACCAGGTTGGAGCTGGCGGGCTTTCAGCGCACCTTCCGCGCGGTTTTTTGGCACCAAATTGTCACTGCTGCGCACGGCGGTGCGCCGGACGAAATACCCACTGCGCGGGGTGCGCCAGGCTGCGCCACCCTGAGTTGCGCCAGGAAATTAGAGCCCAATGTATTATGATATGATCTGTCATGACATGGAATGATATAATATGGCATGATATGACACAATATGACATGACATGATATACTTCGGCATTATATGATAAGACATGGCATGATATGTCATGATATGATATTATATTTATGATATTATATGATATTATATGACATTGTTTGACTTGATTTGATATTTAATGATATGGTATAATATGATGTGATATTATATGAGTGGACTTTATATGATATTATATGACATAATATATGAAATGAATTATGACACAATAATATATTATATGACAGTTTATGATATGACATGATCTAATATGACATGACATGCTCTGATATGTTGTGATGTGACATTACATGATATGATACGATATGATATAATATAAAATGATTTGATGTGATATGATTTGATATGACATGATATGACATGATATGACATGAGATGATATAATATAATTTGATATTATATGATATGATATGACATGATATGATATGATATGACATGATGTGAAATGATATGATAAAATATGATACATGATTTGTGATGACTTAATAAGATATGGCATAATATAAAATGACATAGTATATGATATGACATGATCTACTATGACATGACATGGTTTGATATGTTTTGATATGATAGGACATAATATGCTATTATATGATATGATATGTCATGATATGATATTATATTTATGATATTATATGATATAATATGACATCGTGTGACTCGATTTGATACTTAATGATATGGTATGATATGATGTGATATTATATGATTGGACTTAATATGGTATTATATGATATAATATATAAAATGAAATATGACACAATAATATAGGATATGACATGATCTAATATGACATGACATGGTCTGATATGTTTTGATGTGACATGACAAGATATGATATGATATGATATGATATGAAATGATATATTATGATATGATTTGATGTGATATGATATGATACAATATGATATAATATAATATGATTTGATGTGAAGTGACATGAAATGATATGAAATAATACTATTATATGGAATGATATGACATGATATGATATGATTTGATTTGATATGATATGACATGACATGACATGATTTGATATATGATATGATATGATATGATATGATATGATATGAATAATATGATATGACATGATATGACATGAAATGATATGATATAATATGATATGATATGATGTGATATAATATGACATGACATGGTTTGATATGTTTTGATATGATATGACATATGTTATTATATGATATGATATGACATGATATGACATAATATGATATGAATTTGAGATGATATGTTTTGATATGATATGACATATGTTATTATATGATATGATTTGACATTATATAATGCTACACAGAGCGACAAGACACAGAAGGAGATGACATTACACACAGCATGGTGTAATTTAAGCCAAGATGAATCAACACAATGAAACACACTTCATTGTCCCCAATGGGAAATTAGGCATGAACTGCATGTGCTGCAAACTCTATGCAACCTACAAAGTAGTATTCATAGGTTTTTAAAAATGAATGTAAATTCAGATTTAAATAGTGAAGCATCTTCATGGGAACCATAATTCAAGTCCAGTGTAATCAGTAAAGAGGATGTGAGCAATTTAACTACATCATGTTTCAATGGCAGGTTATAGCTAGACAGACTTTATATTAATGCATATTAAGAGATAAGCTTTTTTTCAACACATTTCTGGAGTTTCTTTTTACGATTAAAGGCAGAATCTGAAAAGTAACTCCCATAAAAGCAATATATTTGCAAGTTAAACTCCTACAAACTACTTTGTATCAAACACCAAATATCCTATTTCAAAACACGGGGTTATGCAGCAGTTTAAAACAGCATTTATTGCACATTTATCACCAAGATCCTTCTGTTGTTTCACTGCACAAACCCTAAGGCTGTGGAAATATGTTACACCTGCTGTTCAGCTACAAAACAAAACTAATGTGTCATGTATAAAAATTTAGAGAGGACTGAAAAAATGATGCATCATTGTAATATGAAAGCCTGCAGAGGAAATGAAATGGCAGATGCAAAAGTTTTTGAGACTCAGACAAGAACAGCCTGCAACTGTCTGTGTTCAAATAGATAAATTAAAGAGTGAATAAATAAACAAAGACTTGCAGTTAAGACCTGACTCGGGTGTAGGTGAATAAAGCATTACACTCACTGAACACTTGAGTGTTTGTTAAAAAAGCTCACCAGCCAATCACATGGCAGAACCCCAACTCATTTAAAAATGTAAATATGGTCAAGATGACATGCCAAAGTTAAAATCATGTGTCAGCTGGGAAGGAGAGGTCATTTAATGTAATGTGAACATTGCACGGTTGATGGTGCTATACAGGCAGGTCTGGGTATAACTGCTGACCTACTGGGATTTTCACATACAGTCATCTCTCTGGTTTAATGGTCAGAGAAAGCAAAAATATCCAGTATTTCTGGATGAAAATGCCTTGTTGATGCCAGAGGTCAGAGAAGAATGGCCAAAGTGGTTCAAGATGATAGAAAGTAGGGCTGAGGAGTATTTGAAAAAAATTATATTGCAATATTTTTTACCTCCTACAATATATATTGAGATTTTTTAAGGCAGATTTCTAGATGAATGATATGTCTCTTACTGTATGCATAACAGTGTCCTAACAAATGTTCCTTCGATTAAATATTCACTAAAGACCCAAATTAACAGTACATTTTAAAATTATGACCAAAAAAGACTAAAGAAAGAAAAAAAGAGCAGTGTAAAGTCTCCATTTAACATAGTTGCTTGTGGAAGTGTAACACCAATGTATCTATTATGAAGATTGCCTGTAGTATATACATTCAAAGTGCTGGTAAAACGATGGCTCTGTATGCATCATGATCTCTGAGTTAACCTACTGATGTTGAATATTGACAGACTTTTACTGTACATAATCAAGGAAATGAGAAATGTTTTGGTTTCCATCAAAAAATGTACAAAGCGTACTATGTTGTGTTTTAAGTCAAGTTGACTGACATTGCACCTCCTGCAATGTGTGCAGCCCTAACAGAAAGGCAACATTAACTCAAACAAGCACTTCTTACAACCAAGGTATGCGGAAGATCATTTCTGAATGTACAACACATTCATTGAATCACAATGAATCTTGAGACAGGTGGGTTACAGCAGCAGAAGACCACACCAGGTGTCACTCCTGTCAGCCAAGAACAGCACACTAAGGCTACAGTTGGCATGAGTTCACCAAAATTACACAATAGAAGCACGGATCCATCCTGCCTTGTACCAATGATTCAGGCTAGTAGTGGTAGTGTGATGGTGTGGGGGATATTTTGTTGGTGCATCTTGGGCCCCTCAGTACCAAGTGAGCGTTGTTTAAATGTTGCAGCCAACCTGAGTAGGGTTGCTGACCACGTCAGTCCCTTGATGCCCACAGTACACACCTTCTGAACGCTACTTTCAGCAGGATGATGCACCATGTCACAAAGTTCTGATTATTTACAACTGGTTTCTTGAAAATGACAGTTTGGTCACTCCAGTACTCTATTGGCCACCAGATCTTAATCTTATTGAGTACCATTTAGGGATGTGGTGGAATGGTTCCTTTGAAACCAAACAAATCTGCTGCAACTGGATGATGCTGTCATGTCGATGTGGACCAACAACTCTGAGAAGTGTTTCCAGCTCCTATGGAATTCATGCCATGTAGAATAAATAATCAGCAAGGTGCACGTAATGAAGTGGCCGGTGATTGTATTTCTTGTGAAATGTGAAGAAGAAAACAACATAAAAAAACAGCGCATGAGTTCTTTGTGAGGCCTTAGCAACCCACTGTAGTGCTTACCAATTATCCTCTACATGCATGCTAGGTTAATTATGACTAATAGCTGAATAAGGTAGATTTCACACCACATCAGCGCACTACATCAGCGCAGCTTCAGAGGGGGTGAAAAGTGTGGTGAGAGACTGTTGAGAAACACATCTCTCCCTGTCAGCCCCCCAAAGGCTCAACAATCACAGCTCTAAATGCAGCACCCAGCTGGAACTGATATGAGGACAGGTCTCTGGGTGCTTGGTGAGGGGAGGGGAGGCGGTTGTCATGGGGATGCAAGGGCAGTGGCGTGAGCGAGGTTGTCCATGGTGGATGACATGGCACATCCTAGGCGTGCTGGGCGAATCATTGTCCGTGCTTATCTGTGTGTCTGTCCGCGCCATTCAGGCTGCTTGGGCTCATTGATCAGGGAGCTGGGGACCCACACCCCGTGGTTACAATCTAAGAAGTGTGTATGTGTCTGTCAATCAGTGGAGGTGAGGCTTTTCTAGGATTTTTGCACAATATGGTCAACAAAATTTTCTTAAAAGACAAAGGCTGAAAGATAACCTTACCTGGTATCAGTATGAGGACTCGACTCTTACTTTGCAGACTAATTCTGCACTTGATAATCCATAATATTATTTACTATGAAACCAGGTTATGTTCTTTTGTGTCTGTTGATTTTCTTTTGCCAAATGCTGGGATAAATCAATTAGATTTTGGTTGTCATATGTCGAAGATCAAGGTTATAAATCCTCAGGTTTAGCCTCTGCTTGTGTACACAACATCTCAAGAACAATTTAAAAGTTTTTCTTGTAACACTCTGTCTTAAAGGATAAGTTCAATTTTTTGACACCTGGACCTTAATTTTAGGATTAAATACGCTCGTAGACTCACCCAGACAATTTTGGGCGGAGCTCGGAGCCGTTTTTTCAGCAATTTAAATCCGTCCAACGGCGTTTTTTTCTCATGCCATAGTAGCAGACAGGGCCAGAAATCGAAGCCCCTAAATTAGACATTATCTGCTGCAAAATGCTCTCATTTCAGCAACATTTTATAATTGAATGGCCAGTGTTATCACCATGTCAGCTCAACTCTGTTGTAATGGTCATCAGGGGCTTTACAAGGATGGGTAACTTTTGGTGACATCATAGACATGCACAGCAAGAGCGCAGCTGAGTAGAGCCGCTGTTGTTGCTAGGCTACACGGCTACACGGCTATTTTTGTGCAACATGGCGGAATATTTATCCAATGTAGAAGTGTCTGACGACGACTTTGAGTATAATGGATGCCCGTATCGTTTTGAGCCACACTATACCGACGAGGAGCTATTTGAAAGGAGGATGCAGAGGGAAAGAGCTGAACAGCTGGCCAGAGAACAAGCAACCACTGCACGTCCACGAATGTGGGCTAACTGGTGGTGTTGTTGTAGACATTGCACAGCAATGGCAACAGAGGAGGAGTGAGTTTCGCAGCAGATAATGTCTGATTTAGGGGCTTCAATTTCTGGCCCCGTCTGCTACTATGGCATGAGAAAAAACTGCTGTTGGGTGGATCTAAATTGCTCGAAAACGGCTCAGAGTTCCGCCAAAATTGTCTGGGTGAGTCTATGAGCATATTTAATCCTAAAAATAAGGTCTAGGTGTCAAAAAAAACGATTTTATCCTTTAAGAATGAAGTGACTAGATTTCAGAGGTAACAGCAGAAAAGTCAAGGTCTTGAGGCCTCATGATCGCCCTGTGCTCGGGGGTTTGATCATAAAAATGTGACATTTTTGTGGTGCTTTGAGGAACTGCCTTCAAACTTTAATTTAATGTCCACTCTGACTTCAGAATGATGTAAATACAATTTCAAGGTCAAAGGTGAAACCTCAAGGTCAGGAAGCTTTGTGGTCATTCTTTGCTTGTGCATGCAATATCTCATAAACAATTAAACAAATTTTGATCAAACTTCACAAAAAAATGTGGCTGGTTTTGTTCCTTTGGACACATCTTGTAACCCACTGTCTCAAGACTTCTTTTGTTTTGTTTTTCTTTAAACTGTGCACAAATGTCCACTTTGATTTGAGTTGAGGATGGCCTGTTTAAATTTTGGAGGTCATAGTTCAAAGGTAAGATAAAGAAGTCTTGCTGTCATCTGTTGTTTGTTAATGCAATATCTCAGTAAATTTTGAAGAGATTTTCATTTAACTTTGTATTAATATTCAGCCTGACTCAAGTATGAACTGATATGATTTTTAAGGTAAGAGATCAAACATAAAGGTCATGAAGTTTCATCTCCATTCTTTACTTGATGTTATGGTCCCGAAAGTTTCTATAACAACTGCCAAGGATTTATACTGCCTGCTGCGACCGTTATAAAATAAAAATCACAAAAAAGCTTTTCAGATAAATTAAAGTATTTGACTGCTCAATTCCCACTGATTGCTGTTTTCAGTCTGTGCTTTAGCCACTGGCTTTCCACTCACTAACTGTGACCTCATGTGCATAACCCCTGTTTTGTCTAGTATATAGTATAGTATATAGTATACCATACTAGTATATATGTGTTGTGCACCTCATGTTTTTTATTGTTTTAAATGTGTATGTACACATCATACGTTATTATCATATGTTCTGTCTTTTGTATTCTAAAAGCAGGTGACAAATATGTTACTGCATGTCCTTGTTTACAGTATGTTATGAATTAAAAGAAATGTACAATGTTTTTCACTACTTTCCAGAGTTTCCTTAATTAGTCTCTATTTTTTGGTTACAAATGTACCTTTTGGTTTATAATTGATACTCAGACAAATTGACAAATAACAATAAGTTACCTTGCTCTAAACTATCTTTAATTTGTCAGTTGATAAATAATAATAAAAAAAACAAGACAGATGAGCCTTTGTCCCTCCTCAGAACATTAAGGAGGCACAAAAAGAGCCTAAATTTGAAAGCATGACCATTAACTTGATTTAGAAAATGTTGCTGTTGGGCTGATGGATGAAGTGTGCCTTAGGAAAACAGGCAGACAACCATTTTTTCTCAACACAAAAGACAAAATACTGACCAGCTCTTGTTTAGTTTTCTGAGGGAAGAGCCTGTGCAACATGTCCATGCAGAGAGCCCTGTGGTTTGGTACCTCAGGAGCAGCATACAAAGACAAGCAGAACTGGAAGTGATGGTGCTCATCTGCAGGCCAGCCACAGAACCTGAAACAGGAAAGAGATAAGCCAAATAAATTATAAGACATAATTTGAAAACAAGAGTATTAAATTATAGCATACTTAAACTGTGCTCCTTGACTTTATTTTTTGAGACTAATACATTCTGATGAATTACACACAACTCATTGAATAGAGTTACCGTATGGAAGTCAAAGTTGAGCCCTAAAGTGGCTTTGAAACACTGATTTCATCAACCCCCTGCTAAGAAGCACTTGAGTCTTTAAGCAAACTGACTCTGCCTGTATATGCTATTAATCTCCTGCTGAGTTTTACACCTTTCATCTTGATCTTCTAAGCTCTTCCTATAGGTGTGTTTATTAAAATGGAAATCACTGAGAACCTATTTCCACAGAGATAGAGAAAGATATAGAAGATGGTGACACATATTTCACAAAAGGAGAAGTAACTATTAGATCATTGTGTAAAAACATGGAGGTATGAAAGAAGGAAAGACAGATATTGTTTTTTTTAACCCAGACATGGGCATGTCAAGACATCGGGGCCAGGGGAGGCATGACCCTCTTTTGAAGTATGATTGGCCATCATACGTGCCATCTAAAAAGCCATTAAATTACTGGCTGCAGGGTGGTGGTGAAGCAGGTAGTGCAAGAAGGTAATCGGTTCAGTCCTTGTGTCAGTCAGGGCTTATCTGGGTTGAGTTTGCATGTTCTCCCAGTGCATGCATGGGTTCTCTCTGGGCACGGCTTCCTCCCACACACCAAAAGCATATTCATTGGGTGGATTGGAGACTACAAATTGCCCTTAGGTATGAGTGTAAGTGCTGTCCATCTCTGTATGCAGCCCTGTGAATGGATCAAGCCTCCCGCCCAATGTCAGCTGGTGTGGGCTCCAGCACCCCCCCGTAACTCCAAAAGGAATAAGCAGAAAATATAATGGATGGATGGATGAATGATTGGCTGGATTTCTTGTTGGAGGCAGAACCAAAGTCAAATCAACTTCTCTGGTAATTTCAGTAGCCTTTTTATGGTTTTCCAAAAGATTATATACTCCTCCAAAAAAGTTTGGAAATGCAATTTCTCCCCTTCAGTAATACAAACTGGTATTACATTTCATATCATTGGAAATCTGTTTAGTCACCTTTACAATGAGGTACAACTTGTAAGGATCCTGCATTCATGGAACGGGCGACACAGCTAAACACTTGCCCCAAAAAATGTGCCACTGTCAAACGTCACCCCTGACTGAAAAAAATAATAATTACATGTGACAGGCATAAGGTAAGCACCCAAGATCATTGGGTAATATGTTCAACTCTTTCCTTTAGGATTTCTATGAATCACTCTACTACAAAATCACCTTGGCCTTTCCTCTTGACCCACCACTGTTCTTCTACTGTCTGCCAATTGTTTAACACATAGAGGCATAAAACTAAGAAAACACTGCCTACTTTTAGATCTTTTCTATGAGTATATTTGCAAGTGAACAAGAATTTGCTTGCATTTTGAAGCACTTTGAATTGTAACTTTGGAGAAACACTTTCTATTGGTGTATTTAAAGAATTCAGCTTACAAAGAGGGTTTTCAAGTTGCCACTTTGCTGAGTTAAATTATAAAGTTGGAGCAACAACAACATGTAAGAATTTGGTTTGGTACATTTAGGCTAAGATTCCTATTCTGTTGTAAGATAGCTATCTTATTGGTTTGTGAGGATGCCTGTGGCATATTTTGGGTTTGATAGAAATCTGCACCTGGTGAAGCTGCTGAATATTAGGCTAAGATGACACTGATAATGATACAGCCTGTGGGAGTTTTAAGCTCTGCCATTAGATTGTAGCAATTTGCCTGGCTGCCTGTTCAGTTGTTCTTTCTCACAGCCCACTGCCAAAGTTACATAGAGCTGACAGCAGCAAACTGAGGTGCTCCGTGGAAATGGGATGGATGCCATGGTCCCTGTTGATTTTCTGTACTGATTAACTGAGTAACTTTTAAAGTACAGTTTCAAAGTGAAGAGTTGCATATTGTTACATCAAACATGCACTAGAATACATCATCCCTTTTAACCATTAGTAACCAATGCATGCATGACTTTCATTAATTCCAATGCATGTGTTAATGAATTGAATGCCATCCCTTTTAAATCAGTGCCTCAGCTGGACCTTCCCAGTCAAAAACAAAGTTTGAAATCAGACCTGAACTTACCTGTCAGATTTCTGCAGTTGCTCTTGGAGGCTCAGCTGTCTGCTTTGGTATCTTTCCGTCAAAGACTGGAAGGCCTGGATCAATGAGTCCTTCAGCTCTGGGTCGGGGCAATCTGACTCTAAAACCTGCTCTGGAATCTTGCACATGCTCATGGGATTATCTGAGGTACTTGTTAGATATTTCTGCAGAGAAAATAATCATACAATCTTTAAATTACAAACTAAAATGTTTTGACTTACCTTAAAGGCTCGAGAGAAAGTCATGAAATAGGATGGATATTTAAATTTGTTGATATATAATTAAGACATTGAACTAAAAGTAAAAATGTACCTCTAAGCCAAGAGTGGTGATCTCCTCTTCCAAGCCCACAAACTCTGCATGAAGTCTTGAAGCTACATCATCTTGCTGTATTTTCTCAAAATGTATCTGTTAAATAAATAATGAAACCAGTTTGAACTTGTTTGGTTAAAAATGGATAGAAATTTTAGTTTGAGTGTTAAATGGAGTCTTTTAGTGGGCATCTAAAGTGTCATGTCAGACATTTAGAACACTTTAAGAAACATCACGGTGACAGAAAAAGAGCATTTAATGCCAGAGTCAAAGCTTATGAATACTGAGAAGCAGTTGACTACAGTACAATTATTGAAAACAGTTTAAATGAATGTCTGCTGAATCAGATGATGCAGAAGATGGATTTTTTTAGCATGTTGTTCTTTAGCAGAGTTGTTCTGTGATACAAAATGACTGCCTCTTTTTAAGCTTGTGCATAAAAGAGGGAGGAAACTTGCCATCTACGAAAAAAAAAGATAATGATGATTTTTTTTTTTGAACATTTTTATGTATAAAAGCAAATGTCATTAAACCCATTCAAAAAGCTAGTTCAATCAAAACTAGCTTTTTTTAGTGCATGTAGCTTCTTTAAAAGCTACATGCACTGAACCCAGTTTCAGGTGTTTCAAGGACACAATTAAGGAAACTCTGGAAACACCTGAAACCTGTCATACCACCTGTCATATTAAAACATCTACATTTCAGGTTCCTCTTGTCTTTTTCCCAGCATTCAGTTAATTTTGACAGAGTGATCTCATTTTTTCATTTTTTTTTCAGCAGCAGGCTGCAGCTGCTTCTGGACATTGTAATTGTTTTAAGTGTTTTCAGTTTGTGAAAAGAACACAAAACCAACAAAACCTGTCATCAAAATTTTACTAAAAATAAACACCACTGCAACCCTGGTGTACTCCAATTTGCATTTTCTGAGGTGAAATAATGAAAGTGATTCAATGATACAATTAAAATTGTTACCTTCTGTGAGTTTAATGCCGATCAAGAAAATTTTACTATGTGCTTCTTATTTCTGGCTAAGATTTAAGTAGGTACAGGAAACTCACAGTTGTAAGCCGCTGGTCACAGAAAGCCTTTAGCCCTAGAAACTTTAAAAAAATGTTGAGTTTTTCTCCCAAACTCCAATAAATAGCTGTTGTCATTTTGTTGTTAAATAAGAAGCAAGAGGGGCAAGAGACAAAACATACCTAGTCTTGAATCTGTTTGGTAGATAGGAGCTATACTTCACTACAGAATGAAAATTAAATATGAACCATGTTTGGTTTTATTCTGAGTTAAAATTGATATTCCATCCATCATGAATGCCATGTACCCAAGGCTGCAGTGGTGGCTGGAGTCCGTCCAAGCAGTCATGGAGCAAAAACCACTGTACACACTTGATCGTTTGCAAGTCAATCACATAGTAAAAATGTAGGGACCAAAAATCAGTCACACATACATTGACACCTAACTAATAACCTAACCACCATATTTTTGATCTCTGAGAGGAAGCTGAAGAATCCAGAGCAAGCTAACACATGCACAGGGAAACATGCAGGGAACAAACAGGGATGCAAACCACAAACCATCTTGAGCCCTCACAAGTCCTACGAGCTCACCCAGTGAAAAACTGCCGCATTTGTTTTGAGATAACTTCACATGGCAACAGCATAAATAAAATGTCCTTACACTGTTCGAGATGAAAACTCTATTTTGGGTACTAAATGTCATTCACATTCACAAATATATTAATTGTTCAGAACTTAACTAAGGCTGTTATCTCCCAACGAAGTGCGCAAGTGGCTAGACCCAGGCCATTAAGGACTGCCCATAATGCCAAGACTGATTTAATCTTCTATTGTTTAACAAAATCTGCACTGTCCCAAACTAATAGGACAAGATCATTTTAATTAGGATTAAAAGATGTACAGTCATCAGTTGTAAGCAGCAAAAATCACAACATACCGACAAAGAGCAAAAGTCCAAGCAACCTTTGGATAAGGACTGCTGATACAGCAGTAGGACATCATATTGTTTAGTGCAGTGATTCTCAACTGGTGGGTCGTGACCCAAAAGTGGGTCGCGAGCCTTTGCCTGGGCAAAAAGTGTTAGAAAAAAACCCTGTGCTTTTATATTCGTTGGACTGCCATCTCTTCACACTCTTTATCAATAGTTGGTGCTAATTAACACCTGTTTTAATAGAAAGGTGTTTATATATGTTCAATAAGCAGGTGCTCAGATAAAGTTACATGTTTTTAAGATACTTTGAAACAACTTCTCAGTAGCAAGACTTTTTTATTTCATGTTTGAACGCTCTGTTGACTGTGTTAAAAAAGGTTGAAGTTGCTGAAGTGTGTTATGTTGTGGCAGCCTTAGCTTATTTAGTGTTACTAATTTAATATTATTAATACAGAGCTGTTCATTCTGTATCCGCTGATGCAGGGTTATTACAGCTACAGTTAGATTTATAGTATTTAAGCCTTGTGTCCTTCAGATGCACTTTTTGGTTTCAATTTAAATGCAGCTAATTGAGTGTAAGTTGTAACATATCCCTCTCTTGCATTGCCACATGCAGGTCATTTTGGTTTCTAAGTAAACTTTTTTGTGTTACTGTGATATTCGGTCCTGTCTCAGATTTCAAGTGCAACATCTTTTCATTTTATACATTTGAGAAGTTGAAAATTTTCCTCGATTTGGGTCGCAGCTTGTTATTAAGGGGTGATGGTGGGTCCCAAAGCCAGACCAGTTGAGAACCACTGGTTTAGTGGGTAAGTAGAGCTCCGCCTCTTCTTTGCTTAAGAAAAACTGGAGGAATTTCTGTTGCTTTTACATCCCAACAACAGCATTGTCTGATCTTATTTGATGAGGCAAACATAAAATAAGATGAAGGCTTAGAGTGCCTGCTTTGCTTTGTGAGCTGACATACATTTTCATCATAATAACTGTCAGTATGCCAGAGATCACTTTTATAGTTCTGTAAAATTCAGAAAAAGTGGAATTTCACATGAATTCATACCATGTCAGTGTACCCAATAATGGGGCCCCATGACTTGCCGTTGCATTGTTTGAGCATTGTTGGCCATGAAAGGATTTTATTGACCTTGCAATGCAGATGGATCAGCCTGATTTAATGTCTGTTATCAGTCAGGCCCCTCTTGCCAAGCTCCAGTCTATGATTGTGAGCAGCCAAAAGCCGGACAGCCCAATCAGAGTCCTTAAGATCAGGAAGAGTTGGGTGCTACAAGTGAGACGGCAGCAGGACGTGACTGCTCATGAAGAGATTAGCATAGATGCTAACAGCTTCAGTAGCAGTTTCGTCAGTTTCTTTTGTAAATGAAAAACAAAAAACAACTCTACAAACTTCTCTTTAGAAAGGATATTATTGCTTCTCATCCAACATGTTTTGGTTTGGGCTCTTCCTTTACACTGTGGCAGTAAGAATTGGCTGACTACTACAAAAACGGTCTAAATTTACCCAAAAAAAATACTAATGGTCTCAATAAGAGGGATTTTAGCTGTCTGTTTGTGATTGTGGTTGTAGTTGTGTGTGAGGGAGACATCCAAGTTCCCGTTGTGGCCATGCAATCAGGAGGGTAGGGGCTGGGGGCCAGTTAGAGAAGAGGGGGTCATGGGAAAGAAACAAGCCCGAGTGAGCCTCACAGAGGAGACAAAATTGCTGGCAGACGGTTCATCTGGAGTAAAGTCTAGCTTTAAAGACCTCTGCTTACTCCTTAATCTCACCATTCATCAACACAGCCCGCATTAAGCCTCCTGCAGTCAAAGGCAGAGTTTGTGACTTTGGTACCCTGGATATCGAACAAACAAAAGATTCCTGGACAGTTAATGTGACACTGGGATCACTGTGTGAGCAAGCAGGAGAGTTTAGACTTCTGCTGGGCGTTTCCCACAGACTGTTTTTGTTTGGCAGGATTCATTGTCAAGGGCTTTGAGCATGCTGACCAAATTAAAGACTAAAAAACAGCCAAGGATGTGAGTGTTACGATGCAGGAATTCCAAAAGGTCTTATCTTGATCCATTCTTCTTGACTCAAAGGGCCATTTTCAACTCAGGCGTCTTGCTATTTCACAAATAAAGTTTAAACGGTGTATTGTGGACAGCAGGCATGTTTTCATCATTCAGATACCTGTTGTATGGCCTGTTCCCAGTTTGATTTAGAGGCTCTGTCCTGCTGTTGTTGAACTTCGCTCAGTTTGAGGCACAGGTTGTCCTTGAAATGAAGAAGCGGCTCCACAGTGGCTTTTTTGAATGCCCCCCTCTCCCTCTCCAGAAGCAAAGCTAGACCCAAATAAACTTATAAGCAGCACAGATCAACATAATACAGTAACTTATTATCACTGTGACCTGTTAGATTTGCTTACCGTATTCCTGGAGTGAGAAGATGCCAGTGTCTGATCTTTCATTTGGTCTTATTGTCTCCAGAAAATCTTGGATGTCATCCTCAGCCTTCTCCCTGTTTAATAAAGGAAAGCCAGTTCACATGTTGTACAAACATACTGAATGAATTACATCAGAAACACTTACATGAATGAAATGCTTGAAATGAGAAGGAGAAATAAATCTGACATGAAGCCATCCAGCCATAAACTACTTTGTTCTTTCCTTTCAGGGGTCACAGGGCATTCTTTACCATTCTTGCTTGATGTGTGACTTTAGTTGCTCAACAGTCCAGGGTCTCCATTTTTGTATTTTTTGCTTCGTAAGCGACCATACATTTTTGATGGGAGACAGGTGTGGCATGCAGGCAGGCCAGTCTAATACCGGCGCACTTTTGTTACAAAGCCATGCTGTTGTAACATGTGCAGAACATGGCTTGGTATTATCTCGTTATAATAAGCAGGGATGTCCCTGAAGAAGACTTTGCTTGGATTGCTGCATATGTTGCTCCAAAACCTGTGTGTACCTTTTAGCATCAATGGTGCCTTCATGGATTTGCAAGATACCCAAGTTGAAATGTGGACTTGCATACACACCGGCGGTGTTTTTGAGTGTTGTTGATATATGGCTTTTGCTTTGTATCGTTTTTGGTCTTGCTGTTATGTGCAGAGCTTTCTCTTGATTCTCTAAACCTTTTGATGATATTATGGACTGTAGATGGTGAAATCTCTAAACTACTTGTGACGAGAAACATTGTCCATAACTGTTAGACTGTTTGCTTATGGAGTTGTTCACAAAATGATAACCTTGCTCCATCCTTGCTTTTGAACGAACAATTTAACCTGTTCACATGAGGAATGTTCCAGACAGGTTAAATTTTTTGAATGTTTTGCTGGTATTCAATTCAGAATGAGTTAATAATTGCAAAAAAACCAAACAAAACAGAACAATGAAGCTTATCAGTTTGCAGTACATGTAAATGAATGTGGGCCTAAAAGAATTTGCAAATTATAGTATTCTGTTTTTATTTACATTTTACAAATGTCCCAACTTCATTAGAATTAGGGTTTGTAGGTCCAATTTAAATCGTTGCATTTAAAAAGACACCTAATCTATTTTAAAAACTCCCTAAAAATATTGCAAGATCATTTTTTTCCCAATATCATTCAGCCCTAGTATCCATCCACCTGTAATGCACTAGCACCACCTATGCAGCCATCTGACATAAACACTGCTTAAAAACAAATTAACTGCCAAAATTACTTTAACAGTGGTTTCACATTTGTTGGTTAAAACTAGTTTGGAAATTTAAGCAGTTCAGACAGACATTAAAACTCAGATGACTGAGACATCCCTAATTTGACTTGATATGTAAAAAGAAGGTGTATTTCTGGACTTAATGCCTATATGCCATTGTTTTGATGAGCAGAACAATGGATAGATTTGGAAACCAGGGAGAGAAGAAGTGAAGGAATGACATGTGTCTTAAGAGTTGCCCGCCCCAAGGACAGCAGCATCTAAACACACACACAATCCCCCCTACCACTATGGTCCCTTAAAATAGTCTAATTTTGAAAACCTCTAAGCAGTTTGGTCACTGCTATGTGTTTTGTTTAGCCATCAAAGACAGCAATAATATTAGAAGAATGACGGGACTAAATATCAGTCACATAAACATAAAGAACTCACTATTCCCTCTTTATCATGTGGTCAAATGTATCACCTCAACATTTGATGAAGTCTGTTGTATTCTGCGTTCAGCTTAGTTTTAAAACAGCTTTTGAACTTCATTTCAGTGTCACTCTGAGTGTGATTAGTCCGACTTCTGTCAAAATCACATAGCACTTGTTGTTCAGTGGGATAGAGGATAAATAAGTCAGTGAATTCAGGCAGAAAACAGTGGAATTAAGGGAGTGAAGGATGGCGAATTAACACAGAAGACAGGAGATGTGAGGCAAAATAGGGAGACTGACGTAAGAATAGGTTGACTTTATTGTTAATAATGGCGTGTTACCATAGAGACAGCTTTGTCTGTTTCCCATTTGACAAGGTGGCTTTTGAATCCTGTGTTAATCTAACTGAATATATGCAAAGAGAGAAGCAAGTAGCACAACTTTATGACTAGGCTCATTACTGAGGATCACACTTGTGTACATCATTAACCTTGGGTGGCTCAGACACAGTCATTATGCAGCCAAACAAGCTGCACCTCCAGAGCCAGCACTGCCCTTCTCACTTCACAAGGCATGGCACCGCTGGGGCCTCTGTCCCTCACTTCTGTGTCAGCATGCAGAGTGAGTGTATTCCTCCATTCAGTGCCCACTCAACTCCAACACCCAGACTTCTTTCTGTTCCTCACATCTAATTCAATGTCATGGTTGCAAGAAAATCAACTCCCCTCTCTTCTTGTTTTTTCTCGTTATTCCCTTTTTTTCTCCTGTCAGGCTCAGTTTTGGACCTCGCACAGGATCCTGTCTGGGCTAAATGGGGCTTAACTGGAATGGTTGCGTGGCGTAATAGCGGATTCAGAAAACTGTAGCAGATAATGACAGGGAGTAATGGGGGGCTCTTACTCAGCCTTTTGGAGCCGGGGGCACTCTCTGCTCCACACCTGTCTGTGCTGCCGTAATATGAAGCTCTCCTTGTTTGCTTTGGCTGTATGGCGAGTCTTCAGAACCTAAAAAACAAAAGGTTTACTGCTGTGTGATTTTATACCCATTTTAGTCGAGCTGAATCTTCCTAATCATATCTTAAGAACCATAAAATAACAATAAAAGAATTGTATATCTACAGTACTATGCAACATTTACACAGGTGTAAAAAAATGCTGTAAAGTAAAAATACTTAAAAATGTTACCTTTTAAATTGTTGATGTGTAGCAATTCACAAACAGGAGAAAAATCTAAATCTAAATAAATATTTGGTGTGTATAATACATCAGCAAAGTATCTTTCAGGCAAAGATTTCAAAGTAGAACAGGGTTTCAAGATGTGCTGCTTGAGCTCTACTCAAGGAGTAGACATTTCAGTGTCATACAAACTGGGTACTTTTATCTGCGAAGAGCTTGTCAAAAAGAAAGTTAGACTTTCCCCAGGTTTTTAAACAATGACATTTGGAGAAGGCTAGGGTTGCAAAGGGGCAGGAAATTACTGGCAAATTTCCAGAAACTTTCCAGAAACTTTCCAGAAACCTGCCATGAGAAGTTAAGCTAAGGAATTGTGGAAAGATTCCAAATTGGAAAATGTATCATATCCAAAAATAATTATACACATAACAGCCATGCAAAATAATACAATTTAAAATCATTACATTTCAACAGATTTATTTGTAAGTAGAACTTCATCAAGTTTTAACTGTTTTACTGAACAATCAAATTCAACTTCACTTTATGTAGTTCACAGGCTCAAATTCAATAGTACAGTGTTCTAGAAATCATCTGTGCATATATGGTGCATGGCCTCAATACCCCTGCAGTCAGCAGTGTGCTATGTGCATGTAATCTAGGAATAACATAGGTATTTTTAAGTATACTTGCAAAAAATCTGGTAGTTTTATTCAAGGTTGTGCAAAAAAAAAAAAAAACTTTAATTAGCCAACCTTCAGTTGTGCAGTTTCAGCTTTATACCCATTTATTCCACAAATTCCCATGGAAAGTTCTCAACTTTAAAAATTCCCAAAATTTTGAAACCCTAGATTTACCTGTACAGTCGGTGTGTACCTTTGAGTCAGAGCAGCCTGGGAAGAAAACTGTGATTTAATTTATCTTTTTTCTGACACAAATTATTTATATTTCATTACCAGCAACCAAGTTGAAAAAATTACTTTACACTGAACAAAAAAATACACACATTTGGCGGGTGGTGGTTCCAACCTCGGACAAAAAAGTTTGGGGTTCAAACACTTGAATGTCAATAAGTTTCAAAAAATCTAGTAATCAGACTTTGTGTGTAAGTGAACGGTTTCAGGTAAGTTCTACACTTAAAACTGTATCAATATAGAGGACATTATCATTAAATAAGGTTTAACGAGGAGTAAAATGCTAATAGTATTTGTCAACATTTTGCATAACCAGCATATTTCATCCTTCATTTACTTGAAAAACTCAAGTTAGAAAAATGTGACTTTTAAGCCTTTAAATAAAAGATCTCACATACAGGTAATATGTTGTTCAGTGAGATGACATATTTAGAAGGATTGAACCCTTGTAAGAAGGTCAAGTCAGGTCAGGTTTGGGGGCACATGCGGGGTGCACTTTGGCACTTTGCCATTCATCATTCCTGATGACCTCGTCTGCACCACCAGCAATGTTAGCCCTACTGAAATGGAAAATGTGAAATGGACTTGAGCTTATATAGCGCTTTTCTGGTCTTTGAATACTCAAAGCAGCTTTACACTGCAGGTCAGACCTATCCATTCACAAGGGACACCAACCTCTTTCAGTTTTGTTACCTACAGATATAACCAGCGGCAGTGTCCCAGGAAGTCAGCTTGAACCAGCCACCCTTCGGTCCCCAGCCCAAGCCCTTAGGGACTGAGCTACACTGAAGAAGGACTGAACCCTTGTAAGAAGGTCTACATGTTGCAATTTCAGTAGCTGAGTAGCACTTTTAAACCTCTGACCCTATAATCCCCCTTGGCTTAATGCACAGAAAAACAATTTAAATGTACTTTAACTATGGCTTTTATTTCCTCCAACAAATGATTAACTTCATCAGTGCAAACCTGCATATGCAGGGCTTTAAGGCATCAATCATCTGGAACACTTAACAACGCCTAAATGGCACTGCAGCAGTATACATTATGCTGTTGCAAGAATGGGGATAGTGATAAAGATAATGCTTGTGCTCTACAGATGAGTAAGAGCTGTTCCCTCACTCTGCACAT
Organism: Cetoscarus ocellatus; assembly: GCA_037902135.1. Lineage (NCBI taxonomy): Eukaryota > Metazoa > Chordata > Actinopteri > Labriformes > Labridae > Cetoscarus > Cetoscarus ocellatus. The sequence goes on from JBAMNC010000681.1 coordinate 457,650, forward strand.
TAACAGTATTTTTATACAAGCACTTTTCAGCATTACTGTGTCTGTGAGAGGCTCATAAACTTGGGCAATTCAAGTGGAACCACTGCTTAAGCATTATAGCAACATAAACACCTGCAAATTAAAACAATCAAGTGGAAACATGCATAATAAGAATGAGACATGTTATTATGAGGGGGAGGAGGAGGAAAAATCTTAATCTACTCTTATTTGTTTTCCTATTTGATCCTGAAAGAACAAGGTACATTCAGAGCTCTTCTATCAGTGTTTTCATACACAGGCCACTGGCTCAGATAATTGGGCAAAGGAAAATCTAAGATTTCTCATATCGATAATAACTGTGGTTAGGGTGGTGTTTTATGTTGTTACAGCTCATCTTCATGTTATTTGTTCCTACTGTGGAGCAAGAGATGTTTGAATATACTGTGCTAAAGGTTTGCCCTCAGGGTAACACTCATTTTATAATTATTGGAATAAGCAGTCAATGTGAAAGTGCTTTAGCTCTAAGAGAAAAAGGCCAAATTGATGTCATCCCATGCCTCTTCCAGGAAATGAATTGTGGATGATCTTAATTTGCATTGGCGGTGTAATAACTCAGCTGATCTACAGAAACTGTGCTTGGAGCTTCTCTTACATAAACTCACATCCTGTCTCATTGAGGCAAATAATTTAAACATCAATATCATACATATTCATGTTAGATCTAGTGTTAGATCTAGTGTTAGATCTAGTGTCAAGGGTTTAGTCATGTCTTTGTATGTGTGTGTGTAAGTGAGTGCATGTGCTGTATGCGGATTGCGAGGGTGGGGGTGGGGTTGTATTTTTTCATTGTATTCAACTTTCTACTTTTTATTTATTTTAATTTATTTTGTATGTATATTTCTATGTGAAGAACTTTGTGCTACAACATTTTGTATGAAAAGTGCTATACAAATAAAGTTTGATTGATTGATTGATTGTTACAATAATGTCAGAGAAGATAAACATGGATTCCTGATCCATAAGCAGTAGCTAAGAAACTAACATCACATATAGATTTCACATGATGTTGCAAACCTATGGTAAAGTACCACCAGGTTTTTTCTAAAACTGACCTACAACGTCATGTGTACTAAAGCAGAATAAGACTGCGTTAGCAAAATTATTGCCCCGTAATGTGGCGTTAAGGTGACACCTAATAGTGATCATGATTCTGTAGCTCAATACCATTCACACCCTATGTTGTAAAGGCCATGTATTGGACATGTTTTAAAAAAAACACTAGTCTCAGATGTCGTCGGAATTTTTTTCTTTTTTACTTTATTGCCTCAAAGCCTCAGGTAACATGACTTGAAATCTTAATAATAATAATAGATTATCAAAGTTCAATATGTCATTAAACATCCTTGCGAATTTCTGAGAAAAACCTTTAAGATTTCGAAAATCTTTTTCTAAAAGAGCTTATTTTACAGTTAAGGTGATTTCTCAAGACTGTTAGAGCGTGGTCATTATCGCTTTGACGTGAAAAGACCGATTGGGCGGGAGTAACGTACTTTAGTTGTCTTTGAGTGGGCAGGACTTGATGTTTATTTTTCATTGGCCAAGTTATTCTTGACGTATGAAAGGATTTTCTAAGGCCCTCACTTTTAACATGTATTCCTGAGCACCCAAAACTTAACCACTGATATTTTAAAAACCATGCTAAGATCAGTCCTAAGATTTTCAAATAGCCAATAATATGTATAAATGATCATCAAAATCTTTTGAAGAAACTTTATTGTTCATTTGTGTTCCCAGGGGCTTTACTATCCACTCAGCTATTGGCTTTTTATGTGGCTATAAAACCCTCTGCTTTTAGCCCTGCTGACATGTTCCACTGGAACAAAATGGAGGCTTAACAAATGGCTTGCTTAGGGAGTGGCTCCTGTCTATGGGAGTTGGCATTTCCCCTTATGACATCACTGGGGGACATTTTTAAATGGATTATTTGACCACATATTTTCTAAAAGGTGAAGCCAGCTGAAGAGTGAGAGGAGGGATTTTTTCTCATGTTGGAAGACTGGCCATGGATCAATTAAAAAGTGTACTCTACATAATATGTGGCCCTTACTAATGAGGGCCACATATTATGTGGCCACATTAGGGCCACAGGCTATGTGGCCCTTACTACTGACTTCTCAAACAGCACTCATGCAAATGCATCCAAAATTTTAATACAGCCCATATTTCTGCAGACCTTTATCCTGGTAGCAGAGTAAGAGAGAAGGGTGGACTTTTGACTTTTACAGTCTGTGAACACCTCTGATGCATGAACGTGGTAAAAACTTCACTATCTTAATCCATTTAAACTGTGTCCCTGATGTAAGAATCCATGGGCCAAAAACCTATTGATAAATGTAATGTCTTTGTTTAATGTGAATCATTTATCAGTGGATGCATCAATTTAAAAGACAAATTTAAAAGCCTGTGCTGCAGCTCTTCACTGTGGTTGGTAGGAACTAACACTCTTTTTGATCTCTAGCCTTCCACACCTGTCAGGTGACTCAAAGCTGTCAACTGGATGTACTGTTGTGACGTTATTAGCTCCATTTGTTCTACCTGTTCACAGTTAGGTGGTTTGTGAAGCACAGCTGCACTATGAGGGCGCCAGAGACACATGAGTCTCAGAATCAATGAGAGACTGAGTCAGCAGTAGTGGTCTTTTCAACACATCACCATGCCATGGATCTAGGCTGCACCTCCTTATCCTGAACAACCATAAGCTGAGGTGGAGGCTGGCTGAAGTGAGTCTGAAGAAGAGTGAGATGATCATGGCACTAACAAAACAGCATGAATGAAGAAAGTAAAAACACAAATTTCCTCACAGAAAATACAGCTTTGCACTCATAATGGAGCTTAGGAGACATTCCACCATTAATGCAGTGCATAGGGAAAGGTGACAGGTCACAGGATCACTGACCTTGAAGTTATTCTGTAGTAGACTTAGGCTTTAGCTGACAGAGTTGCAGTGTTACACAATAAAATCAGCCAATTTCTCTTTAATTTCAATCAAAGATGAAATTCATACCATCTAAATGAGCACTTTTGTACTCTTTGTTTTTAGCTGTAAAAATATTTCGGTATCCTGATTTATTTTTTAATAGTAGCTGTTTTACATGAGACCCAATTTCAGCCAAAATGATAACTACAATTTTGTCTCTTTGTTGTTAAAACAACACTAAACAAAGAAAAATAACTATCTAACAACTCCCTGCGAACGGCTGGGCATGTTAGAGAGAAATTAATCTCAGACTTATCTAAGCAATGACAGTAACTTAGCTGGGACCAAAAATGAGTTAAATAAAATGTTAAATTTTGTTAATAGAGCAGTAAACATTCAAAACTTTGCTGGATTAACAAACATTATCAAAGGAGCATATGAAAAAATATACACAACATAACTGAAAAAAAGGAGAATATTTTCACTATATTTTCATTTACAAACTTTTTAGAAGCAGAGCATCCATTTTTAATGTTAAATCATGATAAACATTAAAATCAAAGCAACTGTGCAGCCAAAGTGTCACAAGCTAGAACAAGGCAATGTAAAAAAAAAATTTTAGGTAACGTACACCTACATACATATTGTTTTTTTGTTAAACTGACTGATAAAATCTCCTGTGAGGCTGAGGCTAAAGATTTACTGTTATAAAACAGGGTCAAATTATGTCCACCAACTGAGATTTGTAATGTTGTAACTTCCTCCTCCCAAAACATACCTGGGAGATGGAGAAGCAGCAATAAAGCTCAGTCGCCTTCATGCCCAGACAGACCTGGGTAGAGGCTGTTGGAGGAAATAATGACCAAATTGTCGTGGTAAAAAAACTGTTCTAAAAAACTGGATGTTTCCCACAAATAAAATAATTAGAATGTCTTGTCTAAAATCCAAACTACAATGTTTAATTCAATATGGTCTGATAATGTAGCTGTAAATAATTATTTTATTATTTCAGGTGCATTAAAAACACAAGTTTTTGTCTTTGATTGTTTTACTTTTTCCCTAATCAAGATCTCAAATTAAAATGATCATTGCACTGTGTATATATGAATTAAGTTAATATCACACAGAAATAAAACACTGAAAAATCTCCCATAAAACTGTAATGTCTTAAAGTACAAAGTAGTATTTTTGTAATGCCTTTATATATGATATGGCAGTAAAGAGAGACTGAAAATATTGGTAAAAGAAATTGGAGGGTAACATGACGGGTCAGACTCAAACCTGGGATGGCTAGAGGGCTGTAGCTCTAGTTCTAACTGCACCGTCTTTGACCTTTTCTTGTTAATGAAGTCATAAAAATATAAATAATAATGGCAAAGCTTAAGCTCTTTTTCATTGTTTGCTGGTGAATGTTTTGCATTTGAATGCAGGGAGGCTTTGCTAATGCTCCTTTTTTAAAGTTTGCATGGCGCTGTTGGTAGGAGATCTTATCAAGAAGTAAAATATTGAGGTTTTAGTCCTTTAATGCTTTCAGTCTTTTCCTGGAGAGCAAAAATGATTCCATGCTTGAGGCCACTCATGGTCATTTATTCACCCTCTACCACATCACCAATGGGAGATGCTGAGAGAGCCGGTCTTCAGCAAGGCAACCATACATGAACATAGTCTTATCTGGGTTATGCAGAGAGCAGTGCTGGAAGAAGCCATGGGCAACCACGATGATACCAAAGACTTCTGCCACAGTTTACCAATTAAAACACCACAGGTCTAGCAGCCTTATCTTCATTGCCCCTGGCATTAACTTTTAGCTCTGCTTAGAGTAGACTATGAACTTCAATCAGTTTTATAGAAAACCCCAGGAAGCTAAATGAATATTCATGAACCTGAAAATGCTGCTGTGTGTGGTAGTGATATTACTGCTCTGCTTCATGTGCTTAAACAAACTGTAAGGGTTATGCAATAACTGGGGCTTTAATATATCAGCACATAGGGCTGCTAAATTATTGTAAAAATTGATGTTGGAATTATTTTATTTTTATTGACATAACCATTACTAAACATAAATACCATTTGATTTCATAACATCTGTGTAACCTACATTCATGAACCTTTAGCACTCTTTACACTTTACCACCCCGAAAACAATAAAAACAAAGCAGTAAATTAAACTTTTTAATGGTTTTATACAAAAAATATGTGTCCATGGCCTGTCTACAACCCCTCATGACCCCCATCAAGTGAAAAATCCTACCTCTCCCTCTGTTGCTTATGCCCCCTGTTGAAAGTGTGCTTAAAAGTTCGGTTTCAATAGTTACCCCTAATGATTTCATTAGAGGATAAGCTACCTCCCACAGATGGAAAACAATTCCTAAGCCAGGTGTTTTTTCAGCCCACAGCTACTGTATCTCTAATGGAAGGAACGTGCATAGGCAAGTCTATGCAGCCACAATAGCACTAGAAATTCAAAGCCATATCAATTTCCTTCTGGTCAGATGCAGCTTGTGAGGAATTACACTTAAACAACCTGTTCTGTGGAGGGCTGAAACAGAGTGGTTTATAGGCATGCAAAATGCAATATTTATGTAATTATTTAGGCAAGAAACATCAAAAATATGCTGTGGGGAAATCTAGGACCAGTGTAAAATTGTTGAATAGTAGTAAAACATGTAAATTTTCTTCTGAAAGACATATTTCCTTATATTAACATTTTTCAGTCATAGTTTGTGCAGGTTTTTGTCAAACAATTGTATATTCTGCCTTCACCACTGAAAATTTTCACCTGAGCCCATGAAAGCTGAAGGCATACCCACTTCTTGAGAGCACTGTGATCAGACACAGCTTACATTAAAACAGCCTGTTCTGAGCAAGGCTGAAGCAATGGGGGCTAATAGGCCTGTCAAAATCCAATATCTGAGGAAAGGACCTTCAATATTTTATTCAGCAAAATGTTTTCTGCAGACATCAGTGTACCAATGGACCAGTGTAAACTTATCAAGCAGAGAAAATATGTGACCTCTAATTGTGATAATTTTGTCTTCATGATTGTTGGAAGACAATGCTGTAATTGCAACTTGTTTAACAGCCCAGTGCTTACAAATTTTGGTAAGAAAGAGAAAAGAGAGAAGCATAAACACAGACAAATGTTGCTTTTTTTCTCTGTGAGAAACACACTGCTGTATCACCTCATATCAAAACAAGGCCTTGCTCTTTCTGTAAAGAGTTTTAAGGGCTGCCTTCTGTAAAAACATATTTATATCACAGTGTTGTTGCAGACTTGTTCTTCTGTTGCTGAATCACCAGGTAATTAAATTTAACAGGGATTGATTCTACAATAAACTGCTGTTTTAAGCATGAGCATGGGATTGATTACAACCAAAATTTACCTTTTCTCCAATTAAATCAGACTCCAGGTGCTTGGCGTCAATGATAGCTTGTAGTCTTTCATATTCAGCCGGTTTGTACTTCGAGCTGCAGAGACCATTTTTTATTCGCACTGACAGTTTTTCTGCATGGATGAAAGCAAATGATATGGCTGAATTAGGATCATTGGTACTCTTGAAAATCTCATCACTTTTAGTGAATTATTTTTGGCTGACTTCAGCAGAATAAGAAATAAAGGCAAAGACAGGAAACAGTACAGGTTGAACATGATTGGGTAATTCAGGAAAGACTGCATAGGGGAGGGTCTAGTTTTAAGGGGGCAGTAGAGGGTAAACTAACTGTGTCAGACAATTTTAAGGAGTTCAGATGAGACTCAAAGCGGCAGGTGAATAAACACAAACAAGGTTGCCTCTGACAAAAGCATCAAAGACTTGACAGAACCTGGGGAATTTAACACAGGACTTCAGGTCAAATCTGTTCAGCAGATCAATGGGCCACTATGTCACAAGTCAGCAATGTTTCAGACCCAGTTTGTGCTGACTTACCCACATCCTCCACTCTGTAGTTGGTAATGAATGCATGCAGATCCTTTCCACTCATCACCATGGATTGCATTTGCATGCACAACAGTGCCTACAAAATAAAGACATGCATCATTTTGAAAGAACAGTCTCAGGTTTTGAAACGCTTGATGTCTGTGCCATTGCTGCCATTTCGTGTGCAGCTACATGCATTTGTTGAGGTTATACAAATGATAAACAAGATGGTAAAAGCCAGAAGCAAACAGGCCATGAAAAACTAAACTGTGCCATCAAGGTCTGCATGACATTGCAAAAAAATCAGTTGAGTCTCAAAAGTTTCAGAGACAGATGGTGCCACGGAGTGACACAATGTGTCTCTGGGACATATTTTTGTGGTTTTTCTGAATTTAATTTCTGAAATGTTGGCAACAAAGATATTTAGCCTTGCAGTATGAAATGGATTGGTGTGAAATGTAAAGGATTTGATTTGATCTATGAGTTAGATTCCCATACTGTGTTCTAGAGACACTGAAGATAATAGCTACTTTTATGCTCATGTCTAGACACGAAAAAGGTTCATTTTCAAAAAGCAGAACACCAAATGGCAAGCTTATTTTAGTTCTAGAATGTAAAAGCAGAAAAACCTAAAACTGATTTCAAAGTACAGCCTGCACTTTATGAAATGATAGAACTTAAAATAGATGAACATGTGAACCCAAATCAAACTTTTGGTTAGAAACCTGATATGTCTAAGAGCAGCAGCGCAAGCAACAACAGAAAACTGTAGACACAGACAGAGACAACAGAAGTTGTTTTTAATGCAACCTAAGAACAATTAGAGTACGTTAGATTATCTATGAATAGGTAAGCAAGTTACCGCATTGGGGTGATTCTCACAATGATTTATATGTTCATTAGTGTTCTGAAGGGTGGCCCAAATTTGGAAGAAGCCTTTTTGTTGTCCTGAAGTGTGAGTATGCGTGTACTATGTGCGTATGTGTGGAATCTGAGGGATTTTTTCACACAAGCAACCCTAAAATTTCCTGGAAAAATTCAGGTTATCTACCCAGAAAATCACATCAGGAGGTTTTTCTGCAATTCGAATGTAAATCAATGACAGGAAATACTTTCCAGGGCCCCCTTCAACTTTCCATTTCAACTTGTAATATGATGTGATGTGATGTGTGATCTATGATGATTTGCTTCCACTGTGAACATCACAGAGACAGATTGGTAGGTTGAGTTGTCCTTCTGCATGTTTTATCTCCAGAGGCAGTATCAGAGGTGTAGTATTGGTGAAATGGGAGCATGCAAACTCAGTATGGGGAGAGTAGTGCTGTCCATGAGTGTGAGTGCCTTTGTGTGTATGAGAAATATGAGCAGTGTCGTGCTCTCTTGTGCTCCCCCTAAGGCCATATCACACCATACACTGATACAAAATATCACCTCCTCTCGAAATGAATGTGAAGGTTTTGGACTGTAATGAAAGCTGAGACTTGTTGAGACTTGTCTAGGCAAAACTTATTGCTGTTTGCATTCATGATTACAACTGATCTGGGAAAATTCTGGAAATCTTTCAACTTTTTCTGCATGTGTTAACCGGGGTTGATATCCCCATTCACACATGCAGAAAACCACCAAAAATCTCCTGAATTTATCCAGGTGAACTGCATGTGTGTACCCAAACAGCATTTTTTTTTTACCTACTTTTGGTGCATTTCATTCACCTCAGAACTGGGATATTGGAGGTTGGAAATACGCCACACCCAAGTAAACTGGGTTGTCGCTACAAAAACAGGGTCAGTGCAGATCACCCGACTTCCTGAGTAGGAATTTTTTTTTTGATGGTGTGACTATACAACTTGATAGTCTACTGTAAATTAAATCTTAGAAGTCTGCCTCCCGATATACAACATGCTCAGATCAGTGTTTTTTCCATGAAATGGTTAGGTCATTTCTCAGAACCAAACCTGTGCAAGCTTCAGTTACTAGTATCAGACTACCTTGTCTGATACCTAAGGTAACAACATCAAGAAATCCAAAGTTAAAGGAAGAAGATGAAAGGGAGAAGCAAGCTGCAAAAAAACAGCTCTACAAATAACTTTTTTTTTAAAGAGGTGAGAAAAACTAAGTTGTGAACAGTCACTCCCTGTAGTTTCAAAAATCAGCAAGTAATTCAGATAGGATCATATTTGTTGCTTTTAAAATATTAACTAGCAATAAAACAGTCCACTTTGGAGGAAAATTCAGTGCATTTCTATATGAGCGAACAGCACATCAAAAATTCTTTACAGTATGTAAATTAATTTGATATGTTCCTCTCTAGCTATAAAACTGAGTCTGCTGCTGCCTTAAAGCCCCAAATATCTTAAGATAGATGTAGAACTGCAACAGCTTTACTTTTACAAATACATTTAACTGTGCTTATAAGTTTTCTTTAATCTAATCTGCCTCATTTAAAATGACTATGGAAAAAAAGTAGTTTAAGGTGTGAATGAATATAAAGTTATATCTAATGTTAGTTTTTATTTAATTGAAAAAATAATAAGACTAAAAATGATGCTCTTAAGAAAATTTATTTAACAGGATTTAAGTTTTAACATCCCATGGTATGTCTGTATATGTGACCTAATGAAAAAAGATAGCCATGGACTGCACCTTAATAAGAGGTTAGATGTTAAGTCCATATATATATATATATATTTTTTTTTTTATCTGTCAGTGAGTTTTAGATCAAAAGTGATGGGTAGAAATAAATACAACTTCTTATTTGTTTAAAATGCCCAGAAAGTTGATTATACAAAGTTTATCCAATATTTATCAAGGACCTTGACAAAAATAACTGATGTTTCCACATCTTTAAGGTCAACAGTTGTCTAAAACAGAGTAACTTGGCTGTAATAATTTCGTATTGTAAAGTCACTGCAGAGTGTACAGGGAAACTTCTGAAGCAAACTTTTGCCAGGTCAATAAAGCAGCCTAATTTACTCAACTAACTGCAAAATGTATTATCCTTTCATGGGCCACATAGGTCCTTGCTGCGCCCGTGTTACCATGTCTGTTACGTTCTTATTTGGCTAACAAGCTACCTACGTTGCACACTGAAGTAAAAATGCTAATTCGACAAACAGTGCTAAAAGAAACGATGTTAATCTGCATGAAACCTCCTAATATTAGCTGGAGCCATTCATATCACTAGAGACAAGAGACAAGATTAAAAGTCACATTTCCTCCTGTACCATAGCTTACCTTGTGCTATCCCTCAGTGCAGAGTGCAAGTTGACAAAATATGTAACCAAGGCAACTATCATCTCCTCTACTATTGGTCCATTTAATGATAAGAACCTCCTCGGTAACGCCCCTTTCCTCCACCACGACCAATCAGGAGTGCGCACAGCTTTTCCACATTCTCACTGACGTCATGCACGCTCGCAATCCCTGGGACTGCTGGCGGAGGCAGGCAGGGAGCAGTGAAGGGGTCGTTCTCCTCTCCTCGGCTGTGGCTCCATGGAGGCGCATTTCACTCTTCCTCATGCATGGGACTAAAGGACGGGACTTTACCGATGAACTTACCTATACCAATGCAGTACCGAGCCGCAGCTCAGCCAGCTTATCAACAGTCCTCATAAGGTACGTAACTCGTCTTCTCCCGTCTTTTCACCAACTGCGGAAGAATTGGGGAGAAACGTTGGGGAAAAATAGAAGAAGCAGGAGGGTTCTGAAACTCTGAAAGTGGGGAATTTTACTGCGGGAAGTGTGAGTGGGCTTGTCTTTGTGACTGAAGCACAGAGAAAACTTCTTGAGGCTTCCTCACAGCAGGAGTGGATCTAATACTGAGCTAATCTTGTTCTTGTGACCGTTTCATCGCCGACAGCGCACACCTTTGAGGGACCTTCACGCGCTGTCTTCCATGTTAACGGCTGGGCTGAAAACTTAGCTTAGCAGCCGCACAGGGAGGAAACATGCTCAGCGGTAGTTTTTCTCTCATTGTAACCACAACAACTCACTTTTCTCTCACAATGCCCTTGAAAGCGTGTTGTTAAAAGGTGAGTGAAAAGGCAGGTGAGCTTACTATGTGGGAATCTGTGGAATGCGAGGTCGCCAAAGGGGCGGAGATGCAGACTCTATGCTCCCACCAGATAAGCTTACCTTTACGCTCACGTTTACGAGCTCATTTTAAACTACGCCATATTTAATGACCCTAATCTGCATTTTAAGCAGGGCTGTTCCTTTGAACTGAGGATTCAGTGCATTACACTGCGTAATAATGACACGGGCAGGCATCCAGGACTCACCAGTACCTCTGTAGGAAGAAATTTCGACCACAATAACAAAAATATTTAACCAGTTTGATTTTTTAATTGATAAATGTTTCAGTTTAGACCTTAAATGAACTAAAATATATGATTGAACAAATGCAGGACCAAGAAATGTGTTAAAAAACTACATTAGCAGATGAGTGCATAGCCTATAATTTATTTTAGGGATGCACAATATTACAGCACAATATTAGTTTCTGCAGATATTGGCCTAAAAAGTCGAATGATATCAACATCCTTTCCAATATATTGTATTTAATATCCATATTATATGGATTGTTATATCTGCAAAATACACAAATGTACTATAATACTTTAACTTATTTAATTGCATGGTCACATTTAAAAATACATCTGCTACCTGCACAAATAGGCTATCATATTGAGAGCAACAGGTCCATTTCTGGTAAGAGTTTGTGATATTGGTATCAGTGATGAATTCAGAAATAGTGGATCATGGGCAAAAGTCCAGTCGGCTACGACCGTGCTACGTGTACTAATGTGAAGTTTGCGACATGAATTACACATTATCATGATAAAGCTTTCTCAAACTGTTAGCAAAACAGCTGAGATTTCAAGAAAACCAAAATGTATTTGTTATGCAAGAAAAAGAGTACAGTTTAATATATAGACGCATACCTACAAGGGTTGGAACTGGTTTCAGTTGAGCATCAGTAACAATTAGCTTGAAGAACTGATATCTGTCTATATTCCTAACAAATCCCTTATCTGTGCCAAAACACTGATGTTATTCGCTCAGGAGATGCAGTCAGCAGGAACAAAAATTTAAAAGTACCACAAGTAATTGTGGGGTAGCATGTTGGTGCAGAAGGATGCAGTGTTGTTGATGTAACATTGTTTATGTTAATGTTGGTTTAAAAGGTGGACAGTATGGAGGCACAGCAGGTAGAGTGCATGTGTCTCACAGCAAGAAGACAGCTGATTTAACCCATGTGTCTGCCCGTTTTTTTTCTGTGTGGAGATGGAAAGCTCTCCACGTGCCTGCATGGGTTTTCTCTAGGCATTCTGGTTTCTTCCCACAGACCAATAACATGCTTGTTGGATCAATTGAGGAATCTGAATTGCCCTCAGGTGCGATCGTGAGTGTGAATGGTTGTTTGTCTCTTTATGTGGCTCTGGTTCAGGGTGTAACCCACCTCTCGCCCATTATCAGATGGGATTGGCACCAGCTCTTTGCAGTCCAGAAAGAGATAAGTGGTACAGATGATGGATGGATGGAGAAAGTAATTGTGGTGGACAGGAGACAGAAGTGGTCAATATTGTGGCTTAAGTTGACTCAAATACCCCTTTCCCACCGGCAAAAAAATCTGTTTAAACACGGTAACAATCGGCTCCTGTCGGCAGTGGGAAAGGCTTTAACCGGCATTTTGACCCGGGTCGACTGACCCTGCAAGCGACACAGGTTTTTATCAGCTCAGCTCCGATAGATTCCAGTGGGAACATCACACCCGGGTGAACCTGCTAATTTATGGGATGACATTAGCGTAATATGCCTACAGCATAATATCAGGCACGTCTCCTCTGTCTGTAACATCTGCAACTCTTTGCCACCTCAGCAACAAATTCCATCTGCCTTCGTATCATCAGCGCTCGAATGTCATTCAGTCTGCACTGAGTTTTTATATTTTTAAAGAGGGACAAAAGTGCGAAGTATGGAAAACAGTTGACCACCATGTCCATGGCTTCGATGCTCCTTCCCATTGTTTACATGGCTGTGTTTCAGCGCGCTGATGATGTCATCAACATGATAACATCAGCTTGACGCACCAGAGGAAAAAAAACAGCCACACAGCTCGCCTGCTGCCGATTAGACCTGGGTCTGCTGGCAGTGGGAAAGGAGTCACTTGCTGATTGTTAGTGGGTTAACCCATGTTGAAAAAAACCCACGTTGAAAAAAACCTGTTTACCTGCTATTTTTAGTGGGAAAGCGGAAAAAGTGAAGCCAGTTGGTTAACATTTAAAGTCTGTGGCAAAGTGATTGTAACCAAGAATGGAATGTCTAAGCTAGCAACACACTAAAACCATTACTAACATAACATTGAATATCAGAAGTAATATGCATCTTACATTTTAAGCGTGGAAAAATAAATCACAAGTAATGATAAGGACCTGATAGAGAATGTGTATAATCAATGATGGCCTTGGTATCAGTAAACTTAGGAATTTTCCTCCCTTAATTTCCATGTAGGCTGGAGATTATTGTTTGTCTTTGTGTTTGTTTGTATCTGCTGCCATCATGACAGTGAGTTTATATACTTGCCAGTATGTGACATGTGTTACTGGAGGATACAACTAGAGGGCATGTAGCAACATCAGGCTGTAAAAAACTATTTGTTGTGAGAAAAGTGGACAAAAAACATACTGACAACTACACAAGTTATTAGAGTAAAACTAGTTACATAAACTGCAATCATTTAATATCAACAGGTATGGGCAGACAACTAATATCCTCTGGTCAGATGGACCACACCCTCAGCACCTTCTGCACTGTGTCTACAACATTTTCCACCATGCACTGTTTTAACTGTAGTGGTGTTTCAATTTAATAAGTGAACATGTTAACTGTTGACTTTAAACTGAGGATAGAAGCATTAGTGAAAACTCGAATGAAGATGGAGAATGTCTTGTCAGATGTCTCATCATTAGGGTTTTTTATTATTATATCAAAGTATACTAATTGGACTGTATTTAATAAGTACAGCAAAGAAAACAAAGCTAAGAAAAACCACAGACAAAGTCAGCTGAAAGTCACCAATTTACAGAGCCACTGGTTGAACTGATACACTGTACTTATTTCTAAAAATCTTTCTCTGCCTTGAAACAGAAATTCATTTGCTGTTAGCCAGATTAACACTTCTGTTTGTTGGTGTAGTCTTCATAACAACTAGTTTGAAAACTATAGAATTGTGGACTTGAATTATTATTTATTCTTGCCTCTGCCATAGCTCCTCTTCCTCTATGCTGATTCCACTGGTCATGTGTATACTGCAACTCACGTCTGTGTTGGGACAACCCTGAAGGACACGCACGACCAACGTGCTGAACCAACACGTGGGACACATAATCATCATGCATCTAATTCATGTTCTGAGTACACATTCACACTTCACTGAAAGCAGCTCTCCAACCAACTTTGGGTCCCAGCCCACCTGTTGAGGACCACAGACATTAGCCACCATCCAGGACAAAATGAATTCACAATAGCTATCAGGGGAAGCAGTCAATTAAAAAGTCAAATTATAAGACTCAAGCATTATTTTAGCTTGGTTAATTTGCTAGGATGTCAAATCACTCACTGTTCCATGTGGCACATGTCCATTACCTTGTCCTACTTTGGTGTCAAAAGTAGGTCTGATTGGTAACCTAAATGCAACCTGAAGCCAAAGTTCCAGTCCTTTTAATAACCATACTTTTACCATGAACTGTCACAGAAATCAAAGTGTGAGAAATGCTGTTTTATGCTATTTCACTTAAATACCTCTGTCGTGTGTTAGTCCTGCCGTGAGGCCATAGCAATGAGACTCAAAGGTTTAAGAAGCAGCAGTTAATTTTTTGTATCTACCTAATCATGTCTCACACCCATACCAGGCTTACACATGCTGCCAGCTGTCCCTTAAATCTCCTTGTTGCTATGCATCTGCTGAAAGGTTATCTCCCTGCAACACTGATGTGACCACAGTCATACAAGTATGCATTTTTTCCCCAGCCAACTAAAGACGTGCATATGGCAAATGTGATTATATGCGAACTCACCCTCACACTCACTCACTCTCACACATACCCGAGAGGAATCACTTTGTTATACCCCTCGTGATTCACATTACCGCACTAGACACACACTGCCACACGGCTGACAGCCATTCAGGGCAGCTTTAGTGTGAAATTGGTAAAATAGGTAAACAGCAGGGCTTTGGTTGGAAGAGTTATGGTTGCTCCCTTGTTTTTGTTTGTGAGTAGTTTCTCCTTGTTGTCCAAGTAATGTGACTGTTTGGCACAAGGAGAGATGTCAAAGCAGGTCAGTTGACGTTCAGCCAAGCGGTTGTCAGATTCATCTCCCATTCTTTGTGTTTTGATTACTCCTGCTGTGCAAGATCACAATACATGTTTTTGAAATTGTTTGTGCAGGTTACGAGGATATTAAATATGGAATAAGAGGGTTGTTTTGCACAAAGAACTGTCTTTTGTCTTGGAGGACAAAACCACAAAAATGCCTGCAGAAGACCTTTTATGTGTCATTGTGTTTGTTTGACTCAGTCTTCATGGTGACTTCCTTTTAATGGGAACTGACAACAGTTGAATAGTTTAGCGCCCTTTGGCGGGCCTCTCCTCCTTGTGCTTTTTTTCGCCCCCTAATTCTGTCCTGACATCAATGCTTAAGCCCTCACCCCTGTGTTCAGCTACATGTCAGATTTACTTCTTTTCTAATATGATCAAAAAGTATTTTTTTCCCGCATCTGTAAAGAAGGGGAAAGTATTTCCAGCCTTTGCCTGGAAACAGAACAGTTATCGGCCTTGGGTCTGAGCTGCTTGTCCATGCATGTGTGTATTTAAGAAAAGTGCTCGAGTATCAACCTCTTTCCTCAGTCAGGCAAGAGAAGGTCAGCATCTCTTTTGCGCAATTCAATCAAGAGTCAAGTGCTCTTAGAAGCAGAGCGTTAACAGAGTGGCAGTCAGCTTTTTGTGCTTTATTTACTCTCTCACACATCCTTTAAAAGTATCTTTTTCATATCAGTGTATTCACAGCTTTAATGCAGAATTAACAGATTCACTATTCATGCCAACAAACAGAATTGATGATTGACTGTCCATGTCTACAGTACATTAAAGAACCTTCTACTGGACGACATAAGAGGTGGATTATGATGCAAATTTGAGACTGAATAGTGTGAAAGACATTTGCAGAATGTTATTTTATGTGTCTGGGAAAGACTCTTAGGCATTGTGGTGGAAAAAGAAGAGCCTTTATTCATACTTTGTAGTGGAAAATCTTTTTTTTATTGAATCCCACATACCCCACCAAGCGTCTCTCCCTCCACATTTGCATGCTGTGGTCTTAAGAGAGTGTATCCCCCTCCTCTGCCTCCTTTGAGAACAAACATTTGCTCGGGTAGGGGATTTCCATTGTGAATATGTTAAATCTATCTTGGTTACATTACTGGAGACTTAGTAGGTCTCCAGTAATGAAGTATACAGATGATTAAAATTTTTTCTATTTAATATCCTAACCCTATTTTAAGGAATCAATACAGTAGCAGTGTGCAGGACAGCTTAAGGTTTAACATGAATCATGCACTTGCAGTCCTACCCATTTCTTTGATTAAAGGTGCCCTCTTATCATAACAAGTGATCGAAGTAATTAAAAAACCACTCTGCTGGTGAAGAGTGCATTTGGACTTGCAAAGGTTTCTCCGGATAAGCCTGAACATGTGCGGCTGCTGCTGGATTGTTATTATAACTGGATATGTAGATGGATTCCTGAAAGAGCCCCAGATTTCATGCTTTGGTTGGATACCGGACAGCTAAAGATAATACAGAACACAAAGCATGTCAGCGCTTTTAGGGATTAGGCCCACAATAGATTTTTGTCCGGTAAAATAGCGCTCCATGGGCCTGACATGCTGAGTCTGGGAGACGGCCCCTCACCAGTGTCTGCCGCTGTGCAGACGACAGCGGCGAAGTTTTGGAGACTTCCTACAAGCCCAGTGCTCAAACAATCACGGCTGGCTGCAGAATTACCTCACCAGGGCACGTAATACCTCGTTGAATATTTCAAAGTGCTGCTCAAATTATCACCCCAGGCTAAGCTATCTCTTTACTGATTGTGGAAGGAGGAGTGAAGCAGGAGTCCATCCCACAGGAGAGACTGACTGACGTAACAAATAAGTGCCCCTGAAATAATGACCATTTCCTCTACAGCTGTAAACATTAACATCTCAAAGTGGCCCTTAGTGCTCAAAGTGAATATTTTGAGATAGATGCAAAGTTGTCAAAAACAGCTGATTTTCTGCCTTACAGATCACTTTTTATGCTTCCATTTAAGGAAGTAGTCATTTTTCTTTTTTTTTTCTTAGTCCTCTGTGTGTTTAATAGGTTAATTTGGAGTAGACTCCTCAGTCATCTCACTGCAGTTGTGGTCACAGACTGCTGTCGAAAAAATAATGGAAACAAGTTGAGAGAAACAGTGAAGCATGTCAGATGTCTGGTGTATGCCTGGACTAGAATGTCAAAATAGGTGTTTAAAAAAAGCATTGCTTTTAAATACAGTAAGAAGACAAGAGAGGCTGTTCTTCTTGCTATTTACATGGTTATACATACACCACACAAAAAAATTAATTCAGTTTTTCCAGTTCACAGATAATACAAGGGCAGGTCACCCAGGTATGTTTACAGCCACTTAAGTGCATGCAAGAGTCATCCCCTCTTGTTCCCGAACATGTATTGATGATGTTCAGTGTCAAAAGTAAAAATTTAAAACTCCTTAAGCAGTTGTTTCAACATTATCCAGTACTCCTGCACAGTAGGATGATTGTTGTGGCACACTTTACCATCAACAAGAAGCTTTCACAGATGCAGCTCACCTGCTGTAATAATATGGGACATTAAGCAAAGTGTCAAGATTGTAAGATTGATTGTAATTGTGAAAAACTTCCCTATCTTGCAATGTTAACAAATCATTCAAAAACTGCCTGAGTCCCCATCTAATCTCAGATCACAACCAAAATCTAATGACCTGATCCTTGTGCCATGACAAACACTCCCTGAAAATTTCATCAAAATCCTTGAAACTTTTTGAGTTATCTTGCTCACAGACTGACGAACGAACATACAAATACCAGCAAAAACATAATTTCCTTGGCATACGGAATTACTCTTGCATAGGGAGGTCCAAACTTTGACTCAGGGCTGCTTCTGCAAAAGCTCATGAATGACTGTGCCACTTTGATTCCCCTACCTTAATGGATTGGAGCTGGTTTAACAGATTCAATGTAGTTAAAGTTAAGCTTTATTTTTCAAAATACATAAAGAAAAAAACAGCTTACTTAACAGTTTTCCTATAATGGCTCAACAAGGCAAAAAGTGAGTCATTGTAGAGGATTTTGATAAGGCCCATACCATCTCAAGGGCCCTGGTCAGCCTTGGCACACAGGATTGGCCCCTCTGTGATGCAGGAAATGGATGTTGATATAACTGATATATCGGCCAAGGGATATAATGAGCCTATTATAGTCCTCAACAATCGGCCAGAGTTTTGCCAATGTAACGGCGATAATATTCTTACTTTCTCATAAAACAGTAAGATGCTGTTCAGTGTCCAAGCTGCGCAGAATGATGACGTTGTGAAAGATGGCAGCACGTGTTGTTGCAGCGGGTCTGAGTTCTCTACTGATGCTGTGTGTATAGATGATGGAGTGTATGGTCGCACAAAATATTTTGATTTCCTCACACATTTGACCTCATGTTTACATTTAAAAAAAAGTGGTTCTACCTGCACTGAAACCTACTTCTGATACACTAATGAGGACTCTGGGACTGAAAGGTAGATGTGACAAGACAGAGTTCATAATTCATCTTTATATTTACATTTTAAATAAGGTTATTTATTTTATTTCGCAGGAATTGACTGCAGTTTTGCACACTATTTTATTTTCTACTTGAAAGTTCTTTGCTCTTGAAAGTTGCAGAATAGAAAAATAAGAGGCTTATAAAAATAAATATTGCTTTCCTCTCACAATGACCTGTTTACAACTTTTTAAAAATTTAAACCTGTACTATAACCTACCTCTTATTTTCATCAACAAGATGTACAAGATAAAGAGTGACTCTTTGTTAAGGTTATATAATTAATTTCCCAGAGGTTTAATGCATTTCTGCATGTTTTTGTACTTGAAAACTCCTCTCTGTTGTAAAGTTAAACAAATACTTAGGGACAAAGTATTGTAAAACAGAAAAAATGTTCTATTTGTAATTCATATATTTTTTGTTTTAAGTGTTTTGGGACCAAATTAAAAAAAAAAAAAAAAATTGATAGATATTTTTTTAATTGATCAGCCGATTAATCGGTAATCTGTATTTTTTTCTGCCAAATATCGGCATCTGCATCGGCCTCAAAAAATCCATATCGGTTGGACCCTATCCAGAATATCAGCAAAAATGTTCATATCTGCTGATATGGTTATTAAGTTTTTAGGCAATTATCTGTTGATACCGATATTGCTCAGAATCCCTACAAATTTGTGATGTTTTTCACCGATACAGGCCTCCATCAGCTCTTAATCTTTGAGTGCTTTACTTATTTGAACAGTCTCGCATATATTTGATTTTAACAAGCGTTTTGGGAAATTATTGGCCTCATCATATAAAAACACCAAAATGGTCTGTTGATTTTTTTATCTTCAGAATCACCAAAGATGTTTTTAAAATGGCAAACACCAATTGAATTTCCATTTTAAAAACATAACACACTAACAAAACCAGCAACCCTCTGATAAACACTAGATAAAGTTTGTAATTTACTTTATTTTATTCATTGACTCTTGAACATATTCATTATTCACCAGATTGTGCTCTATTGTTCAGTCACCACCATTACAAACCAAGGTTGTGAACCTCTTAGTTTAGACTTTTTAAACCTAAAATAGCTTGTTTGTGGGATCAGGTGTCATCCCTGTGTGGTATGTGAGTGCCTTGGCCCTGGTGGCTGGATTTAGTCCGAAGGTGAAGGCATCTCCCCAATGTCAGGTTACATGACCACAAGGGTTTTGCCTGTCCCTAGACGAACAACTAAAAAACTGAGACAGTCTGCCTGCTTAGTCCACCTCACCTGTTTCCATGTAACCCCGTCTAGAAGCTGGAGATTTGCCTCTTAAATGTCAAGGCATTTAAAAGACGGCTACAAAGTAACGTTAACTCTGAAAAAGGGGTTGTTGACACTGGAAATGAACAAATACAGTTCAGGCACATGACATTTAAAAATGGCATTTTAAAGATGCTAAGCTTTGTGGTTGGCTGTAGAGTTGGGAAGCAGGTGTGCAGTGTGCTATATCAAAGCTTCTACTGAATCTTTTCTTTCTTTCTTAAAGTAACTTGAGAGTGACGGCATCAAAGCTTAAAAAACTTGTAGCCTTAAGGCAGCAGATCAAAGACATGATACGACTTAAACAGAAAAGTTTGCTTTCTTTTCACAACAAAGCTTTGTTCTGTACCTCTACCTATGTCTTTACCTCTTAACTACAGTTAAGAGGTAAAGACATATCCTAGAAAAAAACAAGTCTGTCCTTTTTAACATCAGCCCTCCAGCCTGCTTAAATGCTTGTTTTCATCAGTGGAAATTCTGTTTTTTAGGCTTTGAAAGGGCAATCTCCTCTTCATGCACCAGTAACCCTCAATGATGCCAAGCCCTCCTAGTCTTGGACAGATATTCACTCCCAGGTGTTCACACCTCACTAAGGATCCCCTGTTATTGAATTAAACAAAGAAGGATTTTAAAAAATCTTGTGTTCTAGAAAGTTGCAAATATATTTCAAACATATTGTTATCTCATAGGCTGGATATGAAAGATTTGTAGGATGCTCCCTTTGTGATATAATGGACATAATGGCACCCACACTGGTAGACTGTCGCCCTCTGAGGATATAAATTCAAAGCAGCGCCTGAAATAAAAGCCCTGATACCTCAGCAGAACTGCAAAGTCATACACGTCCTCACTGAGTTATTACAGGGTACATGTAAAGGGAATTTATTTTTAACCAACTTTTGTAGTGTGATTTATTTTTCAATTAAATCCCCTCTGATGTATTATCCATTTGGTGCCATCCAGCAAAGCTCACATTCCTTTGAGGGACAACGCAGCAGCAGATAATCACCTTTTGTCAGCCTGTGTATGAGTACTCTGCCAATAAATTAGAAAAGTTTTGATATCAATGCTATGTAAACTCACTTGAACCAAGTCATTGTTCTAAAAGGCCAGGTGATGCTGGTCGGCTGGCCTGACATTTACCCAATTTACTTCATTCCTTATTGCTTTTCCTTCAGCCCGCATCACAGTTTAATGCAAGTCAGTGTCCTCATAGTTAGGTTCAAGGATTGATTTTACACTTTCCCCCTGTCCATTTATTAGTAGAGGTTTGGATTGTTAGATATGTTAAGGCGGGGCGTTGTATTGAGTTTACATGATATATTGATATTTTCAAACAGTAAACATAGCAAGACGTTGTTAATGTAACATTGTTTCTGTTAAAGCTGGTGAAAAAGGATGGCAGCACAGTGCTACATGTAGTGCACCTGCCTCACAGAAAGAAGGTTGCTGGTTTGGGTGGAGTTTGCATGTTCTCCCTGTGCATGTGTGGGTTCTCTTCGGGCACGTGGGCTTTCTCTTTCAGAAAGTTAGCCCCTATAGGTAAATTGGTGACTCTAAATTGCACTAGGTGCAGGTGTTAGCGTTAATGGTTGCTTGTCTCTCTATGTGACCGTTCGATCAGTTGGCGGTCGGTCTGGGGTGTACCCTGCCTCTCGCCCACATCAGCTGGAACAGGCTCCACAGCCCACCACAACCCTACAAGGGATAAGCGGTATAGATAATGGATGGGTGGATGGTTTAAAAGGAATAGATTCCAAACCCTGTGCTCAGTAAAAATATTATTTTTTGATCAGGAACTATATAAATTACAGTGATTAATGGACATAATGTCATCTATGTTTAAAGTCCTAGAGGGGATTTTTCTTTAATTAATGGGGCACTTTTTTCATGTTATAGTTTTCTTTTTAGAAATGTGTAGTTTTTTGCCATATGCGATTTTACATATTGACAGTAGATGAGAATCAAGAACAGGTAATGCTTAATAATTGCTTCCACCTAATTAAAAAATAATATCATTAGTCTTATTGCAATGCCTCATGTTTGACCCTTTGTCAAGTTGTAAGTTTATTTTACACTAGTCACATTGTCACATGTACCCATTCACTCCCATACACTCCCAATCATAGAATTTCTATATAAGTTATCCATCAGCTGTATCTATCCGTGCCCTGTTCTTACCAATGTATATGCAGCAGTGGGGGTAAACACAGCCAGAGCTGGGCTCGAACCTGCAAACTTACGATTACTGACAGAGTGTGCTATCGGGCTGAGCTGCCAATGCCCCAATGTTGACATCATGCAGCTATCTGTCAGGACAGTGCCAGTGTGATATTTAGGCCAAGTGAATTTGACTTAGAACTGACTTTGTTTTAGCAAAAACATCACCAAAAAGAAGAAAAGGAAAAGGAAGAGAGATATCATGTCTAGCAGTTAAGTAAAAATAACATCAAAATATGATTTTTGGTATATGTCAATGTCAGTTTTATTTATATAGCACATTTAAAATGGCCAGTGGCCTGCCAAAGTGCTTTACAGTAGGATAGGAAGACACAATAAAAACAGTAAAAGTAATATAAACCAATAAAAGCAATAAAAAACCCAATACAGGATAAATACATTTCTCAATACATTTTGGTGGCTGTTCCTCAACCATATGTTTGATCTGGAGGCTATCCTTATTTTCATTTCACTTGGTTAAAAATATTGAAGAAATCTGAACACATCAGTCTATATTACCAGTAGTATCATTATGAATTAACTTTGATGATAGGAGCAAGATCCTTGTGTGGCAGCTTTTATTTGTGCACTGTTAAGAGTTGTTTGTGAAACAAATAAAAGCTGCAGCTGTTGCTTTCTGTTATTCTTTGGCTGTGTAATTTCCAGTAACCTGCCATCTTTGAAATGTCACATTCAACTACAAACAAAAAGCTAGTTATGAAACAATCATGTTGCAGAACATTTCAATCATCTCTATTTTTTTTCTCATTTTGTTTTAAGCGTAATAATGCAGCTAAAAATAATAACAATAATAACTAAATGAACCTCCAAATTTTATCAAAACATTTTTGAACATTTGGAATATCAATTTGACAGTATAGTGAGAAAAATGACAGTTTATCAATATGATTGCAGCTTGTAGTCAGCAGCTTTTATTAGAGCAAAAAACAATGAAAATATCTGCTGGTAGTGGAGACTAAGGAGTGTTCAGAATCTTAGATGAGGCTCTCTCTCAGGACTTTGAGGGATTAAATGCAGCCTTAAAGAGTAAATAAATACTGCTGGATTGTCCCTTGTGCAGTCATCAAAATGAAAAATAGTTGTCAGGTTTGTGGGATTTTCTATAAAATCAGATGTGCCCCCGGGCTTTAACAGGGACAGTTTAGAGATTTTAGATATCCTCATATCATCACGACTGCAGTTGTGACTATACACTGACATGAAATAAAAACAGTTTTGGCTTAAGAAATACATTTTTACAGTTTGGAAACGACATGATACATTTGTCCTTATATGACTAAAAATAGAATATAAAACCAAATAAGTGATTAAAATTATCTAAAAGCAGATTTGACACTCCTCCTTGTGCCCTGTTTACAGTTTGAGTCTTTTTTTATACCATTTAACTCATAAAACTAGCTTTCTTGTTACAGCTTTATTCAAGTGCAGTCTGCAATCAACACTGGTGCATAAAAGGAAGGAAAAATAAAATAGTTTTAAACTTGCAGTAATGATTCAAATCAATAGTAATAATGGCAACTGTTCATATCATGCCATCACTACAGAGTCAGAAGAATTTGTAAAAAGCAGAAATCTCTTTTCAATAGCATGTGCTGTATACCGTACTGTCAGTCCATATGTTCTATAACGCAAAAAAACCTTAACCCTTCACAAACATTGCACCTTAATCTTTAATAATTTGTTTGTAACTACATGCAAGATTGAATGGATAACTGTGTGTTGCATTACTCCTTGGTCCACTCTGAAGTCAGGCTATTATAAGCAGTGCCAATGCAAATCAGACGTCAGGAAGTGCACTGCAAGGCCTGTGCTTTTCCACTGTTGTACTTAAGCTGCTTTCATAATGCCTCACAGGAACATGCGTTTCCTGTCTTGTGTTTGGATTTTTTATGATTTAAATCAATGCACTAAATCCAGTCTCTTAACCTAAATATTCTTTTCTCATTGTCAAAAACTTTTTTCAATTAAAAAGCCTAAGGTCAAAAGTTTGATGCATAATTCTGCAGAAGAGCCTTGGTTTTATGAATTTAAACTAAAGAAGAAACATAAAAGTTTTCCAGAAACTAACTCAGTATGTTCTTTAGCTGGAAGCTTTCTTCACTTTATTCAAAACAGTTATGATTGTCATGTTTGATTTCGAGAGATGCTTACAGTTCTTCATAAATCAAACTTTGAATATGATGATCAAGCTTTAATAACTTCTCAAATACAAATGGTCATCTTGCTTTTCTTACTTGTTGGATGAATCAAAACAGGTACCATGATGACACTGATGGTGGGGGTCTTGGAAGGTTTGTTTTCAGTGAGAGGCCTCGTCTTCTCAATCTAACCCTGCTGATTTGTTATGTTTGAACAGCCAAATTTTTATCAGATTTAGGGACAGGAAGATATGACTATCTACGTATGCTGTTATGCTTCATTGATAAATCTAGCAGGTCAAGGTGTTTATTTGGATAGGGACAGTATGAAGCAAGAGAATGTTGCTATGACCACACTACAACATTAATAACCTAAACTAATTTTCAATGCCCACCATTAGTTGGGCCTTATTATTGTTTTATTCTGATCAGGCTTGACTAGGGATGGAAATTAGTAAGATTTTAGTGATACCAGTTCCTTTTTCAATTCTACTGAAGAACTGATTATTTAACGATTCCCTTATTGATTCTTGTGGATTTTCTGTGTGAGCAAAAGTTACCCTATGTAGATTTTCAGTTGTGATAATGTTAAATAGGGCACTTACATGTTCAGTGCTGGGCTACATAGGTTGGTGTTTTTTTCCAACCACTAAACATGCAGTAAGAATCTTTTTGTCAAAAACCAAGCCCTGATTTCAACACTCTGTCTGTCATTATTCCATTTTTTAATTCATTAAAATCATTTCTGCTGACTGTCTCTGATGAGAGCATGATGTTCTTGATTTGCAAGACATGCAGGACAAAGAGGAAGGAATTGATGAGGGACATCGATTCCCTGAAGGATCTGTTATCGATTCTCAGCTGGAGTTGGTTTGTAATTCCCATCCCTAGGCTTGACTTAATCTCTATTGCATCCTCCAGTTTGTTTTTACCTGGTGTTTATCACTTTGATGAAAGACTGAAAGAAACTCACAGTTTTCTTTTGCATTGCACTGTAAAGGGAGCAATATATCTATTCAAGTGAAAAGGGAATCTACATCAGATGAGTGCAGTTTAAAGATGATGACTCAGTTTATTTTTCAGTCTTTTTATTTAGGACACACTTACTAATAATACGTTACTTTTGTTTTCAAACTCTAGATCCCCTCCATTTATGTCACAAAAAGTGCCATTCTCTTATACACACACACAGATTAGGATGACAAAAGAGAGAGATAGAAAAAAGAACCACCATTAACCCTGAGCAGGAGGACAGACCAGGCCCAGGACCAGGACCAGGACCAGGCCCAGGACCAGGCCCACCTTCATTCACAGTGATTGAGGATGTGTACCCAGTCCTCTGACTAGTACTGTACATATGTAAACATAAAACACTCTGTGCACTTTGTAATCTTACTGAAAACACTTTGAAGTCATTTTTTGTAATTTTGTAGTATCTAAAATGTACAGAGAAAGAGTATATTTTTATTCTTATTTTATTCTTTTTGCACTGCATGCCTACATCTGTAGAGTGTGTTTAGCTGTGTGTACATTTTTTGTCACACTTGCTTTCTTTGGCAATGTAAATGTATATTTATCATGCCAATAAAACTTATTGAATTGAATTGAATTGAATTGAGAAACAAAATGTGAGTTTCACCTATTTTACCAAATGTTTCCAGTGTATCTCTCAAGTTTCACAGATCTCTCTTTTGGGTTCAGTATATGACAGTCCTTAAGTTTCTGTTATTTTTAGGGGATTGAGATATACGTTTGACATCAGCTGTTAAATATTTGCATTTTTTGACATAGAGAATAGCAGAGATAAAACTGCAGCATTGATTAAACGCATTTTTCCAGGCTGTAATATGACTTTGTCAATATGCTTAGTCTGTAGAATACATTTGTCTTGTGCTACATCTGTTAGGCTAGCAATGACTCTCCTCTATTGACTTCTCCAGGGGTGTTCATACATAGACAGCATTATGCTGTAATTCCTTCTTTGGAGGCATCACTGTTGCTGTAGCTGTTGTGTTTGCATTGTAATTGCACGCAGAAAGGCATTAGGGTGTTAAATGTATTTGTCTAACAATGTGTGACAGGATGAGGCATGTCTGTGTCAAGCATAGAGTCTGATTCTGTTAAAGGGATTTACATGCAATCAGAATAATTTATGTCCCCGTCTGTCACAACATATTACTAGTGTTGACATGCTGGAAACAGCTGATGAGACGGAGTTGAGCCTCTCTGCTTCCCATTAGCGGAGGTATTGTTGTGGGGAAATGGTGTGAAGTGAATGATTTTTTTTTTGTGTGCAGGAAGTATGAGAGTAAGTCTTGTGTTTTTACTGCTTCACAGTGCAAACATAGATTATTTGGTGCACAGTCATCTTCCTCATGTCTCTTTTGAGTAAACATGTCTTGCCAGATAAAGTGCAGCCGGGGGAGTTGTATGCATACAGTGTTTGGCTCTGCAGGTTTATGTGATTGTACTCTGACTGTGCTTCCTGCCGAGCCCTGCCCCGTGGATACACACTCTCTGATAGACCGCAGGTTATTGCAACATTAGTCGGGCATGGGTTCAAGGTGTGAGGAAAGCATGGGTGCAGCTTCTCAATCATTTACTTCGCCAACTTTATTGAGAAGGTGCAGGAGATGCTGTTGGGTTGACATTTCCATCTTCTTGCCTTGTTAAATCCTACATCAACAGAAGAACAGGTATGTGTTTAAAGAAAAATTCTGTGCAGCTTATTCAGGGTAATGATTGATAGAGTGATCACATGTGAGGCTGTTTCTGCTTGGGAAAGGAGACATTCCTTTGCTGCTGGGTGTGTCAAAATAAGAGGAAAACATTTTCAGCTGTTGAAGTGAAGCAAAGAGTGAATTATGGAGGATCTAATAATAACTGTTTTTGTGAGTTTTGCTGCTGGTGAATCCACTGTGTGCTTAGCAAGTTCGTCATCCTCCTTAAAAGAATGTTGTGTGTGTGTGTGTGACACAGAGGTCATGGTTTGCAAATAGTTAGGCGCGTGCCATCTGAGGTTAAGGTTAAACAATGATGTGTAGTATGTATAAGACCATTGAGATATTTGTATTACACACATTCATGGATCAGCTCGGAGCAATAATTCTCTTGAGGCTTCAGTCAGCACTTCCTAACGATGAGTTTTGCCCTACAGAAACAGCCAGGGATTTCAGACATTGTTGGAGAAGTCAGAAACAGAATGCTGCTGTTGTGAATGCCTTTTGAGATGTCAGTTTTCTTAACTCTGCTGGGGCATTTACTGGGTTGAAAAAGAGACTACACAGTAAATGGATCATTACCATATCTCAGTATGACCACTACAGTAAGTATTGGCACCTTTTTATGCTCTTTGTGATATTTTATTTATTCTGAAACACAGTTCCCCTCCCTCTATGCAAAACAAACTGATGATGTAAAAAATCTCTACATGAAAATAAATTAAGGGTGTTTTATGTAGTTCTGTGTCCATTACAAGTGTTTGCTGAGTAAATGTGTGGTTTGTTTCTCCCCTTATTTGTGTTTAACTGCCACTATAAAGCTATGATATATTACTTTGGCTGTTAAAAATAAATGTGTTAAACCAATTATGAATAAAAACTTATTTTGGGAAAACTTATTGAAAGAGACATGTTTGTCATATACAAAGCTTCATGTGCTACAGATGACAAGGGTTAGGGTTAGGGTAAGGGTCCGAGTAGAGCTAAACAATACAAGGTTTAAATGTTTTTTTTCTCTTTCTTGATATGTATTGCAGTTGGGTGGGGGGTGGGTTGTCCAGATGAATAAAATTAAAAGTTTTTTTATGTGCAACAATTTAAAATGCATTTTAAAAGTTTTTTCCCCAACAAACCACTTGGTCTTCCGTTTCCTGCTGCAGATGTGAGGCACATGTCTTTACAAACTTTATAAATTTACTTGTTGATTTCAATAGCACACTTGTAAGCCCGTTTTTGAAGATGAAAAGTATTGTAATGGAGATAAAAATAGCTTCAGCACTGTGAATTGAGCTGAACTGTGTTGATCCATTTCAGCACATCTTCTGTGGTGAAGCTGTGGACACAGAAGCTCTGCCAAGTGAACAGGCTCCCTTTACTGGATTAAAAGAATAGAGCACACATTTACCAACATTGCTGTGCAGTAACTTGTGTTCATTGTTAACACACACCCAGCTGCACTGGGGTGGGCGTGGTGCAGTTGAGTCAGTGTGTGTGTGTGTGTGTGTGAGTGTGTGCCTCACTTGGTACTTTAAGTATTAGAGACAAACATGCCAAAGACTTGCCTCAAATTGAGTTGCGACTTTATTTTCCCATGAACGTGTTTACTAGTATCGAGTTGAGACATCACATTGTTTAGGCCTCCCATAAGCACAGTAATTCAATGTATTTTTAAACAGGTGTCATAAAAATATCATTTCTTGGCTGATGGCATTCAAACAGTTTACTAATTAGCATTAGCATGTGTGTATTTACAAGTTCTTACAACATTTCACTGCAGTTAGAGAAACTTAAGGTAGATCTTATGTGCTCAGATTATTTGTTGCAAATTTGTGGGTTAATTTTTTTTTTTTTATTTTGTATTCACAAGAAATGAGTTGAAATAGCTACTGCAAAAGATGATACAGATTCTTTAGTATCTTCTTGTTTATCGCACTTTATATCATGATTTCACTTGAGTGGTGCAGTGATTAATCCTTCAATGCAGAAAGTAGTTGGTATTTGAGCACTTCTGTTTCCATTGTCTCAGAGTTGATGTGATTTTAAATTAGGTTTGTTTTAGATGCCAGATTAAGAATAGCTGTAGACACTAGAATACAATATTTTACCTTTGTTTTTTCAAAACATGTATTACATTTGGAAATGCCCCACCTACATATTTTGAAGCTTTTTGATATTGTGCAAAAAGTGGTAGCCTTGTAAGGACTTCAAAATTTGGTGGGGACCTTGGACATTGTCCATTTTGATTTTTCTCGTAAAAAATGATGTTTGACTGACACAGCCATGTCCACTGAATTGAACAAACCTGAAAACAGAGACTTATAAAGGAGATGAAAGCAGTACATTAAAGCTAAGAGCATAGTGGTGGTTTTGAAGAATATCAAAAATGTTGTCCCTCCTTCATAGCATGACATAAGCTTTTTTACTTTCTCCACTTACATTATGATTGAAAATTATGATTGTTGTGCTCATTTGTGAAGATCAATGTAATAAAAAAATGTGTTTTACGTGAACTATTTACTAATTATGTATCTATTTATTTATGTATTCTTTGCCACAATGCTTATTGTCAAGCAAAATTTCAACTCTTGTAATGTTTACTTCAGGGTTGGCCTACAATTTACAAGATTCCTGCCTTAATCTGCATCTAAAGGGGATATTGTAGCATATTTTTCTCCTTATATGGAGGAA
Source organism: Cetoscarus ocellatus (assembly GCA_037902135.1). Classification (NCBI taxonomy): domain Eukaryota; kingdom Metazoa; phylum Chordata; class Actinopteri; order Labriformes; family Labridae; genus Cetoscarus; species Cetoscarus ocellatus. Next base: position 487,489 of record JBAMNC010000681.1, read on the forward strand.
AAAAATAGACTGACAGTCCAAAATGACTGAATTATGACTGCAAGATACACAGATCAATTGCTTATACTGAAGCCTTGTAAACTCAGCATTCATTGAAAGAGCAATCTGTTTTTTTCATGTGTCAGTTGGTATTGCAGAAAGAAACTGCAAAGTTACTCTTTTACAATACTGTCCAGCTTTTGTCAGAAATATTGTTGTTCATGTTGTTGGATTTTTCTAAACTGTGCTATACCACAGAGTTAGTTTTGTTCAAGGAAGTCAAGTCAATACACTTTTCCAAAGAAATAATGAAGTATTGCAGGCCTTTGTGGATGTCCTTGTATTGGGTTGGAGACGAGCAACAAGACTTTTTTTTAACCACAGAGCGTTTTCACATGCTCCCTTATTCTGCAAGGCCATCCTAGAAAAATAAAAAGAAACCATGAAGCTTAACATCATGTGACGTTGATGATTCCACTCATTAGCTGCACAAAATGATGTGCTAATTAGTAATCTAATTTTGCTTTTTCTTGTTTCTTGTTTGTTTCCACAAGTGCTGGAGTTGTTATTGTTATTTGGAAATGTTTGTTTATTGATTCTATGTACAGCACTTTGGAGACGTTTTCTGTTGTTTAAATGTGCTATACAAATAAAGTGGATTGGATTGGAGGTTTTGAGACTCAACTGGGTGGGAAACTGTAGAAATGTCTTTACCAACTCTTAACACACAGCTTTTCTAAGTTTGGATTTTACCTTACAGATTTTCAGGTTTGTTCTGAATTTGCTGAGCTTTGATATTCAATAAGGCAGTGGCAACAGTTACTCACCTTGTCTCTGTATCGATAAAGAAAGGTACAGTATAAAGGAAAGACAAGGCCTGTTGCAGGTTCCTTAAGCAGCGCTCACCTCTGTTTGTGCTGCAGATTTTCCTGCCCCTTTCAAGCTCAGCAAGGCGGAGCAATCAGCGTTTGAACCGCTGCCTCCCTGAGACTCTGCAATTGAAATTCAGGCTGATGTATAATTATTTCTGAGCTCATCTCCATTTGTCTGAGCTGAATGTCTGTGACCCGGTGTCACTCAGGCTTCTAAAGACAAATCTCTTCCTTTCTCTGACTGACAGACAATGGATCTAGTGAGTCAGAGACACAGTGCCTGTGCTCAGGTGATGGCAGTTTATCTCCTCTTGAAGTAAGAAAGAAAAATAGTAGGATACATCAGTGAGTGCTCTGAAGTCAGATATCTGCTCTAACCTTAAGTCTGGAAGGTCATGTAAGCAATAAAGGATTAGGAGAAAACAGATGAATACAAGGATGTGTGACTTAAGTGTTGTGCATGTGAGCAGCAGCATTAAAGGATGTGATGTCCTTGAATCCAATGCTGGGCTCAGACTACATGATTAATGCATGATTATGGCCGGACCGAACAGTCGTTGGGTTTCGGGACCTGTCGGCCACGAAAATCAGTCGTTCCTCCTTGTGTAGTTTGTCAGGGGCAACGGTTACATGATGTTTTTAAATTCGGAATTAAGTATTCAGAATTAAATAATCAGGAATTAAAGTATTCACCTTGGCGTTTACATGGAAATAGTAATTCCTAATTGAGATTTACATAGAAACACATTTATTCACCTTTATTTAATTCTACTAAGGTCTAGGGGTTGGGAATGGTTCTGATTGGACAGGGGGCGGACATTACGTATTTACATCTACCGGAAGAAAACAAACTCCAGTTCAGCGTCTCTGTCAGGGAAACCTCATCCAACTTGGACACTACAATTTTAAAAAGGTCAGCATTTTTATGCTTATGTCCATCCACTCTTTTCATTATTTCCAAATCTTCTAAGGCTCTAATTAAATAAATTGTCTAGGCTCGAGTCCAATGCTTTCTTTGGGTGGCCATCCTGTTCCCGTCAGCACGGAATATGTGCATCATCACGACAGGACAAGGGAACGAGCATGCGCAGAATAACTGGAATCAATTTAAAGTGGAATGAACGTATACATGATCGAGGAATTATTCAATTTGGATTTAAAATCAGAATAAACCAGCCACCTACTCTGGAATTAAGTTTAATTCGGAATGGTCATTTTCATTCAGAATTGGTGTTCACAAGGTCTTTTTTGATCTTTTTAAAGAGGATTTAAGTTATATTCTGAATTAAAGGGGAATTAAAGCTCTCATGTAAACGTGTAGTGTCTGAGCCTGGCACAAAGCTGTGTTTACACCTAGGCAGATTTTCAGGGTGTTTTTGCCTTCTTTCCACACGTAAGCAGCATTTAAGTCACTGAAACACATATGTACTAGAATTCCTGCAAAGGTGAAGATTGTTTTAAAGTTCATTTCGGGCTTTTCTGTGTAGACAGGGAAAACAGCGTTTTGGACATAAATCGGCACACTCTGTGCCGACCTCTCCTCTGGACGATGTCAAACTATACTGCGGTATCACAGTTTTTTTTACATGTGTTGCAACAGACTTTACTGATCTATTGTTGTTTTAAGTTTTTCTGACTGAACTATTCACGTGCCAATACATACCGTCTGTGGATTCCTCACTATGATGCTGCTTCAAGAAACACTCCAACAATGCAAACACTGCAGACATCTTGGATTAGACTTGGTGTTGTTGTTTCACAAGTTATGGTGTTGACTGGTGACCCATGGCCGCTTCTGCCTGTGGTTTATGTGGTTACAGTAGTTCTTGAAACCAAAAATAGTGCCCATAAAATTTTTAAAAACAGACATTGATAAAGATTATCAAGTTAAATTGATGTAGAGATGAAGAAACATTTAGTGAATACACCTGCTAATACCAGTTAAAATAGCTACAAGTGAAACGTAATAGCAGTGAGACTTGTCATTGGTTTGTCAAGTATTTAACAATGCACACACCACTAGCCTTAAGTCATCCTTGCAGGTTGGCTTCCGGATGCCTAAGGTGAAAGTGGTTACTCAGGGCTTGGATTCAGTTGTTTTAAGCAAGTTAATTCTTGATCAAAATAGAGCTAAACTTCTCCATTCCTTTGAGTTGAAAACAATACCTTTCATTAAGTGTACTTGGTTTATATTTGAGTTGTTGAGGATTATGGTAGAAGGCCATAGCTGCAGCTACTAACTAGATCTAAAGTGGCAGCCAATGCTGGGCAGCTGTGTTACAGTTTAGATGAAGCATTGGAATTTCTGGCCTTAACAGATTAAAACAAACATTAAAGATCCATATTTTAGTCCTTTTCATCAAGTTTACACAGGTTCTGGATGTCTCTGAACATTTTTATAGTTTCTTGGCCAAAACTCCTCTTGAATGTTGTGTTTTGGGATTTCTCTAACCCCCCAGTTTCAGCCCTCCTTAAGCGGGCTGTTAAAGTGCAAATTCTCAGGAGCTGTGTCTGACCATGGTTCTTCCAGAAGCGATGTGGCTTCATCCTTCCATCGCTGTGCTTTAACATCTACATTGGCTGCACAGACCTGCCTTGACCAGTGTCTTCCTCAGGAGCTGTCTGTGAGCTGAACAAACACCTGGCTATAGATGTGTCTCTGTGGGAGGTCTCATACCCTCTAATAACGTCATTTTGAAAAATGTAGAAAAGAGCAAGAAGAGTAGTGGGACAGAATATGGAGGTGCTATGAAAGTAACTATTCTTCCCTTATCTTACTTAATACTAAGCCTTCTACTGTGCTGAACATTTGCATGTAAATAACCCATTACACAATCTGTGTTCCTTTATTTTGTGAAGTGATATAGATTTTTTCATTTTGTTAAAACTATCCCAAAAGTGATGCTAGACCTGCTAGCCTGTTAATGGCAATTTCCAACATGTGTTAGCAACAAGCTAATGAACTTAGATGAACCTCCTGGTCCATCTGTAAGAAAAGTAAAACTTCCTGTAATACTTTCCAGTGACTTTCAAAGAGTCACCTCTTTGAAATGACTTTGTCACAAGGCTGACTGGAGAAAATCTGGATGAAGTTGAGCAAACTTGGTTGTTTGCATACAAAGTGCAGCTGGTCCCACAACTTTCCGGAATATGTCTGAATCTTAAATGAATAAGTTGATTTGACCTGTTTGGTTGTAGAATAACAGCTGAAAAACCCCTCCTCATCTCAAGCATAACCTCATCCAACATCAGTCCCAGTGAAAAGAAGTGACATGAAAAGAAAACATTTCTTTTGGCAGCAGAAAGGCATCTCACTACCAACACACTTAAAGGAAATATGTGCTCTTTGCATGACTGCCCCTGAGGTAAATATTCACACTGACCAGCTGCTGGTAAACATGATACCACAGTGCATCTGCTTTAACTTGTTTTCTAGCATTAACCTGGATTCCTCTGTGAATGTAAACCTGGCCTGCATGACGTCTGATATTATTTTTGCTATAGTGTGGCGCTCCAGGGGGAAGATGACACAAGGCACAGGTGGCTTTCAGAGGGATCAGTGAACTGATGAATTCATGTCTGAGGAGGAAATTGATGCATGAGGCAGTCTTTGAATCTGGGACGGTGGAGCTGTCTGCACTCTCTACAGCAGCTGTAACGTCCTCCTTTATTAAGGTTTGACATTTTGACTGAACCAGTGAGGTTTTAAAACCCTTTGCACTTCAGCTTCCATTTATTTTCACCTTGTAGCGCATTTAAAGAGAGAGAGAGAGGGAGAGTTGCGCCAAGATGGGTTGTGTAAGAAGCTCCGAGGAGTGGCCGCAGTCTGAGGTCAGTAGATCAGATCACATGATGCAGTGAGTCAGGGTGGGGTCAGACTAATACTGTGTCTTGGCAGAGCAGGAGACATTGGGGCTTTAGAGGGGAGCTTAAGCTTTGACTGAAAGAGTGTCTGTTAAGAGAGATGCTTATTAGTCTTTGTCGAAAAGTCAGACAAATTTGTCTCTAAAAGAAAAACTGTTCAAAGCGATCAGAAATCCTTGTTTGGTATAGTATTACAGTCTGACATTTAAGATAAAAGGAGAGGAGGAAAAACTTTCATTAAGCTGTCTTAGACTGAATTGGAATATCAAGATGAAAAACTTGTCAAATATTTTTTCAGTTTGTGTTTATTTTATGAAATCCTGTGCACAAACTGCACCCCTTATCTCTGTGCTGATAATGTCCCTTTTGAGTACATGTCCTATTGGTTAAGTAGGAGCTGAAATTCTGACCAGCTGGGCAGCAGTCCACGACATTTAGAAAGCAGTAAAAAAAAAGAAGCTCAATCAAACTCTGTGTTTAGGAAACACAAAAAGCAACAACAACAACAACAGCAACAACAACAAAAAGGAAAAATAGTCATTTGACTATATTTTATTCATGTGTTGTTGAATACATGATGTTTATGGTGAAAATATCCATAAGCAAATGTATCAACTGAAAGGTAAGACTGTAAAAAAAAATCCAAAAGAAGAGAGGGAAAAAAAGGAAAAACAAATTGATGTCATTGGATGTTCAGAAAGCTTTTGACTCAATTGAATGGACATATTTATTTGAGACTTGGATTTGGAGCAGCCTTTGTGAATTAAAATGGTTTATTGTTCTCCTAAATCCTCTGTTTTAACAAATAACATCTTATCGCAGCCATTTGGTCTACATCTTGGTGTGAGACAGGGAGATTGGTTATCTCCTTTACAATTTCATTTAGCATTAGAACCTTTGACAAAGAAATCATCCTCACATGAAGGGTATTACTGGTACATCAGAATGCCTCACTTCACTTCACACAGATGATTAACTTATAACTTGAAAAAATCCTGCATCACTAATTCCTTATCTTGAACTGTATCGTTCAGTAAAATTTCAGGCTACATCATAAATTTGGACAAAAATGGATTCATGTTTATAGGAGAAAGTACAGTTTAAAAGATCCCTTTAAGATTGTTCGGGATTATTTAACTTATTTAGGCCTTACAATTTCAAAAACCCTAAAGAATTGTTCAATTTTATTTTTTGGGGGTGAGTATTGAGGAACTCAAATGCAACATCTATTACTGGGGGGCCCCGCCTCTGTCTATGATTGGCAGAGTCATTAAGATGGTTTCCTTACCAGAATTTCTGTGTCTTTTTCAAAGTCTGCCAATTTGGATCTCAGATGTTTTTTTATGAAGCTTTAGATAATTGTTTAGACTTTGTTTGGGGTTATAAAAAACTCAGGCTTTCAAACAAAAGATTTATTCAGACCAGCCCACAATGTGGGGTTGGGTCTTTCTGTATTTAAAAACAGATCATGTTTAAAAAAAAAAAAAGGAAAAAATCATATGTGTATGCTTTTTAATTATGTGTGTGTGTGAGTGTATGGGCTTTTGTGTGCATCTGTGGTTGTGTTTTTATGTTTACATTTATTTATGTGTGTTTTCAGGTTACACTGGTTGTCCTCACATTTTGTTAAATGAGGCCATAATGATCTCTCAGTTCTGCATTCCTGTCAGTAAATATGAGATTTTCTGAGTATTGGATGTAAATTTAAAGTCTGGAGAGCAGGATGTGAGAAAGTGGAGCTCTGTCTCTTCCTCTTGGGTGTCACAGTGGGACTAGAGTCTATCCTCCTCTTTTTGTCATGTCCCGTCTCTATAGCCGTTCTCTTACGAGTCAAGAATATGGTTGACAGGGAAAAAGATTTTGCGATCTTATCACTACTCAGAGTAAAATACACAGATTACATTTCCTTGAACATTTTTACTTAATCAAATGAAAAGTATAAAGGAACATCAATTTAAATAAATGTGTTAAATATTTTGACAACTTAAGTACCTATACTTTTCAGCCCTTTATTTGTAATTTGAGACAACTGTACTACCCTCACGCTCCTAGTTTTGTCATTAGCTTTACTTTTAGAGCAATCTGTGCTGTCCTACAGAGTGTTTACATTGTGCTTAGTTTGGGGAAACAACCATAATGGTAATAATTAGACACTAGTTTGACTCTTTGTTTAGACCAGAGTGAGGTTATCTTCCTTTTGTGGGAACAGCGCTGTCAGGACCTTAGGCATTGACCTAATGACAGCTTCACAAGCTGCACAGACCTTGTTTGACTACTTAGCTTCTCCTCAGTGCTGAGTGCTTCTAACTGCGTCAGGCCTTCACATACCAGAGTTGTTAACAGATAGGAAGTTCAGTGAGGTTATTTTTCTCCTCAGTATTGAAGGGAAAAGCAAAGAGAAATGCTGAAGAACCAGTCCGCTGTGTGCATTTAGGACTCTAGTTTGCTTTCTGCAGCATTGTTGTCTTCACTTCCACTGTAACAACGCTGAGATGACCAAGCAGCGCTAAGCTGAGAGACACTATTCTGTTCAGGAGCGGAATAAATGGGAAATTTCAGAGGTAGGTTCAGATACATCATAATTTTCCTTGCTTAGTGGTTCCTACAAGAGCTCACTTTCCTCTTGTATGTTGTTTTTTCTGTGGTTCCATTTCCTACATTCTGCTTAGCATGCACTTTCCTACACTCAGGTTTATAGAGCTGAAATTTATTCACGTGGACAGATTATAAATACAGATTTTGTCCTAGGTGTGAAGATTTTCTTCCTTTTGACATGCAAGTAAGCAACTTTTAATGGGGATTGTGTTTTTAGCACAGAGAGAGCACTTACAGAAATGCAAAACAAGCTCCATTTTACTAATTCTGTGCACATTTTAATGAAGATTTCCATGAAAGAGCCCAGCTCCCACACTTCTTTGTCCTTCTCTGCAAAGGGATACTTTAGGGGGGAAAAAGCAGAAAGGATTTGTGCTACCCAACCGGGTTGGCAACTTCTGTCAGATTTAAAATCAGCACTAGGTCAGTCCCTGTTTGTGCTGTTCCCCTCTGTGTTTGTGCAAAACTCAGGGAGGAGGAGTTCTGTCAAATTCAAACAGCGCTCCCCATTTCCTGTGGCTGTGTTTTGTGGAAATCAAATGCCATGTCCTTGATTCAAAAGGCTGTAGTCCTGGCAGGGAGGGAGGCAGAGGGCTGTGTTGCAACAGTATGAATGAGCAGCAGAGGAATTTGGTAGACTGACAGTGGGAGATACATGGCATATCCTGTGTGGACAAACATACTTTGTAGTAGTAAAAACCTTATCTGTCATTTAACACCAGCACTGGCACATGGCTCTGTTAAAGCTCAGACACCTTAAAACGCTCGTGCTGCCTTGGTGACAGACTCCCAGAATACCTCAGGGTCTCATTTCTTCCAGAAGGCCCGCAGGACCTCCCATGTAATTCTTGCCCCCTCAGTGATACCTCATCCTGGCCAAAAACTTTTACGTTCTTACTGTAAACACACCAACCAGCTCCCAGAAACTGTCAGTCAGCTTAAGCTAAATGATTCCTTACTTGTACTTGTGTGTGTCTGTTTGTTTGTGTGACTGTTTAACCCTTTAAAAGTATGTCTGTTAGCACTAAATTGACTCGGTGCGTGCTACTGTGTACAGTGCCCCACAGTCTCCCTCAGGCTGCCATTAAAATAAAGAACCTTTCATGGGGAAGTGTTAATTTGCTGACATTCAAAATTCACCATGTGGAAATTACATGTTTATCTCCGAAGATAACATTCCTCTATATCAGTGATCATCAACTGGCGGCACCGGGGGGGGGGTTTACCACTCACAGCTCTAGTTTTTCAGTGAGGCTCAACGATGCTCTTAGATTTCTTGGCCATTACCTGGCCCCCTGGGCTTTAATGTTAGGAAATCAAAAAGCAGTTTAGATCCAGCAGTTTAGAATAGTGTGTAGTTTTGCTTGCTAACCGTGCCATCATGCCAGTGAGATAAATTAGTCACTAGGGAAATGCAGGTGGGAAAGTACATTGTTTGAGAAATTTGCTTGAAGGTCCCATATTGTACTCTTTTCAATAAGTTTGCACTGGTCCTATACAGCCCTAGAATATTTTTTCAGATATTGGATTTTGGCATTCCTATAAACCCTTCCTTTTCATCCCTGCCCATAACAGGCTGTTTTAGTGTAAATCTTCATTGGCCATGTCTGACAACAACCCCTCAAGAAGCAGCTGTAGCTCTGGCTACCAGCACTGTGCTCTAATGTTTACAATGTCTGCACAGACATGCTTAGAGATGTTCCTTCAACTGGAGCCAGCTGCTGGCTGAAGAAAGCCCTATGAAAGGGAATGACTTCTAGCTGAGGGATGTAGCATATTCCTCAATGACAACAGCGGGGGAAATTTTTCAAACAGACTGTTTTGGCACACAGTTTCTAAAGGATGGAGCAAGCAACAGATAGAAAGTAGCATTGTGGTAGTAGTATTCTAAAGTATCATGATAACAATAACCATTACAAAGTGCATTCTGCATAATTTTGGGATTTTGAACTATCAGCAACATTTACAAGTTATCCAACAAAGTAATTAATTGGGGAAAACAACTTTAAATACCAGACTTTTGTCTAGCTGTTTCTCTGATGCAGAGCTCATGGTACAGGCTGTGTCCTGGAATAGTTTGCCTCAATATCATGCAGCACAAGAACAATATCTTTACTTGCTAAAGATGTGTTTTCTCCACTTTCTTAGTTGTTATAAGTCTGTGTTGTTGAAAAGAAACTGCTTGTGACCGTTAATATTAAGTCTCTTAATTTATGGAGCGCTCTGCTAAACTGTGTCCCTTCATTGACACTTTTCTTTTTTCTTTCCCAAAGTATTAAGGGGAAAGGGCTGCACAGTGACACTGTGGTTAGGGCTTTTGCCTTATCAGCAGGAGAGTTTGTGGGTCGGATTGTGGCTGGGTCCTTTCCTTATGGAGGTTTATGTTCTACCTGTGCATGTGGTTCTCTCTTGGAACTCCAGCTTACTCCCACAAATTAAAAACATGCTTATAAGGTTAACTGGTTACTTAAAATGCACATGTGAGAGTACCTGTCTGTGACTCTACAGGACAGCCCAATAGTTGACTAAAAGCCGGTCCAGAGAGTGCCTTGCCTCACACTCGCTGGGATGGGCTCCAGCCTCCTGCAATCCTAAACTCTGGACAAGCCGCTGTGAAAATGGATAGATTGATGGATTCTATTAAGTGTGTATCAAATTTTTTGTTTTTTACTGGAGTTATGTCAGAGTTTATAATTTGGGCATTATTGCAACTATGTTTCACTCTTTTCAGAAAAAATATTGTCATATTTTTTTGTCCCCCTTTAGCTTAAATATATCTTTTATTTTTTGTCTATATTCCCCAGCCCACGTGGTATCAAAACTGTTATAAATATTGTTTGAGTTTACTTGTATCGCATGAAGTTAAAAATGCTAGTATTGTGACAACCCTAGCCAAGATTTATGTTAGAAACCATCAAGTTGAGTATGTCTGTATTGGTATCTTTGAGATGACAGAGGCAGTCCATCTCTTTGGCAGTAAAAGTCACAATAAAAATCCTGTTTCCAAAATCCCACGTACTTCCCATGTTATTAGAGCCCCCTTGCTTTTGTTTTCTGCTGCAGCCTCGAAGCCATGAGGCAGCCATCACAGCCTTTGCAGCCACCCTGTCTGGCTCAACAGGCTCCTTCTAGTAAATATGGATCCACCTTCAGCAGCACTCCCTTGATACTCCCCCTCCTGTCAACAGATATAATGAGGCCATAACTATTCGTTCTACTTCCTCATTTCAATCCTGGACAAGAGGCCAGTGAGAGCGACAGAGGGAGACAGGAACGCTTTATCTCTTCTGCCGGGTGGCTGACTTGTTTTTGGTTTTATTTTCTCTCAATGGCTTACCCTGTTGTGTGCTATAACCTCTTCAGTGCTTCTCATACTCAAACAAGTACATTTATTCACCTATGCACACACATGCTTGGTGTTTTGGGGCAGCTTAAACTCACTATTTTAAATATTTAGTGCTTGGCTGCTCTGTTTGAGATGTATTATTTTTTTTAATATAAGACAAATCATTATTTAACTCATATTTTCTCAACCCACATGGCACTGATTTTTAGCTGTCACAGACATGAAACACTGACAGCCTTTTTGCCTATGGGCCATATGCCTCGTGTGGGTATGTTTTTGTATTGCCTGCGGTGGCGTGTGACCATCCACAGTCACTTCACAGCACCACTTGCCTGTGTGTTTGAAGGAGTGGCTGACACAAGTGTGTGTTCAAGAAGTGTTTGCACATGCATGCAGAAAGTCTAATATGTGTGTACAAGATAGTGTGTTTCTAGCAAGAGGGACAGGCTTGTGCTGACTAGGTTGTTTGTTTGTGTGTTTGCCCAGGAGGAATGCCAGCTCCTGAGCAGAGCTCAGTGACGGAGGAGGGGCTTCTGCTGACCATCCGCGACAGATCAACTGGCCGCAACATGGAGGCTGAAAACACCGCCAACAACATCCTGGCATCAGTCAAAGAACAGGTAGGAAGTTTCTAGGATTTGTCAAAAGCCACATTGACCCATGTTATATGTTTCATGTTGTGATACTCTTGACACTTCATTGGCCATCTATGCACACTAGGAGAGGAAATTGGTAACTCAAGGTTTGAGTACATACAGCGTGGTACACTGCCTTGCCCACAGTATCAATATTACAGTACAACATTACAATACATCCCTGTGTGATGCCTACAACTCATGATACTTTGTATTAGAATACACATTATGAAACTCATGATATCAAAAATTCTATGATACAGGTCTATAGTATAATGCTAGGCTTGTGATATCAGTATTATGATACAGCAACACAGTATGATCTGTAATATTGAAAAATGTCTATAACGAGATACCTAACAGCATGCAATGGGAAGAAAACTATCAATAATGTCACCAAGCAGGGATTCAAAACTATAAAAATGGTGTCCCACATTATCAATAATATGAAGATAGAGCAAGGCAATTGGATCCAATATGCAGGCCAAAATATTAATCTCATATTACAATGGTGGATCAAATATGTGACACATGGCCCTCAATATAAGCACAAGTCACAGTGCATGGTTCCTGATATCATTATCATAATATAAAATCAAATGTTTTTGCCCATCATATCATTAATATTACAATACAATAATGTAAGACAATGCAAATTAGTGGCCCATGTTATCAATAATGTCATGATAGGGGGACACAGTTAAATATGATACTAGACTGTCTATGACCTGTATTAAGATATAATAAGTTGTAAGATATGAAATGTGTACCCTGTGGAATTAGTAATATAAAAATAACACTGCAGTTATATTTGTGGCCCAAGATGCCAGTACCTCAGTACATACAATACACAACGTGTGGTTGTGTATAATAATGCTGCACATTTCCAATAATATATAGATATCACAATCCAGGAATACAGTGCCATGTGATATGAGGCCCCCAGAAAAACCAGTCACCATAGAATGATAAGATTTGGTTGAACAGGCCAAGAATAACAATATCAGGTTACTGCACAAAATATGTGGTTCTCAAATTCAAGTAAATTTCAGTGTTGGGCAAGTTACTGAAAATTGTAATAAGTTACTTTTCACTCATTACTTCATAAAAAATTTGAAATTACTTTCATTATTAAATATTAATACTTTCATTATTAGATTGTTTGACTTTGGAGCTACTTGTTGCTTTTTCCTCTTCAAAACACTGATGCACAACAGGTTTACAATGAAGTTTAAGATGGTAGACTGTGATCTTTGCACTTTTCATGGACAAAAAACTTGAAATAAAAATAATTGCTGGAGATAGAAGTACAGTTTACTCTTAGTCATCCTTCATGAAGCATTTAACCTTCAATAGCTGCAGCTTGTACACAAAACCATGACAACAGGCAACTGAGGACAAAGAGTTCCCAATTTACAAATAATTACTTTGAAAAGTACCCGTAACGTTGCTCAAAAAGTATTCATTCATTTATATATTACAAGTAAAGGCTAATTTATTGTAGCTTGGCAAGCTCAGCCACACAAATGTGACAGTATGTCAAAACTGCACAGACTGCTAGCCCTGTAACTGCTACTCTCTGCGTACACCTCAAGCACGATTTTGTGTACTGTACTGTGATAGAACCACAGCAAAAAATAAACAACACACTAAATTTACTTGTCAATAGTTCAAGAGTGTATTTTTTTTGTCACAGTCAGTGGCAGAATGAGTAAAAAGAAACTGAACTGAAAGAACAGTAGGCAAATCGTACCGTCAGCTAGCATTTTGGCGGAGTATTTCCAAGCGGCACAGACACACCATGCGAGAAGCTGTTCAAGATGGGGTACCAAGGAGTGGGTACTGCCTGGATTTGACACAAAAGTATTAACTAGGCTGAACAATTTACTGCCCAAAACTGATAGTATCACAATACAATGCTACTACTCATTATACAATGCAAGGCCTGCAATGTCAGTATTGTCCTGAAAGGATGATTTTGTGATAGTTGATATTATGAACAACAACCTTGTGTTGCCAAAGGCTCTTTATGGTTAAAGCACAAGGTGCCCCCCTCCACTGTAATTACACAATAGTAATGTTATTAATCTTTAAAACACTTGCTTTGTATATATTAAGGTTGTGAACTGGCAAAACTTGGTAATACAAAACAATCATGAGGGGTGATGGGACAATGTATCTATCCTGCTACATCATGATACTAAAGGCAGCGCCATACATCACAGTTAACTAAATGATCTACTTTTTTGAAAAATTGTATAGTATTTAGCACCCAAAATTATATATGTGTAAAATACAATTTCTAATCAGTTTATACATGTGGGTCGAATCCAGCCAGTGGCCAGTTTGCTGAGAGTCCTCTCCCTCTTGCCCACCTTCACAAGCCTATCCACTGTCTATCACTCCTGTCAATAAAGGCACAAAAATGCCAAAAATAATCTTAAAAAAAAAAAATATAAAATATTAAGACAACTGTAATGGAGGGACACAGAGTCAAATGGCTGAATGCCTCCTGCCAACTAGTAGTTGAATTATAACACACAGCAAATGCCCTGAATTAGTGTGAAAAATGAACTTCTAAAATATTGATGTTTTGCTAGAGAACATAAATGCTGTTTACACTGCCGAATACAGTAATACACTGATGTATCAGTATTTCTTGCACCCTCAGTGTTATAATTATTATAACATCTCTGGTTTTATTACGACTTTTTAGTGCCCCGCTGTGGCCAAATGCAGCTTTGTACTTAAACATACATGTACATCACTTAAGCCATGATTTAACCAATAATGAGAACATTCAATTCCTAACATCACAGTTAATTTAACTAGTGTAATACATTTTATCATAGTGTGTTGAGGGAATTGCCTTACCGTAGGAGAGCTTACTTTGATCTGAGTAACTGCAGCATTTTTGAAACTTTGTTCTTCAAGAAATCCACTGGGATGAAGTAGGTGGACATGTTAAACTGCACACAAATGCCACTCACCATGTTGTCACTGTAATCATAAACCCATAGTCAGAACTCGGAATTTCTCAGCGTGTGGGATGATGAAAAGAATTTAGTTTATCGAAGGGCTGTGGATGGACTGGACTGCCTTGTTTGTCTTTTGTAAAATTTAGTGTGAACAAAATTGACTGGAAGCTATTGGCTTCTTCTGGCCCTGTGGACATGGCCCAGCTTGCATCAATGAACTTAGAGGAAGATGGTTGCTTGTAGGGTTTGTGCACTCTGACTCACTCAATCCATGCCTGTGTGATTCATCCACACTCCCTCCTGTTACACACATGCACACTCTCCTTTCCTGTCTGGCTTTTCTCCAGGACTGCATATTCTGGGAATCCAGCACAGGGCAAACTGGGCTAAAAAGCTTTTACTCTTATTAATGATGTTAATTCCCCTTTCTGATAACTTTTTGTCCCCAATGATCCTCTTGTAAAGATGGATTAAAAGTATTACCTGGTGTTAATTCACAATATGCTCAAGGAAATCCTATTTAGGCTCACTGCTGAAAGTGTTGTATTGTTTACTCGAGTAAGGAAGGAAGGAAGGAAGGAAGGAGGTAGCACCTGTCGATGTCACTTCCTTCCCTCGAGTATTCCTTGGTGGCTCGTCCGGTTAGAGCAGATATCCAGGCGAGCAGGAAGAGTGAGCGCTGCCTCCCTGAGCTTTTGCTTTCAGTGTGACTAGCAGGGAGACATGCCTCAGAGGGGATTCCTGCTTAAGACTCAGACTGGAAAATGACTGTTCTCCTCGGTGTTAAACAGAGTTGGAGAGGCAAATCATAGGGTGAGTGTGTTAAAAAAATGAAGGAGGTCAGAGTAAAGGCTAGTGTGAGAGTGCTGTTTTCCCTCTTGTGCCTTTTTGCGTGAGGTTTTCCTGTGATTGTTGAGTGGCAGACCTTCGAGGGATCTCTCTCTCTCTCTCTGTCGGGCTAAATATGCGAGGCTGCAGCGCTGTGGTTGCAGTTTGGGCTGGGGCTTAGGATGACTGGGTGCTTGGTAAGTGTTTACTGTTTTCCTTCTTTTTTCTTGCTTTTTCATTGGCTGATTTCCCTCCATTTATTTGTCCTTTTACTCCTCATTTGCCTCTCTCAACTAACTTCTCTGTCTGTCACCACAGCTGCACGGGCTCTGCACAGATGCCCAAACAAGGACAGATTCACCAACATACTATAATTATTCTTGTATGTTTTCATTTGCTTTGACTCATAGTCCCTTTTTCTTCTGTTTTGACAGCTAACAGCCCCCACCTTTTTGCCATTAATTTGAAGATTTGGTTCTGTTGAGCTGCAGTTTCTTGGTTATTAGTGTCCCGTCTTTGCTCTGTGCCTCCTTAATAGCACTGATCCACCATCTGGAGGACGCTGCAGTAATGGTTTATTACAGACCTCATTTAAGCCTTTAAATGTCAATGTTATTTTTTTTCCTGAACATTCCCATTAGCTTTGAAGAACCAGGCATGCTATTTTTCAGCCCTGACTCAGACTTTTAACCCAGAACTGTGTGGTAATTTAGAATTAACTTTACAAATTCCCTCTTCTTCTATATTTATTATCTCATTAAAATTTAATTCAGCCAAAGGGGGTGTTTCAAGGATTATCTAAGACCCACTTTTTTATCTGTTTCATCTTAAATAGAAGCTTGTTCAGACAGATTGTCCTCAGTGTAGATCATTCACTGCTTTCTTAAGCTCAGCAGTTACATAGTTAGGATTGAATACCATGGTAGTTTTGTGGTAATGTGTTTCTGCTTATGGACTATGTCTTATCAGTTCTTCATTCCAATTCCTTTTTTTAAAAGAATAAGATGTAATTAATTTTCTGAGTTTGATACTCTACCTTACATTATTATTTGTTGTTATTGGATCTCAGGAGTAAGCTGTTAGCTATGACATAGAAAGAATCTTTCCCCTCTTTCTAATAAGGCATATCAGCATGATCAATTATAACTAAAACTACAGTATATGATAAAATATTGAAGAAAATTTCTAATTAATATGTACGTTAATGTGTTCACTGTTCTTGATTAAACACTATGATGAAAATAAAATATGAAACAACGCTTAAATCTGTGGATGTCATTATGGATATCCAGACAGTGTGTTTTGAACACCTTAATGCAGCTTTCAGTGGCAGAAATGTTTAACCCCTTCACCACAAATATCATCACTCACTGCATATTGTCTTCTCTGCTCCTGTCTCTTTGTTCATTCATCAATGATGTGAACAGAGTTTTGGCACTAAGAAGTTCTATTCACAATAATTGGGCTGGTGGCAAGCTCTCTGCTTTTATCTAAATAATATATTTGAAATAATTGTCAACATCAATTTTTTTTACTTTGATTTAAAAAATGTGAACAACAGTTGACCCGTTTTTAAGCTGTATATTATAAAATGTTCCTTAAGCTGCTAATGCTAACTATAGGAGGAGATATAGTGACTTACGGTAACACACCAAACACAATGCATTTTGTCACATTTATGCTGTGTTAAAGGCAATGCCTCATAAAACTGGAACTTGTTCTCTCCATGTAAAAAGATTTTTTTATTGCTGTCTTTATATTTTTAGTAACGTTTAGTAGAGATACACAATTTTATTAGACCAATATTGGTATCGGCAGATATGAAATTTTCGCAGATATTTACAGCTGATATTTGAACCGTGCAAACTGGCCATGAATGTTCCATATATTGGCAGTAACATTAGCAAAATGTACCATGTACCAGGATGGTTTACCTCATCATCATGCCATTTCCATTTCATTTATTAAAGATAAAAATGATGTTTTACCTGCTTCGTCTTTTTACACAAATGGACTGTAACCATAAAAGGAACAGGTCAATTTTAGTAAAGACTTTGTGCTCTTCACACAAAATATTGGTATTGAGATCGGTGATGATGAGTTTAGAAATACTGACATGTATGATATCAGCAAAAAAACAATATTGTGCACCCCTAAAGTTTAGCTAAACTCTTGGCGTCTGAAAATAGGAATGGGAATTGATAAGATTTTATTGATTCCAATGACATTATTGATTCTGCTTATAGATCCAATACTTGAAAGATTCCTTGATTGATTCCTGTGGATTTTCTGTTCGGGCAAAAGTTGACCTACTTAACAGCTTTGTCAGACACGTCAGTCCTGATATTCAGAGCCCTGCTGCAGTGATAAAGGCTTCCACACACTAAATTGTGTGCAGTAAGTGTCATTTTGTCAAAAATGAAGCCCCAATTTTGACAAATTCAGTCTCATGTCTGCCATGAAAAGATTATTAATTTCTTTGGTATTATTTCTGCTGACTGCCTCTGAAAGAAGGGGTCAACCTTGATTTGCCATTACCAATACCAGTGCCATTATTGATTCTGCGTATTGCTCAGTTCTTCATCGATTCCATCATTGATTCTTGTTTGGGAAATAAGTAGGCCTTCAAAGGTTTTCAGTATCAAAAAGATGAAACACATGGCACTCCTGATATATAATGCAGTGCGAAAAACACTCAAAATCTTAAGACCAGTTGAAAAACTGCAAGAATTTGCATTTTGTTCTGTTGAATCATAAGAAGCTTCTAAGTAGAGCTTCAAAATGCAAAAAGAAGAAACTGGAGGGAGAGACAAAAACATTTGAGTAAGCAATGTATTAAAAACAATAATTAAACTCAAATAGGCTGTTCATCAGCTGATGAAAAGTTTAAGACCATAGCTCAAAAACCCCTCAAAACAGAAATAAAAGTCAAAAAAGGACTCAGTAATGAGCAGCTCCACTGCTCTTGTTGGTGACTTCAGCAATTCATTTTGGCATACTTGATGCAAGTGTTTCCAGGAGGCTCTTGGGAACGTTGCTCCAAGTGGAGAAGATGCCTTCACGAAGGGCATCCACTTTCTGGAACTTATTTTTGTAAACTTCCTATCCATCCCCAAATGTTCTCAATTTGGTTTAGATCATGGGAACATGCAGGATGGTCCAAAGAGTGACGTTATTCTCTGGGAAGAAGTCCTTTGTCAGGCGGGCATTTTGACCTGCAGCGGTGTCCTGTTGAAAAACCCACATTACCACACAGACGAGGGCCCTCTGTCATAAGGGATGCCCCATCACCTCATAGCCAGCAGCCAGGTTGATGCCCCTGCACAACCTGAAGCTCCATTGTTCCATTGAAGGAAAAAGCACCCCAGTTCATGACGGCGCCCCCTCCACTGTGCCGTGTGGAAAACATCTCAGGTGGGATCTCCTTGTCATGCCAGTAACGTTGGAAGCCATCAAGACTGTCAAGGTTAAATTTTCTCTTGTTGGACAATAAAACTTTCTTCCACCTTTCAGTGTTCCATGTTTGGTGCTCCCTTGCAAAGTCAAAACGGGCAATTGGAACAAAAAGAGACAGTTTTTGTTTTTTAAGCCCTTCCCTCACAGATGCCGTCTGATGGTTATTTGGCTGCAGTCGGCACCAGTAACGGCCTTAATTTGGGTCGAGGATTGCCCCGTGTCTTGATGGACTGCCAATCGGAGCCAGCTCAGCACCAGTGAAATTTTTGGGGTCAACCACTTGACTTTTTAGTCACATAACCCTCAGGATCTTTTTATAAATCCAAAATGGCTGTCTTACTCTGTCCATGTGGTGAGAGGCCTTGCTTATGCAGCTCAACAATCCTGCCATGTTCAAAGACGGAAAGCTTTTTTGCCTTTGCCATCAGGAGGTCCTGACAGTGTGAATACCTGACAGAAAATGACATGGAATCCAAATTTGTGTGCAGATTTTGGCTTGTAAAGGCTGCGGACTTAAATTTTTGATCAACTGACAAAAGAAGGTTTGAGTTTACATGCAGTTGTCAATAAATTTGCCTGCTCAAGTTTTTTTGTGTCTCTCTTCCATTTCTTCCGCTTGCATTTTGAAGCTCTACTCAGAACTTTTTTAAGATGCAACAGTGCAAAATGCAAATTCTTGCAGTTTTTCAACTAGTCTAAAGATTTTGATCAGGAGTGTATACAAATGCTTCTGAAGGTGGCTGGTGTTTTCACCCTTACTTGAAATCACGCAGACATTGCACATTGTGTAGTTAGCACAATGTGAAAAAAAATTAAGCCACAATTTTGCTCACTTCTTCCTCCTGTCTGTCTGATCGTATCTTTGACTGCTTTGTTGTCCTTCTTCCTGACTGATTCAGATGAAAGCATGACATCTTTGATTTGCAAGGCATGCGTGAGTGTAGTGGAAGGAATGATAAGGGGATGTTTAAGCATGAAGACAAATTATGTTGATTTCCTTAGCTACTGTATTTGTTATAGACTTTGAACTGGGATTGGTTTTCGATTCCCATCTATACTGAAGCGCGTTGGCTGGTTCTTATGTGGTAACTCCGTCTTTATGTGGTACATCGCAAATGATGAAATGCTACACCGAGTCAGCAGACTTTGGCATGTAGGTCAAACTCTTATGAATGGTAGCTTTCCCACTGAGGTTTAATCCTGAATGTTTTACAGTATGTAGCTAAAAAAACAGCTGAAAATGTGCTTTTTTTTATCAACAAACAAGCATTAATTATCAAAACAATCAGCACCAATTTTTTACCATTACCAAAGTACTGTATGTCATCAAGAGTTACACTTCCAACCTGGTTATTATAATAACAATTACAATAAAAATGATAATAAATCAGAAGAGGACCATTAAGAATGAGAGCATTTATTAAAGGGGCGTAAAAGAGTTCCAAATGTGGCATGGTTTGTGTCTGTGTGTTATAGAGAAGAGAAATTGTGTGTTTATTATCTAATCTTACTCACAAATGTTTTAATTAATTGGATCATTTTTCTTAGTAATTTAGTAAAGGTAGCATGTGGTTAAGGGGACCACCTTAACTACAAAGCACTAAGGGAAACTTAGCCAAGTGTGCACTTCATAGTAGAGTACATGGAACTGTTGTGAATAACCTCTTGTAAATTATTCATCAGTTATCTCCTGGTCATGGCATGCTAATAGCTGTTGTCTTCACTAGTTGTATTGTTTGTGTTTGCAGTCTGTTTCCTAAATGCTTTGTGTTTTGAAACTGATGATGTCCTCCTAATCTGCTTGTGTGCTTATCTATTTGCATGTAATTTATCAGGTTACAGTGTGTTTCACACCCAGGGCCACTGCAGCTCTGAGTAAAAAATACCTGCATATCAGAATAACAAGACACCAGCAAAAGCATCGCCTGACTTCACAGATGTTGGAATGCAGAGTGTTCCTTAGCTGATTAATACAAAAACAAACATTAGTGTATTTGTCTTTGTTTTATCAATCAAAGAGTGAAGTTAGCAGAAGTTTTCTCTCCCTTGCCTTTGAGGTCTGACTTTCTAGTGACTGAATAATTCCTCCACAAAGCCTAACGTGGCCTTGGCAAACCGTGCCTGATCAGGGAGCAGAACAGGGCGAATCCTTGAGGGCACCGGTGCACTCCATCAGAAGTGCTTATCCACTGCTCTCACAGCTTTGGAAACCCCCTCCCCAGACATTTTTTGTTACAATCCTGTTTTCACGCCCACTTCTTGCAGTGATTGGCCTGGTGTGTAAATGAAAGAAAGTCAACAGGGTTTGAACTTCTCTCTGAAACTCTTTGTTAGTCAAGACTTATTTCTCACACTTTTTTGGGGAAGCATGACAAAAATTTTTCCATGACGATAGCCAGATAAAGTTTACCTTTTATCATTACAAAATGTTAGACAGACTCTTTTCCTTAAGCTAGACATAATCAAACAGCACATCCAGTTATTTATTACATAACAAGGTCCTTGATCTTAAACCATCTTATGACCTCTTAAAGTGTAATAACACTGCATCTTAAATGAAGGATTTTTCATTATACTACTCATGTCCATAGTTAGTGTGCCTAATGAGTGCAGTTTGATGGAGCGTTCATTGATACTTAAATGTGTTGATGGCCACATTTAATCATGTGATTGTCAACCACTTGACTGTAAGTACTTTACAGCAGCTTAATACACAAAGAAGTCATGGAGCTGATGGCCTTGTGTGGGCCAGGGCTGGGAAATCATATGTATTTTTGTGGTCTATGTGGTAATGGTTTTGTATAGCAGTATTACTGATTTAAAATGCATCATGCATTTTATTGCGTTTTCAAACTTTACAAAAATGCAGCATTCCAGATGAAAGAGAGATGAACACACAGACAGCTTTAGCCTTAGATAACTACAAAAATGACGGCTATTAAGGTTCATATTTGATCAATTCAATCCACTATTTTATGTGAGTTAACAAGAGGAGATCAGCCTTGCTGATCGTTGTATCTTGATGCCTTTCTCTGTCATTCCTCTGCATATAGCTGCTCAGGTGAGACACTATAACTTTACCACTTCTGCAAGTAATAATTCTAAATTGGCGGAGTGTTGGAGGACTGTGTTTAATCAAAGTCACTGAAAATATGACACAAAAGGGTAAATTTATCCATGTCTCTGTGTTGCTCAATGTTCTGCTGTCTGTGAGTGTGTCATGCAGTCTGCATGTGTGATATATTTATGCTGAAGTGCAATTCAGGTAGGGACAACATAAGGCCTCATTTACACAAGTACATTTTTCAAAATCGATCCGCGTTCAGACAAATACATGAGAACAACTGAAAATGCTGTAGTGTGCATGCCAGGCCAGTAGATGGCGATGTAGTTTTGTAGAGAAACAGCGGTGTTACAACACACGTATGCTTTCCGGTGAAGAAAACCTTTGCGAAGACAGGAGTTTCTTGTCTGGACAGCAAATCTGTCCGGATATTTTTGTCTTGATAATAAACCAAGCACGGTAAGCAGCACACATGTTGCTCAGTAGACGGCTGAAGCTGTTGTTGTTGTTGTTCCTGGTATGCACACGCGGCCTTCATGTGAGAGTACTGCGCATGTGGTGAAGTCAGCGTTTCACCCTGAAACGCTGAATCCCGCCTACATGAAGCCTGATAGGGATCCGTTTTCAAAACTTTTCACTCTGGACCCTGGTTTCAAAAGTTTGTGGATTTAGGCTCTCTGGGCACCAGTCTCGTGTAAACAGGAGGCAAAAATGCAATGAAAACTCTGTTTTCAATCGTTTTCGTCGCTGTGTAAACAGGCCCTAAGTGTTGACCAGCGGGGCCCCTGGCCCTGGGGTGGCTGTTCCTCAGCTGATCAATGGCCCAAGTGTGGGTGCTTCCTTAGAGTCTCTTGCCTGCCAATCAAATATAAAAAATTGATTGTAATTATAAAAGAGGGCTTTTATGCGAAAAATAAAAAATCTTAATGAACAAAAGTGACATTAGACTGTATCATAGAGTCTAATGTCACTAATGTATCATAGACTGAGATTGCTTTTTTTTGGCATATCTGACTTTCATGGGTTTAAACACGTCTTTGAGGAGTTGTTTAAGATGTGGCAATGGAGACAGAAATCACTGAGCTGTGAATTGAGTCAGGCAATGATGATTCATTTAAGTAACCAATCTGTGACAAATCCAGAGATGCTTTGCAAGGTAGATACAAAACCTTTTTTGGCAATATTTGCAGACATCAGACTTGGAGTGGAGAGAGCATACGTTAACCACACTGATGTGTAATAACTTCTGATCATTTTAAACATACAAAGAGATACTTACTGGACAGACGCTCTGTTTTTGGGTCTGTTTTTTGTGTTGGGATGTCCACCTCACTCTTAATTATCACAGTAAAATTTCATAGACTGGACTTCAAATGAGCTGTTATTTATCACAAATCACTTGGTTATGCTACTTTTATGGAGTGGTGCAGGAATGGGTCCAAAAACAGGAGAGTGAATTACCATATAGCATTTAGCATTTCCTGGTTCCCAAAGCCAAAGTATAGGATTTTAGAATACGTTAATGGATGGATCATTGAAACAAAGTTTGTGATAAACAAATGCATGTGAGAGTTTAAATAAGGTAATTAATGTATCTGACATGGCCCTGCTAATAAATTTTAAGTGTTGTGGTTTTAGAGGAACAGTTGCTAACAAACTGCTAGCTATGACTACAAAATGACCGGGGACCCCAATAAAAATATTCTGAATGTTTTGAATAATGAATAATTTATACACTACAGCCACAACCATCAGGACCAACTTGATAAGGTCGATCGAATAAGAGGAAATTCTCTAACAAAAGGTTACAGCATGGTGTTACATGCGGGAAATATTGCAACTGCTTTTAAGTAGAGACACCATGTTGTAGTTCCTTAGTAGCTTTGTAATAGCTTTTTCTCTTGCTGATTACATTTAAGCTTAAACTATCATAAAAATTAGATTCATTCGTCAAAATTATTACATTCACCAAATCACTTGAGTTTCATAATTTTTTGTTCACCACAGACTGTGTTATCAGCAATGATTGAAGAACATATTGAAAGATCCTATAGGTGTTTAGTCAAGAGAACCAAGGCAATGCTAACTTCAGCATTGGCCTAGATGGAAAGTCAAACACAAATGAGCTAATGCGTGCAGTCGATCTAGTTTGTTCTAGTATATTCTGCCATTTGCAGTTTCCACTGCATTCAACAGCCTTTCAAAACGAGCCATATTTCGATTTTGAAATGAGTATACAGGAGCCCCCGGGTCATCTTGTAAGGGAGCCTGTGGCACCCGCTGAGCACAGGCATCAGTGAGTGTGAGGTCGGGTCTTTAAAGAGCATCATATTGATCCCTCTGCCCTCATCTCTGCCTCCCACTGCAGCTCCCAGGAGAGGAGTAGCTGCAAGAACAGGGGACCCTTTACTTGAGTCAACTTTGATTTTACCCTCACCGTGCACTCCTTAATGTACAAACACCTCTACAATGGCTTGCCAGTATGCCTATTTTGGTGATGTTCATGTACCAGCGTTGGTGCACTGAGAGCAGAGGCAGTGGGAGGGATCAGGTGATGACAAGGCTTGTGCTTCATGACCGCTCACATGTTGGAAAAATCTCTTCTTAACAATTGACATTTAATTCATCAGATGTTTAAGATGAGTTTGCTGCTGTAATAGCATCAGATGGGGACAGAGGGAAGGGTAGATTTTCTCTTATCTCTGTTGTGAAGAGATTTTCCCAGAACAAATGTAATTCTTTGGTCGATTCATTTCAATCTAAAGGGCAACAGAGAAGATCATTTCTAGTATCAAATTTGCAGTTTCTTTTCGCTTTAGAGTGCTCGTCTTCCTTTCTCACGGGGTTCCAAAGAAACTTCACAAACCTGGAAAACGCTTGATCAATTTTCCAGTGGTGAAAAATACAAAGAAAATGAGATAAAAAGCTAATCTCCTGAAAAAAGTCACTGAGTTGATCTAATTCTTCAGTGTTGAAATCCTGGTGAAATGCTCTGTCTAAACCGCGCTGTAGCCGCTTGCCACAGGTAACCTCTTGAGCACCACTTATTGGTAGCTACCTTGCTGACAGCATCTGCTTAAAACAAGAGAACAAACAAATGACAATTATTGAACGCATTGGAATAAACAGATGATATCAATAACATCTTAAAGGAACAACTAAGTTTGGCAGTATTTTTATTCAATAGATTTCGGTTATGTTGAAAATTTGGCTATCAGGTTATGCAGACAGCCAGGCGACCAGCAAAGTGAGTGACCTTTAAAGCCTGATACCATTTTTAATCTTGTCAGTTCTGGTTCTGCTTATGTGTTTCGGGATTTAAAATCCATTTACAATTATTGTTGACTAGTTTGTGATATCAGTGGTAAGCTGACTGCAGTTAGCTTTTTGTAAATAATTACAAATAATTGTCAGCCAAACTAATTAATTAATTGCATTTCCATATGTTTAAGTTTAAATTCACGTTTTGTGCTAAATTATCTCTGATGTTAATTATTAAGTTGTTTCTGATAAATCACAATGACATAACATGAAATTTTGAAGCCAGGTTTTAATCTGTAGATATAGCTACATGTATCCAGGAATAAATGATATGCTTTGCATGTTGACTTGCAAGTTAACAGTACCAAACAGCTTCAATCCCTGCATCACAGATCTTTCAAGACATCAGGGGGACATCCCTCCTCCTCCTTCATTTGTCACTACAGTGAACAGAGTTTCTGCTATTCGGGATCTCTTTATAGTAAGCAGGATGGACTGTTGTCTAAAAGGAATATTGGAAATATTTGTTGACATGATTAGTATACTGTAATACAGTGTGAATGTGATGGGAGCTCAATTGTGTTTTTACCTTACTGTGATTGACCCCTGTTACCACTAACAGGGGCTTGGGATGTATTGGCTCAATGTGAGTGGGACACTGTAACACACAGAACAATGTGTATTTATTCACACTTTGATAAGTTGAGGGAAAGGCTTCATGATAATGAATATGCTTTCTTTCCTGTAAAAAATGTCTTCATTTCATGTACTTTTGTTTTTCAGCAGAGTTCTGCAGCAGTCTGCCATGATCCCCCCATGCTGTGTCACAAATATCATTATGCTATGGCAACACAGCAGGTCCATCAAGGATAGATAAAACCTATAATATGTGACAGTATTCTCACAAAAAATTGGTGCCTGTTTGGGACAAAGAGTAACATTGTAACTCACATGCCCTATCAAAACCATGAATCTTGGAAATTTGGAATCGGTGTGATACCCAAGCCTAGTAACCACATTCAGCACAAGGATATCATACTGAAAGGAGAACTGAAGGCTAGCTGTGCTATGACTGCTCTTATTATGCACATTCCACTCTGCATACCAACTTCAAATTGTGTCACCAACTGACTCTTTGATCCAGTGACAGTGCTGAATCTTACCTATTTGTGAGTTATTTTCCAGACTGAAGAGTGGTACCTGATTTTTTTATTCACATAAAGTCAGATTTGAAATCATTTGCCTTGGAATAGGTTCTAGATTTTTGTTAAAGGGTGAAATATAGGAATGGTGCTTGTTTTCCTTTTGAGATTTACGTTGAGATTTTCTTTGTTACAGAAGAAACTTTTTATTTTATGTAAATTAGTTAGATTTTTGATCACATAGTTATATATTTTTTTTGTTTTACAGACTGTAGATTCAGTCCGAGCATTTACAAGCAGGACGAGGTACTGCAAACAGAGGTAAAACACTCACTGAAGGTCTTCACCTATAACTGAGTGTCTGACTGGAGGAGTGATGTCCACAGCCTAAGCCTACATACAGCGAACACAGACTCTACTCTACTGTGCTGTTTGCAGTAAACAGCACAGATGTGTCCACATGGTACACTTAAGGTCAAGTGTCAAACATTGTATGTCTTGTGATGTTACATTGTACACACGCACATTGCAATTTCAGTGGACAAATGATATGTTATTCAGCCATGCCTCAAAGTGATGCTGTTATTTGCTGTTCCTGAGCATGCCTACACCCACCACTCTACAGGCCTAAAGGGCATTCTGCACTGTGATGTTTTACAAACAGCCTCCTAATAATTTCCCTCTTTGGTGGAGGGTCCATTACACATGAAAAGTCTCCCTGGCAAACTGGAGCTCCTTCCTGTGACCCTGTTTTTATCAGAATCCGGCACAGACATACTTTTGCATTCTGTGCTGACCTTGGTTTGAGTACCACATCTCCAGTTCCCTCTTAAAGCCTTGATGAGCTGACTGAAATATTACCCACTTGAAATACCAGTGCAGGCGTCTATCATGTATTAATGAAGCAAAAGTCATCTTTGTCTAAGTGACCCAGCTTAAGGAGTTAACAGTTGGGGCTTGGTCAAAGCTTTAAGGAGCTGGTTGTGTCGCTGTGTTTTTACATGCCAGAAGCACTGCAGGAAGGTTGAATCCTTCTGTAGGTAATAGTGTGTATTCCACTTCCATAGGCTGAATAAGCACTCTAATTACAATCGACTGGTGATTTTCTCCACTCCTCAGGGCCTTATCTGCCCTCCTCTCCCCACTGCTGCTGCTGTGACACAGGCAAAGAGAAATCTAGAGGCATAAGCATTCTGGCCTCGATTATAGTCATAAAAATGGAAGCGCGGCTCCGAGCAATTACCCCATGGGGGTGCAGAACAAGCACAAGAGAGGGAGACACATTCAGAAGGGAGGGGTACAGGTGAAGGAGAGTGCTTAGATATTCTTGGGAAGACAACACACTCAGATATGAAGGGAAAGGCTCAGAGGGCGGTGAGCTAAGAAAAAAGGACTAAAAGTGGGAGCATGATGTAGAGAGGCAGAGTCAGAGAGGCTGTCACCTGTGAATGGTTCTCTAAAGCGTCGTGGCAGGGTGCTGTCACCACCGTGGAAAACAGAGAAAAAAGACATGGAAATGGAAGAGGAGATAATCTGCACCCAGTGTGACATAATGTCAAAGGAGCCCTGTGTGTGTGCTGTCGTTTTGAACCCAGCCTTTTGGGATCCCACTGCATCCCGCCTGTTAATTCTCATCACCATCACTGTCGTTATCATCAGTGTTACTGTACTCATTGCCACTGCTGATCATTTTGGAGCAGTAGCCGGAGAGGCATTGTTAATGCTGCTGGGCTGTCCTTTGAAAGCCATATGTCCACTCAGGAAGTAAAGGAAGTTGACCGGCTGAATTACCAATCAGGTTTTTCCCTGTATCCTCCTCAGCCCAGACAGAAACAAGGACTGATCCTGAGGTAATCGCACCAGTCACCGCAGTCTTTGTTCACCACACAAACCTGCAGATTTACTCCCTAGATTGCTTACTCTCCTCATTTTAGCCTGGAGCAATGTTCTTTAGTCTGACACAACGCCATTGATCTCTCTGTGGAATTGTATGTTCTCACGTCTGCGTGAATAGCACAGGCGGTGTGGTTGCTCTGCTGCAGCTTTTTTTTTTTTTTTTGTTCCAGTTGAGGAGATACAGACTGCCTCAGTGAATTACTCTCAATTAATGCCACTAAGCTGTGGTATTTTGACAAAAAAACTCACATCAGAGCTTTATTTAAGGTTCAGCAGCAACAACAGCAGGTCGAGAACAAACTTAGATCAGCTGAAGTGGTTGTCAAGAAAGTATGGGATTTTTCAACGTAGAGAAAGACTGTGAAAAGTTAAAGCTGTTGCTTCAACTTTTTTTTCTAATATACTTTCTGTACTAGTTAAATTCATAAGAAACTGCTTTAAATGACATTTTGTTGCAGAATTTTCAGCTGCACATCCATGTTGCTAATTTCACATTCCACCACACCCTGAAGGTACTCTTTTGAAGTAGTATTTGGTCTACTGAGGCTACTGGAGTGCAGTAAACTCATGGTCATTTTAAAGAAATCTGTTTGGGATGATTTGAGCAATGTGGCATGGCATCCTGCTTTGATTAGCCATCAGAAAATGGGTCCACAGTGATCATAAAGGGATGGACATGGTCAGTAATAATACTCATGTTGGCTGTGGGGTTTAAACAATGCTTTGATACTCAGAGGCTAAAATTGTGCCTAGAAAATATCCCAAACACCTTTAGACCATCACCAGCAGCCTGAACGGTTGATACAAGACAGGATGGATCCATGCTTTCATGTTCTTTATACCAAATACTGACCCTGTCACAGTTTAGACTCATCAGACCAGGCAACATTTTTGCAATCTCTGTTGTCTAAATTTTGTGAGCCCCTGTGAGGGGAACACTCAACCCTAGGGATTACCCATTTGTTTGAACACAAATCAACAACTGTGACATTCATTAAAAATTGTGACAAGTTGTTTAAAATGAATGCTAATAGTCACTGATCCTATCACCTGTGGTCAATACTCTCTGGTCTGTGGCTAAGAGATACCCATCGTGCTCATTGTAGTTTACTTAAATAGGCTTATTGAATTACCCGTGAATAAGGTGAAGCCCATTAGCTTTTGTGAATCTCATTAAACTGGAATACAGCACCTTTGACAGTAGACTTGGAAAACTTCATCAAAGTAATCCATCAACAGTACTCCAGTTTTAGAATATGTGTTTAACCTGCTGGATAAAAGCTAGTTAGTTAGCTAAACAAGGTTACATAACAGCAGTGGGATGTGTTCAAAGTTGGTTCAGTACAGTGATAGCCAGGCAGGCAAAATAAAATGTTGTCATTGAGTGATTACTTGTGTTAATCAATTCACATAATTTGCCACATGTAATTAATTATTATCACAATTTGTAAGACCATTGTCTCTACACTGGGGCTGTCACTTTTGCCAAAAATCAACTGGCTGCAAAACAGGCACAAAGCATTTCCATGATGGTCTTTTTCTGCAGCTCTGGCCAGGGCATGCAGAGAAGGACATGGTTACACGAGGCTGAGCACTCCTCTGCTGTCACACTTGGGTGCCCAGGATTGGCCCGTGGATTTGTCATAGATGAGGAGTGGGCCAGCTGCTTTGAGCTGCTGCTCATAATGTTATAAAGAAAGGAAGACTCAAATGTCTAAATATCTACTGCCACCTTGCATCTGGAGGCTATGCTAAAAGACAAATGTCTGTAATTTCTGTAAATAATTGAATAATAAAATATCAGAATACTGTGCTAAAAGTATCTATACAGTGTTGTGCCACAAAATATCATAATATATTGGTGCATTGCTATTTTTTGGCATGTAAATGGGCATGAAAGAGCGTGAATGATTGATACTGATGGGCAACTAACATAGAAACTCCAACCATCATTACTGAATGTGAGAGTGAGTGGGTGTAAACAGGTAGCTGTGACCTGTGGTGCAGTTTTGAGCAGTCAAAGACTAGAATAGTCTATGCTATAAAGGCTCAAGTCCATTTGCCATTTAGCTGAAGTCAGAGAATAACATAAAGGAGGAGCTGGGGTGGAGGAGGGTTCCAAAGCAGCTTGCAGCGGTAGATGATCAGTATTGGTATTATTGAGGCAGCCCTAATAACGAACACTTATTGACGTCTACTTCAAACCAAAATAAAAAAACATTCTGTGTTGCACTGTTCTGTCTTGTGGGATCTTAACTATTTCATCAGAATGTAAAAGGTGTTTTCAAAATCTGACTCCAAAAGACATCATACCATAAGTGCAGTCTATCAGTACCTGATCCAGGGAATTATGAGATTGATTTTGTACTACAGTGAGAGTTAAGGAGCTGAAGTTAATCTTAACATGGAATTAATGGTTCAAACAGTACAGGGCAGATGTTTGTCACACAATGATAACATGAATATTTATAGCAAAGTCTGATCAATAGAAGAAGTGTTTTGTAGAAGAGATCCTACTTTTGCTTCACACAGCTCATAATTTGAAATGACTGCAAATGATACCACATAATCCTTGTTTCACTTGAGCCACTTATGGCCTATAAATTGTGCTTTTAAAGTGTAATTATGGGAGTCTTGCTGAGAATGCTGATGAGGCAGAAATGCAAAGGCATTTACTTTACCACTTCCCTCAGATATAAGCTTATGTGTTGCTTATGTTTGTCCATATAAGCTGTGCCAGTCACCAAAAAGGCGATGAGAAACTCAAATAAAAATTCTAATAAAAAAGTGCAGACTAAATCATCTGCATGAACACAAATGGGTAAATCTTCACAAATCTAGAGGAGAAAATCCTCAAAACAGATATTCAAATGTTTCATCTGTTCATGAGCAGTGACAGGATTTCTCTCCCACTCTTCCTCTTGTAGAGCTGATCCCTTCTGTCTCTGTCATTGACGTTCACTCTTTTGTTGTCAATCTCCTGTGTGGCAAGTAATAGCTGCTGCTGTTGCCAATGGGGATGACAGCTCCTTTAATAGCAACCACGTCACAAATGGCAGCTTCTTTAATGACATTTTAATTATCGAGCCAAATTGTGAATTGTGTCAACAAGCAACAGCCACAATATATTTTTAAACTGATGATGTCAAGAGAAAACTGTCATATCTAGAGCTCTTTAATATGATGCTGCTGTAACATCTTTCAAAACACACTTCTTTGATTCTACATTTCACTTTTTTAAAGACTGAATTTTGATTTTCTTTTTTATCTTACAAAGAAAAGAAAAAGCTACAGCCAAGAGATTTGACTCTGTTTTGGGGGCCATTATGGTGTTGCAAGGCTATAAAATAATTTTTTCCTCTCTTTTTAATTCGAACTAGAGAATAATGTTTTAAATTCAGTAAGAGTGAACCCATGATTTAATAGGGGAACAAACTATCAGTGTGTGAATATTGAAATGGGTTACGACTCAGTTCAGTCCTAACTCTTACCCCTATTCTGAGGGTCACAGTTTGATTACAAAAAGAAACAGAATCTGCTTATGCCTGCGATGTATTCAGACGTTGATATGATTTAACCTAAAAAGGCAATGAAATATGTTCAAGCTATACAGCTCATGTATAATGCTTGTATAAATCCATTTCAATAATATAGGTACACTGCACACAATCTAAAACAAAGCAAGAAACTTAACCATAAGAACACAGTATTGATGGGTCAACAGTATGAATTTGATTTGCAAAGAGAGAGTGCACCACCAGCTTTGGCTCCATTCTTATTTTAACATGCACGTTTCTGTGCTGAGAGTGGTTTGATAATAATAATGCATTTTATTTAAGGGAGCCTTTCATGATACTCAAGGTCATCTTACAAAAAGTACAAATACAAAAAGTGCCCAAAAAACAGGTATAGGAACAAACAATACAATAGACAGTGCAAAAGATCAGAGGGAGAAGGAGAGTTTGAACAGATGAGTCTGGTTTTAAAGAGGGATAAGGAGTCAGTGTTGCGGAGGTCAAGGGGGAGTGAGTTCCAGAAGTGGGGAGCTGAGCGGGTGAATACTCGGCCCCCCATGGTGACGAGGTGTGCAGAGAGAACAGAGATGCACCACTTAGTTTGGATGGTTTTACGTGAGTTCAGCCCAACACAGTCGTCATTTAATCAGAGCAAATGCTGTTTTGTCTTTGTTGCAAGGAAAAGACTTATTCAAGTTACATTTATGTCTGTGATTGATTATGGTGATTTTCTTCTGATGCATGCTCCATCATCTGAAAGTGTTGGACTCTGTACCATCCTTTGCGGTTTGTCTCTGGTGTGTGTTTCTGCACATATTGTGTCTCCTTTGAGAGAGTAGACAGGTCCTCCATGTACAACAGAAGGATGGATCATTGTTACATCTTCCTCTATACCACATTAACTGGCTTCCTATTTATGTTCCCTACTAACATCTCATAGATTCATCGTTAATGTTGTTCCTCAAACTCTCTATCATTGGAAAAACAGCTTTTAGTGTTTTGGCGCCATCATCTTGGTCTGGATTGCAGAATCACCTACAATTGTTGTATCATTTTAGATGATTATGAAACAGAATTAAGGATTCTTTGACCAATATGTGCACCTGTTTTACGACTGAATGCTGATTTGATGTGTGATGAAATATGTGTTTGTTAAAATCTGTTTGTTATTTATGTGCTGCTGTCTTTGGCCAGATGCTGTTGCAGAAGAGATTTTTGTATTTTAATGGTAACATTCCTGGTAAAAGACAAGTTAAATAACTAAAAAAACTTAAACTCAGTTGTTTGGATCAAATTTCTACCAAATGGAGGCATCACTAGGAGAGGCTAATGATAATCTTTGTTCCTTTTGTCCATTGTTTACATATTGGTTAAAGGGTATTTTGGCTGCAAGGCTGCAGCTATTACAAAAAGCTACAGTGATTACTAATAGCAGGCAGTCAATTTACAGTTCAGGTGGAGCATTTGACCAGAGTTAACAGCCTGTTTTAACAAAGAATGGAAAGAATCAGCTTAACCAGCTAAAGTCCTGGGCAGACTTTTTTGTTATTCAAATGTAACCATTGAGCAATCTGTCTGTGCACGTCCTCGAGCCATACAAAAGGTTGCATAAGGAGAAAAATAGCAGAAATGTTTACCTTTTTTAACATTTATGCTAGTAATGCACAGTATTAGATTTCTGCTGGTATCCAATAGAACTGTGATGAATCGTCTCTTGTAGAGTCGAGAGGTGTGAAAATTTGACGACATACATGGTCACTGATAGATTTTATCGTAGGATAGTCATTCATTTCCGTCATCCCGTGTTTTTAGTGTAATGCTTGGACATTATATTGGGTTCTGGAGTGGGTTTTCAGTGGAGTGAATCATCTTACCCCTCTTCCTTTCTTTGAGCAGCGTCATCAAACAGTGGCCACAGAACATAAGGAAAACACAACAATGTAGCCGCTGTTGCTACCAATCTAACCCTTCCTTTCTTTCTGCATATTTCATCCTCTGCACTGATGACAAAGGAGTAAAACGTCCTCACATCAGTCTCCATCGTGTCGGGGGGCTCAATGCAGACTTATTTGTCTGCACCAAGGGCGAAGTTTCTGAGGTAACAGGACTGCAGAAATGAGCGCTTCCTTTTTACAGTGCAGCAGTGTGGAGAAAGGGCAGACTGCTGCTCACACAAAGAAAACTGAACATTTTTTCACTATTTATTACTGGCAAAGATCATATTTTATATTATATTCATATCTGCCGATATCAGTATCATACAGATACTATCATGCATCCCTATTTTCTGCCAGTTTTACTTCATACACAGCATTTACAACAGAACATAGGTACAACCACAGTTCATATACTCAGGACAAAACATTTTGAGAGATTATTTCAGTTGCTAAACATTACTTTGACTGGCTCATGGGGAATCCTTGCAGGAATAATGCTATATTATAATATTTTTTCCCATTATCTGAGCTTGAATGATATTCCCCATCTCTGTATTTGGCTTCTTGTCACATTATCAGCTGTTACAGTCATAAAAGCTCCTGTGCAGAAGCAATTTCCTCCCTCTGATTCACCTATAGCTGTGCCTACAGCGATATACTGTCTTACCTCAGCAGGTCACTTCACTGTATTCTTTAATGCCTTTTCTATTCATCGTGGTTATTATAATTCTGCAGCCAGTTTTCTCAAACCCTAGTATTTAAACAAGGTGACTTTGTGGCAGTTTTTCTAAGTTACTGCACTGCATGGTTCCTTCAGCTGTGGTCATATTCTGCTCTGAGGTCTGTTTCTCTTCCCTCACACCTCAGGTCTGCCTTTCTGTCCCTGCTGCTGCAGAAATCCTTTAACCTCTGCTGTCATATTCCCATGGCGCAGCATTGTCAGGTCCTCGTCGGCTTGGGTCTGGCACACTGCAGTGAGGATGCCGTCCTGTCAAGCCTCATTGCCATTTAATGGAGGAACATATTTCTGTTAGATTCTAATCTTTGGCTATGATGAAATCTGCCATCTGCACTACTTATGCAAAATTAATCTGAACTGCAAAAATGAGAGTAGCCCTTTTATTCCAGGCCTGAGCCAAAATCAGCACAATCTTACACTTTTTAACGCAGACTTACACTGGCTGCACTGGCAGTAACAAGAGTTATTAAGGAAAAGATCTCTGGTCTTGATTAATAGCTGGACTTGGACGCTCACTGCTAAGACTTGGGCATAGATTAATATGATTTATACACAGCAATTATTTTTCTGACGTGGAAAAGAAGGTGCTGTCGCTGAGAATATTCAAGTACAGCTTCACACATCACTAGAACTGCATCCCATTATCATTATTCATCATGCTGTATAGGAGGCATGTATGACAATGCAGCTTCCCTGTTTTACATACAAAGTGAAACAATGCATCTGTTCAGTCACTAGATATACACATGTTAGATCTGACATGACAGAAACATGATTTCCTGTCAAACACACCAGTTAGACAGATGGAAATCACAAACCTTGAAATGAATAGGTATTATTTGAGACAAAGTAAAGCTGATTTTATACTTTGTTAAGAGATGTGCAGTAGTGCCAATGCATCACTCATTGGTGAGCTCAGTGGAGTCATTTAGCATGGTTCTTTCCTAACTGCCATAACTGCTGTGTTCATATGACAGAAAATTATTACCAAGCATAGTATCACAATACTCAATACAGAAGAGGTAACTGAAAACAGGCTACTTGATACTTTATTTTTTCTAAAGATGATGTCCATGAGGAATGGTCACAATTTGGATTTGACAACCTATCAGCAACAGTAAGCCTAAAAAGCACATTTAAAATGATGTCAACTGTTTATCTATATTTAAACACTGGATTTGTCTTATTTGGTCAAATACAGATAATTATAAAATAATTAATTGGAATGTACAAAAAAACATGTTTTCATGAAAGTCTTTAATGTCTAATTCCATACATGTTTTCAATAAAAGTGCTAATTAAGAGTCATACTGTGCTATTTTGATCAAATGTTAACAAACACTACGCTATAAGACACCATAACAAATATCTAGTTGACTGATCACATTTCAGCTGTTGCTATTTTTAGCCACATGTTGTTGCAAAGTGTTTTCAAAATACTCAGTTCTTTGATTAAAGTTCAGATAATGTACTTTACTTTACTTTACTTACTTTCATTAATGGTACTTTTACCAGAGTTATTGCTGAGAGATCTTTTTTATTATTTTTAAGTATCAATGGATGTTTAAACAAGACATAATTTTAAACAATATCACTTATATTGGATTAGCTCTTGCTGTTGCTACAGAAGCATGAAGTGAGCCATCATTAAGAATGCTAATGTTGAGAATGCTAAAACAGGTGATAGAAAAAGCTTGAGCATGATGAATATTTTCCAAATTTCACATAAGCACCACAAATGGAATATGATGACGTTAATGTAGCCCCAACCCCTAAGCTTTTGTAGCCCTCTTCAACAAAAAAAAATCCTACTTTTTTCTTTTTTAATTTGTGTTTTTAAAAAATTATTATACAGTATACTGAATATCTCAGTTTAGCTAAAAGATATTGATATATAAATTTAGGTCCACATTGCCCTGCCCTAACCTGAGTGCAACGTTGATGTAGAATACTGATATTTTGCTTGGGAAAGCATTTGTCATTACCGAGTAGATAAGAAAAGGTATTTATGTCTTTGTCAGACATTCTGCTTGTGATCCTCTAAGGTGACAATGTTCTAGGATCATTTATGGGTCAGGAATACTTGGCATCAAATTTTAGTGTCCTCTCAGCTTGATTGGAACCTTGCCAGAGTCGATATAAAAAAAGTAGACACAAGGCTAACCCATGATTATAAAACAGAGAGACAACTGCACAAGTTGGTGCTTTAAAATTGACTCAAATGCTGGTTAAGTAACAGTTGGGGTTTTGTTAAGGGCTTTATTGTATAAAGCAGGAAATAAATGCGGTTGTACTTGTCAGTTACTTTTACTACAATGGTATTTAAGTCAACTTTAGACAATTGTGCTAAAACTGATTTAGCAAAGTTGCAACAAACTTTTAGGTTGAATGTTTTAGATGCAATTTTTCTCATCCCTAAAAGATAGAAAGATAAATAGATAGATACTTTATTCATCCCCTTGGGGAAATTTGGACATCCAGTGGCAATAAACAGTTCAGGTCATGTGCTACTGCCTTTGTTCAGGGTTTTGTACAGTCTGATGGCTGTGGGAATAAAGGATCTGATAAACCTCTCAATCCTGCAGGGCAGTGAAATGAGTCTTCCACTGCTGCTGCTTCTCTGTCCCTCCAGGATGTTGTGGAGGGGATCATTACTATTGTCCAGGATAGCCTCCACTGTACTGGCCATCCTTATTATAATCATTTAATCATTATGGTCATCCCTTAATCAAAAGTGGAAATCTATTTCTTAAGAACTGATGTTTATAGGTTTATGTACATTTCCTGTGGGGGAAAGAAAGAAAGAAAAAACTGACTGAGAGAAAACATTCCACCTTGTTATAGTGGAGCAGTTGTGTAAAAATATCTAAAACTCTTACATTACAGAGCCTGCCTTTGTTGTATAGACAGTCTGTCCTGTCTTGTTTGAAGAGCTCAGCATGATTAGAAGCTCTGTGTTTATCACACACAGTCAGCCGTTTCTTGTTCTAGAGGATTACTTGCGTCTAATTACTTAATTAAATTTGAAAAGTTAACTTTTTGAACAGCTGGCAAGAGTGAAAGCAACTTAACTTTAAAATAAGGTATATACATATGGAACATCCTTAAAGCTCCTTAAAGACATTTTTAGCTGGTAATAAATCAGGCTGAATATGATATTGAAGCCTGTATATATATTAAAAAAAATATGAACAAGACCATCAGCTCTGAGATTGATCTATTTGCAGGAAGTTTGCCATTGAGTAGGTGTAAGAAAGAAATTAACAGTGCACTGCAAAAATATCAACCAGCTCAACGATAACACACTTTTGTCAGTAATAAAAAGAAAGCAGAATTGAAATTAACAAATGATGAGTGCAGAATTTCCAAGTAAGGTTTCTACAAAATCAACATAAAGTGAGGAATCCTGTTGTAGATTTTAACTGGAAAACGGTGTTATATTTTGTCAAACTTTGCCAATTATCTGTGCTTTAGAGTTAAACTGAATTATGTCTTCTGGATTGCATCAGGCCTGTTTAGGGTGCATGTGTAGGTCAGTGTATGTTCCTGTAGGGAATGTGTGGGCATTAGCCTCTTATCTATGCTGAGCTGCCTATGTGCTAAAGCAGCAGCAGCACAAGCTACTCCAGGCATTGCAGATTGGTCTTGTATCGTCAGCATCCATAAAGATGACAAGGGACACTGTATATTGGTGGCATGGTTTTCCGCCATGTGTCATCTGTTTCTTTAGGGCCTGTTAGAGGACACAAGGGGACAGGATCTGAATCAGCTCTCGGACTACAGGCAGATCAGGCCCAACAGGCTTGTCATAATAAGCAAATAAAAGCATCAGAGACCTTGTTGGTACAGGGGAGCCGACCACCCATTGTCTCCGACCTCCTCTTCTGCACTAAACCGGGTACCAGCCAAGGCTGGGCCCATACCCGTTAAATAAGCACAGGGCTGTTTTAATGGTCATTACTGCTTCACTTAGGCTGACTTGGATCGTTATGCTGAATGGATGTGTCCCATTCTGTGTAGGGGCCGATGCAATGAATTACACAGAGCAGTGAGTACGCTTGCTCCATGGCTAATCCGAGGCCCACTTATGAGTGTGATCCTTGTCCCTTTTTCATTAGACCAGGACCTTCTCTGGCTCAGAGCCTTGCGCTATCATATTCTAATTATGAATATATTGGATCAGTTTTTTCATGCTTATCTTAATGAGTCATGCAGAAATAAGAGACCTTGTTCTTTGTGTTAGAAGTTGTGAGAGGAAAAAGCTTTATTATCCCGAAGAAATCCTGAGGATGTGACAGCATGGCAGTTCTCAAATATACCTTCAGAATTGTGTTTTTATTTATTTGGCTGGCTTCCTCTTTGATGACATCTTTGCTTTGTCTGATTGTTAAAGTTTTACCTCATGTCCCCAACTGTATACCTTTACTGAACCTATAGGCAAAGCCATTTAATCATCAGTTATTACCTTCAGTGACATTGGAAAGCTGCTGTTATGGCTATTACCTAACATTTTGTAATGTGATAATGTTTTAGTCAGTCATTATAGACTGGTGCAGGAATGTGTCCAAAAAACACAGAAGTGAACTTGCATGTAACACTTCCCAGCTCCTAAGGTCCAAAGTATATGGGCTTTGAGAATATCCTTTTTTAGAGAAATGCCTGAAATAATGTTTGTTATGAACACACGCATATGAGATTTTAATGTTTATTAAAAAAAATAAAATGCTGTTAATTTTGCCCAGCTTTTAAAATTGGAACTTTTGTTGTGTGTTTAAAAGGATGGTTGCGATCAAACTTCTAATAAGGACAACAAAAATGGCCTGGAACCGTACTGGAAGCATGTCCAATAGCTTTTTAACAAACAATAATACATACACCATAACCACAGCCATAAGAACCAACTTGATTAGGTCAATAGATTAAGATGAAATGCTTAATCTAAAGGTTACAACATGACATTATAGGCTGGAAACATTTAGACTGCCTCTAAGATAAATTGCCATGATGTACTTCTGTAATAGCTTGATAATCGCCTTTTACTCTTTTTGTGTACATTTAATCTTAAAAAATCTTGAGAGTTAGATTCATTTGTCAAGATTATCACTAAACTGTTTCCTATAGACCTTTTTACCAGCAATGATCCAAGAACACTTTGAAAAATCCCTTTGGCTTTTAGTCAAGGGAACAAGCGCGATGGTAACACCTGCGCTGGCCTACGTAAATTAGTCATCCCCCTGTTCTATTTATTTGTCTTTTTTTTTTGTCAAAGAAATTTAGTCTATCCTGCAGAAAAATTGCCAGTCAAGGTGATTATGATGTGTTGTTGGTCACGCAAAAGGTAAAAAGACATTTCCCGCTGCATATATTAAACAGCACAGAAATATGTGTCACACTTAAGGACTAGGCTGTCGTCCCCGATTAGAATTTTTTATAAACCCATGGTGCCATTTTAACTATAAATACATGTACAGTAGTATTTATTCCTCAGCATTAGGTAAGATAGATGGACCATCTGAATAACGATTTATTTGTGCGCCAAACACTGGAAGATATGGGATTAAGTTTGGTATTTTCAATGTAATTTTCTCAGTATTCATGCCTTTATTTAATGAAGTTGTTAGCCTTGGGGGCTGCAGAGTGGTTCTGCACGTAATGCTGTTCCTTTACAACAAGAGGTTGCTGGATCAATTCCCAGTTTGGATGAGACCTTTGTGTTGTGTTTTTCCTGTGCATGAGTGCATACTCTCCAGCTACTCAGGTTTCCACGCACAGACCAAAAACAAGTTTGCAAGGTTAATTGGTGACTCTTAAATACCCTTAGCTGTAAGTGTGCACGTGAATGGTTGTCTGTTTCTATACGTCAGACCTGTGATTGGCTGGCAACCAGTCCAGTGTGTACCCTGCCTCTTGACCAGTGTCAGTGTAAAGAATGGGTGGCAGTTTGGGCATGACAGGTGACATGTAAGGGCAGGTTAGACAGGAATGGCAAACTTTGGTAGTAACCTGATCAGCTAGATTCCATGTCTGTCATCTCCATTTTGTGAGCACAAGCTGATGTTCCTGGTTTGCCAATGAACCAGGTCAGTCGGCATCTTTTGAGGAGAAAATGGGAGTAGCTTTGAGCATGATTAATTTGTGCTGAAAGTGAGAAATGATTCAAAGGCTCTGGAATATAACAAATGCAACAGAACATTTGTTCAATCACCTTCCAGTTTGTCAAAGCTTCTGTCATTCCCAAACACCAGCTATGGGATGTTAGCCGGATGGACATAAAATATAATAAATAAATGACATGTTAGTCAAGAACTGCAGTTGAAGTTAACTTTCTTTTATTCACCAGGAGTTAAAGAATTCAAACCTCATTCACACAAGCAAAAAAAACCTGAAACCAGCCAGACATTATCCAGCTGAGTTTTCCACACAGACTTTATCGGGGTAATTTCCTTGCGCCTCCTTAATATTTTATCTGCTTAAAGTCTTAAAGGACTGATGACATAATCCCATGCAACTGGTGGAAACCCGGAAAAGAGAGACTTTACAGGACAGATCAAACTGATGTTGTGGGAGAAGTTTATCTGATTGTAAGGAGAGTAGCACAAACTCAGATGTGCGTCTGGACATAGTAAGTGTTGTTTCCACTAACTATCATCAAAGTTCTGTAGTACATCTGCTCCAAAATGATCACCACCAGTTCTCTCTCACATCCAAAAAGCTGCTGTTGGATATGGAGATCAAACTCTGAAGCTTTCTTTCTCCAGTGTAATTTGATAGATGATCAAACAGATATTGATTAATATTCTATCATAAATGTGCTTACTACTAATGTAGCTAGAGGTTCAGTTGAACTGGTGGACATGCTGCTCAGTGAATTTGAAAGAAATGCAGTTTTACAGAAACTGATACATCAGCACATAATGAGCTCCCAGAGAATATACGGATGAACATGTCTGAATTAATTTGTCAAGTGCAAGTACTAGTTCTGAACTTCACACAGGTAGCTGTAGACTGCCTTCATTGTTCTCCATGGTAAGGCAAACACAAGCCAGCTATATGCTCCGTGCAACTCTGAATATCAGCAGTGACAGAGATTTCTCTGCCTTATGGTCGCAGCAGATGTCTCTCTACACTGTGTTAGATCAAGATCACAGACCATTTAATCAGCAGCATTGAGGGCCAGACACTTTAGCGTGAAATATTAAGATAGACATGGCTGTTTATTCTTCCCTGCCTCAAAGCAGAAGTCTGTAATGACGAGTGTTGTCTGGAATGAAGTTGCCGGACTAGAGAAGGTGACACGATGCCAAACAAAACAATTGGATAATGAGCTTTAGAGAGAGACTGCACTGAAATTGGGAGCCAAAAATAGTGACATTTGCAAGAGCAGGAAATCTCTATCTTCCGTTAAGATGGTAAACAACACAGTTTGGTCTCTCACTCACCATATGTTCCATCATTTTTTCATTAGCATCTGCTAAATTTTCATACCTGACACTCTAGGTCAACAAGCTTTACTCTTACAGATGAGTCTTTAAGGTCTGTGCATCAGGGTTTATGTAAGGATGAGTGAAATTGCGTATGCATGTGAATCTGGATTTAATTATTATAAACTTACAGTTTAACTATATCCATATCAGAGAACGTCTCCCATAGCAAGTGTTGAATGTCCAGATTTTCTCTCTGGTGCTGCCTTCAGCTTTGTGTATCCATATGGATTATATCCCACTCTCATCACTTTCACCTTATGTCTTCAGTACGAGCTAAATCTCACACTGGAGTAAATCCAAAATTGTATCAAGAAGCTGTTTGAATAATCACTTCTCTGTCTCTCCCGTCCTGCATGCATGCGTGAATCACTCTCTTATCACCATTATTCAGTGTTTCCCCCTGCTTAACACTGAAGGCCAAACCTCAATCCTTCCCTTGTTTGCTATGTGAAATCCTCCTATTATCACAGTTCTGTAAATGCAAAGAGGAACCAGATGATGTGTGTGTGTGTGCATACATTTTGTATAATCATAAATGCTCAAACTAGCACTGCCATGCTGCTTTGAAGGGTTCAGTCCAGGTGCCATACCATTATTGCTTACGGTTTTAAGGCTCTTTGCATTTTGATGAGGAATTGATTGGCAATTAACCGAATAGGTCATATTTCTACCAATGCGTGCCAAGAAATCCATTTGAGCATTTTGTTTTTCAATCTTTTTTTCAAGCATAAATACAGGGACAGTGGGATTAAAGGTTGAAAATGGTTCATGTGACTTAATCACTCAGTGTAGAGGTTGTGTTGCTCAGAGGGCTCATGGCTAAATCCATCTTCTAAGGCTGCACCACATCAAACTGTTTTCATCTTCAAATAGATTTTTTTTATAGAAGATATTAATCCAGACATGCATCTCAGGCCTGCCTCACAACCAATGTCCAGATGCGTATCACAAGATAATTCGTGCAAACTTTTACACACATATAAATGCCCATGTGAACAGTCGGCACGTTTACACAAAGTTACAAAAAGTCAAATTGTTCTGTTAATCTAATCAGAACTCGACTTTTAACTTTTTAGTCTTGACATATAGAAGTAAACTGAATTTTTAAGTAGGATTAACACAACCCTAAGTGTGATTTGGAGATCAATCTACTGTTGCATGTAAATTCTTAAATATGATTGTACAGTCTCTGTGTTGCCCTTAGACTAGGAATTTAGCATCATAAATGCTAAAAGCACCAGAAGTCATGCTGTCATCTGCCTTTACATGACACCATAAGCAAGAAGGATAGAGTTAAATCTACAGAAAGTAAAGCTTAGAACAGGGGTGGGCAACTGGTGGCCCGGGATCCACATGCGGCCCTTCACCTCACTTAATGCGGCCCATCAATCATTTCCAAATAAAACAACACTTTGAAAATGTAGAAAACATAACAAATGCCAAATATGATTTATCATGATTAACCAGTACTAAATAAGGCACACATTGGAATAGGTGATAAAATATTTCTACTGACTTTAAATTGCTGCTACATGCTTTGATTTTTACAAGTCAGTAAAGCACTTACTTTGCTCTGGTTTTATCTTTTTATGAGGCATTAAAATATGATCTAAAGTATTAGTGAAAAC
The DNA here is from genome assembly GCA_037902135.1 of Cetoscarus ocellatus. Taxonomy (NCBI): domain Eukaryota; kingdom Metazoa; phylum Chordata; class Actinopteri; order Labriformes; family Labridae; genus Cetoscarus; species Cetoscarus ocellatus. The sequence goes on from JBAMNC010000681.1 coordinate 530,708, forward strand.
TGTATTGGAAACAGTGGTAAAGGTAATACATTTGTGCTTTAAAGACTGGTAAATAATCATTTTTTATTGCATTTAAAAGAAGCTTAAATTGACTTTAGTTATGTGCCATGCTCTTTAAATTGTGAATATTTAATTGTGTTTGGGTTAAAATATGTTAAAGTTGGTATTCCTTTTTGAAGCCTTATATTTGCTATTTTTGTGTATTTATATATTTTTTTTCTTCCTTGAGAGTGCCTGACAGTATGTAACAGTGCAGCCCTCAGGCACTGAAAAAAAATGTATGCAGCCCTCTTAGAAATCAAAGTTGCCCACCCCTGGCTTAGAATATGAATGATATGTATAGAGCAGTTAGGTTTGCCATATTTTGATATTACATTTGGAATCCATTAACAGCTTGCTAATACTAACAACTATTTCTGTCATCGACTTTGCTTTCCTCTGTTTAGTGATAGAAGTGGAGCAAGAGTAAGATAAGTGGAGGGGGGGGCTGCAATTTAAGCGAAATAAAAACCACTGCATGACTTTAACTTTGGCTTTTTAAAAGACACATTGTGATTTGTGAATGTGATTTTCAAGGTCCCTTCTCCTTTAATACTTGTGCAGCATTGACATACTCTAATTACAAAAGGCCACAAAGAAATTGCAAAAAGATCCTTTTACACATGTTTGTTTACTGTAGCTGACTGAGAACAGTGAAGATGACTGAGACTGAGTTTCAGTTACATTGTCAAGTACAGAGCACTAAAACATGATCTTTTCCAGTAATACATAGTGAGATAAATGTTCAGTTTTATCTAAGAGCTGCAGTCTGCCCAGTCTCCACCTGCTGTATGTGAGGAAAGCGCTCGTGTTTGCTCACAGCAGCTATAGATTGGGATGAGGTTGGCTCTTAAATTAGCCACAACGTAACCCCCCTGAACTGTGCAACTTCAGCCTTGGAGCAGACAAATAAGTCGCCATTGTGCCTCCTGACAAGAAAGAAACTGATGAGAGGTCGTTTTACTCCTTTGTTGTCAAGGTTTAGGACACGGTTGCATAACAGCAGCTACATTGTTGTGTTTTCCTGATGCTTTGATAGGAAGAGGAGTAAGATGACTCACTCTCCTGAATAATCAATTCCAGAAAACAATTTAATGTCCTCATAACACTAAAAACATGGGATGACGTAGTTAACAACTATCCAGTCATAAAATCTGTCATTTACGTTGTTGAATTTTGTCAACTATGTCAACCATTCATTGCATCCCTACAAGGCCAGTAGTCCAGTAAAACTGACTGATTAAGCTCTGACATAAGCTTAATTAACTGTGCATGTAAACAAACTGCCACTTTCAAGTTCGGTGTCTTTAAATCTAAGGATTAGTTCATTAGCTCTGATTGTACACAATGACTTTGGGCAAGACATTGAAACCCAGAATGCACCTGAGTGGTGCAGCCAGCATTGTGTAAATGCATATAAATTGGATTAGTTCAAAATGATGGACAATCCATACAGTGTACTCCTCTGCCAGCTGTGCATGTGTATGTGTTTGAATGGGTAAGTGTGACATGTTGTGCAAATACACTGTCAGTGGAGAGAGGTCTAGAAAAGCATAAGTACAGTCCTGAGCACATAGCATGCACAAACAGACACTGGTTCTTGCATATATCATAGAACTGAGCTGATTTGGCCTCTTGGGTTGACACTCTTATCCTTCTGGCCACAGCAGTTGGTTGTACCATAATTAACTTGGAAATTTTACTTTCACAGCAGAAGTTTATGCTTTTTATCATCAGTCATATTGTTGTTAACTTTAATGTATTTATCAACACTAAGTCAAGACTTGTGTTGTTTTTCCTTTTGTCAAAGGGTGGTATGGTCTGTAAGTACTGAGACTGTGTGCAGTGAGTGTAATAGGAGCACAATTTTTTTTTTTTTTTTTTGAAGGAAAACATTCAGATAATAATGTAGCCTAAAGCAGGTCTTGCACTAAGAGATAATCACCGCAGTTTTTTGGCCCAAATCCCCCTTGTGGCATAGGCCTGATTATCTGGTGATTCTAAAAATTGTATTATCTGATTACCCTGTGGTTTAAGGTGTGTCAAGACACGTTTTATCCTCTGCAATCATCTCAGTAGAAGATCAATGCCACCCGGACATGAAATCATAAATATTAAACATGTTCAAGATTTAGAGCACTAAGGACAGCTGAGCTTGTCCTTTGTATTCTGTCACATGGAACAGGAAAAGCCAATCAGGTGTCGAATTAGATCAACATCATATCATATCATGGTATATTAAGGTATTATGACCAGGACAATGTATCACAATTTGTCTTCATAAATAGTATGATTTTTAAGTATTAAGAACCTATTGTATTGTATTTTCAAAAACAGACTCTAACCAGTGTTATTGATAAATAGAACATGGTCCCTGAAACATGGATAACCTAAAGTATCAAACAAATGAATTTATATAATAATGACTATCAAAGATAATGCTTGGTAAATATTAATACAGTTAGCCTTGTAGAGCAGACGGACCTGCCTGATTCTGAAATCATGCATATCTGTCTTGCCAGCCTCCATTGTCCAATGACTTCACTCCGGCGGGAATCTTATCGGCCCAATCAGGGAAGAGAGGTGGGAGCTGCGGGAGCAGTGGACGTGACGACAACAGGAAGTGACTGCATGTTTGAAAACAATGGCGGCTTCTGAAGCGGTCTCAATATCTGTTAGCCCTAGCGGCTAACAGTTAGCCCCTAGGGCTAATGGCTGGTAACTGTTGTTAGCCGTTGTTAGCCATGCTCATTGTGGCTCAGCGGCACTGTCACTGCCTCTTGCCCCGGGAATCGTGAGTTCGATCCTTGGGAAAAGAAAGGAAGTAGCCGTTAGCCGTAGCCGCTTATTGCTATTAACTGTTGTGAGCCGTTAGCCACTACGTGTAGCCGCTACGTACGCTACGTCATACATAGCAGCGTTGCTTGATGTGGATTGGTCAGTGATAAGTGTAACAATCATCCAATCACAAGCTGCTGTTGTTTTTGAAGGTTCTGCCCCTGAAAAAATTTTCGAACAGCTCCGTCCCAGATGGATAGTGAAATATTTCCAATATGAAACTGTCCATCTGGCGTGTCAGGTAATGATACAGTATCACTCAGCAAAGTATTTCAATATATTTTCGTACCAATATTTTCTTTCACCCTTATTGCCTACCATTTTGTTTACACCATAGTTTCATTTGACTCCCCAAGATTACAAGCAGGAGTGGGGATAACTAGTGGCCCCAGGATGTTATATTATCACAATCTTAAAATCAATTATATGATTTTGTTTTATAGTGATTCTTAATATTTTGTGATATGCTGAGTTTTGTGATACTTAACATTGTGATTTAGAACCTTTTCTTGACTGCATTTACAACCTAAAAGGAAGAAAAACAAATCCTGTTAAATGAGAAATGTATCTCATTATAGTCACATCATTTCATTTTTATTAAAAACAGTAGTGAAACTCACTGTTTGATGTCCACACATGGACAGTTAATGCCACTTGTCCTGCTGTGCTGAGACTCTCTTAAACTTGTAGCTTTACGCCTTTGTAGAGCGTCAGTACTACAGTGTCTGTAAAATAATTAGGGGTGTCCCGATCCGATATTGATATTGGATATCGGTCCGATATCGGAAAAAAAACTGACATTGGATTATATCGGCCTGCATCTAAAATCTCCTATATAAGTACTCCGATACAAGCAGTCCATTCTAGATTATTTTTTATTTATTTAATTCAGTTGTAGAATATGCTTATGTTTAAGTTAAACACAGTGGTCATTTTGCAATTTAAAAATAGCTTTTTGTTTTTATTGGATTTATTGAGGTTACTTTTCAGGAACTTCTAATTTATTATTATTTATTTTATTTAATTGTAGTATATTCTTATGTTAAAGGCTAAAATTTATTTAACCCATTGGTTAATAACAAATGGGTCAGTTTTTCTCATACCTACTGCTGCTGACTACTGTTCTCTGTTTGAGTAATCTCACTTGATCAAGCTTTTTCTTACAGTCCATACTACAAAATAAGTAATAAAAGTATGTATGATTCCTGCTGATATCGTATCGTATCCATATCGGTATCGGTATCGGCCAATACTCAAGGCTGCAATATCGGTATCATATCGGAGGTGAAAACGTTGTATCGGGACACCCCTAAAAATAATGCAGTGACCTGGGCTTCAACCAATATGTTTCCCTTGTTTTCCACAACATGGTGAGGGCTTAAGTCTTTGCACAGAAAGTTAATAATGGATTGCGCTATTTTGGGATTAAGACTCAGCTTTGACAAGCTAAACATGTCAAGTGTTGGCTGGTTTATCGTCAGAGTCACCTCTGACCCTTACCTGCAAAATGGCCCAACAGCACCATTGGTTTGACCTCAGTTGCAATAGTTTTTATTTCTGTAGAACCAAAAGCTTTTATAGAAGTTATAAGTTAATACTTAAGTACTGATAAAAAATATCAGTACTTGACTGCCTTGAATTGATATTCTATCGCCACGCCAAATATTTTGACACTATGAGGAATCGATTTTTTTCTCCCGCGCCTAGTTTTTATGGAATTTGTAATGTTCTCTGAAAGAAGTAATTATCCCATTTCAAGTGGCACCTCAAAAGGGACAATTTTTAGACTTATTTGGAGTTTTTGATAAATATACAAATATATACATTACAGTGAACATTGGAACTCACTGAAATAGTTGTTCTTGTTATGGAATTTCTTTTAACTGACTTTTTGTCATTTGGGGCAGAGCTTGACTTCTGCTGTTTTTCTGATGTTTTTTTGCTGCAAGCTGCTGCTAATGCAATCTAAATAAATCCTGCTTCTACTCCGTAACTCCCAAAACTTTCTGCAGGGAATCCCTCGAAAGCTTTTACTGAAAAGCAGCTTCAGGGCACTCATTTTATTTGTCTCAAAGATTAGCAGTGCTGTGTTAGCTGAACCATTGTTCAATAAAAAATGGATTTAACAACAAGATTTGTACAAACTCTGCACTGTTTTGTGGTGGACTTGGTCAGAAATACTGTTTGGGGAGAACTGGACCAGAGAATACAGCTGCCGTGAGCTGGAGGATTTTATTGTGGTTTGTGCTGAACTAAACTCCTCTTCCAAAGTCATGACAACAGACAATATCCTCAGCAATGCTTTGATGTCCTTTTTGTGTATTTTAACTCTTGAATCACTCATTTCTCATGATGTTTGACATTCTGAGAGCTATGCAAGGTTATTCTAGCCAATGCAAAAAGTCATAATATTAAGGAAACATGACTTCACAGCTTCTCTCCTCTTTCCCACTGCAGTCAAGCTTCACATTTCTTCAGCTGAGGAGAGAAGAGCAGTGCAGTGGAGGGTATAAAGCAGCAGTTAGGGGGAGGGGGAGGAGTGGAGCATGTCTACTATGTGAGGAGAGATTTCTGTGTGTCCTCAGGGAGCATTGGAGAGTAGGTGTGAAAAGGAGGCCGGTCTTAGTGCCATGGAGTGACTAAACTTCCTCAGTCCGGTCACAAAGAAGCTTAAAGCTGGTTTGAAAGAGTGTGTGTGTAAGTGACCATGGAAATGGCCATTACATGGTACAACTGAGGAGAGCGAATGCCTGGATCCTGCTGTATGACATGTGGTGAGTGAGGCCTTGCTTTAAGAAATGTTGACACTGGAGTGCAGATATTCTTTACACAACAAAAGTCTGTGTCAAAAAGGTCATTCAAAGCTGGACAAATTACTGTAATATTTTTCTGTATTTAGCATGACGCAGTTCGCACAACCACAGAGCTTTTCAAGTAATAGCCTTGTGCAGGAAAGATAATCAGTCAGATGCTAATTTCTACACAACTTCCCTAGAAACAGTCCCACCAAGGCTAAATATCACCCATTAAAGAGGTGCTTATTTTTCATGTGTGGGCTGAAAAAAATGCCTATAGCTGCGCTATATATGTATGTGTATGTGCACACTTCAGTTTGTACTGGAATGAACTCTGTTTCTATAATTTAACTACTTGTAAGCTAAGGTTTGATTCAAAGTTAGCTTGTTTGTGCTGCCTAAAGCTTCTATGTAGTTGCATCATTAACCTACATACAATGATTAGGCAGGACACTCTTGGGGCAAGCTGTCAACCTGACTCCCTCATATTGACACAACATTTGTCAGATCTGTCAATAGCCATGTTTAACGCTCTCTGTGATGAGGCTTATAAATCCCTGACCCTCCTCTCCTCTCCTCTCTTCTCTCTTTGTGTGTTGTGTATGAGAGCAGGAGCTGCAGTTTGAGCGGCTAACCAGGGAGCTGGAAGTGGAGAGGCAGATTGTGGCCAATCAGCTGGAAAGATGCAGACTCGGGGCCGAGTCGCCAGGCGCTGGGAGCAGCAGGTAATGAGAAGATGTACACACACACACACACCCACACACACCCACACACTCATTGCCACAATCCAACACATGGCTTTTCCATCCTTCACAGCAGTGGCCACATTGTATAGTGTAACCTTATGGCATAGTGATGCAACAACCCAGTGAGCTCAAATTTAGATGGACAGTAAATCTTACAAATCTCCTGCTGTATCTGTTATTTTTCCAAGGACAGACCTCCATGGTTGTTATTCACAATTTTTCACTAAACACATTTCTGGAGACATTTCTCCCTTTTCTCAAATCTTGAAACACAACACATTTAAATAGTTTTATCTGTGCTCGGAATCAAACACTGTTGTGACTTCCCCAACACAAGAATCAAATTTGAAACACTGATAAGCAGGTATGACTCACTACATCTGCATGTGACTGTTGGTCACTTTCTCATAAATGCATTCCCTTTTATCTTTTAGACAGCAACATGCCATGGTGTCCTGTTATACAATCAATATTTTGCTGCCTGTCATTTTGAACTTATTAAAGTAACAATTTTACTTGAACAAGTAAGCATTTTAGTTTGTTACTGTAGAGGAAATTTAATAGCCGCACCTGTGTTCATATTTGTGTTCGCTCTGCAGTGCAAAGAAATGCATTGAAAATTACACTGCAGTCACTTTGGCCTAATGCCAAACCACCACTGGCATTTAGAGCAGGATGAATGAACTTCTCTCCTCCTGTAATGGGCATCATTAGACCTCTTTCAATGATTCAGGCTTAAATTTGCCAAAAAACATTAGAGATACCAGAAGTTGTTACCTTAACTCCAGTTTTTCTTTTTAAAAATTTTTATGCCCTGCCTCAAATAGCATTTGACCCCAAACATTTTCTAAGGGAGGAAATTCCCTAACCTTATTTAACTAAAACATCTTCCCCTTCTTTTCTTTTTTTTAATTAAGCTTTATTTGAGAGACGAGACCATGAATAGAGTCAGAAAAATGGGTGTGACTAGGTAAAGACATGCAAACAGAGGCCACAACTTCCTTTCTAAATGTGTAGATAAGCACTTAACATTTTCTTTTGTATTTAATTTAGTTTTGATCAGGCACCTTTGATTGTAGAGTGAAAGAGTGATCTTTTCTTCGGTTACAAGTATTAGAATCCTAATGGTGCTTTAAATGTTTTGCTCTGGCACAGGCTCAACCAAAAGCTATCACAAACTAAGTTGAAAAGTACTTCCGCAGCCTCATTTTAAATCAGGAAAATCTTAACATTGTATGTATTTCCCCAGTCTCGATAGTTTAAAATGGTCCTGACTGAGTTTGTTTATAAAGTGTGTATGAATCCTGTCTGTTATTACAAAATATTTGTGCTTAAGAGGTCGATTCTGATGATCAGCTTGATGGTTTAAATACCAAAATTGTGGGAAGCAGTACAGTAAGATTTGAAATTACAAGTGCAGACAGCTGCATACGTGAGTCATCCTTTCCCTGAAAAAGAAATATTCACAAATCTCAGCTCAGTCACAGTTTCCAGTTTGCATTGCCGTTCAGGTTGTCTTCATCCATGTTTGATATCAACTTTGACTCACTTGTGCTCTCTAAACTGGCTCACAGTGTTCGAGTGGTTTTGTGTATACTGTGACACTAGTGCTTTTTGTTAAACATCTGCCTCCTGTGGTCACAATCATACACCACAAGTGCATCACATTAAAAAGGTGAAGTAGATATAAAATTAAGCTATGCAGAAAGCGAGATCATTTTATTTATGGGTTTTAATGCTTAGAAAATTAGATGCAGCACTTTAGCAATTGTGGAAAACTGTATGCAATCATATAAATGTGCAGGAATCTAACCAAGCTGAACCCTTTCAATTAAGATAAATAAAAAATACAAAACTGCATGAAAATTTTAAGCCCAGGTTTTTCACCAGCAGCATGTATGTGTGTGTGTGTGTGTGTGTGTGGAACTGCATGATATTGGGCTGTTGTTCGCTCAATGAATTGCTGCTATCTGTGTAGAAAGAGCGAGAAGCGTCTGAGTTTGTTCTAGAAATTCATTCCCACTTCATCAGCTAAGACACAAGCCGTCCCGATCATCACACCTCAGTGACCACACATTCTGTTCCAGCCACTCGGGCTCAGATATGTCAGGTTCATTTGTACAGTTCAACGCCGCGCACGATATCACGACAGGCTTCACAGACAGACTGAAGAAAAACTGACACCAGACTCAAATGTCACATTCATTGAAGGTTTAGCTCTGTGTCATTTGTCAAAGATGTGAAAGGTTTTGAGCAGCATTCACATTTGAGTATTTTTGATAATCATGCATCAAAATTTGAACTGTCTTTTAGGGCTGTTTAAAATTTAATTCCTTTAAGCAGCCAGGGAAATTACAATAGAGGTTAATAGACTGTGACATTGAGAGATTGCTTTTATGGTCAGATTATTCAGGCACCATGAATAAAAAGCTTTTTTTTTTTAATTTTCCTCAGTTGAGTCCAGCAGCAGTTTTAATGACAGAATTATACTAAATTCTGTATTTTTTACTCTTACTATACTAGGATATGCATTTATGCATCACCCTTGTGTGATTTACACTTCTACTAGATTTTTTTTAATTAAAATGGCGTTTCCTCAGTCCTCTTATTATGTTTTCTGTTAGATGTCTTTGTATGTGTGTGTGTAAGTGAGTGCGCGTGCTGTATGTGGATTGTGAGGGTTGTATTTTTCATTGTATTCAATTTTCTACTTTTTATTTATTTTAGTTTATTGTGTTTCTTCATTTCTATGTGAAGCACTTTTTGCTACGAAATCTTGTATGAAAAGTGCTATACAAGATAAGTTTGATTGATAGATGCTAAAGAGTTCAAGATTAAATATGATTTTCCTTTTTTATGACAACACTGAGACAATAGCCCTGCTCACAGTGCCTTTATGCAATAGCACTGTAATGAGGCTCCATTAGGGTTGCAAAGTGGTGGGAAATTTCTGGAAACTTTCCACAAACTTTCCATGGGAGTTTAGCTGGGGAATTCTGGAAATATTCCATATTGAAACTTTAACTAGAAGTTGGGGGTGATTTAAACAAACTGTATCATATCCAAACATAAATATAAACTTTTTGTTTTTGTTAAAGGCAGACATCCATGTGAAATAATACAAGTAAACATTACATTTCCCCAGATTTATTTGTAAGTAGAACTTTGTGGAGTTTAAATTACTTTATTGAACAATCACTTTCAACCTCAGCTAGACTTTCAGAGATTAGATTCAGATTCCTGATTCAGACATTTTAGAAAGCTTTTGGTGCTGCTCATAAGGGAACAGGGAGGAGTCCCAGTGCCCCTATAGACTGATTTGTCTTGTCCATAGAAGTGCTTTGTATCATTGAGGGAGCATGTAAGCACACTATTGTAAAAAGTGTAATATGACTTTTCTAACTACAATTACAAATAAATCTTGGCTTTGCTAAAAACAGCAAACTGAAACCTAATATTGTGTTTAAATAGCTAAAATTAAATCAATTTAGTTAAGGGTGCCATAATCTGATGTCGATGTAGTACTGGCACCAACACACCGGATAACTACGGGGCCAAATCTCAATCTCAATCTTGCTTCGTTAGAATCCCATTTACTAAATTTTAGTGTTAAAAATGCTAAATATAAATGTTCTTTGTTTCTTTGAAAGGTATTGACTCACAACAGTTTAAGGAATCAGCAGTATTTTAAAAGTATCTGTCTGGCACAGAAAAAAAAACAAAAAACAAGACATCAAAATTGTAGACAATAGGTTCCTAGTTTTTTAACCTTGACTGAAGAATTTTAAGAGGCTCGTTTTCCAAAAGTCACACGGCATTCTTGAAGCAGTTGCTTGAATTTTTTTCCAAACCATTAACACTGCAGGTGTTAAATTATTATAATGGCAAACCTAAAACAAGTATAAACTTGTTATTGATAATATGAGACACATAAGCAGAGATTTTGAGAAAATCGCGAAAAGAAGTCACAGCTCATTATGGTTTATTGAGTGAAACAAATGTATGACTGCATTTCCTCCTTGTTTTGTTGTCCATTTGTTGTTTACAATAATGACTGTCAAAAGCAAAAAGGAGAACACAAAGAATAAGGAGAGGGTATTTAAACTTTTTGCACAGTCCTTAGACTGTGGATCAAGGCTCTCGCACCAACATTATATGAGATGACCACTAGATGATGTAGCTCATCCCCATAGTGCCATATGTCCCCAAAATTCATGGTATGACTGTCATCAAAATGCTCTGCAAGGAGCAAAATGTATACAGATGATAGTCTTGTGTGTTCTCTTGTTGCGTGTCAGTTGTTCTCCAATAGGCCGTGATACCATTAGGGTATTTCTGGATACATGACATTTGTCTGAGCAGTGGCTTTAATGGCTCTGTGTGACCTCTTTGAGCTTGTGATAATAAGCACTATGCCCTTATATGATGGATTCTTGCACTCCAGCCTGCATACCTTTAAAAAGCATCCACCTACTGCCAGCATTCTGCAGCACTCAGGAGTAAGAGTGTCCATTTCCTCTTTCTTCCTTTTTAGAGAGGGTGAGGGTCGCAGCTTCAAGTGCTGTCAAAAATGTCCCATCAAAAGCTCTCTGAAAATATACACAGCCACGCTATTTACTTTCATTTCCTCTTAAAAAAGTACTGTGTCATCGACAGTAATTCAACCACAACCAATATATGGTGAAAGAAACTCACTTTCCTTGATATGTTTGTTCCACAGCCAGAGTTGAACATTGGACTCACCTCAAAATGTGTGAAAATAGAAGCTTAAGAGCAAAGGATACTTCCCTTTCCAATCTGATTACTGCCGAAAGGTTTCATTCTGCGTCATTCGCAGTTTATCACCAGTCAAATCAGCATCCTATTTTCGACTGGAAGTCAGCCCAACGCCTTAATCAACTCATTTCTTAGTTGCAGCTAAAGAAGTTGAAGAGGTCAATCTCTTAATATTGAGTGGATACCTGTGCTAACTCCTTCATTCCTTTTAAAAAACTTGATTAACACAGCTACACATTGGAGACTGTTGAGCTTTGAGTATCATATCACTTGTCTAAAATTTTATATTTTAAGGCAGTGATTCTCAAAAAAGTCATCAACGTGATGACATCACCTTGATGCGCCAGAGGAGAAAAAAACAGCCACGCAGCTTATCTGCTGCCAATTACAGCTAGGTCTGCTGGCAGTGAGAAAGGAGTCACTTGATTGATTGTTAGCAGGTTAGCCGTTGAAAAGAACCCGCATTGACCCGCTAATTTTAGTGTGAAAGCGGTATTAGTCATGCCAATCCTTTAGGACATAGTTGTATTTTGAATTTTAATTCAAAGCGTCATCTGCTCCTTGAATACACATGGCCATCTATTTATCACATGGCCTGAAGCTCAACAATTGAGCAGCTTTAATTTTTATAAATGCACACTATGCTAACCAGAAGTATCAGAATAAAGGATAAAATGTTTGGCTGTTTTATTTACTTCATAATAAACAATAAATTCACAGTGATTGTTTCTGTTTGCTTTGCCCTTAATTTTAAACTCTTTAACTATGCCCAGGTCCACCTCTGCATCCCTGATTTATTGTGCTTTGTGTTTTCAGTTCTAGCAGAAAAAATCAATACCTTTTGCTTGTCTGTTGGACTTTGAGTTTAGATTTAATTACTTTGGATAGAAAGTCTAACAGCTTAAAGGTATCCTGTGCTTTTCTTTCACCTTGCTTCACTGCAGCCACAAAATACTAGTTCTTTCACTGTCATGAGCCTCTGGCACACGAATGGTCTTAAAGACCTTTCAGAAAAATTGCCCAACAACTGAAAAGAGGTGAAAATAATCTGGTATTCTTGGCAGAAAGCCATCAATGCAATACAGTATTTTTTTAAATCCCCCAAATTTCTAAAGTCAAATTGTAGCTGAAAGTTATAATCCTGTTATTAAAGCACATGCAAACGTAACCCCTTCCCCTCTGGGGGTCTCGTAGCTGTTCACCACCTGCCAGCAGCACAATAAAGGAAACATGTAACACCGTTTTCACACCTTTTGTAGAGCCAGAGAAAGACAAATAAAATGGCTGTCACAAGAAATTTGTGTTTGAATGGAGATAAGCTTTAACCAGTGGGGTCGCGCTGCTCACTTCAATAGCTCAGCTGGACGACAGGAGAGGTGAAAGCACAGTGAAGGGTCTGATGGGAGTCATTACATTTGACGACACCTCTGGAGTTGACCACCGCCTTCATTTCTCCAAGAACATGGAGGGGGTGGGTCATTTAACTTGACCTCCGGCAGAAAACTACTAAAAGATGCAACCGCCACCCAGCCAGAAGGGTTGATGGGATATAAAGTGTCCTGTCAGGGTTAGGTCTATTGTTTATCAGCAGCGGCAGTTTTACAATCACTTTAAACTGCCTTTTTTTCCAGCCAGCCGGTCGGCATGCAGCAGGCATGGTGCATCATCGTTATAGTAGCCATTCTTCAACTTCATTTGCCGTGGTTCAGTGGAGCACAACTTTCCCAACTTCCTCTTTTTAATTGCCTGTGCTGATTATAATTCAGACAGCAGTGCTCCTTAGAGCTCGTTGAGTGTCACCTTAGATGGCAAAATAGCAGCATTTGGTACATCAGGTGTTTGATAGTAATGACATGATAATTGAGGGCATTTATAAGAAAAGGGTGGGACAGTGCCGTGAGGTCTCCTGCTCTGCCTTTGCCAATCAGTTTGAGTAGCCATAGGAAAAGATGGCTCTGAGGAAGAAAAAAACAGCTTCTAGTTGGTCAGAAAGTATTTAAATATGTACATGCAAGAGCTGTAATTATTAGGTGGCCATTAATATTTCTGTTCAGCATGATGCTGTGTACCAAGGCTTTGACTGAAGATATTTATTTGGTGGCACTGCTGAATAACCTAAGTGTCCCAAAAAGGATTTAAAAAAAAAACTGAAACATTTGTTTCAATGAGGTAAAATACTTAGGCATGAATAAATGTCACTTTTCAATATGTTTTTTTATGACGTGTGCTGCTGACCTCTTGGCCAGGTCACCCTTGTGAAAGAGGTCTTGATCTCAATGGGATTTTTTATCTGGTTAAATAAAGGTTAAATGGCATTTTCATTGTCATCACAATATGAAAACGCACAGTGAGTCCGTCACAATAGATGGCTATGAGGTGATTAATAAATACATAAAAAACACAGGCAAATAATGTTTATACATGTGTATTACAGGTTTTAATGACACCCCTCTGTGCTCATAAAGTTTTTTTTCTAACTCATCTGGCATGATAGCTAAAAGAAGAGGAACTTTTTAAAACTTGGCCACAAATCAGGCTTTAAAGGGAGATAAACAGAGGAAGGTGATTGAAGTTATGGCCCAAGTGGTTTTATCTCTCTGTCATTGTGTCATTTTAACAGTGATCTATAACCAGGATTTTGCTTTTTTATTATAGTGCACTTGGCTCAACATGATATTGGAAAAGCTCTCTTTTTTTCTCTCTCCGTCCCTGCAACGTAACATAGCGTAGTATAACACCGACACTTAATCGTTAAATATTGTATGTTATACATGAAGTGAAACCATAAACTAACTGTCACACTCACAAAAATAGCACAGTTTAATATTTAACATGAAGCGACATTCACAGGCTGCATTGTGCAGCGTGAGGCACCGTTTTTGTTAATTGATCGCACATCTCTGCATTTCTCTGAAAATAATGAATATACTGACAATTAATAAACCTGAATGTGATGCCCAGATAAAGTCGATGTGTGAAACGCTGCTTGACAATTTTGTTGGAAATATTTGTCATATATACTAAATGCTACTTTCCCCATTGTAGTGAGGAATGATGAGGTTTAAGTACCATAACAAGCAACAATTTTTAAAGTTTTCCCAATGAAGAAATCTGCTGCTCCACCTCTCCAGATACCAATGCTGTTTGGTAATAGGTCAAACATGTAGGAGTGCATAACACTCAATATTGAGTAATCAAGTGTGATAATTGTCAATAAATGCAGGTAAACTCCTGCAAACTATCCAAATTGCACAAATAATAGTGGCACTCTGTGTTGGGTTTCTTGCACTTCTGTTTTCACCACGGAGTAAAGCAGGTATCAGTATTGTTCCATTTTTACAAGAATTAAATCAGCGTTAATGATGATGGTAGTTTGTCAACCTGTTTATTTCCTCACTGAAAAAAGATCAGAATATATATATTGTGGGCTATAGTCCTAACTTTTAATCATTTCAGAAGCTGAAGGGTGAAATTATGGGCGAATGGGCTTCAGCGTCAACTGTGTGGTAATTTTTTTCTGCTCTGAAATGGCTGCCTCTTTACACCAAAACCATGACTGAAGGATTGAAGGGATCTTTTTTGTGTTCATTTGAAAAAGTCATAACTAGTCTTTAGCCCTCTGTTTAGGAGTGTTGCTCTGGCTGCATGAAGTCAAGTGTTGTAGAGAACCTTGCAAAGTGTTCCCCCTCAGAGGGTAATTAAGAAGATATGGTAAATGGACTTGAGCTTATAAAGCGCTTTTCCAGTCTGTTTGACTACTCACAGCAGCGTTATTCCGCAGGTCACATCTACACATTTACTCACGTTGATGGTTCAGAGTTTCTGTGGAAGTTGTCTGTTAGTATTACCTAACACTTTCATGCCCTTTCATACCCATTTACATGCCACAGATGCAGCAGCGGGAACAACAAAGGGCTGAATATCTTGCCCAAGAACATATCGCCATGTAACAGCTGGAGCTGGGCTCGAACCTGCAACCCTATAAGCTTCAATTATGGAAGCTTGGCCTGACAGAAGGATGCAAAAAAATATTGTTTTATTACCTCTCCCAATGTTTGACAGTTTAAATAATGCCTTAACATCCAGAACTAAACGTAGCCAGACTGCTTGATGGAAATGTAGTTTAATACATTGATTGGTCAGTACGGGTTTCTTATGTCATACAAGTTTCAGATAATGGTAGACACTGTTAGAAGTAAACACAGCATCAAAAAGGTTGAAAAGAGGATCTCAGTCATTGATATTCTCTGTTATCTGGGTAGCTTTTAGAAAAACAGTTTGTAGGTTTCCATACACAGAATAGTAATAGAGTTATGAGTAAGTTTAATTGAAGGTCTGCCCTTACTCCAGTATATATGCACCATGGGAAAATCTGAAGCATGTACACCTCCTCTACAGTAGGTGGCAGCATGTACCATTTTCAGCTTCTTTCATTGGATCCTCTTTCTGTTTACCTTACTAACAAGTAACTGTGTAGCTAACAAGTTCCATGTAAAATATGGAAACTAATTTGCAGCTCTGCACGTTTCCAGTTTTTAATTTTATCTGAACGGAGACAAAAATGGGACTTCTGCCTACAATTAGCGTTTATGCTCATGCCCTAAGTCCCTCCAAATTGATGGAGTTCTAGGTAAATGCATTTTATTTTTTGGTTCAAAGCTCAGTTTGGCAACTGTCACACATGTGCAGAGCACCTGATCCAGTCCTGACTGATTAAGGAGTATATATGCAAGAAAATTTGATCTTTATTATCTAAATCATATATGTTTTGTCCTCACGCAAGAAATTTGATGATACTTTTGGTCACACTGACTTGTTTGCATTCATTTTAAAAGTCCACCTTATGGGACTAGCATGGAAATTGGACTTTCTTCAACTGCATGTAAACCTACTAAATTCCTCTTCAGAGCTTTTAGAGTTCATGGAGGGGAAGCTTCTTCAGTACAGTCCAATCCAATGTGTATATGTCCCCAATAGAAGCACTAATGCATCAGTTAAAGCTTATCTGCAAATAACTTGCCATACAGTGAAATCGCCAAGAGTTGCTTAGCAGTTGTGAGGCATCAACTTTAGACTGGAAAGTTTAACATTACTCCTTATTCAGAGATGATATTTACAGGTATTACCAAGTCACCTATTCGAAAAACTCGGATTTTCCTTCATTGCCAAGGTAAAAGAATAAGTTTGTAGTTTAGCTATTAAAATGTCTCTGATAAAGATCAAGACTAAGTTTGTGAGAACTTCAAAATAGAGAATTGCTATAAACAGTTCAGATACTAGAACATTCGAATCAGAACAATTTAACCATTTGTTTTAGTATCAGCCATATATATATTTTTTAATCTGCACTCCTCCTCTGCCACCAAATTGTCCAAATGGTGTACTCAATAAGATGGAAAACCCATCAATGACAAACAGAATAGAAGACTTTATTTCTCTACCATGATAAACTGGCAGGAGTAAAAATCCCTCCCACAGTCTGCTCCTCCATATGGTGTGATGGGAGACTTCCAGCACTTTAGGGTTCACCAGTAAAACTCAAGCTGACTGACAGAGCAGCTTTTTTGCTTCTAGAAGCACCCAATTTCTGTTACTTTGTCCTTAGACATACTAGACATGCCCTAAATTAAATATCCTAAAATGGTGTCTGCAGCCAGAGAAGACTTAATGAAAAAATAGAGAAACAAGAAAACCATCAACACACATTCTGTGTAAACCATTTGTCAAATAAGATCAAGAGCGCAATGGGGAAATTAAAAGATGGTTATCATATGCAGAATTTGAAAAATGTGTGGGATCTCCTTTTGGATTTTGCCATTATCTTCACAGTCCTTGTCTGAATTTATATAGACTGATCCTTCAGTTGATCAAGGACAGCTCATCAGCCAGACAGTGATATTATCCTTTCCATTGTTATTGCTCAGCTTTCTTTTTTAGGGGCAAATAAATTCTCTCATACTCTTAATTGCTCTGTTGCTAGACCATTATTCTCTCACATTATTCTCAAGGGACTGTGCATGTCTCTGTGCTGCAATTTAAATTGGCATGTATGTTAAGATGTGAGGATTCTGTGCTCATTTCAGAATGGCCTTTTACTCCATTGCTAGCATGTAAGAGGATAAGAAGAGCCTCTAGTCCTACACTTGGGCAGATGATATACTGTATATGTTTTTTATAACGCCAAGTATGACAGGTGCCTCATGTACCCTGTGTCTGTTTCTACAGAGCTTTTGGATGTGAGATGCAGTATCCAAACAACTTGAGTGGGTTTTCACACATTTTTCTTTAAAGTCATTCAGGCTTCTGCAAGTTGCTGATGTTTCCGCCCTCTAAATGTCTATTTGTTGAACACTGAGCCGCAGTATTAACCACTTCCGCCCCCTGTCTGCCCTGATTAATTTTTAAAACTTTTTTGTTATCATAGCTGCTGCCTGCCTCCGATGAGAGTGTGACATCTTTGATTCACAAGACATGCAAAATAAAGTGGAGGGAATTGTTAAGCAAAAAGACTACTGATATCAAGTCCTTGAGGGAGTTGTGAAAGTGATTTTCAGTTCCTATGTGTATATGTATATATTAGAATTCCCCGTGGTGGTTTATATCTTACACACTAGGTAATCGTATACAGCCTAAGCTCTCTCCTGTGTCATCTGATGGTATTGTATATTCTAGGGATGCACAATATTAATGGACCAATATCAGTGTTGGGAGATAATTGCCTGAAAAGTTCATTACTGGTATCAGCAGATTTGAACATTTTGGCAGATATTTGAGCCGAGATTTTGACCATAAAACCTGGTCATAAATAACCCATATATCAGTTGCAATCTTGGCAAAATGTGCAATATAACATGATGGTTTACCTCATCACCAATAGATGTTCATTTTTTAGATAAAAACTAAAATCATTTTTAAAAGAATAAAATGTTGTTTATTACAATTGGTTTTTTTTTAACACAAACAGACTGGTCTGAAACAGGAGCAGGTCAATTTTAAGCAGACAACATTAAGCATATCTCTGTGCCCAATTGTGATTACAGTGCTGATGGGTCCTCAAAATAACTACCTGTCACTAAACACACTTTTTGATCCTGTTAAACACAAATGACAATGGTTAACTTTGCATCTGTGTGTTCATCATGAAATCATCAGTCAGGCAGTATGCTCCAGCCCTCTGGTTGATAGGATACAACAACCAGAGGGTGATTACAACTTTGTGACCCTGTTGTGAAAAGCCCAAGGAAAAAGGCTCCAATGTGTCTCTTCCACATGATTTCCCTCACTGTTGCTGTTCAATGACTTTCGCTATAGTCTTTGGCCTAGAGTGCATGTGCTCACTTCTCCCTCTCTTGTTTTTCTCCTCAGCTCCTCTGAGAAGTCTCTGCCCTGGAGGACTGCAGGTATGTCACCTCAAACACAGCAATCTTATAAATGTTTTTTGAAAGACCTTTGGTTTTCTCAGACTTCACCAAGTACACATGCTTTCAGATTAAACATGGTGTCTTCTTACATTCACTCATTTGAAGGTAAAGCAAGGCAAACATAAACCCACACAATATCTGAACCTGAAGTCAAGTCAAGTCAAACTTTATTTATAGAGCACCTTCATAAGGACAGCAGTCGATCAAAGTGCTGTACAAAAAATACGTAGAAATAAATAAATAGAGAGATAACAATAAAAACAACACATTGAAATAAAACAGTAAGAGTATAAAAGCTAAAGCTAAAAACCTGAAAACAAAGTAAACTGAGGTTAAGCCTGCTGTAATATACATCAAACTTAAGCTTACCCACTCTCTGTAGACAACTTGTTTCTTTGTATATTATTATGATATGTGTGTATGATTATGTTACGTATAAAGAAAACCTGTGCAGTGTGAAAGAATATGAAATCTGCAATGAGCTACTCAGTATTAGAATAACAATATGACATGTTGTAATCAAGTAATAATCAGATTACAAAGTGCCAGTGGACCTGTGCTCAGTTTGTACACCTCATGTACAGAGGCACATGCCTCATAGCAGGCAGCCCAGGTTCATATCCAACCTGTGACTCTCTTCCTGCATGTTATTTCATAAACTCTCTTTCCTTGAGTTACAATTTAATCCACTGTCTTACCTTTCTAAAAAAGGTAATGACCTTTTCTGCTGAATTCAGCATAAATCTTAAAAGTTTTTCTTTCTTTCTGTAAGGCTGCATCAAAATTGGTCATTGGTTGGTCATTGTACCTCAGGTCAAGAACAGGTAAAATATAGACATGAGTCAGAAAGCAAAGGTCTTCATCATCTCAGGCTTTGCTGTGTTGTAAATGCACATGGGGCAAACTGTGACTGGCTACATGTTGAAAACTAGAACAAATGTTCTGTTCAGCTCATGTCATTCACACTGCTTCACTTTTACGTATAAGATAGACAGTAGCCTTCTGGCCTTTTTTTGTATTTAATATTAGACAAAACAAAAACTCATTTAACATTTTTGCTAGTGCTCTTTTGCTTAGCACTTATGCTATCATACCACATGTAAGCATACTGTTTGAGTTATTGGTTTACTGTGCAGGTCAAAGCCAAGAGTGGAGACTTGAAGCATGCACATTCAGATTGGGACGTATACATACAAGAGAATGTATTAAACTTAAACTGCATCATCAAGATATGTTAGTCTGACCTCAGAAATTGTGATTTAGGGCAATTTTAGCAAGACTAACCTGTCCACATGCATTTCAAAAGTCTAGTTTTATCCGACTCCAACAGAAATTCAACTTTTTAAATAATTTTTTAACCCATTCTGAAAATAAAACTGGAATTTTACATTGTTTAAAAGATCAAACTTCTTAAGTTATACAAACAAGTCTAGAAAGTGCAACTCAGGACTGATATGCTCTTGCATTGATACATCTGCCTCTGACCAAAGCTGGCTTACTCATTCTTGAATTGCACCCGGAGGTAAAACAGTATAAATGCATAGCAGAAGTCAAGTTGCCACTTGTTGCAGAAGTTACCATTAGCTAGAGGAATACTTAGTTTTAAATTGCTGCAAGAGTAGAAGCAGAGAGCACATGCAAAATGCACTAAGCTGTTGTACATGTTTTAGTTGTTATATATACAAGTTTGCTGCTTGCTAACATGTCAACTTGAAGGAGGCCTGATAATAACGAGCTGAATTAAGGCATGTCACCAACATCTGAAGCAGAGTTGGATGTAGTACTTCAGCCAATAAATCATCCTTCTGCTGGAGCGATTGTATAACTGTACATCAACTCAACTATGTTTGTAAGCTTACTGGGTAAGACATTAATACTCATGTGCTTATTCATTCTTTGATTTCACTCAGGATCAGCAAAGTATCCATTTATCTACATATTCTTACATTCTGAAGTAACTTAATTGGGTCTGCTGTAAATAATTAGTGGACCAGCCTGTTGCTTCAGAATAAAAGAGGAGAAATAATGACCTAGCTGTAACATGTGGTAAAGGGCTTAATTTGAATTATGAAGTTCTGCCAGAATGGACCAAGCTTGTTTTTTAGTCTGCATCTGTCTTTTTGCAGGCTTTGTTAAGTGCTATTTTTAAAGTGAAGTGCATTTAAGACATATTTTACATTGCCGCAGTCAACACAAGCTTTTTAACCAGACTCACGGTAATGATCAGCCAGCGGTACTTTGTTTTAATAGTTATCTGAATTATTTCTGCCCATTTGCGAACAGCAGTATCAGTAAAGACTTTTCTATCAGACTTTTTAGCTCTGTGTTTGTTCAGTCTGCATCCTTGAAGGTTTTTCAGTAGAGAAGAGATAATGAATTGAATGTACTAATGTACTTCATGGCTTATTAATTGCAGAGTAAAAGTTGGCATTTTTCTGAAATGCTCATTAATCTTTCATTGTCGATCTTGACAGAAAAGCCTTGGGGGGGGGGGGGGGGGGGGGGGGGGGGTAAGAGTCTTACATATGCACTGGGAATATTAATACTACACACTTTTCTCATTTGCTATCAGCTCTCCATTTCCTTGCTGAGTGTGTTTCATTAGTGTTGGAACACAGCCTGGGACTAATCACAATCATTGTTTTTTTGCTTCCTATTGATTTCTCATTGTACTGTAAATGATAAATGATAGTCAGACATGGCAATGTAGTTTTTCCAATCCAAACAAATTAAAGACTAACTGTGTGGCACAGAGGGTAATGGGCTGCGTTTGTCTGTGAGGCTTATTGGCTACACGAGCCACCGTACGTCTCCTCTGCCTGAGAGTTTGGGATTGAAGTGTTTCTGTGGAAACAAGACTTTTAGCCCCGGGAAATGTCAATGCAGTCACACCTCATATCCACTGAGAGAGAAAGACAAACACCTCAGAATGAAAGTTTCTTTCCTCTGTCTCACTTGTTGGGCTACATGTGCACTCTGTCATTATCCTATCAGTTTAATGTTTATGAAACAAGGCCCTGTGTTAAAGCTCTGAGTAACTACATATTTAACACCTTGAACATTTGTAATAGCACTAATATTCAAACAAAAAAATGCATTACTAGAGTAAACTGGTTCTTACCCCTGTTGAGATAAAAAAAAAAATCGGATGATGAATTCTAACTTCAATGTAGTTTTATGATTGATAGAATACAGAAAATTATCAATATTTTGAAATGAAATTTAAAGAGGTTTTGACAAGAGTTGGTCAGCTTTGCCCTGGCCCTGCCAAGCAAATTTATGGCAAGTATTTCCTCACACTCCTGTTTGTAGGTTTCATCTGATCATTGTTGAAAAATTTCATTTGGGGTTAGCATCTTTTAGAGGAAGGCATAGCTTTTAGGCTGGGAGACATAGGACTCAGGTAGAGGTATTTAAATTCAATTCATGATTTCCTTCAAATAAAGCTTTAGTTTAATATTCACAATGTGTAAAGTAACATTAACAAACATGACAGAAAATTATATCATACCATCACACATTAAAAGCTATAACTCTAAGGCAAGGAAGAAAACTAAAGATAAGAATTGCTTCCAAATGTATTTATTAACAAGAAACATGCATGTACACTCTTGAAAGCCCTTGACCAACAGCAGTTATTACAACTGAAGAACTAAAAGAGCCATCTGTGACTGTCTTAATTTAAAAAGTGAAATAAAATGCAAAAAAATCACCAAAACCCCCAGTGTTAAATAACTTATAATAAGAAAAACACAAGTCAACAATTTCAATAAAAGAGAAAAAGCCAGCCATGCCAAACTAGTATGTTAACCTTTGGTGGTTTTGGACACGAGCGCTGACATGTGACAACATCGCCACTTGCAAATAGTTGACACAACAGATCCTGGGTCAGTCAGGAGCAAAACATTGCAGCTTCGGCAATCACATGATGATGTCTGAAATTGCGATTTTGATCAGAAAACGATAAATCTTTCAGCCCTAGTGCCTTTACAAATAAAGCACAGCAACAAGGCTCTGCCGTATCTACACCTAGAAACATTCACATTAATTCTGTGAGGCAGCAGTATCGGTGTCATTTCATGATATGGCATGTGCCCCCACATACACAAAAAGGCAGAGACGCTCACTCACAGCACTCCTGTCACCCGCTGAGTTTGCGTGACCCCCTCTTGCCAATATCACACCACTGTTACTACCTCTGGAGAAGGAACAAAGAGGGGGTCATCTCGCCCCCCATTCCATCTCCACAATGGTCACAGTGGAGGCGAAACATCACAGAGGGTCAAATATTATGGGATATTTTATTACAGATTGGTACGTAGACGGAAGCCATACAATTAAGAGGCAAGACACTGAAGACAATGAATGACTGAGCTAATGCTGGGATTTAGACACATCACTACTCTTTTATATGTAGCCTCTCGACAAGTAAGCAATGTTGGGTTTTCAGCCACCATAGCAGGTCTACAGGAGAATGAACTGGTTGCAAAATGGACAAACATCATAGTGATGAGACAAATCAACACACATTCCCACAGACATGGTAGCTTAATACTCATTCAGGGAAGCTTAGGTGATGCCTTTACATTCTGTGCATCCATGCATCGAGTTGGGAACAGGCGATCAGTTACGAGCTCTCTGTTCCTGGAGTAAGGCTGAACTCTTTCATAAGGTAGCGTAGCAGCATACCATCACAGTTATGTCCTTTTCAACCCAATTATACAAAAGCAGATTCACATATTAGATTGTGTCTAGTTCTGCCCTAATTGATGTGGACATGGAAACATTTGAAGCTCCTGTGAGGAAATTTGAGGCTGTCTGATTGCCCTGCAGTCATCACAGAGTCATTGATCACTGATCTTGATCTGTACGTGTTAGTGTTGTCTAGTTGGAAAAATGTCATCCTGCATTATTATATCCAAAAAGGAGGTTATGATTTTGCCACTGTTTGTCTGTTTGTTAGTTTATTTGTGAGCAAGATAACTCTTTACAGGTTTTGATTAAAAAAGAAATGCAGGGAACATTGGAAATGACACAAGGATGAAGATTAGGTTTAGGTAGTGATCCGAAGAAGGAAACAGATCCAGGAATTTCTCACAGGATTTGTTAACATTGTGTGATAGGGAAGTTTTCTGTGCTTTCAATAATAACTGAGTGAACAGTGTCAGATATGGCTTGGCATGCTTTTTGCCCTCTGAGCACATCTACTTTTATGAATTGTTAAAAAAAAAGGTTGGTTTAGAATTGTCCCGTTTATAGTCATGTCTGAGACTCTATAACAGGGGTGGTAGACCTATTATTTAGCCACATGTAATTACTATCCTCTCTTTGCTCTGTACTTAGCACAGAGGCAACAATGGAGTCTAGGAGAAAGTCATGGCAGACAGGAGACAGAAACTACTTAAATGTGCTGTAATTCTACACAAAATGCCATTAAAAGTTTAATGAGTAATTTCTGTCCACATGACTTCATCCAATGATAGAAACATCATCATCAGTAACTAGTTGAAACATTTTGTCCATTTAGCACAGAGTGAGACATCAAGCGTGCAATATGTTTGAAACTGACAGCGTAAGCATGCTTGCATCATACTTGAAATTCTCTAGACTTAAACAAGGAATTGATGAAGAATTAGAAGAATCAAAAACTGCATTGGTATCAATAATGTCTTATTGATTCACATCCATAGTGAAAACCATAATTATATTAGCTAAAGCCATCCACCAGACCATGATAATTGAAGCTAGTGGTGTTTTTATCTTCTATGTGTTGAGAAATGGTTCCTCTGTCTGTCCTCTTTTCTTTCATCTGTTTCCCTCTCTTCCTGCTCCTCCTCTGTTTTGGCTCTCTGGCATCTCATTTATCAAACAGGGTCAAGGCCCAGTATAAAAACCCTGTGGTCTGAAACGACATGCTGAGTGCCAGACACAGAGTCACTGCCAGAATGGAAGAAGAAGAAGAAGAAAAAAAGACTTCTTCTGTTATGTCATTATTCAACTCAAAGGACACAAAATGCCTTTTGATTTCACCGACAGTTTTATTTTTCTGTTTAGACTTTAACAACTTACTTGAAGCAACCACATAAAAATTTTATGATTTCAAATTTGGTCTTTCTTGCCAGTTGCCAAGCACCAGCATTGTTCCATGGGTGGGAAGCCTATTACATACCCCAGGAGGCAGGAGCTTGTTTTGACTGTTGTGGTTCTTTTACTTATTTGTCCTGGTATGATGGTATGCACCTCTCTTGGTTCCTTTTTCGTCAGCAAAACCAGCTTTTCGGACAGATTTATACACAGTTCACTGTTTTTTGTTAATTCAGTTTGGTCTGTCATAGTAAAAAGGATTACAGCACAACATGACAGCCTTTCTAAAATGAATTAGATGTAGATCAAATGCAGCACCTGTCAGCTGAATCCTGAGTTTACTGCCCTTACGAGATTTAAATGAAGTTGACGAACATGGAGAAATAAATTAAAATAATTTTGCATGGAAAACAATGGAATTGATTCGTTTTTCATGATGCTACAGCCCCTTTAAAAATGGATTTAGTGTCATCAGTTTCTCTATGAACTCAAACAACACACATTTAAGTGTAGTGCTCAAAGCTATTTAAAAAATAGGTCAATTTACAATCAGGGATGCATGATTTTATTTTCAGGATATTGATTTTGGCAGGTATTTTTTAAAAAGTTGATTATCGATATTGGCAGATATCAAAATTTCTGCCAACTTCTACTGCTGGTATATTGCTGATTGTACGTAACGGACATATTTGACTCATATCAGTTGTCAAATCAGCAGAATGCTGTACCATGTATTTTAGACTTTTACATCTGCTTTTTACCTTGAATAGACTATCACGACAAAAAGGAACAAGGCCAATCTATTAAAGAATGCCCACTGTGCTCTTGACACAAAATGTGTATATCAGTGTCTGTATTGACAGTAATGAGTCTGAACATAGCGGCACAATGTTGTATTTCTTTACTTTTCCTGTCACTAATATGGCTTGATAAATTTGCAAATTCTTTTCCTTTGGTCACCAGCACAGTCATTTCATAAAGCAGACTAACCACATGTTGGGTTTTTATGTTTAAGATCATTTGGCCTTTATTGACAGTAGAGAGGCAGTTGATGGACTTGGCAAGGGTAAGACAGAATAAGGAAGATGGGTTGGATGTGAACCCAGGCCACCCACACATATTGGTTTTGTTGCATCTGCGTCAACTTTTATTGAAAACTAGCAACAAAATGAAGCCTAGGCCAGTTTTTGAACTTCATTTTCCTCTGAATAAACAAAGCATTGGGTTATTTACTCAACTAATTTTCTCTTTCCTTGTTTCAACATAAAAATTTGAATATTACCACAATAAGAATGAGTCCTTGCACACAGAGATTGTTCGGTTGTGCTGACTTCAATCCGTACCTGTAACTAAGTTGATGAAGCCATTGGTTTGAAATCAAAGATACAATGGAGTCTTAAAATTTTTAAATAGGCTATTTTCCAAGGACATAAAAAGCATCAGGTTTAACTTAAGATCCTCTTACCCAGAGACAGTTTCATTCATAGCTTAATCTTTAGCCTTGATTAGGATATTTACACACAGAAAATCAAATAAAGTGGAACTGCAAATGCAGCTAATCGTTGAACTTCAGTAAGTCATGTATTTTTCCGAACATATAACTGTGATGATCTGTATTTTATAGCTGAAGCTGTCTTGTGCTTCTAAGTCAATGCAGCACTGATACAAATAAAAATCTGAAAGACGTGGCTGGGGAATATATTGACTAAATTAATTAATTTCAATTTATTGTTGAAAAAGATTTTTTTTTTTTAATTCCTTGACATACTTCATTGCTCGTTTTGCTCACCCTGGGCATCAGTAGTCAAAACTCTCTCTCCACGTTTCTGCCAAATTGATACTTAACATTAATTTTGAAGTTATGGCATTGTTAGAGGATAGAAGTACTGAAAATGTGCAGTGCTTTTGTAATGTAGGCACTGCCAGTTGTTGGTCAGGGTCATTTTCAGGCTTGTATATTTTGATTAATTGAAATATGATCAGAAAGTTTTGTGATAGTAGTGCAGCATTCTGTGTCAATGTAGACAAGCCCGCCTAAGTCCAAACTACATAGTGTATGTACCATTTATAACGAAATAAAAGCCTGTACCTTAATTCTAAAGGGAAAAATCACCTTATTTTAGTTTTGTGATATAGTTTGATAGAATTAAGAAAGACTTGTTTTATGTAATTTCTGTGTCATTTGTTTTTTTTTCTTTTTAATGTGGCAGTGAATAATTGATTAGAATAGGAAATCGAGGATTAGGCCATATTGCCTTGCCCTACTTAAAGGGAAGATATATATTTATAACGTTTTACAATGTCAGGTATAAAAAATTGTCTTGAAATGCAAAATGAAAGTAAAATTTAAATATGCCATTCAAACTGTGATTAGGCTGAAGAACTAATAAGATTTAGCAATAAATATCAATTTAAAAAATCCAGCCATTTGACAGCCTCTTGTTATTTTAATATATGCAAAAAAGATATAGGTCAATAAAGAGGAAGAAAGTGCCAGAAAGGCAGTGAGTGATGTTTAGATCTTCCCAGGGTCGAGTGAAAGTTATAATAATGTCAGCGGCACTAGGTCTGTGGTTCAGGCATTTATGTCCCAGATTTACTCAACAGGTCAGCCCGGGCTAAAAAGCAGCTTCTTCATGGGTTTTAGCTCTCAGTCAGACCCTGGCAGCCAATGTTTGCCTCCCTGCTCCCCTCCACTTGCTGCCTTTTGTTCTAGCGATTGCAGAGTAACATATCGACACTGGTCACGCTTAACTAGATTGTGATTATGGGGACACATTGTGCTCAGCGGCATTAGAAGAGGGCTAATTCCAGTTCCTGTTGCCACACTGGCTGTTGTCATGCATGAGGAGAGGTGGATGTAGGGAAATGTAGAGCAGCTGAATTATTTGGAGCACGGCTATAAAGCAGTTAAGAGTGACATGCTGGCCAATTAGCCTTCCAAAATTAGTACGGCAGTCAAATTTAGTGCCTCCAACTGTACACAAACAGGAAACCAGTGTTGCAGAAATAATTGTCTGTAAATGTTTCCTCTCAGTACTAAAAACTGTTTACGGCTTTACCAGCTATTGTTAATTGTAATTGTTATTGTTTTAGACCAAAAGCCCCTTTTCTCCGTCTTTCCAGATGCCTTCGCCTCAGGGGACACCAAGTCCCGGATGACTGACAGCTCCCAGTCCCCAAGCTACCGCATCAGGACCGAGTCTGAGCAGGTGTCTCTGTACTCCCCGGAGCACTCCTCCCTCCATGAAAGTGAGGGTCTGTTATTACCTTCTGTCCATCCTCTTCTCCCCTCTTTTTCAACACACATATTTGTTGTCTGACTTCAGAGCTACCAGACTGAATTTACACAGCCTGTCGTCTATGACGAATCTTTCACTTGTCTTTCCATAAATGATACTGAAAACCTGTTTCATCCACCACCTCTGTCTCCTCCATCCTGATACATGGCAGTTTGAGTGTCACTGATAACTGCTGACCCCTCAGCACATCTTATGATGGCTGAATGATGAACAGTGGCACACTGATTCACTGGGTGGCAGTTCAGTTCTCCCCCTGCTGTCATTAGAGATTCTGTCAAGGTAAAGGTCACTTCTATTATGAAACCATTTATGACGCGTCTCTCTCCCCTCTCTCCCTTCTCTACCCCATCTCTCCGCCTTTCATTTTTGTCTGTCTTCCTCTGTCACTCCCATGATCCATCAGGGTCCACAGGGAATTCCCGTAGCTCCACTCAGATGAACTCCTATTCAGACAGCGGCTACCAGGATGCCAGCAGCGGCTACGTCAGCAGCCAGAACCTGGGCAAGGCCGAGCTGAGGATGCAGCACTCCTTCCCTGGTGCCGGCACTGGCACCCTGTTGAGGAACACCAGGGCTGAGGGCCAGGCTTCAGCGCAGGTACTGCCAGCACCCACACAGACAACATATTCTGTTGTTGAGCACATCCTATTGGAATCTTCTAATTGATCTTTCATTTACATAGATTTATAATTAAACCACCATTGTTCACAATGTTTAAAGCTGAGGAAACATAATAAAATCAGTGACAATAATCTTTCATTTTTTCAAACAAGAGAGAAGTGCGCATAGGGGTGGATATCAAAACCCAGTACAGATGTGGCACAAGACCTAACACATCTGATACCTACCAAACCAAACCACAACACAGATGTGGCTGCTTTGTTTTAGTATCATCCACCAAATGTTTGAACCAAAGATACCATCTCTGCTCAGTTAGCTGTCTTTAGGTAAGAAACTGATAATACAAGTAACAGAAGTCTATTACAAGGGCAGCAACACAGTAACCAGTAGCAACGCTTTTCTTGCTGATTCAGATACCATATAGGCAATTGGAAAAAAAAAACAACGCAAACTCCAACCCTACAGACCTGCCATATACTCAAATAAATCAGTATTTTCTTTTATAAGCTAATGCTCATATTGGTCATTCAGTGGCCAGGGTTGTGGTCTATGCATTGAAAACAAAAGGTCACCTCACTTTACACCGTCAAAGTATTATCAAAGGCTGACATGCTGACTGCCATGTGTCATCATTTCTGACAGTGCATCTTTGATTTTTTTTTTAACATATTGAGAAATTAGAGTAGAATCAGCAATAAATCAACACTGTGTTCCGTCAAACTATAAAAATCACCGAAAAATCATTTTAACTGAGAATGGAGAGACTCTTGTATGTTCGTTTTCCTCTGTGCCATGGGCAGTTAAATACCAGTGCTTCTCAGTGCATTCACTGAATATGGTAATGTCACGCATCAGTTTGTGACAAATTACAGATCCCTACAGCAGTCATACTGATCTTATACTGATCAGAAACTTAACGGACTTAGAGCCCAAGTACAACGGGGTCATCACACAACCATGGCATGCCAACAATGTTTCCCTAGGTGTTTTTGATTAAGTCAGCATAAAAATCATTTTCCTGACACAGGAGGTTGTCTGCTCAGATTACAAATCACGATGGGATAAACTGAAGCAAAAAATATTGAACAAAATAACAGACAGTTTATGAGTAAGTTATGAGTAAGGAACAGAAAAGTTGAGAATAAGACAAGTCTTAAATGGAGGGCTGTTAATATGAAGGGAAAGCTGGACTTAAACCCTTTTTTTTCCAGAAATCACACCTCATTTGAGGGCTTCTAGATTGAATCTTTTTAGTTCAAGTCCAGAAGAAGTCTTAAAAAGCTGTTTTTACCTGACAGAGGTTTCAAATTCTAGGTGGTTCTTCAACTTTCTCATCTAAGTCAGTATCTGTAAAGTTTTTCCATATGACCCTCAAGTACCTTTGTGCTTGTTGTTCAGGTTTAATTCTCGAGATAGTCACATTTCAGTATTTTATTAATAAACAGCCACCAGTTGTTTTCCTTTGTGTTATTGTATGTTTTATAAATGGTCAGTGTCTCACTTTTTGAGCTGTTAGCTTAAGTGCCAAAAGAAAAGTATATTTTCCTGAATTATATGATGATTCTGGGATATGGTGCTTTTGCAAAACAGTGGAGACGGTAAAATATATGACAGTGCATCACAATACTACAAGCAGGATGTTTTATCATTTCTTTTATTCATTTATTTTTCACTAAATAGTTGTGCTGTTCAATATATTGTTTTAACATCACAGTTACAGTGTGAACATACACTATAGTCGTGTCAGCGATATGACAATGACAGTCATATGACTCAAAGCAAGCTATGGTGTCATTTGTGGTATTTGATGGAAGCCAAGCTTCAGATTTTCTCTTTTACTTAACTATCTACAGTAAATGTCCTTCTGACGTCAGCATCAGAGGGCTTTGACAGAGAATGAACCACAGTGCATGCAGAGTTTGTGTCTTTGCTGTTAGAAAAATGTAAAGCTGCAGATGACACTCTTAGCCATAGTCATAGAAATACTCATTGTATGTGTCATTAGTGAACACCTTATTTCATTTTTGGTCTTTACTACGATATAGAAACCAAATTAAAGATCAGATTTAGATTGTTTATTATGACAGAACCAACAGTTATCTGGAATGTAATTTGTTACACAGGAGGAAAAAATATAGCAATATCATTTTTCTCCAATACTATCCAACCCTACTAAATAAGTGGGGTTTTTTTGGTTAGTTTGTTTTTTACAGTATTTAGAACCCCCTGCATTGTATGCATAAAAAGCCAATTCTAATCAGTGTTATTTATATGAGGCATGGTGCCTGCAACTCTGATGAGCTTTGTTGTCCGTCCCAGTATCCAAAGTAATAAAAATAAATGTAACAGAGGAATAGAGAGTTAAATAGCTGGGAACCTGTTGTCAACTAAAGACTGGAAGCTACAACACAAAACAAATGTCCAAAATTTCTACGAATTAACAACTGACTTATTTTTTGATAACATTTTAATAAAGCATTGTGCCACTAAACTTTGCAATATATTGATGTTTTGATATTTTCCTACACTCATAATAGGGACCATATACAACTTTTATTTTAAAAACTGTTTGTACAATCATGAAGATTACCTTTTTTTACTTGAAACAAGAACAGAATATTTTTTCTAGTTAGGCATGCATGATTTTTTTTTTTTTTGTTGATAGCTGTTATGCCAATATTTCCAGAATCCTTTCCAGAAACAGATTTATTTTGGCAAAATCACAAAGCCTCACTTTTACCATGATTGAACTCTTCCTGTCTTGTGACAGACTGTTTGTTTTAGAAACAGATGGTAAGCAAGAAAGACAACATTTTTTTTTAATAAATGACGCTTTTGATTTGTAAAAGTGGACATTCAGAAATGTTGAATTAAACTGTAATGGTACATTTGCCTGCCATGCCAATATAACAGCATATATATGGGATATATATGGCCAGTTTGTAGGGTTAAAACATGTAATTATCGAAGAAGTTCATATCTGCCAGTACTGACAATCATGTCTTTGTTGTATTGATGTTGAATTTACATAGTAATTGGTTTTCTTTCATCTAAAATTTGAGTAACTGTACCAGTTAGACAGAGACTCAATGTTAAGGCCTTCCTCTGATTGAGGGCTTTCTTATATAAAGGTCTGGTACCTTCATTTCTGTAAATAAAGGCCGGAAACTATGTTCAGATTTATGGTGCATCAGTAGGAGTGTTTTGCTGTGAATGTAATGCTCAGAGACACAGAAGGTACATATTGCACAGCAACATAATCATGCTTCACACAGAGTTGTACTCACAACCACTGAGAGACCAAATGGTACTGTGACACACAGCAGAGAGGGGGAGGAAAGGAGAAAATAAATATGGCCTAGAGAGAAGTCATGCCCTGTCATGAACTGGTTTATATAACTCTGTGGTGTTTAGCATGTCAGTATCATTACAGAGGTTGATACATAGCACAGAAAATCCATGATTAATATTGATTTTATAATTCCCCAAGGACTGGAGACGTTACTGCATCAATCCACGTTTTCTTTCTGATTTGTAGGTCCCGGCAGTGGCAGCAGCAGTGCCAGGCCGTGCTATGCGGAGGGTAAGCTCTGTGCCATCTCGCTCTCACTCGCCAGCCTACGCCAGCCCCTCCCGAGGCTCCTCCCTGCGTAACCCAGTTGGCAGTGCCTACGGCTCCCCCATTGTAACTGAACCTAAACCCCTCTCCAGCATCTTCTCCACGACCTTGCCCGCAACCCAGCGCACGAGTAACACCGGTGGCACCAGCTCACCCTACTCCACGCAAAAAAACTCCCCTGCTGCCCTGCGCCGCATGGGCTCCACGAACTCACGATCAGGAAGCGCAAGCCGGACAACCTCCCCCTACCAGGCAATTGTGGGGTCGTCATCGGGCCGCATGGGCTCGCCTCTAACGATGGTGGACAACTCTCCACTGACAAAGCAGCCCACAAACCCATCGTCTCCAGTCAGGGCCAGTATGACCGCAGTGCCCCAGCACTACAGCTCCACTCTGCCTCGCGCCATGATCCACAACACAGACCCCTATGGACCCCAGAGTTATGACATTTATGAGAGGATGACGCGACCTGACAGCCTCACAGGTGCTCAAATACACACAAACACAAGCCACCATTTTAGATTTGTAAGTTTCATAACACTATCTTACACATTCTAAACAGTACATATCATCTATCTGCACTTGTTTGTCAGTGGAAAATACAGCCCCAAATGCCTTTTATCTAATCAGAGAGACAAAACAAGTTCACAATATTTTTTCTTTGTTTTGATGGCAGTCTGGCCTTTTGATTTGCCATCAAGCTGTGTGACTCACTGTGCATCATATTTAGATTATGTGTGACTAAGTAAGAGTGGGTGTTTGTGTATATTGACCTTGTGTGCACTCACCACTGTCCATAAGTACAGGAGAAACAGGACGTATAGAAATAAAGGCCAACCAACTTCCTCAGCTGAGACAGAGCATATCAAAGTAATTGCTTCCATGCAGTCAGAACTTGTATTTGATGTTTAAAATGAGCCAAATAAAACAAGAAAATTATTCTGACTTTAAAACACCTGGTAACATGAAGAAACACTCATTTATTTGTAATTCATACCTTTAAATGCACACCAGCATGTGAAACTCTAGTAATTCAGTTTTACAGGCTGTTATATAATGAATATTTATAGATTCTTCTGTGTTTGTTGAGTGGATAGTTTAATGACACTGGCTGTAAATATTTGCACAGTGATACACATCTTGTTGACGTGTTGTTGGCTCAACGCTCAGCATCTAAAAACCCAAAAGAAAACTGTGACTGTAAAGGCAGTGGTTGTCCTGGAGAGAAGCCAAGGCATAATTCCTACAAGACAAATATTAGCTTAAAGAGAATAACAGACTGCTAATAATAGCAAGTCAGAGAGAGCAGAGGAAACTAAATCAAAAATGACTCACACTGTAGCCCTTATGTCTGTGGAAGTGTTATATCTCACATGACTGTTGCTTTTGTGGTTATACAGCATCATTACATTTCATATTTTAGTCAGTTTTGAACATTTTCTGCCGATGAACTGTTAGCTTCAAGGGCCTCAACAGGGCACATA
Organism: Cetoscarus ocellatus; assembly: GCA_037902135.1. Lineage (NCBI taxonomy): Eukaryota > Metazoa > Chordata > Actinopteri > Labriformes > Labridae > Cetoscarus > Cetoscarus ocellatus. The sequence continues at coordinate 564,433 of JBAMNC010000681.1, forward strand.
TTCTAAGGCAGTAGTTTTGTAATGAGGGCCACTGGTGTGCCTTGAGGAAAGTCTAGGCATGCCGTAGGAATCCATGCCACCAAATGTTTTTGATATTACAACTATACTATTTGATTTTCATTTTCTTTATTAAAGTGCATTGATTCAGCAGGAAATGTTGGAATGTTAGTGGTCCTTAAAAATGTGTAGGGGGTCACCAACTTTTGCAATTAACAGAATTTCAATGTTGAGGGAAGTCTTATAAATTAATGATTCAACTTGTTTAAAAATGTGAGCAGGTTAGTGTAAATGTATTTTGCTGTAATTATGGATTTTGATCAGGTTCCAAATAAATGATGCCATATTTTTAAAGAAAATATTTTAAGTATTACAGTATTCTATCAGGATTTATTAGGCAGTAATACATATGATTAACCTTGAACAGACCGAGAAGGTTTCACACGACATGTCAAAGAGGCTATTCTTGTGTGGATATGGATGTGGCATGCCTTGGGATTTTAGCCAGATTTTAGGTGTGCCTTGGGCGAAATACTTTGACGCCCACTTTACTAAGGTACTGATTATGCAGTAATCTAAGGTGGTCGTCCTATGCCTACACTTGGTTCGTACAATTGATTTTAATGACTGCTCGTAATTAATCACTTTTAAAAATATCAGCCACAAAATAAGATGGCAAAAATGTAATGCAAGTAGACAAATAGTATGATAAATGGTACAGTGCTTTTATCAAGGCTATACCCTTGAAGGAAAAAGTACAGGAGGTAATGTAAAAATCCATGCCTTAAGAACCATGGATAAATCCTTAAAAAAGGTAGCACTAACCCTCTTGTGTTTCTTGTTTTTCATTGTAAGAGGCACAAAGAACTTTTTTAGCCAAGCATTTTTTGTCCCCGTCTTTGATCAACTAATTTAACTCTCCCTGACATTGAAAAGCACGGCCCTTGCTTGCCTTTTTTCTCATCATAATCACACCTTTCTTATTACAGTAATAGGTGAGGATTTTTCGGCTAGGTAAGGAAACAATTAAAGTCATTTGGAACTGCTAACAGCAAGTTTTCTCTATAAAATCCAAGATCATTTTGTTTGTTTTAGTCAGCAAAACTGTGTATTATTGTTAGAAGGTTAATGGACTGTTTTCTGCTTGACTTCCTGCTGCCTGGGGATATTCTCAGACGCTTTGGTTAATAATGATGTTCAAGGTGAAGAGTTTTGATTGTTGTTTGATGTTGTTTTCAATCATCCTCAGTGTGTTGTGTTTGCATGAAGGTGCTGCATGTGCATGTAGGTGACTTTTTTTTTTTTTTTTGTATAATGTAAGTCTTCAATTGGTAATCATATTTGTTATATGTTTTTGATGTGATCCTGAAGATGTCATTTTTTGTGGCTTGGTTATTAAGAAATGCAATTTCAAATTCTACCATTACTGCAATACTTCTCTTTGAGGATTGCATCAATTGGAGCTCATGTAAACACAGGTTGAAATAAGATTTGTACTTCAAATCTTAGAAGAGGAGAAACTCTTGCTTTATAGGTTTATTTAGGTTTAACTGGTCAAATATTTTGTCCTGGACCACAAGGAAAAGGACAACTTTTCCATAACATAATTTTCATATTGAATGCATAACTGATGTCAATATGGGTGCATCAAGATAAAGCAATGTTCCTGTCAAATGTATTTTACTTGCTGACACAAAGATATATATATCAGTTTTTGAATATTTTTTTCCCTCCATCAAACAAAATATCACCCATATATACTGGCTCACATCTAAAAGTGTTTACTCCATAACATAAAATGTGTATTTTATTAATCTGTGATAATTATCAAAATAAGTACAGTACACTACATGTTAAAATCCAAGGGTTGTATTTTAGTGCAGTGAATTTAATACAGTGCCTTTCTCAGAACAAAGTCACAAAATGCTTCTCAAAACATCACAACAAAAGATAGCAAAACAACAACAGACATAAAGTTAAACCCAACACACAGAAAAAGTATAGGTATACTAATAACACCAAGTGGTCGAAAGCCAATTTGAGGCGATGTATTTTAAGTAGCTCTTTTAAAGCTTCAGTTGAAGCCACAAAGTATATACTAACGGAAAGTGCTCCAGAGAGTCGAGGCCTAATAACTTTTTTTTTTTTGTGACGAGAAGACCGTGATCAGATAAATAAGCGGTTGAGTGGAGCTGTAGGGGCATAGCAGACGGGAGATACATACAGGTGCTTAATCGTGCCGGGCGGATAGTCAATTTCCAGGACCTTGTAATGTATGCTAGATTCTGTTGGAAGCCATTGTAGAAAATATAAAATAGGTGTAATATGAGACGACCTGTTTGTCCTAGTTAAAAGTTTGCCAGGGAAAAGGAAAGTTTTGCGGCATTTTGAATCATTTGTTGGCGGTCAAGTAGGGATTTGTTGAGGCCGGCAGAAAAAGAAATAAGAGACAGAGCAGCAGGTTCTGACATGTGAAGGCCGGCACAGAGAAACATCTATTTGAGAGATACCCTGAGAACCAATTAGTGGTGTTCTCAATTACATCCACCCACAGCCTGAGCCTGTAAATCAAAATACTGTGATCTGAAATGCCAAATAGAGAGCTTAGGTTGAGAAAGCTGAATATTCTGCTGCATCAGAGGACATCATAAAGTCATTAATTCCTGTGAGAGGAGCTGTTTCTGTTGAATGTTTTGGCAGAAGCCAGTATTAAATGGTCAAAAACAGTGAGTGCTGTGGATGTCATATGTGTATATTGTGTTTGAATTATGTATTAGTCCAAAGGCTTTTTTTATTGTGTTAATTTATGTTTTCTTCTTGGAAGTGAAAGTGAAAATATTAATTAGAAACTTCTCTCGCTGACTCCAGAATAATCTGTGAAACATATTACTAATATTTTAATCAGTTCAGGCTAGCTATGCTGGTCAGATGTGTCTAAACTGTAAGAAATGGCTGTAGCTCTTGTTGATGTCTACCATCATGCTGCCACATGATGTGACTACAGGCACAGTAAACAGATAGCATCTCACAGGAGCAGCAAGATTTGGCATTTCTTTGATCCAGAAAATTGAGATAATGTTGTATGTTGACAGTGTCAGGTTACACCCGCATTTTACCACTTGTCTGCAGCGGTGCGTTCCTGGCACACTCATGTGGGCGTTTTCCCTGTAAGAGGAGAGTTGCTGGCATTGCGGGTGTCAGCTACTCTCATAAAAACCAATAGGACATTGTTTTCTTGTGACACTATGTCTAAGCTATGCTCAGCTGACTTTATTTTTTTGGTTGTCTTAAGATATTCAGACTACTCAGCCAGTCAAAATTAAATTTGCGTTCATCACTTTATAAATCAGCTGCTGTTTGTCATGCATTTAAATGCCTGTAAAATAAAAAGCAATTAACATTTTAATATCATATTTTATTTATAATTATATTATCACATCACCCCTTAACCTTTCTTTCTACAACCAGTCCTATTATTTTTATGGTACTGGAGAATCTAAATCATTTTGTAGATAATGAAAAATAATTTTGCAGAACTTGTTACACAGCTGTGTCTGCTTCTCAGTGCAATATGATTTATTTAATCAATTATTTTGGCACAGAAAAAGAAAGGAGGAATTTGGCTTGATAATCATGATCGCATTATCAATTAAAATAATTGTAATTATAGTTTTTCCATAGTTGCACAGTCCTCAGCTTTATTCCAAAGATACATGCAAATAAAGCAGTTGTTCTCAATCACTTACTGTTGTGCCCCCCCTTGAAATTTTTTTTGGTGCACCATCACCACCAATACCACTCCCCAAAAAGTGACTAAAAGGGTGAAGTTAAGACATCTCTAAATACATTCAAACATGTGAATGCTAATCCCTCTATTAAATATTGCTGTGCAAACAAGATAATAATGTGCCATTGTTGTTTTCACCAACAAATATTTTCTGACCTCCATCCTATCTTAAAAGGATAAGAACAATCAAGTTACAACTCATATACCTATTTCTTTTAAGACCGAAATAAAAGATTTAAGTCAAGAGTCACAATTTCAAGTTGTAAGAAATTCCAATTTTCCACATTAAACAACATTAACCAAAGAAACAAAACAGAAGCCTGTTGTTACACATCCTACATGATTTTTCCTTAGTTCCCACCTCTAGCATGGCAAATAACCAGTCACAATGCAGATTTTGGATTGGCTCACGGGCTGGCAAATCAAAATTCTAGTGGGCCAATGCATCATTGTAGCTACACCCCCCTTTGCAGTTGCACCCTACTGTTGAGAAACAAAGAATATTACTATGATCTACCATTGGCACTTGTTGCCTTGCTACAGTTTTTTATGATTTCAAGGAATCCCAATACGCTTTGTCAAATTTCAATATTCAAGGTCATCTTGAGGAGGCTGGAGATATCTTGTCGACATTCAATTTCTGGAGCATTTTTAGGTTTCTTCATTGAGGTTGATGCGTCACACTGCTCTGAGAGATGCTAGCTCCTGCAGACACAATCACGTTCTCAGCCTCTGTCCTCTGAGCAGACTGAGACACCACCCTTCTTTTCCTCTACCTCGTCTTTTCTTGCTCCTAGCCTTCCTTTTTTCTGTATTTATCACCCTCCTATCCCCTCTACTGCCTCTCATTTTTCTCACATTAACTTCAGCGGAGGCTTACCTCTAACGTAGCCATTTATCAGTGTTTGTGAGCCAGAGTAGAAGGAAATGGGATGATCACACAAACAGCTCAATATCAAACATTTGGAAGATGCCATCCGACAGGCTAACCTTGATATTGTTGCTGTTGGGGGTTTCCTGTCAGGATATATTTGCTTCTCTCCCCCTTTCCTTGCTTCTCTTCTGTTTTTCACATTTGTTTGTTTTTGTGCCTTTTACTTTTATTTCTGTTTTCACTTATATTTTGCTCTTTGCCTGCACTTTTAGTCCCACCTTCAACCTGCGCCCCTTTTGCTCTGTCATTGCCAGGGCGTCATAACTATGCTCTGCTGCTGAAAAGTGGGAAATGAAGACAAATCGTTCCTAATAATGTGCTCATTACACTCGGTCTATTTCAGAGGAGAGTTGGGTTAAAATAATGGGGGAGACAGCTTTTCTATATGTTCTCGAACTATCAGCCAAAACCACCATGGTACTTTTGACCAGGCTACACTCCATTTTTATGGCTATTCTTACTTTTATGTGTAACGATTTTCTGGTGTTTATTGCCAGTTCTCCTGTTTGTTTGGAGTGGGGGCGAGAAGAATTGTTTTTGTTGAGGAATGCAGTCAGCTGCATCCATTTAAGTGTTTGTTTCTCCAGAGCAGGCGCGCGCCAAGCCGCCACCGCCCTTCATCCAGCCTCTGCCAAGTGTAATCTGTTAAAGTCACAGTGAAGAGGGCTGAGGGGGAGAATTAAATGACTATAACGCACCAGGAATGTGGGCCATTCATCCTCAATAGACAGCACTATGTTATTTCTCCCTGACAATTTGCAGATGCTTTTAGAAGTGACTGCGGCTCTTCTATCGGGGGAGGAGAATACAGAAGACAGACGGATTAGTCCCTCCTAAGGTTGTTTGAATGTTGCTACGTTCAGGAGTCGAGCTGCTGAGAGCCAGAGATACGCATGAAGGCTCCTGTGCCTGGGAGATTCTGTCCTTCTCACTTGGTCACAGCTGTGCCAAAAGCTTCCTTCATGTAGCCAAGCTTTGCACGAGATGAGAAGTCTCTGGTGGTCGTAGACGGCCTCATTAACCCTCTTTTCATTTCCTTCTTTCTCTCCTTTCCCCCTCTCATATCCTCCCCTGCTCTCTTCTCTCATGCTCCCGCCTTTTTCCTATGCTCTCCCACTACCTCCTTTCTCCTCCTTTCCTCAACCTCTTCTAAACCTTTGAACAAGAGGAGCCGAGCTGATTTCCTGCCAAGCTCCTGCTAGTGGCTATTGTGCGTGCTGCCACTAAGTGAAAGGGTTTCTAGGCTTTGAGTGCACCACTAAAGCATCTCGAAGCAGCATTTTAGTCAGTTCTTGTCCTCACGCTGCACTTAAACATGCCAACTATTTCGTAGCACTTGTTTATATGAAGTCAGAGTTTAAATTTTGTACCTTCAAGACTGTTTGAGTGTTTGACTGAACCCATCGAGAAGAAGAGACGTTAGCCTTGGAGTGCCAAAAACCACTTTAAGCTGCTTTAAAAGCATTAAGTGGCTCATTGCTTTTATTAAACAATGCTGAAAAATAATTTCTTCTGAATTGCAGATTGAGATGGCTGGATTTTACACACTGCATTTTTCTAACAATAGAGGGACAACCTGGCAGCAGGTGTGGTGGGGGACTGCTGTTCAGCCCAGAAAATGAAACAATGAGAAAAGCATATTAAGGCAGGGAGCCTGGGACAAGGGAGGCGAGTTTCTGCCACTTATTTTGAGTTTCTGTTCTATTTAACTGTTGCATAAAAAGGAAAGAATTTTATTCTTATAAGTTTGGAAAAAAAATACTTACAATCTAAAAAAAAAAAACAAAAAAACAAAAGCCCTCTTTGTTCAAAACAGAAAGTAAATAATATTCAATTAAAAGCTACAGGTGACCCAAATTTTGACTACCCCTGCTTTTTTTATACCAACAAAGCTGGCTTTTAACTTTTGCTTGCATTATATCAATACACTTGATCATTATGTCAGGATCATTTACGCTTTTTCTCTCTTTATGCCAAGTTAAAATTAAACTAGCCCCTGCTGACAGTGATGTGTCTAACTCCCCAGTTTGACTGTCAGCATACTGTTTTAAATACTGTATGCTTTAGGTGGCAAAAAGGTCTGTTGGGTTGCCATCAGACATTGTTTTTTTCTCTTTTTTTTTTTTAAAAGTGCCTTGCCAATATAAGACGGTCTTAATGAAAAGTAATGAAAAGTGAGATTGCATGTACTTAATAACAGTAACTTTTTCTTCATAACATACTCCTGGGGATAAGATAACCATACATATTCAGAAAGACCCTCGTAATCTTCTGCAGTTGTTAATAACAAAGCTGAAAAGAACTTGCTTACCAGCAATAGCTGATACGTCTGGGGTATTAATTTGTCCACTGAAAAAAGCTATTCACAAACATAAAAAGGGGGTTTTAAACATCTAAAAACAATTAAAGGTATGATTTGTGACATTCTGAATAGTAAGATAGTGATATATCAAACAGATCCTGTTAAAACATATTGTAAAATCATGCATTCCCCAAAAATTCATAGTCAAACTCATTCTTAATTTGTTGTTTTCAGGTGTGTTGTGTTCATACTGATTACTGGTTACTGTGCCCCAGGCAGCAGCTTTTAATTAGTGACTCAGAGGCCCAAAACGTACTTCATACTTTTTTATCCTGGCAAAATCTTTCATATTATTTGCACTGCTACCAGTCTAGGAAAGAGAGATGGCTCTTCCCACAAAGAAACACTTAAATAGTGTTTGTTTTTCAGATTTGTTGAGAAGTCCTGATACTAAAGGCAAGTGGACAGAGTGGGTAATCAGGAATAAGTTAAAGAACAGTGAACAGTGTAAACAACAACTGAGTAGAATAAAAATGATCCAGAACAGGCCTGTGAATGTACATAATAAATCAGATGTTCAAATGCCACTCTGTAAAGATGTCCTAAGCTTTTTTTTAAAGAATAAAGGCCTTAGATTGGACTTGAACCCAGGCCACCTACATCTTCTTCTGCAAATTGGGCACTTCCTCACCATGAGGCCATCAGCACGTCAGAGCATCCACACTTGAATTAATGTGGGCTTGTTGTTTCTCACACCTTAAGTTCACGGTCAGAACACTTATTATATGAAGATGAACACGTAAATTATTTCTACCATGTTTTTTGCTATGCTTACTTAGCATAAGGTTAGCATCTTGTTTTGACCAGGTCCCTCATAATGCATTCTTACCTGAGGTCAGCCACTGTCTTGCCCACTGTGTAGATCTAAAATCACTCTGCACTTTGCCCCCAGAGGCCCTCTCAGCACAACGGATGCTAGCATTCTTATTTGATAATTTCCTGCAGCACAATCTGTGACAAGATCCCCTCATTTATCCGGTTCTGCCTGAGTTCATGCAGTTGGCAAAAACCCAAGTGACGTTTGGAGGCTTGTGAAATGTGCAATGAGCAGTTATTTGCCAACTGTACACTGGTCTACTGGGCTTCACAGTTTAGTGAGCGCCACTGATGGGAAGTTTTAACACAAACACAGAAACATAGATTACATTTTCACTTTTAAAATAACCCCTCTGTTCATCTTGGGACAGAGTAGATCATTAGGCTCTTTTAACCAGACTTTAGTCAGCTTCACAGGGTGGGCATTTGGCAAGGGACTAAGAAAAGAAAAAAGGTGATTTGCCTGTAAACATACTATATATCAAAACAAAGTGATGGTAAAATAAAAAGATGGAAAACCAATTATGACTGCATTCATTTAATTGTACCATTGGGCTTCTTTATACATACCACTATAAATCTTAATTCAAATCCAAAGGAACCTACCCAGCACATTTTCTAAATCATTCACTATTGTCCCTCACAGCAGGAATATTTTCTGCAGTTTGCATTTCAGCCAGTGGTGAGGGGAAAGAAAAAATACTAGTGGACCAGCACAGAAATTTCACGTGTAAATCACTGAATTTATCCAGAAACTTCCAAGGTAACCTAGCCTGGAAATTCCCAGACTTGTTATTTCACACTTGGACAAGAAAAGGAAATGCAGTTAACTCCAGTCAATCCTGGAAATTTCCAGAGATTGTGCATGTGTAGCCCTTCCTCAAATATAACCATGAAATTTGAAACCTGGAAATTGTAGGATGACCTTCTCAAAAATATTCCTGACTCAACTGCACACACTTCTTTTCCCTGCTATGTTGTTACCAAAGCATTGAGGGTTTATTGTTTTACTGTCTTAGAAATTGGTTTGCTAACCACACGCTCATCTCAGAATTGAGACTTAGCCTACAGCTAAATGCTGGTGTTTGAAATAAAGTTGGAGTAGTTCAATAAAATCAAGGCACCAGTGATTTATCACTGAAAGAAAATGGATTGAACCCCTGACTCTTGACACAGCCAGGTAGCTTCAATTGTCCTAAGTACAAGATGAATAAGGGCCTGTGTCCACAGCAGTTGTTTTGTGCAATGCAGTAGCTCGTGCTCCGTAGAAAACCAACGTAGCCCAGGGTTTTTAACACTCAGCACTCTGAACAGAAAATGGCATTCAGAGTTAGATACTTTTTGTTTCCACAGTTCCAGCTCTCTCACTTAATAACAGTTCAACTTTTGGAACAGGACCACATTCTCCAATTTCATTTTCACTTGCTGAAAAATCAAAATCAAGAAGGGAAGAGATATATGTCTTCTTGGTGAACAGCAGGTGAATATATCTAACTCACATTTTTAAGGGATTAGTTACTTAAATGGCAGCTGCTTTCAGTGGGAGGATATAAATCCTTGACATGGTTTTTGGGTTTTTTGTAACTATTCCTCAAACAAATGAAAATATGAAGCTCATAGAGCAATTTCAAAGATAATTTTTTTTGCATTTTAAGGCCTCTATCGATAGGAGGGAGAGAGAGAGATGATAGGCTTGTGAAAGAGGGCTAGAGAGAGTAGGGGAAGACACTCTGCAGACAAGCCACAGGCTGGATTCAAACTCAGACCGGCAGAAGCATGTATAAGGGTCGTGCCTGGTTGCTTATCACTCTGCCAAACCAGCACCCATGGAGCAATTTTAAACAGCCCAAAAGATTGCACTGAGGGGAGTGGAGGTTAACTTTTGAAACCTTGCAGCATTATAGCATGTTCAGTGTTTTCCATAACAGACATATTCTGTTACAAACTTGCCACTACTCGAAGTCCCCACCTCTTGTAATGACGGAAGACTCTTGTTTTGAGGGAGAAATATTTAACAAATCTCAGACATATAAGATACAAGTGCGAAACTCCAGATCACACAAAAAATGGTAGAAGATCTGGGAATGTGTTACTATGCACAAGGTTGCTGTAAAACTTCCACTTTTTACCTTAAAGTTCTGCCACCTGTCATGACATGCATCTGATTTCATTTCTGAAGGCTCAAACATGTAGATCTAGAAGGTCCGGTATAGCAGAGAGATGTCAGGTTGTAACATTTTTAAAAGCTGAGAGAGGATCATCTTTCCTGTAAATGGGCATGGTATCAACACCTTAAACAGGCCTGCAGCATCTGAGAGCAGAGACTATGGCTTCATTTTTCAAGATTTTTTATAGACTTGGAGTTTTGTGGTCGTGTTATTAACAATAATTTGATAAATTTCGAACTTAAAATACAGATTTTTAATGGCTTTAAATGGACTGAAAACTGATTTTCATTCTAATTAGATGTCAGAACATGGTGCTTTGTCTCACTGACTGTTTTTGTATGATGTAGTGCTCACATGGATTTTAAACACCACAGAAAACTTAACAGATGTCTTCCCTTTTTGTGCCATTTTGGCCTTGGTTTGTCTGAACATTCTAGGCTGGAAAAGCTAAAAACATAAACTTAAGAAGAAGCCTGTTCGACCAGGTCATATAAGAGGACCAATGGCTCATTCGTCAGTAATTGTTTCTCATTTGGACACGTGAGTCAGACTGAGCTTTGTGCTTCATGCTGCCCACACAGTATGTTTTTCAAAGGGACTTCATGGAGAGGACTTTTAATTGGAGTGCTCACCTGTGTTTCTCACTCCTGTCAAGTTAGCCTGTGGCTTGTTAGAGGAGCTTTTTGTTATATTACACATTTCCAAATGTCTCCTCGGTCATGCTCTGATTGGTTCAGAGTCTTATTACACCACTCTCTGCTCTAGTTAACCCTCATTAGTGGATGATTTTTGTAGTATTTTCTTTGCTTCAGTTTATTCCTTTACAAGCAGAAGATTACAGAACTTCACAGTACTTCTTTTCCTTCTACTAGACAATGTTAAAAAAAAAATAAGATTCAGATTTAAAGAGAGATTGCTGTTTTGTTATTCTGGCTGCTTTGCTTTTTGACTTTGTATATGTGGGTGATTTAATAAATCATTTCTAGGCTTCATTCTTTTTTCTTGCAAGAGCAACAAATAAAGATGAGGCAGCTCAGTTCACCCTTTTGTTCAGTGCATTGTCTCTGAAGCTGGCTTTGTTTTACGGCTGTATGTGACGCAGGACGCTTTTAAGTTTTGAGTTGCAGCAAGAAAATCAATTTTTAGTAGACCTTGCTTACTGTTCCACCCCCTTATGATTGTATGTTTTCTGCTCTAATTGCTGAAAAACAGCTTTGAAATATTTTTGGTAGAGGTGAGGAGTGTGGGTGCAGCATATATGCCTACTTTTTTCAACACTGGCCAATGGTTACACACACAGGGTGAGAAATTAGCTCTTTGTATCTTTTTGAATTGCTATAAAAATCTTCCATGTCTTTTTTTCTGACGAATTAGATTTAAAAAATCACATGAGGTTAACCACTTCAGATGTGATGTGATATGTATACATTATGAGATATTAGCCTACAAACAAAAACTTTACTCTAAAGAGGTCACAGTGAAGATGTTGTAGGGAGATGCAGCGCAAACTTGTTTACAACAACTCAATGTCACAACTTTGTCAGTAATTAAATGAGACACACTGTTTAATATGATATATTACCAGAGTTAACCATTTATTATGCCATCAGGGAGTCACAAAGAGGAACTCTCATATTAGAATTCCATCCATGTCATTATTTATTTTTCATTTTCCAACCTTGCATGTTTCAGACTGTTATCAAATTACGTCATCCCAAATATACATGTATAAAAATAAGCTGAGTGTCATTTAGACTTTAACTCACTGTCTTTTTGACAGGGCAATGCAGAGTTGACAGACAGATTTTCTTCATATCTGAGGAAGTCTCGTACCAGCCACACTTCTTCTATGAATATGCTGTTATCATTCAACATTTATGCTGCTTAATATCTATCTGCTAACAGCTTTCTTGCATCTTCAGGAATGCGGAGCTCATATGCCAGTCAGCACAGCCAACTGGGACAGGACTTAAGGTCAGCCATGTCCCCAGATCGCCACATTGCACCAATCTATGAGGATCGGACGTTCCAGGGACCGTTGTACCGCAGCCCGTGCCACAACCAGCAGGGCACCCTTTACAGAAGCACATCAGGTTGGTACCAAAATATTTAAATGATAAAATCCTTCAAGAAAGTATTATAATCATGTGTAATCTATGGTGTTAATATTGCCAATGAAAATATGAAGACGTCTGTTGGTTAAAAGTGACAATAACTAGCCATACAAATCTTTGATAATTTAAAAACTCTGAGATAATGCATGCTAATGGACCCTGAACCTCCTAAGTACAAATTTGGAAAAGAGTATTGTTATGAAACCTAATTAACTTGGAAAATAATTAACTACTAATAAAAACTTTCCCTCAGGGTACGTCAGTATTTTCAGTTCCTCCACCAAGGGAGCTTTGCTTTTGTCATTTATCTGTCTGTCTGTTCATCTGTGAGCAAGATAACTCAAACAGTTCAAGACAAATTTAAATTACATTTTCTGGGGATGTTGGTCATGGCATAAGGAAAAAGTTTTTAGATTATGGCAGTGATCAGAGTATTGATGTTGATTCGGGAACCTTTTTGAGGATTTGTTAGCATTGTAACATAGGGCAGTTTTCCAAATTTTTGGTAACAACTCAAGAAGTCCTCAACAGATTTAGATGACATTTTCAGGGACTGTTAGTCAGGGCCAAGGGAACATTGGTTCAATTTTGGTGGTCAGTAAATCTCAGAATGGATCTAGACATTTTTAAAAGGACTTGGTAACAAGCCATGCCAGTGTAGCTAAGTGAATTTAATTGGATATCGTGTGATAGGGCAGTTTTTAACATTTTTAATAATAAATCTGTTAACAATGTCAGAAATGCCTTGGTGGAGGTCTGTGTTCTTGGAGCACTTCTAGATAGTTTCTTTAAATGTGTGAAAGTATTGAAAGTGTATTAACAGTAGTTAATTATATTTCTTTTTGTTTGGTCAATTAAGCTTATTTGTGAAGTGAAAACATTTTTACAAGTGATGCGCCGTTTTGTGAAAGTCAGGGCCTTTGTAGATACCGTGTGTTTTAAAGTACTTTCTAGTATAATTCCCCCTTAGGTCTAAGATCCTCTTTCAAGGTTGCACTTAAAACAGACCCAAGTTTGTCGAAAAGTTTTACATAATATCTTTTATAAAATAATTTTTTTTCTCTAGTGCTCTGCAGGACTTTATGAAAGACTACTGTTAATTTAAAACTGGTTTCAGTAGCATGAAAGAAAATATTGCAAACTTGCACAAACACAGTGGTTTTATTTTGAATATATGCTTACAGTCCAGACTCCCAACTTTCCACCCCCTTGTGCTCTGGCTGTATCTGCATGCAGGTCATGATAAACAATGCCTCTTCTTTCCAGACATTTTCATTTTAAGATGAGCAGAGCACTTTGTTCCCTTTGTCCTGTGTGTTTTTCACTTAACCTTGACTTGACTTCTGGAAACACCATTTCACTGCCCATCTGCCCTTTAGCACTATGTTGTTATGTCCATCTTTGCTTTCTATTTTTCTTTCCCTTCCCTTCACTGTTGGGCAGAAAAGGGTGAGACATGAGTTAATAGGCAGGTACTGATATGTCACCCTGCCACAAAGGAGTCCATTACCCATGTGACACACTGAGAATGAGAAGAGGGATAGAGGGGATGGGGGACAGCTTGGTTACCCACATCCACAGCCTGCTCACTATCAGCTCTCCTGATGATGTTGGCATTCTCGTCTCATTATCTCCTTGTGCCTCTGATACACATGCTTAGCTTGCACGGATGCACACTCTCCATTAAGCTTCCTCCTTGGCACTCTGGAGATCTGCTTAGACTGATAAGTTCTCTAATAAATGGTGTTGATGATGTGGAGATGCCCTCAATCTTTAATGTATTTATTCCTTCTATATTTGGAGAAGCTGGGTGGGGCAGATTAGAAAGACTGTTCAATGCTTTAGGCCCTGTGTTTTTCTTCTTTTTAAAGTTTACACCATCCCCAGATGTCCCCAGGACATATTGTTGATTTTACTTTATTTTATTTATTGTATCTGCTTATTTGAAAATCAACTCAGGTATTTGAGTTTTGTGATGCCTAGTAACCTCTGTGTTTCTGCCCTGCTAAGAACTAGCTGTTTTAGTGTTAATCCATATGAGCTGTGTCTGAATATGCTCCTCTCAAGAAGTGGATATGGCCGCAGCTTTCTAGTATTGTGCTCTAATGTTTACTAAGACTGTACAGACATGCCAAGATATGTTCCCTTAACTGAGGGTGGCTGAACAAAGAACTGGCTCAGGGAGTGTCTCTCACGTCTGGGAGAGGTGGTGTATCTCTTTATGAAATCATGGAAAAAAATCACACTGACCATTTGAGCATACAATTTCTAAAAGGGGGAACAAGCTGCAGTGAGAGCGAGTGTTTTTTCTCATGTTCTGGGGTTTTTAAGACAGGTCCAGATTTTTATATTAAAACCACTGAATGTGTATTTTGTATAAATGGGACCTTTAAGTCACTATGAAAGGTAAAAATATAAAATATTATTTTCGTTCAAAGCTGCTACTCTCATGTTGTGCAATAGGACTTTTAAAGGCCCAGGCCAAGCCTTGGAATGAATAAAGTTATGCTTGAGTGACAGATACACTCTTATGTGAGTGACAAACTACAAAAATGAGAATTTGTTAACTTCTCCACCACCTCCACCTACAAAGACTTCATGCCTTAATTTTGTATTTTATGTCTTAAAGTAACATGCCTATATGAATTTTGAAATGATTGTTGCTTAAAATAAGTAAAGTGATTTTTAATTTTTTTTCTACCAGTACTTAAGGAAATTTTTTTGCTTAGATCCGAATTTTGTAGTGTAAATATAAAAACAACTGACAACAGCTGATTTTCTGCCTTGTGGAATTCCCCAGGATTCAGTCCTCTGATTTAACTTATGTCATTTTAAGGGTAACCTGAAACACCAGATAGACCGTTTATTATTTCACTGGTCTGTCTGGGTAAGAACCCATAGAAAGAGTCTGGGCACTGGCAGAACCTTTCAAAAGCATATTTGGCAGGTGATTGGACGATTGTTCTGTCAATAACAAACCAATCAAATAATGTAGTAGGTGGGTGCTTTGGTCATGGTGTAGAGGACAGAATGTGAGCCACCTCGTAGAACAAAATCTCTGCAAAATATGTCCACAGTGAAGCAGAAGTATCCTTTCTACAGCAAAACTTGCAATGTTATTTGTTTTTCATTTTATACAGAAATGTGCTCCAGATCTGATAAAACTGCCTCAAAGCTGTACAAGCAGTCACTTCCCGCTGTTGTCATGCGTGTATATGCGTTGCTTGAAAGGCTGTTGATTGGGCCATCCTGTTTTGGGTCACTCACAGTTGTTGTAGATTGGAGCTTGGCAAGATGCTTCTGCCTGATTACAGACATTAAATCAGGCTGATCCATCTGCACTGTGAGGTTATTTATAGGTGGTTTCTTTGGAAAATCTCCTTCATGACTTCTCACATCACTGCTGTGCTGATGACACTCAGATCTGTTTCTCTGCCACACACTAATACCTGAGTCAGCTGTCCTCTTCTGTAGTTTTAAGTTTTTTATTCATACCCGACTGCAGTTAATCCATTTTATAAGTCCTTCACAATCAAATGTCAAACCCCACACTAAGAATCTCATATATTAACTTTGACTGTTTCACTTATTTCAAGTTCAAAGACCTTAATCTGTTGGTTGGGAACATCATTTGTGTGAAAGCAGCAATGCAAACAATGTAAATCTACTTAAAAAAGCTGACAACATGTAAGTGAAGTACCAATTCTCATACATACACATTCGTGAAATATTTAGCTTTTTTGGTTAGCTTAAAGTACTTTTTGTAAGTAAGACAAGGTTATCATTATGCCGAGTAGAATTATCCAAAGGAGATGAACTGTTGAAAACATGAGGAATAGAATCCAAATAGTTCTTGTAAAACTGCAAAGCTGCATCATAATGTTTATACTTTGCGTTCCAGTGTCTTTGGCTGTGTTAATTTCATCTTGGGAGATAACCATATTGCACAACACTGCTGTCCAAACATAGCAGTGCACTAGTGTGAGAGATTGTGTTTTTGGAGCGGCCCCACAAGTTGACGTATTGCTCACTCGGGGAGGAGGGAGTTTTTTGGGCATGCACATGCTCAGTCCTGTTGGAAGTCTGATAGAGATCTGACCAGCGCAGCAGTCACACTGCCACACATCACGTGGCTCTGGTGAGAAGGAGCTTGTTTATGCCGTTCTGTGTTTGTGACCCATTGTGTTAAAGAAGTGGGTCATAATATCACTTGGAGGAAAAGAGGAAAGATGTCTGAAGCGAGATGCTGTCAGGCAGGATATTTGACCTTGCCAGGATGGATGACTTCTCTGCATGTTTGTGATGTGTGTCTCCTACTGGCTGTGGAGCTGCTTTTTTTCTTTTTCATTCCCTCTCTACTGTGTTTGGCAAAGTTAGCATCAGAATGCAGTGGCACAAAGGAGCAAGGAGGCAGTGAGGAAGGCGTTTGTGGATCATCGAGCAGGTTGTCCTCTTTAAAAACCCAGCAGGATCCTCTGGTTAAATACAATCTTGTAAAAACAAAACAGCTCCTTGAAGAAGAAGACGTCTGCTTTGTGGAACCATGGGAGTTGTTTTTTATCCTCATCATTAATTTGTTCCAGATTTTAGAATTTGCTGAGTCCATCAGAATGCCGACTTGTTTGTATTTTCAGCTTGGTTTAAAGTTGTATGCTACTGCTGTGCAAACTTCAGGGTGAAGTCAGAAAAGGCATGGCTAAAAGGGTGTGCTTTTTTGTGTTGAGACTGTCTGCCTGAACTTTTCTTTTTTGGACCCTCAGGTGTGGGAAGTCTCCAGCGGTCAGCCAGCCAGCGCAGTGCCATGATCTACCAAAGAAACAACTACGCTCTTAACACAACAGCAACCTACGCTGATCCCTATCGCACGGCACAGTACAGGCCCTCTGATCCCAGCTACACACGCCAGCCTGTTGTCATGGACGATGGTGCCACCCGCTCACCCTCTATAGATAGCATTCAGAAGGATCCAAGGTAAGCAGCGCTTGCATTTTAGAGAGGGAAATCCTGCGTTTTAAAACCACTAAATGATTTTTAGCCAGTGTAGCAGGGGAATACTTATGCTTACAAGGCATCCCTGTTCTGCTGGGTCAACACGGGTGTCCTCTTACTATTCAAACATGGAGCCCCCCGGCTACCCGCATGCAGCTCTAGCCTTTAAGCTTGCTTTACTATGCTTGGCCTTATAACAAAAGATTCTGTGGGACTGCCATGTCCGCTCTGTGTAAACGTAGAGAGAGGGTTCAGCTCCATCATAAACCCCTGACCTTGCACATTGGGAGCTTTGTTTCACACCAGTGTATGTTGCTGTAGTGTAACTATTTGAAGCGAGTGGCACCCCTGGGACCACCATGGCCTGGGTTCATACAGGAAGCTTATGGAAAAAGAAAATATCCCTGAGAAAATCTGACTGGATTTTTGTCCAGGGGAATCTAACAGAGTATTTTTTAGTCCTGGCTCTTAGCTGTAATATAATTTAAAAAAAAGGGTTTTGTAGGCTAGGATTTTAGCTGAACATAAAGACAGGGAGCAACAACTGCATTTCAACACAGCAAACACCAGTAATTTTATTTCATCATGTAGTTTAATAAATAGAAGACAGATGGTATTTCAGTAAGTACCATGCCAGTGAGTATTGTTGTTGACTTTTTGCTAATAAATGATGCATCCACTCTTTTTTAATGTACTACATGCAGAAAAGCAATAAGGCTAAGTGTGACCGCTGTGAATATTTATTTCAAACTGCATTTAACTTACCTGTTTACCCTGAGGTGCTGAATTATTCATGCAGAGGGAAACTTTTCTGGAGTTTCTTTATGAAATTCCTTGTTTCCGCCTCTGTGGTCGTACTGATATATTTTACCCCCCCTTTTTCTCCTCTCTGTAACTGTAGGGAGTTTGCATGGCGTGACCCAGAGCTCACAGAGGTGATCCACATGCTGCAGCATCACTTTCCCTCAGTGCAGGCAAACGCAGCTGCCTACCTGCAGCACCTGTGCTACGGCGATAATCGAATCAAAGCTGAGGTAAGTATCATCCCATGTTGTATTGTATGGAAGCAGTACTTATTATCACTTAATTCATGAAACCAAGGTGTCTACAGGGTTGTTAAACGTATTAGAATTTAATATTTAAATTCAGCAAAATAATTGTCTTTTAAAAGTGTGAATGCAAAATTTCAAGGCATCAAATTTTATAGTTTTCTTTTTTAATTCTCCCTTGCTCCCAGCAGCATTACTTCTGTTAATCTTTATAATGAAAAAAGTCATTTGGTGCAAGTGGTATTTTTCAAAATGTGAGCTGTCCATCTAATTGTTACAGAATTTGCATAATCAAGTAATTTCTCCATGCTGTGTTCACTCAAAAAATCTGAATTTTAACTAAATAACTAAGAGCTTATCAGAAAATATTATTTTTCAGGTTTTTAACTTTCCATCTGTATATTTAATTTTGTTTCTATTGTACCCAGTTGGATTGTCCTGAAATGTATATAGAGGGGCTTAAAAGGTCTTAAAGTATTAAATTTGACTTCAGATTTTCTTTATACACCCTGAAAATAAACATTTGTGCAATTACCACCAGTTATTTTTAATTATACTGCTGAGTTTTTTTATGTGGTTGTGGCCATCAGCTATACTGGAAAAGATGTCAGTGACTCATTTGATTAATTACTTAAATCTTTGAGCAGGGCAAACATGCTAAAACAGACCTAATCCTTCAACAAGCAAGCAAGCAGCTTGCTTATAAGGCAGATTATCTGAGACTTAAATTGATACCAAAACCAGAAATTATGAATGACCTTTTTATAACCTCTTGCTGTTCGGAAAAAATGTGAATATGCAAAATCAATCAGCATATCATGTACCAAGGCAAGTGTTCAGGTCCTAGCTCTGCTTTTTATTGTTCTTATTTTTTATTTTTTATTGACATTTATAGCCCATGATAATCAATGCCTTGGACTTGTGCAATTCCAAATCTTGTTTTTGTATCAGCTCCATCAGAGGGAAAGCTGTTTTTGAGGATCTTGATGTAAAACTGAATTTGTTTAGACCTTTGTTTACTTTTTAATTTAAGTCAGTCAACTCTTTTTGCAGTTGTTTTCTAGCTGCTGCTGATTTTTTGTTCCATGCACGTTTTTCCCATTCTCTTTCTCAGAGCTGAAATGAATTGTTCATATTTCTCATCACAGATGGATTGATAGTGAGATGATCAAAGCTTAGTGAAAGCCCAACAATTTTATGTGTACGAAGCAAGGCAAGAAATAAAGCAAAAAGACAAAATGGTGATCACCTGAAATAGTGCAACAATATTCAAAATACATGTATATACTTCAGTTTTGTTCAGATTGAAAAGATGAAAGTGTTCTTGGACTTGAGAAGTAAATAAATAAATATATTGAACAGTAATGTATTTGTATTTTATTTAAATGTATTTGCATGGACCAAAATAGCAGATAAATAAGTTAATTAGCTGAACAGGAGTACATTGCATGTGCTGAAGTTATGTGTAAATAAGTAGAAGTTAATGTGATTGGTTTAAAGGAGGAAATAATAAACTAGAAGTTCTCAGAGAGCACAAACCTCCACCAACACATTTCTGACACTATTAGCAGTGTTATTAGTGAAAGTGTGGAAAACTGCCCCATCTCGCAATGTAAACAGATCCTTTAAAAAATTCATTTAGCAGCATCAGGATTTGTTTCATGGCTACAATATAATCTCTTCTCCCATTTTTCATGTCCAACATTTCTCCTTTTGGTATTTAAGATTGGTTTTCTATAAAAGATACTTTTAGTGGTAAAGGTAATTTCTTCTCGAAGTGATTTGTTATCCCAATCAACATGTCCACAGGTATGTCAGCTGGGAGGAATCAAACACCTAGTTGACCTGCTAGACCACAAGGTCCTTGAAGTTCAGAAAAACACTTGTGGTGCTCTGAGGAACCTGGTTTATGGGAAAGCTATGGACGACAACAAGACTGCTGTGAGGAATGCAGGAGGGATCCCGGCTCTGCTCCGCCTGCTGAGGAAAACTGTAGATGCAGAAGTGAGGGAGCTTGTCACGGGTGAGTCACAGAATATGTTGGCACTTTACTGTATAAACTGGAAAGTGAATTATCTGAAAGAAAATATTCTCAAGTGTTAATTGAAAGATCAACTTTAGCAAATGTGGTGAATAAGATAAGTAAAGAATGATGTAGCCTCCAGTTGTGGGAGTGTTTCAGGATTGTTGGACAGCAACTGCATTGTGTTAGTTTGGACACATATCACTATCTTTGTGTTGTATTGTTCACTGGATCTGCAAATATTGGTTGACTAGATGATATTGGATCATTTATCAATCAGCTGGTAAGCCTAGAGGTTGGAAATTAACGTGTATGCCTTCCTGCCACTGTGATTGATGGGTTCAAAAATCTACTCTTTTTTTTTTTACTGGCTGCTTTATTTTTACCAGAAGCATAATGTTATTATGTTTTAATTAAAAAGAAAATACTAGCAGGAGCTTTGTATTGCTCATAAACAGAAACAAACTTATTTATTTGTCTTACTTTATTCTTTTAAGGCTGTTTGGAGTCTCAATTATCACAATGTCCTCAAAGTCTGGTCTAACAGGAACTTAACCTGGACTGAGAGCATTTGAAGTATTTGAAGAGACGCATCACCGCCATAAAGGATTATGGTGTATAGTGGGATTTTGTTTTCGTGATTGTGCATAAACCCATGCTTGTTTCACGCTGCTCACTTTCCAAGGTTACATTTTTCTACCTACTGTCACCACTGGTAGGCTTACATTGTATATAAAGACCAGAATTTGGCTGGTGGCTGGTGCTGATTTTCTGTCCTGTTAAAGCCCTTTTTTATATTTTATCACTTAATACTATTTCATGTAGCAATTAACTTAAAGTGCTCTGAGAACACAACATTGTCAAGCGAGTCATTGTCAAAAACTGCCCTATCTTGCACTGTAAAGCCAATTCTTAAAAGAATTCCTGGATCTGCATCTGGATTTGGATCACCATCAAAGTCTAATCTCTTCTCCCTTGAGCCATGACCAATATTCCCTGAAAATGTCATCCAAATCTGCTGAGATGGTATTATTGGCAGAAATGTAGAAAACCGCCCTATCCAACAATGTTAACAAATCCTTTGAAAAAATGTAATGGCTTGATGTTGTAATATTTCAACTAGTCAAAACCAACATTCTGACATGTTGAAATGAGATTTTTGTGAAAAGTAAATCACTTTAAGGCATCCCTGTTGATTTAATGGTACAGTCAAGGAGGATTTTCTTTAAGATGCTGTTACTGCTGCTGTCACTTCTGCTTATGATAAAAGCACAGACATGAAACCACATTTTCACAGCATCATACTCTCTAATACTGAGGCTGCAGAGAGCATTAGCTGCCTCTATGTCTAGAAAAGACCGTCTCAGACAGCCTGCTTGTCAGTCTCCTCCTCTCTGCATTACACCGCGCGCTGCTCAGTTGTGTTTATGTGTCGGCCCAGTTCTGCAAACAGGGTTTAAATCCATGTTGTTTAGGATCAGGGTGGAGCGCTACAGAAATAAGCAAGCCAAGACATTTGGCTCCCAGGTGGCTGAGTCAGCTGTTTGTGCTTGAGAACAGCCCCCGCTGTAACAAAGTCTCATGTTTCAGTCCAGTGGTCTCCCAAAGGAATACAATACAGCCGAGTAACAACGCAATACTCTGTGGAATTTGTGTATTGTCTGAAAGGAGATTTAGTCACTATTTTATTTCAACAGTATGTTTACTCAAACTAGAAAAAAAGCACAGTTTGATGTATGCAGAGAAGCATGCAGCCTTGTTTCACATTTAAGTTTGCTGCAGTTTAAGGCCAAAAACTACAAATAAAATCTGTCTTTTTGTCCTTCACTCACTTGTTAAAATGTTGCATAGACACATGTTGCTCAGTCGAGGGAGTACCTTTAACGTGAGCCCTGTTAAAGTTTTCCCCTTTCATCTACGATCCCACTGTGGCTAATTGTGAGTGCAGGCCTCAGGATAAGGAGCAATTAGAGAAGGTCAGTAGTGCACCATCACCTCCGGTTAATTACAGCTGATGAGAACAATCCACACAAAGAGCTTTCAGCTGAATGACATGGGCGTCCACATTGGAGCTTTAAGTGGAGGAGACACAAATCATTCACTCACCAGCAGCTCCAAAAACACTCTTCAGAGCTGCATCATTGTTGTCGAGGCTCATGAGGAGGTTAGCCAGGTGTTTGATCTATAAGAAGCTCCCTTTGCGTCTGTGGCTCCGGCTGGACTCCTCTGGGAGGTCCAGGTGTCACCTGTGCCTTATTGGAAATGGCTGCAAGAACAGGAGACCCCCCCAGCGCCAGGTCAGAGTTCATGTTGTGGGGAAACACAAAACAATCCTGCCTCCCTTAACTGCCTCGACTCCGTCCTCAAAACAGTCCCTCAGATCAAAAGGCCAAGACAGCTCAGGAGTCTGAAGTCTACTCAAACGAGAACGTTTTGTTTCCCTGTGTTTGTTTGTTTTTTTCAGTTTTATACCTATGCTTTTCTCTGGCAAATGTAATTACACTTACAGTAATGATGTCATTATACTTGACTGTTTAAGACTTGCTCTTTGGATTGTTAAGAGGATGTTGTCCTCAGCAACAAAACGCCTACACAATTTTCACAGCCTTTCACCCTCAGACACTCACAACTAGGGATAGGAATTGCTAAGATGTTATTAATGTTAAAGCCATTATGGATTTTGCTTATTGATGGGATTCTTAATCAAGTCCCTTGTCGATTCTTGGGATTTTTTGTGCAGAAAAAAGCCAGCTTGCACAGTTTTTCAGTGGCAACAATGTCAGACACGTAGCACTGCCAAATTTTTGAGCTATGTTGTATCGACAAATGCTTCTGCAGGTTGCTATTCTTTCCACCTTCACATCAAATTAAACAGACACCAAATGTTTAGCAGTTAGCATAATTTGTGTAAAATTAAGCCTTAGTTTTGATGACCTGTTTCTTGTTTGCCATGATCAAATATTTAACTTCTGGTTACCGTTTCTGTTGACTGCCTCTGATGAGGGCCTGAGCTCCTTGGTTTGCAAGGCATGCAGATCAAAGTAGAGGGAACTGGTAAGGAAATTGATAAGAATACATACCAACAATATTGATTTCTTAAGCTAGTTGTTTTCAATTCTCAACAGGAATTGGTTCTTGATTCCCATCACTACTCAGAACACGGTGAAATGCCTAACAAAACATATGAAATATCACATAAAACACTTCCTTTATTGTGTGTGCTACTTATTTTGTGCTAGTGATCTTGTGATATGAATTTATATATCTTTTGAATAGTTGTTATTCTACACTCAGAGAAAAGAAAGTTTTTTTCCTTTGAAATTATGATTAATAGAGAAGCATCAGCAGCACTCGGAAATTGATGCCAAGTGCCAAAACTTGGCAGCTCAGTCTATTTGTTTTGAGAGGAAAAACTGAGGAGGTTAAGACCTTTTGATTAAATGAAATATTAGGATATGAATTTGTTCCCAAAATAAATCCTGTTACAACTGCACGCCACAATGAAGAGAAAGAAAGTAATTAACATCCACAATATTCTGAAATGCACACCGTGCTGCTTATCTAAGTCATGAGTAACAGGTTTCCAGGCAAACTCTGTTAAGTCTGTTTTGGATGATCAGCAGCATTGCACTGACTGAAATAAATGCCTAAAGCAGTTACAACAGCTGGCAAGCTGGTGACACAGTGGCCTGTGGTTTTGGAGTCAAACATTTTCAAAGGAGCAGTCTGACATTTGGGGCCTTAAAAAAGAAAAGATAGATGTAATACAGCTTTTTTTTGATGAGCAACCCGCTCAAAATTAGTTTTAGCTCTGAAAGAAGACAGCTGTGGATCCTGTGCAGTAATAACTGTTGGCAATATGAGAAGTGCAACCTACATTTGAATGTGCTTTCATACAGGAAAAAAATCCACAAAACCCAGTGGCTATTGAGTCATTGTAATAATTACAACATGAGTTCATGTTATTTTCCACAAATGTCAACCAAATATTTTTAGCTGTTGTTTGGTACTAGACTGCTCAGGGTCTGATGTGTAATCATGACAGAGATGAGATCAAATTATGGCTGCAGGGCTGAGTTATAGAACAAAATACTGAACAAAAAAGAGCCTGATCTGCAGCTTTTTACAGCTTTACAAGATATTTAATAAGGTAATGCTTTCTGCACCCTTTCTTTTTGTCTTGGCTGTCTTTCCCTTCACCAAAGTGTGAAAGAAATGTGAAAAGATGGCATACATTTAGAATATACTGTAGTGCTTCTTTGTAAGAGAATACACATCTGTATTGTTCATAATTTGTCATTTTTCTTACAATGATTACCAGTCTGCAAATATATATGAGCAGTCTTTTGTATTCATCAAAAGGATATTATAATGTTTCAGAGAGGAGTTAATTTGAGATATGCAAACTTGTTTAGTAAAAACAAGGCAGTATTTACTTTTGAAAAATAAGCGCTAATATAGAATAGCTTATGTTTTTTTCTTCTATTACTGTATACCATATCAAAAACAGATATTAAAGTCACCCTTGTTTTTACAACTTTTAAAGTAAAAAACAATCTAGTATTCTGAATGCAATAAGAGGTCGCATTGATTATTTTTCCTTATGAAAAAACAAGTGAAGATAAACAAAAAATGCATTTTAGGGAAACTATGTATCCAGTTTCAATAAGGGATGTGCAAGATATCACATTTTAACTTTTTTTAGTCATTTTCAAAAAATTGACCTCAGTCTCAATGTCCCAAGAACATATTTTTTAAGTTTTTTGCCTGAAAATTTGTCTCAGGTGTTGTATTTTGGCATTCCCTATTATGAATGTTTCAGTTATGCTTAGAATTGGCTGTTTTGGTGTACATGCTAATGAGCTGTGTCTACCCATGTCCATCTTAAGAAGTGGGAGTGGCTTTGCCCTTACAGCACCGTGCTTTAATGTTGACTGTGGCTGTACAGACATGCCTCGGCAAGTTTCTTTCACTGGAGTTGCCATGCTTATACCAAAAGTAGCTGCCCATCAGACAAAAGGTTGTTTACGTGAAGAACCACTTGTGCAAAAGTCAGGCTTTATCATTTTTGTCATATACAATGTAAGATTAGCTCTTTAAGATTAGCTGGTCATAAAGCCAAAAAATCGCGCTACGACTTGAACAACAGACATAGACGACCACGCGGTGGTACCCAACTACATTATGATGGACTTGACAGCACTGGAGGAAGGAGGGATGACACAAGAGACAGCAAAAAACATACGGTATTTACTGCACTAGTGTATAATATTTGTTTGCTTTTCCTGATGTCAGGAAGTACATGAACATTGTTAAATGCTAACAGCAGTTGCACACTGGGCACTGTTCCTCACTAACTTGTTTTCTTTCTGTCTGTCATCGTAGTTCCAACACCACACGTCATAATGACTGAGATGTTATCTCCAGAGCTTGACAGACTTCTCCTTTGTGTCATAGTTGTATTACAGGGCAGCAGCTTCATCCTCCTTTTGCCTTGCAGTGATTGTTGCACACGCAGATTACTCTGTACCCTCATTGGTCAACATTCCTCATGTGAGGAAACAAATTGTTGAAGGCTAGACAAAAATCAAATATGATAGACTGTTAGTAGAGGAATCAAAATATTGATTGCCTTTCCCAGTGTGACACTACACAAGATGAAACCACAGATTCTATGGGCCTCAAGGGTCCTGAAGCTTCATCAAATAATATCAAGATAGAAAGTGTGTATTTTCATGTATAAGAACAAAAGATAATGATTTTTGGTTCATTTTCACGAAGCCCCAGTTCCATTTCAGTGACATTTTAGAGTCACTGTTTCAGCAGTGGTTAGAGAAACCTTTCATTTCTCTATTAAGCCCCGTCCTCAAACTCCTTTTCTCTCTTGGGTGTTAGCTGTGGATGACTGTTAGCCCCAGTGTCAAAACTGTGTTTGTGCAGGTCAGTGTTTCAAAGCCAGGCGGAAGCACCCGAGAACGTGTCACTGAGCTGAGAACACAGTTTAGGGCTCACACACACACACGCACCCCTACACACAGACATGTCAGCTCCATCCGTCTGACAGATATGACTTATGGGTATTGGTGCTGTTGTTGCACGGCTGACAGCGTTGTCAGTCACACCTCAGTGAATTTGCCTGTTGATTTCCTTCAAATGCCATTTCATGGGAGCTGCCTGAAATCCTGCAGAGTATGTTCATTTTTATAAACTAACATTAGTGTCACTGTGGTGAAGCTTGTCTTTTAGAGAGTGTATCGAGAAGGTAGGGGGGTCATGTGCGTTTTACTGCAAGTTGGAGAAATTTTGTGTTTAACGGCTTACATGACCAGCAGACTTATCTGTAACTCGTCTCTATGTTTCTCCATGAGCCCACCTGATGTTTGGGTGTCTGCATTTAAATACATGCACTGCTGCCTAACTTTGATAAAGAAGCACATGCTGCATCTAAATTTTTGAGACCTGAGTATCACTTGACTGTCAGCTTTGTCTTTTTATTTTGTGAAAATAGAAGTAAATTGATGAAAGTTCTCTTCAGGATTTGAATGGGGTTTTAAAGCCCTTTGATGTAGTTTGAATAAGGATAATGGAAAATGAAGCGAGCGTTGATTAAATGACTGGCAGACATGCAGCCTGGCAGACACATATCCATTTATATAGCTTCTTGCCAACAGCCTGTCTGAATTGGACTCCTGGGCCATATTAGAGACTCTTATCACCGCTGTTGGTTCAATTAGAGAGAGGAAAGAGCTCGCTGAGAGGAAATAAAAAGTGAGGTCCTATTCCAGTGTGGTGGTCTCATATTAAAGATATGCACACACTATTCTTTTGTGTTCTACATTTATAGATTATTGTTGACAGCATCGAAATGAAAACAAACAAGCCTTATTTCAGACCCACTAAACCATTAACAGCTGTGATGTAATGTTCTACACTTCTTTAATTCAAGAGGAATCAAGGTACTGAAATCACTATTAAAAAAAAGTGCCCCAATCAATCTAGCACCAATCAATATTGGCAAATATTTGTCAACGGTCAAACACTTTACTGTGAGTGTTGATGCTTTTGTCTTTTGCTGGTGCAGCTTCAAGTCAGAACAGACACCAAGTGAGTCTTTTTTTTGAGTTAAGCACACCGCTATTTTACATATTATAGAACTGCAACATGGTGGAAGAACTCCAACACCAGCATTACCAAGCTTCTAATTTTTATGTCATGCTCTTACCCTCTTCTTTGAAAGACTTTCCTTTTAGTGGGGCTGAACAATAACTTGTTTTAACGTTGCAATTGCAATATGTTCAGTCACAGTAGTCACATCACAGGACATGCAATGTCAGCCACTAATTGAAAAGCATCATGTTGCCATTTGTTTCGTTTCATGGAAACCAAAACCACCATTTTTCTTGTTTCTTTAACTTTTTACAGTGAAAGCCTGTCTGGAGTCGCTATCAGTAGACAGCTGTGAATGCTGAGTTTGTTTGTGTCCTACAGGTTAAAAATTCAAGCTGTCAATGACATCTTTGCAGATAGCAACAGTGTTGTAGACCAAATAGTGCCCGTGTGAATGGAGACTTGGCGCTAATATACTGTGCTGAACAAACTTATTAGAAACCTGTCATAAAAACAAGAAAAGGTACATATAGAAGTCTCTGAAAACTGAAAATGTTATTGTTATTGGATACATTTTGAACAGGAGTGAAGAATTTCTAACTTAATTCACCTTTTTCTACTCAAATTTGAGCCGGCTCACTGGACTGGATCAACCAGTAAAACTCCTGCATTCTGTTCAGGAATGCAAGTAATAATAATAATAATTATAATAATAAATTTGATTTATAAAGCGCTTTTCTAGGCACTCAAAGACGCTGTACAGAGGCTAAGAATATCATTTAAAACAACACAATAATAAGTACATGATTAAAAAGAAAATAAAAACATAGAATACATTTAAAAGCAGTCATACATTAAAAGCAGTTCTAAAAAGATGGGTTTTGGTGAGGGTTTTGAATGTGGACAGGTTCGGGCAGTTTCGGATGTGTAATGGTAGTGCGTTCCAGAGGGTGGGGGTGGCAACAGAGAAGGCTCTGTCCCCCAATAGATAAATAAATTTGACTTCTTAATCAAGAAATATAATGTGCTCTACTATTTTTTTATTTTTGTAAAACAGTAAATTTAGCAAATTCATGGATAACTAATAATTACTTCGTCGTATTAAAAATATCAGAGCTTTTATATGCTGGTGTGTTTACCATTACAGAAACAGAAAAATGATTCTAGTAATCACCAATGATGTTAATTCAGGGTAGCTGTGGCATAAACCTTCCATTGGGTGGTGGTCTAATAGATTTGTTAAACTCAGTATATGGCAGGAGCAAAAAATATTGCAAGATAATTTTTAACCAAAATTGTTAAGTGGGACCTGAATAAGTTATTGCTCGTGGCCTGTACCAGTTGCAAGTCAAGCATATTTTTCTTTAAAAGTAAGCAAAAATTATGAAATTTAATGCCCCCGGCAAACTGTGGTCCGCCTGGTCTAAGACTTGATTTCACTTTTTTTTAAGTGGGGCAACCTTCTATAATCTTTCTATCGTAAAAATAATATTAAAGTCTCTTATGCTTATGTTCATCACTAATCTCCTCTTTGGCATTTATTTATAAACTGATTGAAATTCCCATATACATTGATGCAAGGGAACCGGCAGTGCTAAACGCTAACTCATTTTTGAGTTTTAAGAGTTAATACCACACCACTAAGTTTAGCCTTAAATTCATTAAAAGTCATTAATACACTAAACTGTATTTCATCTTTTTCATCTTTGGAGGACATCGAAGTCCTTTCATGTTTCATCACTTAATGGGGCTGCATGAGGGCACCAGCTCTGACGTACTGATTTTCTTTTCTCACACTCCTGTCTACTGTTTGTTTTATAGTCTGTTTAGTCCGCAAAAACAAATGTCACCCTAGTATAAATAAAGTTTTCTCAATCTGACCTGCAGGGGCCTTTTTGATCCAGTCCTGTTTTTTTTTTAACCAGATTGTTACCATGTTAATGTAGGCTCTGTAATTCAACATTAAACATGGAGAGTGTATGTATCTAACTTAACCTCTTCAGCCAACCTCAAGTTGACACCTGAGGACCTGCAGCGTTGGAACCTTCACATTGGCTTCATTTTCAGCCCTGCAGGTTGCAGTTGGTCCATGCTCAGTTGCTGACATCAAATAAGCACAGCCAAAAAAATAGCACCATCTGCTAGTGAAGAACACAGCATCACAATGCTAATTTTTGTCTCATCAGTGAAGATTGTCTGTTTTTTTTTTGTTTTGTTTTGTTTTAATTGCACATGTCAGGTATTGCTACATCTCTAAGGAACACACAATGATTCTTCAGTTTGCATCAGTATCTCTGTAGTAGTAATATTTCTAGCATTCCCCATGTGTTTTGGCTCTGTATTTTTAGACGAGATTCCAACCCGTACAGCACTTGCCTCTTCCAAGGTTGTTGTTGCCCAGTAGAAGTCAGCCTTCAGTCTAAGCTGAGCAGCTAGAGGCAGCTAATTAGAAGAACATGCTACATGCTGGTTAATCCTTGACAGATGCAGCATCAAAGGCTGCCAGGACTGTACATGATTATCACTGGGTATTAACAGTATGTTTGAATAGATTGAGATGATGGCATGATTTTCTAAAGCCACTACATTATTTATGTTTCATTTCCAAAGACTGAGCCTCTGCCATATGGATCTCATCCCTGTCCTCTTTCCTTTTATAAAATTTTAAGCTAATAATCCTTGCCCCTGAGGATCCTCTGCTCAGATGAAGTTTGATGAAAACGCTCAATGCCCTCATGGTTGAAGTGCAGGGCAGGATTTTCTGTGTGAGTGTTTGTCATGTTTGTTTGTGTTTACATTTGAGGACTCTCCCACACACAGAGCTATTAAAAGCCAAAAGTTGTTTGGATATCTGCTCAGTTCACTTTAACTGCAGATGACGGCTGATACAGCTCAAGATTTGCATAATCTTTTTTTCTGAATAGTTTGCATGCTTCTGTCTCCCCAGGGGTGCTGTGGAACCTGTCGTCGTGTGACAACGTGAAGATGACAATCATTCGGGACGCCTTAACAACTCTGACCAACACTGTGATCATCCCTCATTCCGGATGGAGCAGCTCCACCTTCGATGATGACCACAAGCTTAAGTTTCACTCTTCCCTGGTGCTGAGAAACACCACAGGCTGCCTGAGGTAAACCAACCACCTGATGAACACGCTGGGTAATAGCACCCCCATGTGGACTTCTAACACTGTTACATCTAGTTTTATCCATGTTGTGCACCATATCTTTACAGTTTTCACAATTCTTAAAACCCTGAATTCAGTTTTTTTAACCAAGTGATTATTTGCTTAAACACATTCATTGGACTGAACATCTCTTTGGCAGATTCTGTTTACTCTTCTCTCCTCTTTTCATGACTTTAATACATTATCAGTATCTAAAATGGACTTTATGTCAAACACAATCACGGGACAGGCTATACAGAGTACACACATCAGCTCAAAACCAAAAGCATATGTTGCAGTGGTCTGATGAAACCAATATACGTCAGTACACAAGGCAGGGAATGAGTATTAAGTCAGCTTCAAAGATGGATGGAGACATTTCAAGAGGTAATGAAACATGCAAATTGTAATTATGGGAGTGGTGTTTAGTGGTCTGGAGAATTTAAGAATCCTGCTCACTGTCATTGCCAAGATTTTACTTCTTTGCACAGTAGGGCATTTTTCCACATTTTTGCTAATATCTCAAGAGGTTCTTAACAGATTTTGATTAAATTCATTTTGGTGATGGTTCAAGAAGGATGAGGATCCAGAATTTAAAAAAGGATTTGTTAACATCATGAGAGGGCAGTTTTCCATATTTTTACCAATAACTTGGCTTAAGCCTTGGCAGATGTTTGTGCTCTCTGAGCAATTTGGTTTATAATTACTTGGAATGAACTTTATTCACTTGCTAGTTAACATACTATTGTTTCTTTTTTTCTGGAGTGATTCCTGTCCAGTGTTTTAACTTGTTTTGCAGTATGTCATGACTGCCCAGCAGTGTTTAGG
This sequence comes from Cetoscarus ocellatus, assembly GCA_037902135.1. Classification (NCBI taxonomy): domain Eukaryota; kingdom Metazoa; phylum Chordata; class Actinopteri; order Labriformes; family Labridae; genus Cetoscarus; species Cetoscarus ocellatus. The sequence continues at coordinate 595,774 of JBAMNC010000681.1, forward strand.
GGTGAATATTGAGACTTGGATCCTTTAAAGCCAAACTCTGCCTTTTTCAAACCTGATAATTAACAGGTTTTAAACTCATAGAAACTACTATTGAGTCTCATGGGTCGTGCCACATTGTTTCACTTTCATTCCACTTGTGCTCTAACACACAGGGCAGAATATAAGCTCCAAACACATCAGTATTGGGCATCATATCAAACTAAAATACTAAACTTTTCAACGATTTCTTAAAATTCTCTGACATCTCAGCTGTCACAACTGGTAGTATGCACACTTATGACACTTGCTGCTGCATGACAGTTAGCCTCCTCATCTGTACAAATCCGCTGTGAAAAGTGCTCCCACACGTTTAGTTAGCCCTGTTTGTCAGTTTTTTAATCCACTATTAAAATGGAAATCAGCAGAAAAACAGACAATTTGTTAACTAAATAAATAATCATGCAGTTATTTATGATGTGTTCAAAGTCTTATCAGAAAATTACTGTAGAGTTAAAGTAAAATTTGTCAACAGGATTAGTTCAAGTGTTACATTAGATATAAGGAGAGATCTGTGTTTGTTGAAAAAATTGTATGGAAATAGTTATTTTGAGGTTAAATTTATTTGTTTTTCCATCCGCATAAATAAGAGATTAAAAAAGCAGATATATAAAAGCATGTCCAGGTTTTATTAGATATGCATTGTCATCTTGTCTTTCCACCAAGAGATAGAGAAGTATCTATAGTTGATTGATTAGGACTTGGATTGTCAAATTAATATCCCAATTTCAAGCAGTGTTTTAAATGCAGTGTGTATGATGTGGCAACGTAACACCTGAGAACATAACAGAGTTTAATTCTGAACACAGAAATAAACTTGTATTTTATTGTTGGGTCTAAATTGAAGATCTAAGGGTTTTGTTTATTACCTCCGCCAAGGAGGTTATGTTTTTGGGAGGGTTTGTTTGTCTGTCTGTTAGTTAGTTAGCAACATTACTCAAAAAGTTATGGACGGATATTGATGAAATTTTCAGGGAATGTCCGGATTGGGGTAAGGAACAAATGATTAGACTTTGAAAGCGATCCGGACTTCCGTCTGGATCCAGGAATTTTTTAAAAGGATTCTTTAACATTGGGAGATAGGGCCATTTTCGACATTTCTGCATATAACTCCACAAATAATGGTCAGGGCATTTGGGAAAAAAATACAGGACAAGTTTCTAACATGCTCTACAGTATATCAAAGACTGATCCAGATAAAGGAATAATTCTGGATACTATGATCCAGAATATGAAAAAATAGGGAACCTTTGGAATTTTCATCATAGGAAGAGGACAAATGAAGCTATAAACACGCAACAAACACCATTAAATAGCCAAGGCATTGTGGAATTTGGAATATACCAACAGATTTGCTGTATCTTCAAAAGCTAGGGAGCTAGATCCAGAAGAAAAACGCCATTAATGAAAATGCGATTTTCGTGAATAACCGCTGAACTAATGTTGATGTCATTATGAATTCAGTTGCCAATGGTATGTTTTCATGGTTGAGGAATCTAAAAATGTAGTCAAAATAAATGTGGGACTAATATTTATGGTGCAAATGACAAATAGGGGGAACTGTGGCGCTCGGCGGAGGTCTGCACTCTCCAAGTGCTTTCTAGTTGAGATTGAAATGGGGTTTTGTGTTTACAGTTTAGAGGAAGTGAAAACATCTAAGGAAATGTGCTGTTGCAGTTGTGAAAATTGAAAAAGCTTTTCTTGGAAGAATATTAGAGAACAAATGTCAGGATGTCTTTTAATATACCATAAAATCTGCTGCTGTTTTAAAAAAAAACTTTTTTCATCCAAACAGTTGGCTACAGCTCATATACTGATGGGGACAAAATTACAAGTATGAAATGCTGATGCATCGTCTAAACCACCAGTGCAGAAATCACATTCACATATTGAACACAATCTCATTCTATTGAAATTTTGATCACACATTTTTAGCTTTTTGCAAGTGTTAGTGAGGTTGGCACAACCTTTTTAACAGCTTTTATTTCTCATTCAGCCATATAATGAAATACTTGTGTTGAAAGGTCATCAAACAGTGTGTTGTGCTGATTACTTAAACAGACTCCTGGGTTAAGCTAACAAGGGAATATAGGCAGTGCAACTCTTACAGGGTATTTATGTGCCCTTCACAACAAGCTTCCCATGCTAAAAGCTTCCTAAAAAAAGCTAGTATGAAGCAAAAGGTGAAGGCCAAAGGTACTTGAAGATTGACACATTTCCTCAGAGAAACTGCACAGTGTGGACATATCTGAATACACTAATTCATTCATGAGAAAGACAGTTGAAATCGCTTTTCCCTCAACAGGACTCCTAAAAACTGACTGATCATATACAAGAGTATCCTTCACTCTGGGTTTTATGGTTCACCATTAAGATATACAATTGCATTAACTTTGGTAAGAGTGCATTTTTTAAAAATTTCGACACAATAAAATTCAGTTATGTAATATTTCCAGCTTCTCTCCTGAGAGCTCTTCCTTTGAAGATGTTCTGCCTCATGCTGAGCTCAGCCGTTCACTGGTGACAGCCAAGTAATTGTGTATTTCGCCATTTGTTGGTTTGTGTGTATGTGTGCCCTAATAAAGTGTGTGTGCATGTGTGTGGAAGCACACTTAGTACGTTTCTTATTTACTCAGCAAAGTGCTTTAATGACTCGAGTCAGACCACACACACACTTCATACATTATGGATGATTTCTGAGGTTGACAAAAACCCACATCACACACTCATGTGGGACACAAAACACACACACGTATGCTGCTTTAGTTGTTCAGAAAAGCCACAAAATCAAAGGCTTAATCAAAATTTGGCTGTGTGTGTGTCTGTGTGTGCATTAGGAACCTGAGCTCAGCTGGTGAGGAGGCCAGGAAACAGATGCGCTCCTGTGAGGGTTTGGTTGACTCACTGCTCTATGTCATCAAAGCCTGTGTAAACACCTCGGATTTCGACAGCAAGGTACCGAGACACCCGATCCACTCACAGATCCACACTATACACATACATTATAAGCCAGCCAGAGTTTAAAACATGACTCCACATAATATAAAGTAAATGGGTTAATTCTAGAGATGCTTCTGTAGTATCAGTACCAATCAGTATCTGACAGAAATACATGATGATCAAAATGAGTTCCTGCAAACACCAGTACCTACCACCAATCACCTTTGGATTAACCTCAGGTTTACTTGCGGATGCCACCATTTCGTCTGCTGCTCCCAATGCTTTGTCATCCTCTGAAATAAAGTATAGTAGAGTCTCCAAAACGTTGTCTCCTGTCCATTAAGTCCAAAATATAAATCCAGGGTTTAGTCTGTACTGAAATTCACACTGAGACCAACAGCATAAAAGCTAATCGGCTAAGCTAAACCAGAGCATTTGACTCTGAGCTAAACAAGCTACACATTGCTCCAAAACAAATAAACGTCATATTTAGTGAGGCATTTGAGGTACAGATGGAAACATTGTGATTCTTCAGGTTAGCTTGGTAAAATGAGTATTTGATGAAGCTAAGAACATGATGTGCTTAAATGTTATTTTCAGAGATGGAGATTTAAAGTTTGCTGAACCTTGAAGAAATAAAGATGAATGGTGAATGTTGAATCTGACACTGTTTTGCATTATCAAGGTCTATTTTGGTTTGAATGAAGGCTCTTGACTTTAATACTCTCAAGTTTTAAAGATCAGGAATATTTTTAGCTTAATTACATTTATATTCTGGCCCATTTTGCTTCAAACTAAGCATTTAAGTCATGTTCCTATCTGAATTTGATGCATCATTTAGTCGCAAAAACAAAAATGAAAGGCAGACTTTGCACGTTCTTTAGGAAAGGTTCCAATATTGCTTGATCATTTTAGTTTACTAGATGTCACAGCTGTGGGGTACTTTGCGCACCCCACAGCTGTGACATCTCTTGATTCAATATGCAGCAAAGTTTTAACAGCTGGGTTACACATTTGAATGTTATTTTTGCTGATGGTCATGATTTTTTATCATAGGAAGGCACAATTTTGATTGGGATTAATATTCCTTTAATTATGCTACCTCAAAGCATCTTATGGAACCCTATTATGCACAGTGTTTCCTGAAAAATAAACAATACCTGCACAGCTGAAGATATTAAAAATCCTAAAAGCCTTTATTGTTCATACTGGCCATCACAGTGTTTCTTAGTTAGTGAGCAAGTACACAAAATATGTCATTGTGGGTTGTGCTGTAAGTGGGTAACAGATGTGTGCCTTGAAAAAAAGCTATGTGGCTAAAAGGGCAATTGATTGAGTATTTTTCATAATACAACATAGTATATTTTACTGATTGACCATTGATTGAGTAGTGTCACAGTTACCCATTTGTAACTTAAAAAAAACCTTATGGTAGTTTCATTTGGTAGCACATCTTTGAGCTAACAAAGAGCAGCTAACTGGGACATGTTTTGGAAAAAGTTTTTTTTTTCACCTGTCATTCTGGTTAAAAAAAAATCAGTTTTGTGCTTGAAAACACTATGATAATGTAATTTGTTCAGTCTCATGTACAGTAATTGTACTTTCAATTCATAATCAATACAGTAAGCGGCTCAAATTCTTAGAAATGAATGCCTGTGAAAGTCATTTAGGAAGTGAATCTAGATCCCAAGTTACAGACCACAGATTAATCACACATTCGCATTTTCCATGGCAGTGATATCTCTCATGAATCTTTACCGTGTAAACTCAAAAAGTCAACTGGCTCATCTGTAAGGTGGAAAATTTCGCCCTCCAGGAACTGGGCCCCTTAAATTTGTCAAACTTATTCGCTCATTGACATTCTGTGGGGTAAAGCCTTTAGAGAGCTCAAACAGCGTTAAATTTAATCCATTTTCTCCAGTGCAGATATCCTCTCCAACTGAAGACCCTCAGATTCCATAACTAATTGATTTGTAACACAGCGGACAGCCAGCCTGTGTACCGCACACGACTGTAGATACTGCACCGTGCTGCTTTCAGTTTATTGTGTGGTGGCTTTTGTCATGGTGATTTTAAAGCCGCCACTGCAATAACTACCCACCCATACACACCCTCTCTCCCTCTCTCCCGGCACCAGATTGTGGAGAACTGTATTTGCACTCTGAGAAACCTGTCATATCGTCTGGAGCTGGAGATACCTCCTTCCAGGCTGACTGGGGGGCAGGAGCTGGACGGCCTGCTGGGCAACGAATCTCCCAGTAAAGAGGTGGACTCCAGCTGCTGGGGAAGGAAGAAAAAGAAGAAAAAAAAGAGCCTGACGGAGGACACAGTAAGTGTGTGTTATAATAATGAAACTTCAGTGCCAGCAGAGGTTAAGACCACACATGAGGCTTTTTTTGACTGCAGGAACTTTGCCCAGGGATGAGGGTCTCTTAGGGCAACAAAGTGAGGTTCAGCAGCAGAATCCAGGATCTTAATTTAGATTTTTGGCTAGTTAATGTATCCCCAAAAGCCCCTGCTCATGGGGGAAGTGCTTTCCAGTGGACTAGGAACTATGTGGGATCTGCTGTAATGACATTTCTGGTTGATTGATTATTGCAGCTTTAATTACTCTTTGCATTAACAACATGTCTCCAGCAACAACCTGCAATCAGAACTCACTTTCAGCCCGAACCCCAAAAGGTTCATTTGACAAATCGTATTTCCTTTCAATAGCATATCTACCTCGACTCAACTTAACGTTTTTCTTAAACAACACTTTTCATACTAAAAGATGTCAACACAATCTGCTTCACAGAGGAATGACAAAGAGGAAATCTAAACAAAAATGGACATCAGGAGGTGAAAAATGAGAAGAATTATGAATTGTTGGTATTGAAGGCCTGCTGCTGTGGACCTGCATAACTTTAACTACTACAGATGCTAATATTTAGCCTCTATTTATTCCTCTTCCATTATCACTGTGGTTCTTGTATTAACTTAAGAATGATAAGTTTATCAAAATACATGTTAGTTCCTGCAAATAGGACACATATATATTGCTTTAACCATTATTATTATTAACATGGATGACCTGCTGCTGTGGACTCGCCTGATTCCAACTGCTTTATCCTACGTTAACCAATATCAGAAAAAGCATAATTCAACATTAATTAATTTTTTAAAACTATAAAATCTGATTTAATAGCAGTTTAATTAAAAGAAGATACAATAGCCATCATCAGTCCTCTCTGTTTCATACTCATTACAGTAATTAATGTTTGTATTTGAATGACCTCTCTATCCATTGTTGTATATTATTATTATTGAAAGTGCCGTACTCATGGTGGATTCATATTAGGACTGGATAAAAAAAATAATAATATTAAAAAAAATAAGAGTATGACATTGACCTACTGTTGTGTGAAATGTTTGGGGATAACATTTGTTAAGATTTTGCACTTTACAAATAAAGGATAATTGATTGAAGCAGGAAAGTTGGTAATGAAATTATTAAAATGAAAAAAAAAAAGATAAAAATACAAAAACACACTGAATTTAATGGTCATAAAAAATCTATAAGACATGGCAGGAATTATCATTGAGATATGTACAATTTTTGATAAAGCAACTTAGAAAAAAAAAATGATGATAATGATTAAATTCATTTCAAATTAAAGTGAGATTAAAAAGGCAAGTCTTAAGTTAATTTTTAAAAACACTCAAAGAATTCTCCTCACATCTAGGGAGACTGTTTTTTACTACTTCTCCATTTGACTTAGCCTTCCCAAATGCGTCAAATATTAGAAAAGAGGAATGAACAAAGTTTGTATTTTAATAACTGCGATTTGATCATTTAGTGGGATGGTGTTGGACCCATTCCTGGCTTCTCCAAGTCTCCAAAAGGGGCAGAGATGCTGTGGCATCCAGCAGTGGTGAAGCCTTACTTGACACTGTTAGCTGAGAGCTCAAATCCCGCCACCCTGGAGGGCGCTGCCGGGTCACTTCAGAACCTATCAGCCGGCAACTGGAAGGTACCGTCACCCTGTTGGTTTATCTCTGCTTACACAAACTATGAAACACTCTCTTTTAGGGTTTTATATGCACTGTTAAACGTGAAGTCCTCTGAGACAAAGCATCTATTCAACTGGTTAAAAGCATTTGATAGCTCACCTCCTCTGCGCCAGTATGAGCTGATGTCAGTTTTACACTTGGAATCACAAATGTGGTAGTCCACACCTAAGAAGAACCACTTTTTCCCATGTGTTTAACCGACCTTTTTGAGATTTAATGCCTCATGTGTGTTTGTGTGTTCAGTTTGCAGCATACATCCGTGCAGCAGTGCGTAAGGAGAAGGGGCTGCCCATCCTGGTGGAGCTGTTGCGGATGGATAATGACAGGGTGGTGTGTTCAGTGGCAACTGCACTGAGAAATATGGCACTGGACGTCAGGAACAAAGAGCTCATAGGTGAGGAGTCGCACTGATATGAAGTTTTTCAAATGGGTGTAACAAATGATAATAATGACAATTCATAATACTGACCACAATTTAGCAATTAGCAATGATAGGCCATGTTGTGACGAAATCAGCTTTTCCACATGCTTAAAGACAGAAAGAACATGACAGTTATAAAATATTCATAACGGAGGGCACAAACACAACTTATATGCAGGTGAACTTCCTCATGCCTATGCTCAGTTGATTGATACCTAATACTCCAGCTACAGCTTGTTTACATAAGAACAGTAGAGCAGTCGAGGGACAGAGGAAGATAGATAGATAGATAGATTGGTAGATTGATAGATAGATAGATAGATAAATAGAAAGATAGATAGATAGATTGACAGATAGATGGATAGGTTGGCAAGATGTGATAGTGTTTACAGAAAAAGGTTTCTTAAACTTTTCTAGTAAAGGCACACACTGTCCCTCCACCTCAAAGAGTAGTAATTGAGCACTCGGTGTGGAAGTTAATATGCACACGGGTCACTCTCAGTGAACTTAACTCTTTATCAGTGCTGTACAGTGCAACTTGTTTACATGTCCCTTTATTTTCATGCCAAATACAGCACAAAAAATTGGAAAAGCAGGGAATGTTGCCATTACCACAAACAGACAGATACTTACCTTACGGATCTTAACTGGTGTATCGACTTAGCATGTAGAAAGATGGATAGATAGACAGGCAGACTGACAGACAAATACCCCTTTCAGAGTGGCCAAAAAAAACGTTTAAACCCGGTAACAATTGGCTCCTGTCAGCAGTTTGAAAGGGTCTAATCGGCATTTCGACCCGGGTCGACTGACCCTGCAAGCGACACGGGTTTTTATCAGCTCGCTTCAGATCGGCTTCAGTGGGAGCATCACACCCGGGTCAACCCGTTAATTTACGGATGACGCGTAACGTGCCCACGGCATAATATTGCACCCGTGTTTTGTCGCGCTGATGATGTCATCAACATGATGACATCAGCGCAACACACCAGAGGAAAAAAAACAGCAATGCAGCTCGTCTGCTGCAGATTAGACCCGGGTCTGCTAGCAGGGGGAAAGGAGTCACTTGTCGATTGTTAACGGGTTAACCCGTGTTGAAAAAAACCTGTGTTGACCCGCTAATTTTAGTGTGAAAGTGGTAAAACTCTCTTATCAAGCCTATGGAAAATCCAAGTAAATGAATGTAAATGTATCCACACTGAAACAGCCGGTGCGCTGCTGGCATTAGATAGCAAGGGCTCAGAAATTGATTTAAATGTCTCAGATATTCAGTACAAGACTTTTCACATGCCTTAACAACATGCATTGTCTTCACAGTGTGATATTAAAGAAATTATCCTGTTTTAAACTATGATACTTCTATACGGCAGAGACATGCTCAACATTGTGTTTAAAATCTGTTATTCTGGTTCAGTGTGCAATTGTAACCTGAACATTTTGTAAACATGTCAACAGTCGGTCATTATCTTTAATTTCAGCTTTGTTTCACAAACTGTTTTTTCTTTTTTTTTTTAATGAAATATAGGTTTTAATGTGCCGTCTCTGTGGAGTAAATTAGGGGTTAAAATGCTAGCAATGCAGGGGTGACTCCTGTTAGCAAAGGGAGGGGAAGCTGCAGTGGTGCTATTGGTGTGTGTGTGAGAGGGAAAGAGGCAGGAGGAGTTTGTGCAGTGTTTTTAAGTCCACCAGCTGAGCTGCTTTGTCACAACGGAGAGAGTGGAGCAGTCCTTTTTTAAACATGCACACACATCAGCGTCCTTGCCCCAATAATGCTAGGTCATTGAGGAAAATTGTCTAAGTCACTGCTGCCTGAGGCAAAATGATCTGTCATTTGTGGTATATAAAGAGCAAAATATAGCTCTGCCACCTAGGCAGACACCCACTTCACATACTGTGACATGTAAAATAAATGTCTGTGTGCCTGTGTGTGCTGTGGACTGTATAATGCAGGAGTGTCCAGACTACAGCCTGGGGACAACTGCAGTCCATGGGCCATTTTTAATAGGCTCACAACAAATTGAAACTTGGCCTTGATTGAATGTGAATCTTCATGTAAATGTATGAATGAAGACAAATGACAGAATTGTCTTCTAACAACTAATAAGTTGGGCTTATTCTCTTAGCTATCTGCCCCATGTAAAAGTCTGAGTTACAAAGCATACTGCACGGATTTTTAACAAACACCATCATTCTTATATCGTTTGGCAGCTTTGTGCAGTTTGCTCTTGTTTTACATCTAATTCTCCATTTCACACTACATGCACTATATTTGCATGGCCATTGTGGTGCATGCATGTTTTTATTTTGGCAGGCATGCAATCAAGTCAGAGCTTTCAGACTGCAAGTGCGAGTTGTGCCTCTCATGCACGTCTCCCATGCCGAAAATCTCAAGAATAGGAGGCTTGACTTTTCCACAAGCCACTCACATTTCTCATCCAAAAGCAGACAGGAAAATGAAAATAGAGAGCCATATTTACCTTGATCCAACTGGTATGTATGTCCAAAACGGTAGAATATTCCCACAGAAAAGATAAAAACCGTCCAGTTACTCTTCATTCCTGTGCCTCTCAAAGTTAAAACTCAGTTTGCCCTCTGTGCGGAGAAACTTCCCTTGTTAGTCAGAATGCTTTTATTCTGCAAGTCTCTCAGGTCAATTAATCAATGAATCAGGTTTTTGTGGGAAGCTTTATCGTGGTTCTTCCAAATCTTTTAATAGAAGCCTTTTATTGGGTATTTTTTATGGAGAAATAGAGCTGTGTCAGCAGAAAGATGCAGCCACAATGGAGCACTGGCATGCGTGTCAGCCACACACATCTGGTGTAAAACAGGCGTAAGAGGTGAAGCCAGGGTGAGTCTAAAGCCTCAGGCAAACTACAACACTGTGCTGGCTACAGTCCTGTCAGTCTTTCCCCTGATTATACATCACTTGTTTCCAGAACAAAAATGGACAAGCGATTCAAAAACATCCCTTATACAGTGTGTGGCTATAGAAAGCAGAGAAATAGCTGCTTTTTTTTTTTTTTTTTCAGGGACTAATGCTTCACAATAGCGGTGGGGGTGGTGGGAGTGGTGGGGGTAAAGATGTCCCCCTATCTATGATGGTTTATATGAATATATGAATAAAAAATAAAGCTGTCTGAAAATATTCTTGGGCGGAAGTGAATAAACATAGGTGGTTCTGTATGTGGAACGCACTTAAGAGTTTTGTGAACCAGGTCATAAAAGTGTTTATTTCTGCTGTAAAATTATACATTTTAACGTGGGGTATGAGATCAAGTGTCTTGGTGTGTCCACAAGCCTCTGTTAAATGTGCATTAACCTGCTGCACAGTGTGTCATAATGTGTTTGTTTTATGTCTCACCTCCCTCCCTTCCTCCCTCCCAGGAAAGTATGCAATGAGGGACCTGGTCAACCGTCTCCCCGGGGGTAACACCACCCTGCTGTCGGACGAGACCGTAGCAGCCATCTGTTGCACTCTGCATGAGGTCACCAGCAAGAACATGGAGAACGCCAAGGCCCTGGCCGACACGGGTGGCATCGAGAAGCTGGTCAACATCACCAAGGGCAGAGGAGACAGGTGTGTTACAGCAGCTCGGTTTGTCCCCGTGCTCGTATACAAACCAACATGTTCTCACGCATAGTGCTGTATGTAGCAGCAGATTAATGATTGGTGCAGGCTGTCCTTGATTGGACTGCACACTCCCACATTTAGACACACACAGACACATTTGAACACTTCAGAGAGAAAAGCCACCGCCACAGGGAAGGTGGTTTGTGTGCACTGAGGTTTGATGTCTCTGTGGAATGATGGAGCTGCAGCTATTTTCAGCCTGCTGTATATCCACTGATGTTTTAGGTTAAAACACAGTGAGGACATTTTACTCAGTCACACTGCCCTGATTTATTGACCGTCATAAAAAAAAATCTGTTTTTTTGCTTGTGTGTGTTATCAGGTACTCCATGAAGGTGGTTAAAGCAGCTGCTCAGGTGCTGAACACACTGTGGCAGTATAGGGACCTGCGGACCATCTATAAGAAAGTAAGTACATCAGGAATCATTACTGCAGCATCATGGTTATGGTTTAAATCAAGGGTGTGTAACTGATGGGTCTACCCCATCAAATGGTCAACCAGTTGAAAAAATTATATATGCGTGAGGAATAAATGACAAAATCTGCTAGGCAAAACTTAAACATAGCAGCATTTTGTACAGAAAAGAGCTCTAATTGGCTGTAAATGTTCTTGTTAAACTTTCACAAGCATTACAAAATCATTTGAAATGGGCAATATACTTAACTAAGTAGTGACAACTCTATTACTTGCTTTGAAAGAGTCCATATCATGATTTTTCAAATTTATTATTCCCTCTACTGTATTTGGCATGCCTTTCCTGCATTATAGAGCACTTCTATGAACAAGACAAAGTCTGCAGCGTCAGGACTTCTCCCTCTCCCCCTCTTTGCTGTGCCAGTAGCTGCCTGAATAGGCTTCTTTCGAAGTAGACCTACCAGTGTGACACCACACCATTGGCAAGCATATAAAAACTAGAAGGTTTTTGAACAATAATGATTGAGAAAATACCCCAGCAGTCATCACAAATAAAAGGTGTGAACCAGAATTAAGTCAGCTCTTTAAAAAGTAGCTGAAACAGATTCTAATTCGGTGTTAAGCTCTCTAAATTAAGATAACAATTCTAATTTGAGTCTAATGGTATAAATCTTGATAGAATTCTTCCTTTACTTTGTTACTCTTGTTGAATTATAGGTAATTGTTAAGATTGGTGCATCTGACAATTGCAACAATGCAGCCCTCTGCAAACAAGGATGAAATGAATGTAGCTGTCATGGCCAAAAATAAATCAACTTTCTAATTCAAAATAAGCATTAAGATCAGCTCGTGACAGAATAAATAGAAGAAAGTAAATATAAAGTTTAAATAACCAAAGGTGCTTGTCCCTGATTTTACCAGCGTAACTTTGTAAATAATGAAGTGATAATGGGGGCAGCAGGAAAACCTATACAAGCTACAAACCTTAAAAAAAAATCAGTTGAGAAAACATAAGGGACACCGTAACACCTGTTTTAAAGCTGCCTGTATCCAGACTTCGAGCTTGCCTACTGTTGCTTGTTTATGAAAGTTGCCCCACAGCATTTCTGCTTTCTTTAGAAGTTACTGAGGATTTTTTTTAAATGTTCAAGCAGGTTTATTATTTGATGTTATTTAAGAAAATGTAACATTTTTATCAAACCACTATTCTTAACAAAGTTGATATCTGAAGTCCCACCCCTTGTTGATTCTGTGATTTGTCAGTCAAGTCTTGTTTACACCTCTGTAAGGAATATATATTGTACTCACATCACAGTGCTCTGCGCAGTCTTGAGCATTTCTGTTTGTGGGTTGATGTGTCCATGTTGATCAGCAGTGCTCCACCAAACACAAGTTGAAAGTGTGATTTGTATTCTGGTCACGACACCCTCTACTCACTCGTACAAAGGAAACCATGTTGACAGAAACAGAAAGTTTAATGTTGGAGTGAATGGGTGATAAAAAGATGAGCAGCAGTTCATTACGATGCAGTAGCTGCATAAAAGGAGTAAACATCAGAGAAGATTAAATTCATGGTTGTTGAATCAGTCGAGGCAGAGGATGGGATTTTGTAGTTCTTCCACTGAATGAAACATGAAAGATGGAATACACTTCTGATGTGTATTTGCAAGTAAATTTAAGTGTTTGTTTGTCCTCTTCAGCGAGTCTTTTATGTCACAGTACACAAAATCACACCAGAGACCTACTCTGAGACTGTCAGTCACCCTGTGTTATGCAGCAGACCAATCACAGGGCTTCTAGTCCACATTCTATTGACATGCAGTCATATATTTTTTACAGGTGGACTTCAAGCCACATGCATAGCCATTTGCGTTGGTGTAGGCAGACCTACAGTGTAGGCTACTACATAAATTCAACATCGGAGTATGCATCTTCGTTTAAATCTCTCTGTGTGTTAACACTTTACTTTGCCCCTCATATTCTTTTCTTTGGACCCCCAAGTTATGCTAAAATGGTGAGGGCCCTAAAATGGAAACCCAAATGTGGTTGATAGGAAGCTAAGAGCCAGACTTATGTTTAGTGAATTATGCTACAAAGGCATGCTGTCTAGAATATACAACTATGAGGGCCAGACAAACTGCAGTGTTATACTGTTTTTTTGTTATGTTTGGTTTTTAATATTTTTTTTTCGAACTTCAGGCCTTACTTCAATGGATAGTACAAATGTTAGGGTGGAATATTGGTATCTACAGCATCCACACATTGGACACACACATACTGATTGGCATTAGTGTCCCTTAATGTTCTAAGAATTGATTAAAATATATTAAGTCTGCTTTCTTCAAACAGTTTCAGAGTCATCACTGTTTTGGCATTGTCAAAAACAAGCAGATTTTTCTCATACGCTTGTAAAATGTTTTCTTTAAAAAGGTCATATTTTGCCTTTAACCAGACTTGTATATTCATTTCTGATGACAAGAGTATGTTCACATGCACTAATGTTCGAAAAAGCGTGTAGTGTTCATGTACAGACCACCTCTGAGTGTGCTGTGTTCTTACTGTGTCAGAGACGCTCTGTTGGACCTCCTGCCTCTAAGGCCCCGTACACGACAACACTGTCACCAGAAACTGAAAGGTTTTTCCTTTGCTTTTAAAAACCGCTCCGCGTTCACACGGAGACGCAAGAATGACTGAAAACGCTGTAGTGTGCATGCCAGGCCAGTAGATGGCGATGTAGGTTTGTAGTGAAACAGTGGTGTCAGAACACGTGTACGCTTTTCGGTGAAGACAAATTTTTCATAAACAACAATGGCGAGTGGACGCACGAAGACACAGGAGTTTCTTGTCTGGACAAAAAATCTGTCTGGATATTTCTGTCTGGATAACAAACTGAGCACAGTAAGCAGTACACATGTTGCTTGGTAGACGGCCGAAGCTTTTGTTGTTGTTGTTGTTGTTCCTGGGATGCGCATGCAGCCTTCATGTGAAAGAGTACTGCACATGCGCCACGCATCAGCCTTTCAGGGGAAACGCTGAATCTCGTCTACACGAACACGGAAACGAAAACATTTTCAAAACTTTTAACTCTGGACCCTGGTTTCAAAAGTTTGCGGATTCAGGCACTCCAGGCACCATTCTCATGTAAACGGGAGGCAAAAACGCAATGAAAACACTCCTTTTTCTGACTTTTTCATTCTCATGTAAACAGGGCCTTAAAGGCTCCCCTCTCCACATGGACTCAGTCCGTCCTGATACAGATCTGCTCTGTTGTTATTGGTCAGTTCAGTGCTGCCTGGTGCTACATTGTCAAAAACTCTGTGTTCATTCTAGTGTTTATGTTCTACAATGAGCTTAGTATCACAAGCCAATTTGGCTAAAATTGATGACAAAACAAAGGTGGGACATCACAGTGGTAGGTGGGGAAGAGGGAGAGGCCTTAATACTGCTTACTTTTTGTCTTCTTCATAGTTGTGCTTTACCACACAGAAGAAATGTGCTAAACACTCTAAAGGACATATAAAAGTAAAAAAGAAGAATAAGGGCTGTTTAAAACCATTACAGTGCTGTTTCTCTGTTTTTGAAAGATATCTTGTTTATATAACTTGGGATGTTCTTCCCAACCCATCAATAAAAAAACACTTATAGTTACTGATGTTTACATTTGCAAATTGCATAAATTGGGTATAAATTGAGTAGAAATATATTGACCTGAAGGTAGCCCTCATGCTTGCTTTCAATATTAACCCACAGACAACCTCTTTTATTTTTGCCATGAGGCAAAGGAATGTTTCATACATTACTTCTGTGACCAGAGAAGATACCACACCAGAGTTTCATAACATTCAGCAATGCTTCAGGTTTTTCAAACCACCATCTCTTCCTCTCTGCCCCCCTCCAACAGGATGGATGGACCCAAAACCATTTCCTCACCCCTGTGTCAACACTTGAACGGGACCGCTTCAAATCCCAGCCCACGCTCCCCACCAGCACCATCCAGATGTCCCCCGTCAACCACCCTGGTAGGCTCTGGTTTGCTGCTGTCAGATGAAAATAGATGCCGCCTTTAGAAACAGGAAAACCTCTGGAATGTCATGTTACAGTTTTTTTTTCTCTCTCTCTCTCCCTTTCTGCACAGCTGCCAGTGCCACGTCGTCTCCTGCCATGCTGGGCATCAAAGAGCATAGAGACACTATCAGAGATTATCAGAGAGCACAGTCAACTATGCAATTTTATAATTACCAAGGGGACAACAGCATACATAAAAACCAGTATACAGGTAAGCACAGAGTGTCATACAGAACTTTTATTCTGTCTGTGATGTGATGTCTCTGATAGTGAGCCCTTTATTTTGGTAGTGGCCATCAGTGTGTGTTATGCACAACTTAACTGCTTCAACACATCAGGGTGATATTCATGATATGAAGGGTCTGCCTTCTCTCCGGTCACTCACAGCAGGGTTAAGGAATTACAATCTAAACACAAAATGAGGAGCAGACAGGGGATCCAACAAGCAAACAGACGCTTACTTCACTGTTTTTGTGTAACATTTAAAGTCTCGCTACTGCGATTTGAAACTTAGCTCAGCAAACCAACATATGATTAAAGTAGGTGTGTTAATATATCCATTTTAAATGCAAGGAGAATTCACAGGCTGCTCACATCAAAAAAAATTTGATCAACTACAAACATTTCTCTTAACCCAAAATGTAAATTGTATTCACCAAAATATTCAATCAATAAGGATATTTGTTGACAGTAGTGTAACTACTTTAGGCTGATTGATAAAAAAAATCTCCATGTCTCTTGTACTTCCACTGACACTTTGGTATCCAACAAAGATATCTTTCTTTCCCTTTTACTGTCAAATTTCTACAAATGTATTTACAAACTACTGTTTGAAAAACTCTTTGAGGATGATTCCCCCAGGATCTCCGTTTGTTAAAATGCTGTCCCGTTTTATCGTTTCTCTAATCCACTGCCTCATTAAATGTGTCCTGCTGCCCCCTAGTGGGCTGTGGGGCACTGCAGGTGGGCAGCAAGGGGACAATTACAAGAAATATAAATCATAAACGTTATTACAATCATATTTTAAATGATCAAAAACTACTGTTTCACTCACTTTTGAGTTCTCTAACCAACAAAAGCAAAGCCAGCAGATTTTACAGACATGTTAGCTTTAATTTTTGATATTTGCTGATAAGCAGAACTGGTGTCACAGTTCAACTGGATTTAAATCAACAATTGAAGCAACATTGAATATGTTACCTTCCTGATCATAAGCAGTAGTAGAGCCTTTGGAGACATGAATGATACAAGGAGAGTTTACAGGGTTTCAAAGTAAGTTTAAAAGGAATATATACATGGGTGTTAAAGAACGCTTCTTTGGATCACATGTTATGGCTGTCGAGGTGTTTGAGTGGGTCTGAAATAATGTTCAGGTTTTAAATAAGGCCATAGCATACTTCAGTTTGGTAGCAGCTGCTTTAGCTTTCTTGAACAGATGAAGCCTGGCTTGTATTATGGCTATAAAGTAAGACATTGAGGGCATTGCTGGAGAGAGAGCACATCTTAAACACACAAAGTGAGGAGGCCCTCTGTGTTTTTTTCCCCTGAGAAAAGAAGGTTTCTGTCTTTTTTTGTCCTAAACTACTTTGCACATACTGTGAATTTCGAAGAGCTTGAATCACAGAAGTATTTCCTTTTTTCTTCAAACAGTTTCCAGTATTTTGTCTCTGACTGTAATCACAGTTTCCCCTCAGGTTCTTTCTGTTCAGGGCATTTTATCTCTTTCATCCCTCAAAGCTGTGCAAGCAGATTCCACGGTTTGTCTCGAGTCCCGAGCAAAGACAGTCCTCTCTTATCATCACCACAGAAGCCTGCCAGCCTTCAGACAGCCACTCAGTTTAATTCAGAGAACTTCAGAGCTCTTTATGTGACGGATGTTGTCTAGTCCGGCCAGTGCCGGTGTCCAGCTCATCAATGGTGCCATTGTTAGCCCGCCCGAGTCACAGGAGGGGCAGTGAGTGGGCACCCAGACTTACTACAGTCAGAGGAGGGCTCTCACTGGGCTGCTTTTGTTAGGCTGAGGGGGAGCAGAGTAAACAAAACGTGCTGCAGCCTCAAACGTCCATATATTACACGGAGAGCTTGAAATTGAGTTCTCGCATTCCTCCAGAAAGATAAAGCACAAAAAAAATCCCATGGGTAAAGTAAACAACAGAGCGGCAGTTTCCAACTCCATTATTTTGTTTTTTCTCTCCCCTTCACAGCGTAGCTCTTCTTGATCCTCTTCTGTCTAAATACAGACGTTTACCCTTCAGGGATGTGCAGTCTTTCTCACTGATATGAAACAAAATTCTGCCTCAAGTCTTACTCTTTTATTTCAACTTTCTGTTTGTTCCCAGGGTCTGGAAAACCCTCCTCGTATTACTATTCATCCCCGACACGAGAGGAGCCCAGAAGAACACAGGTAAATAAAACCTTTCTTCAGTTTATTTTCTTTCCCTTCATCCTCTGTTTCTGCTCAATAATGTTGGTATGTTTAGAGGGATCATGGAAGCTAAAAAAGTACAACTAAGCTTACATTTTCCAGAAATTGGTTAATGTTGCCTTTATTTTGTTTTTGTTCTGTCTTTATAGTGAGGTTGTCAACATGTTTACAGACAAAAATATGAATTAAAAGGGGGGTGGAGGTTGTTCTTATGACTCTGAAAACATAAAGGGACTTCTTACTGGCTCATTTCATAGTTACTGTAATTGCAGGGTGCCCCCTACTGGAGGTTTGTATTATTATTGTTATATATTTTTTTTAAGTATGATTTGAATTGTAAGCTGGAACCTTTCAAAGAAATTCAGATGTAAAGCTGAAAGCTAACTGCATTAAAGTGCACCAAGTGGCAAATTCGCCCCCTTACAAATAGATAACAAATTGAAAAAGAGTTCAGCCTGATAAATATGTCTACATTAGGGCTGAACGATTTATCATTTTCGGATCAAAATCACAACTTCAGGCAAACACAATCAAAGCGGCTTCTGACTGACCCAGGATCTGTTGTGTCAACTATTTTACCCACTGTTTTACAAATTTGCAGCCAATTTGCATTTGCAGAAGTGCTGGTATGCAGGTAAACAACTCTAAGCCTCTGTTTAGGAGTAAAAGTTGGAGTGTCCCTTAAATAATGAAAACAGATTATTTATCATCAATATTAGATGGTGAATAATGTGCTTTTCATCATTGATTTCCTTATTGTTGTCTATACTGTAAACATAGTGAAAATTGCACTGAAGCTTGATTTGAAGAAAATTGTGAATCAAATTGAAATCACAATATCTGCCAGAAAAATCGCAATTAGGTCTTTTCCTTAAATCGTTCAGCCCTAGTCTGCATTTTCTGTTAAAGTTTGTTGTACAGAGTGATTCCACTGTTTTAACATCATGTAAACATACAGGATGAAAATTGGCCCAAAAAATTCCCACACTTGGCAAAAGTCCACAGCTCGCCTGTTGATCTTTTCAGAAACGTTGGTCCAAAAACAAAGATGTCCAGTTGGCAGTAATTTAAAACCACAAAAGCTGCCTTAACATGATGATACTAAGTCTTTGCTGTAGCTTCTAAACCTTGAGATGTGCAGTAATCTTGTTTTTAACATGTTTAAGTTTTGAAAAGCTTTTTATCAAGAATGTCTGTGGCTGCTCTTCTGTAAGTTCACCACTGAAGCCAAACTGTTTTCCTGATGAGGGCACTGTGACTCCACCCTGATCAATAATGCAAAATAAACATGACAAGACAAGAGGTCAAACAAGGCGTGCTTTTGTTTGGTTACTGCAGATATTAACAGTTTAAATGACAACCTG
Source organism: Cetoscarus ocellatus (assembly GCA_037902135.1). Lineage (NCBI taxonomy): Eukaryota > Metazoa > Chordata > Actinopteri > Labriformes > Labridae > Cetoscarus > Cetoscarus ocellatus. The sequence goes on from JBAMNC010000681.1 coordinate 615,124, forward strand.
ACATTTATCACAACAAAATGGGCACAAAACCATGAAATGCAGTTTATCTCAGTACAAACATTCACATATTCTCTGCAGTCTGGTAGGAAACAAGTTAAATTATGCTGTGTCTTAACCCTGGACAGTTGTTGACAATAGTGCCATCTGGCATTCTTCACTACTCATCTTGTACAGGCTAAAATTAACCAAATGAGTAAAACATTAAGCTACTGACACTGAATACTAACTTTTAATTGCTGATTATTAGTATTTTTTTGTTTGTTTTTTAAATCTAAATTTCAAATGCTGTAATTAGAGCCAGACAAAAATGGTTATTAAAAAAAAATAATCAAAATAAATCAAAGTTTTCAAAGTTTCTCTGTGATGTTTCACCTCCTCTATTACCGCTTTCACACTAAAATCAGCAGGTCAACGCGCGTTTTTTCAATGCGGGTTAACCCGCGAGTGACTCCTTTACCACTGCCAGCAGACCCGGGTCTAACCGGCAGCAGACGAGCTGGGTGGCTGTTTTTTTTTCCTCTGGCACATCAAGCTGATGTCCTCACGTTGATGACATCATCAGCATGACGAAACACGACCACATAAACAACGGAAAGGAGCATGGACACCGTGGACACGGTTTTCTTTACTTTGTGCTTTTGTCCCTGTTTAAAAATGTACAAACTCTGCGCTGATGATACAAAGGCGGATGGAATTTGCTGCTGAGATGGCAAAGAGTCACGTAAGTTACAGACAGAGGGGACGGGTGCGTAGTTATGCTGTGAGCACGTAACGCCGACATCATCTGTAACTTAGCAAGTTGACCCGGGTGTGATGTTCTCACCGTAGCCGACCGGAGACGAGCCGATGAAAACCCGTGTTGCTTGCAGGGTAAGTCGACCCGGGTCAAAATGCCGTTTAAACCCTTTCAAACTGCGGACAGGAGCCGATTGTTGGCAGATTTACACGGGTTTTTTGGCCAGTCTGAAAGGGGTATATGAATGTCCTGGAGACTGAATGGGGGAAAGAGTTGACCCCCTCTTTATTCCTCCTCCAGAGGTAGTAACAGAGACGGGATATTGGAGAGAGGTGGGCACGCAGACTCAGCGGGAGACAGGAGCACCGTGAGTGTCTTTGCCTTTGTGTGTATGTGAGAGCTCTGGTCATGTCAGGCACATCCAGGGAAATGCAGCGTGAATTGACACAGGTATTGTGGCCTTGTGGAATAACATAAGTGTCTCTATAGATATAAATATAGCAGAACCTCGTTGTGGCTCTTTTGCATTAAGGCACTGTGAATTGGGCTACTGAGAGTCTAACTTTTTTTTTCTGTCTTGAAAAAGCATCATAAATAACTTTAGTGTCTCTCATAAACACCTACAGACGTCTCACAGAAGCTTCAAATTGGATTTCCTGATGCAAACTTGACTTCCAGTACCTTTGTTGGCCATCAGTTTAACGGATGAGCTTGACAGTGTTAGTTAAAGTCCCAGTTTCAGATCTGTCCGTGCCACCGTATAAACCAGGCAGGACGAGCAACCCTTCCACCCCACTTCACTAACACAAAGAGACTGACGCGTATTCCAGCGTGGATAAATAGCGGCGCTGGGAATGACCCTGCTCATCAGCTATTGTCTGAGGCAGAGTGGATGTGACTGCTGGGATTGGGATGGTCCGGGCGCGTCTCAGGAAACTGCCACAGCGGGACACGTCCATGTGTGCCCGTTAGATAATGGGCACAGTGAGACGGAGGCAGCAGGAGAGCAGACAGAATACTCTTGTGTCCTTCACCAGATCACTTTAAGAGCAAATAAAGCCTGAGGATAGACATGAATCCCCTTTTTTCAGATAAAACATTCGTATTAGTCCTCTGAGTTTTTATCGTTTACAGGGAAACAGTTTGATGATGTGTAGGTGACTGCAGAGATGTTTGCTCAAAGAGTTTTATCGTGCCAGCTCAAAAGTCTCCAGCCAAAACAAAGGAGCACTTTCCTGAAGCTCTGGAGGTGGAGTTAAAAGTTATCTTTTTAAAATTCATAAACATCAAGTTGAAGGTTGTATGACTTGACATTCATGCTTTGCTCTTTTAAAATAAAATTTAGGCCCTGTAAAAAAGGAACAGTTGGAGCTTTTTCTGCTGAAGAATGAGTACCTGAGACTCCAAAGGGTTATTTTGGACATAAAGAGTTAGTTTGGCTCAAAGCTCACCGTCTTTATGCTTTGCTTGAGCAGCATTATAATGTTGTCATGATTCAGATCCTGAGTCCAGCCACATGGGTTTGGATCCAGCCTGTGACCTTTTTACCTCACGTCATCCCCCACTCTTCTCCCTCTTGTTCACACTGCTATCCTCTGTCCTCTGTCAAATAAAGTAATCGATGCCGAGATATAAAGCTTTAAAATTAAAGTTTTGAATTGAAAATGTATTTAGTGGACATTTTTAGGTCATGTAAAGGAATTACAGTCATTGTTGTAACTTAAGTCTGTATCATAAAAATACAAACTCCTTACCCGAGCTTCTATATTTCCCTCTGAAATGAACTGAGTATTATAATTAAGCAGAATAAAATACAAATAAAATCAGATAGTACCTTTTAATTAGATAGGTATTACAGCTAAATGGAGGTGTGTAACTGCTTTTAGCAGCTCTGTGGATATTTGGAAGGAAGTAAAACCTCTGAACCCTCATGGCTCTTTCACAGACATGCCACAGAAAACAGTCATACAGTTATTCTTACTGATTCTTACTTTAATTAAATCAAATCCTATAACAAGCTCTAGTCTTGCTTTGTAAAGTATTTATTTCTAGAAGTTTGATCCTTCATATGCCACTTTTTGTTCCTGATATTTTTTGTTTGGTAAAGACCACAAAATGTATTTATTTTCTATTGCAGTTAATCAAATATATTCACCTACTATAAAACATTCAAGAATGAAAAAGGTATTTACTCTCAGAAATTCAACCCTTTTTTATGCATTTTTTTATGGCTGTCAGTGTGTTTAACATGTCCCCTCTGCTCTCCTCCCTGAATAGACCTACCAGTGTGACATTCTGCCATTGTTTAGTTGTCAGTTTAAGCCTTTTGGCTTGTGATAGCAAGCCCATCTCAGGGTGCAGACATTCGAATGAATGCAGAGCTGTTGAAAACTTGGTGTCAAGCAGCACTAAACTTACAGAAGTCAGGTCACCATATAGTTGACCTGTAAAACGATCAGAGTGCTCTGGGCCCATGTGGGAAGGGAGCCTTAAAGAGACAGGAGCTCCGACAGAGCGTCTCAGACAGAGCGTCTCAGACAGAGCGTCTCAGACAGAGAGAGAATAAAGCACAATCAGGGGGACTTCATATGTGAGGAGGAGATATTTTTTTGAACATGAGTAGATGTGAACATACCCTAGCAGTCATCCCAGATCAATTTATGAATCAGTAAAAATCTATGTTTAGATCTACAGTCCTGGACATGTCATTGCTTAGCAGCCAAATAACTTTTAGTACTTTTTTTGTGTTGTGTCGTCTTGAAGAAAATTTCCCCGTCTTTAGGGGATTGCATAGTTTTGCACAGTTGCGCCCATTGCTGGAAAATAGATAAATATGGAATGGAAGTTTGGCCTGCAAGTTGAAATCATGTTACAAAACACAATGTTTTTTTATACTGCAGAGGTCAAATGATCAAACGTTACCTTTGCAGTGTCTGTTTTTGGCCTTAATGGGCTGAGTGTGATTTTCTTGTTTAAACAAAGCACTATAGGCTCATTATAACAGATAGAGCTCAGATTAGAAACTTTTTTATTAAGAATGCACATTTCTGACAAATTACACAAAGAAAACCTCAAAAACATGCATGTCCACAAAATGGACAAATTAAACACAAGTGTTAAATAAATGTGCCGCTTCTTGTTTGAAACACACCCAACACATAAAAGGTCAAAAACAAGATAAGATTCTGCTCTTCTTCGTCCGGACTCTTGCTGAGCATACTTGACCACATCAGAATGTAAACCAGTTTATCACAGTCTGCCTCTCTGTGTCTCTTCCAGCCGATGTATTACACTGAGGAACCAAGCAGGAGGAACTACGACACGTACAGGATGTACCTGCAGCACCCTCACGGCTATGATGACCCGTACATGGATGAGGTCATAACCTACCCTCCCACTGTGGACTACACCTCCACACCTCACGGACTCAAATCCACCACCAACTATGTGGACTTTTACGCCAGCACGCGGAGGCCTTCGTACAGGGCGGAGCAGTATCCCGGCTCGCCCGACTCCTGGGTATAGGTGTGAGGGTGCTCCTGTGTTAGAACAAAAAAACCTTATCTTCATCTGGGTGCTGTGAGGAAGGGGCTTCTCACCCCTCTGAAAAGAAAAGAAGAACCCGTGGGAGCACACAAACAAACTGAGGGACTTTTTCATGAACTTGGCTTTATGAGTGTGTTTGTTTTAAGTGAATGTGCGAGGATGGAGTTCAGCAGAGCGATAACAGATGGAAAGATGGAATGTGTGCCAAAGAAGGAAACAGAGGAATGTTTTTTAAGTTATTTTTTATTCACTGAAAGAAGATGGAATCATGCTTAGTGAGGGGGGCGGTCTGTCGAGGGGCAGATGCCGGACACTGAGGTGACGAGACGTGCGTCCTGATCTGTGTAGATGTTAGTTTTATTTTCTTTATGAAATCGTAGCTGTGATAGCATGGTGAAAGGTGTGAGTCATGTGAGCGAGGGTCAGCCGGAAGAGTCAAGATGGGGAATGTGTATGTGCCGAAGCCAAAGTGGATCATGAACTCATCTGTAAAAAATGAAATAATAGTAAACATGATGTTAGATTGTACAGAGGGATCAAGTTGTATCTGTACTTAATGTCAAAGCTGTGTAATGCCATGGAGTCTTGTACATTTCTTTCATTTTCCTGTAAATACAGAAAAAATACGACATGTTACCTGGTTTACACTCATCAGCACTGGTTCAAAACAAACTCGTGCCATGTGAAATCTATAGATATATAAATATAAGAAGTATGTGGACAAAGATGGCAACATAACACAACCATGCTAAAATAATAAAAGGTCAGTTTTGTTTTTTAAACACTGCTTATGTTTTTTCTTTCTCTTTGGTAAAACATCTCATACACTTTGAATGCAGAAACACAACAGATCAAACTTTCCTTTATTAGTTATTCTTCTCCCAGAGGGGAAAATATCTCGTAACACTGATTTACAAAAATATGAGCAAAAGGAAGCTAGCTTTGAAGCAGTACACCTGTGTTTCATAAAACTGACCAGCTGAGACGGCCTGAAGCAAAACACTGAATATCTGCCAACAATGATCAGAAAAACTGACCCCTGATTTTATCTGTCAGGAGAACACGTTGTTTTTATATTTGGATTAAAAAAAACTACAAGTGACTCAGAACTGACAGCAAATGTGAAGCAAGTACAAATTTATTTACACCAAACTATTCAAAACCTGATGTTTACATGTGACTTGTGTCAAAGTGTCCAGCTCAGTGTTTTTCAAATGGGACGAGACCCCCATGCTGCTTTGTCACATGCTAAGGGGGCGCGGGCTCCCTGTAATACTGATTGGCCACTCCATGTTAACTTTGCAGTGCAGCTGGATCAGCCTGATTCAATGTCTGTTATCAGGCAGTTTCATCTTGTCAAACTCAATCAATCAATCAATCTTTATTTGTATAGCGCCAATTCATAACAAGTGTTATCTCAAGACACTTTACAATAGAGCACAAAGCTCTTCATATTATGGATACACATATATGCATAGATACATATATAAAATACACATATACATATATATACAAATATATACATCCAACACCCAACATGAATCCATATAGCCAATCATGAATCCCTCCATCATGGTGGCAAGAAAAAACCTTCTGTTAAGCAGCAGGAAATCTTGAATGTGAACCCCAGTCTCATGATGAACAGCGAATCCACACGATGCTGTGTTGGGTGTGTGGGCGAAGGAAGTGAGGTAAGTGGAGACAAGTGGACTAAAGTAAGAACTAAAGCTAGTGACAGATCAATGGACCAATCATAGACCTGTCGTCGTCAAATTTGTTTCTGCTGCAAACAAATTTATTAGAGGTTAGCCTCTTGAGATGCTACATCTTGTTTTCAGAAGGGTCTTCATATCTGTGTGGTTGTGGTGATAATTTTATAGAAGTATAATCAATAAAAGTCTTACTGAAAATAAGAATTTATGGTAGTGACGAACTCATGGGTGCCCAGACCACAAGTGCATCCCTACCATATTTGTCTCCTGTTAAGTATAAATGTATTAATGGTAGACCTCTTGAGATGTGACACCTCATTTTCAAGAGGGATCTCATGTCCATGTGGAGCTAAAGATAGCTACTATAGATGTATCAACCATGGATAGAAAGGTCATGCTAATATCTACATTAACAGCTATAATGATTATGAGCTGGAATGAAATGGCCAAATATGTCTGTAATTGTAGTTATTGAGGCTTCATGACTCCACAGCAGCAGGCAGTCTCCACCCAGGATCCCAGGCCATCTACAAGACAAGAGCCAGAGACGAGTACAACTCCAAACTCCAATCTACAACGATTGTGAGCAGCCCAAGAAGTCAAAGCTTCAGGCGAGACGACAGCAGGAAGTGACTGCTCGTACAGAAATGAGCATAGATGCTAACAGCCTCAGTCGCAGTTTTATCAGATCTTGGCCGCATTACTTTATTAAATGAAGGACAAATAACACTATAAACTCCTCTTGAGAAATAATATGTTTACTTCACCTCTGACATTTTTTGGAAAGACTGTTTTTGGGAGCAGCTCTTGTTTTGTCCTTTACACCTCGGCAGAAGCTCCCGCCTGCTACTCATCTGATTGGCCCATAATGAATGTGATTGACAGAACAGTCGTCCAATCACCTACCAGATATGCTTCGGATAGGCTGTTAACCAGATGGACTAATGAACTGTTTTGAACATCTGCTGTGATCCGTGGGACCATCTACCAGTTTGCACTCTGATGGGCTGTTCTCTTTACTGGAGGTGGGATTAATGTAAGAATTCATGTCAGCTGTGACACAACAAGCTTCTAGTGGCTTTCTTTGGTTAATGATGTTAAATGTGAAATTGTTATTTTTTGGTTAGAACTTTCAATTGCGACTCGAGACTTAAATTTTTCTTTGAGTCTTCAAAGAAATACAGTAAGTTGAGTTGCCACTTTGCTTTAATTTTAAGTTGTACGTAGCTAAAAAAAAAAAAAAAAAAGGTCAAATAAGTGCTATTGATATTTGTGTTTACTCACAAAGATGTAACAGAGAAAATAATATTCACATACTTTAACTTAAAAACCTAAAGTTCAGACTCTGTGTAAACGGTAAATAAAAACAGGACACAGTTATCTACAACTCCTTTTCGACCTGTACTCAGTTAAACACACTATACAGAACAGACGTTGAACGTTCAAACTGAAAAACTTCATTGTTTCTCTGAAATACTCACTCATTTTGAATTTGATGCCTGTATTACGTTCCAAAGACAGGCTCATGTTTGATGATGATGCATCACCTTTACCTTTAAAAACTCTCAAGAGCATTCACTCATGAGCAACAACAAAGTTAATCAGTTTAAACACTAAATACTTGGTCTGTTTAGTGCATTCAGTTGAAGATTGGTTGAAAAGGATTTGCAATCATTGCATTCTGCTTTGTTTATATTTAACACAACATCCCATCTTCATTGGAATTGGGGTTTGTTTTTAGTGACTTTGTTGGTGGTGGGGGTCAGGAGATAAAATCTAGAAGGGTGGGCACGAGAACCTAGAAGAACCTTATTATGATTAATGAGCTTTTCGTTATGTCACTAATTAGCAGACTGATAAACACGCTAATTAAACTGATAAACTGAATTAGAGAGTTTTCCAGATCATACAGCTGTTACCATAATTGTTTTGAGTGCTTAAATCCCATGTGCTCAAATTGTAAGTCACACAGATCCTGACAAAGCATGGGCAGTTTAATAATCTTTCAGAAAAGGATAAATATTATCTTAGCACTCCTAGTTTAGACTCATTTCATTGCTAAGCAAAGTTTCATTTAAGTGTTAGAAAAAGGCCTTGTATGATTTTGTGTAGAGAAGTGTTTGGAGATGCAGGGCTTCAAGTCTTGTGTTCAAACCTTTGCTGATGTCATATTGTGGGATGTTAACATAAAAAGTTGGCTCCACAACTAAACTAATGGTTAAGCTGTGGGAAATTATTTCCTATTTTCCATGAAATAAGTAGAAGAGGGATTCAGTTCTGCTCTGTGATTGACTTGCAACCAGTCCACGGTGTACCCTGCCTTTCTCCCAATGACAGCTGGGATAGACTTCAGCCTTTGGTGACCCCAAACAGGATAAGCAGTATAGATTGTAAATGGATGGATGAATGGATGGATGATTAGGATTTAGCATTTGTACAGAACTTTACGTCACTGAGGCGGGGTTATGTAACAGCCAACCACACCACAGGGTCAATAGTGCATGGAGTTGGTTGTCTCTTTGCAGTCTCAACAGGAAATGAAAGGGAAAAAACTAAAATTTATAATGTTTATTTTTTTAGCTAGAAACACAGGACAAGTTTGAGTGAAAAATAATCTTTGTAATAATCATTACTGCAGTGTTGTATTTTTCTTTTTGTTTGAATTATTTTCTTTTAAGGTCCCATATTATAATACATTTTACTGAATACAACAATCTCAGATGTCCTCAAAATTTGGACATGCCCATAAACCCCTCTGTTTCAGTCCTGCATAGAATGGGCTGTTTCAGTATTAATCCTAATGTCTGACCACACCCCTCTCAGGAATGGATTTGGCTTTGGATTTGCGATGCTGTGCTTTAATGTTTACTCTGGCTGCACAGAGACATGTTTTGACGTGTTCCTCCAGAGCTGCCTGTGGGCTGAACAAACGTGTGGTTCAGAGAGTGTGGGGAGGTGGCCTGTCCCCTCATGACATGGTTTGGGGTAATAGACTTTTTTTAGCACACATCTCCTGAAAGGTGGAGCAATCAACAATGGAGGGATTCTTCTGTGACTACTCGGACAGAGATTAGTATAGATAAGCCACTCCCTAGCAGTAGCAGTTTAACCAGATATGGACCAAGTATTTCTTTATTCAATGTAAAACAAACTATACTAAAACTTCTTTGTGGTAAAGATATTTTCTCTCCATTTTGGACATGCTTTTGCTGAGAGTTTGTTTTACGAGGTGGTTCACGTTCTGTCTTTTATGCCACAGCAGTAGTGCCCATCTACTACGTCATCTGATTGGCCCATTCTGAATGTGATTGACGGAACAGTCGTCCAATCACCTGCTGGATATGCCTTTGAACGGTTCTGCCCATTCCCAACACTTTCTATGGACTGTTGAAATATTTTGAATGGTCCATCTGGCGTGTCAGGTTAGCTCCCCAAGCCCCTACTAACAACATGAAAAGCAAAGAAAATTGATTTTGCAGGAGATGGGACCTTTAAAGACCAGATATTTACAGCAATTTGCCAATTAAGTGATGCTATATCATTTTTCATGGCTCACTTATGTTCTGTGACACAGCGGTTGAAAATGGTTTGGCTTGGAAAAGAAGTAGGACAATTGACCCTAGTCTCCCCTACTCAGAACTACTTGTTTGGGCAGAATGACTTATGTGAAAATCCCCTATCATGTAGTTCTGCTGCAGTTTCACTCATGTAACGCATCTTATCTAACAAATTGATCAGGCTAACTGTTGTATAATAACATCTATACTGTACATTATGGTCACTGAGTTATTGATGAGCATGATTTTTAATTCTTCAGTATTGTTATTGTACTGTACTGTACTTCAGGATTTCCAGACTTAGGGGTAAATAGAGAACTCCATGTGAGTAATAAAATATCAAAAAGCGGAATTTCAGTCTGAATGTTTAACAAAATGTCTGTTTTTTAATTAAATCTTCAGTAGTACAACAATAACAATACTTAACAAGAAAAACAGACTGAAAATAAAAACACTGATGACACAAGAGAGAGAAAAGACAAATCTGAAAAAATAAATAATAAATAGAAGTAAGAGAGAAATGAGCGAAAGTACATATCATGTTTAACAAATTAAACGACTTGCAGATGCTGATAGTCTTTAAAGCTTTGTGTTTTTCGATGAAGAGGTTGTTCTTATATGTTGTTTAAATTCTTTTTTAAGTATCAAGTGTTCAGGCTTTCTTTTTGTGAATTTACACTTGTGTTTGTGAAACTCTGCTAAGAATTAAACATAGTCATGAAAATGAATGCATCGCCATCCTTGGGATTAAAATTATAAAATCCAAAAATAACATTCTTAAAGTAAAGGTGAAAATCAGGAAAGACAGAATCAGCAATAAACTTGAGGAAGTCTTTCCAGAATTCATTGAACTGACCTGACCAAAATAAGTGTTTCAGGATGCTTTTGACCGAAAGAACAATTAAGATCTATGTCATTGTTAAATTTTGATAAGTATTGTTTTGCAGGGTAGAAATTGTGTATTAACTGAAATGATACTTCTTTGATTTTGTTTGTTAAAAGACAAAATGTCCTGTTTGTTACACGGTGCTCACTCCCTGCTACATAACCTCTTTCATATGAATGGGGGAACAGGGGCGTGTCTGTGCGTGCGTGCTTCCTGATTTACGTAACTTTACGTCACCTCAGTTTGAGCATAAAAACATCAGAGTGGGCGTAAGGAAGAGTTTGTTGCTTTCTTCTCTTTTTGTCCGGAAACTTTGCGAAAATGGTGCAGCAGCTGTCCAAATCTGGAGCGAAGGAGGCTCCTGTGCTGAAAGCTGGCCACCCTCCTGCAGGTAAACTCTTTTCTTCACTTCCTCTTTGAAATGTGTGCATTTTTCTGCTCGGTCAGACAAAGCGCTGTTGTTTTGCAGAGCTCGACGCATGCCGGAGCCGTGCAAAGAGAGAGTCACAAAGTCTCCTGTCGGCTGTTTTTACTCCACAGAGATGCGCAGATGGATGCCTCAATACCAAAAAATGAGTGAATTATTGGCTTTTTGTGGTCGTGCTGAATGCATCCATCGCGTGAAATGTTTGCAGCCGTGTTTCGCTCACGCCTCCTCCTCCTATAGGCCCCTCTTATAAAGTAACACGGTGTTCTCAGAGGATTAATCCTCATGTTCAAACCTTTTAATGCCTGCAGATCCTCATGTGCACACAGACTGTTCTCAAGGCAGTTTTACCAGTGTGACTTTCATGCTTATCTGATGTTTTTGCATAAAACATTTTTCATTGTTTGTTTGAATATTCTCCACTTTTATTAAAAAACTAAAAACATGAAACTCCATCGTGTAAGATCAATTTGGCGTTGATTTACCGAACTTGTGACCATTTAAAATGATGCAAAGTACACTTTTGTGACTCAAAAATATGCCCATGCTTTTAATGAAACGTAAACATGATGTTCCAGTCAGTATGTCATTATTTATTTTGTCCTCGTCTGAATGAGTTTAATCTGTGATGATGGAGAAATGGAGGGGAATATGGAAACTTTGAAGGAATCAGTGGATGTTTTGATGTTTTTCCTCCTTGTTGTTTTGACCTCTTTGGTTTATCTCAGACCCTGACCCCAAAGGTTGGAAAAATATAGGCCAACCCCCCCCCCCCCACAACTTGAACTGTGTTTACTGCAGACCAAAGACCTGCATAATATGGACCATCTGTGGTCAGTTTAAGATTCAGAGGCAAATGATTCAAGAGTGTGAGATTTTTTTTTAATTGACCATGTCCAATTGATCTCATCATTTATTAAAGTTGTCAGGTTAGGTACTTTTTACATCATTAGTTTTAAAAGGATGCAGTGATCATGAGGATATTTGTGTGCAAAGAAAGGCTGTTCAAATGTGGCAAAAATCATAATCATGATTTGAATAGGTATTGAGATCATGATAATGGAAGAGGATTACTCACTGATTTTATAACACGCATCACATGCTGTTATTTAACACATATGCCTTTACCACTATCATTTCGAGCATTAAAGAACGGGCAGTACATAGAAATTTACATGTGAGAAAAGAAAAATACGTCATTGTAATGATATTAATAATAATAATGTCATGTGACACAGTAATATTTTAATCTCAGTTATTATTGTTGAAGCTAATAATTGTAATTTAAATTAAAACTCAGCTCAGTTGCTCATCTCTAGTGCTAAATATCAAAGTACAGAATTTTGGAAAAAGACAATTTCCCTTTTTTTTTTTCAATTGAAGCAGAAGAGAGAGCAGCAGTGGAACTTCAGAGTCAAGTCACGAGTGGTATTTGAGAAATAAATGCTAAAGGCTATGGCATGAATAATAGTATGTATTTAAAAAAAAAAACCTTTGTTTGATTTGTGAGTGTTCTCCTGTGGTGTTGATTATCTTTTTTTTCTTAATGAAGAGGTCTGATTGAACTATCAGCCGGGGTTATTTTGCACATAAGTGGCAAAATTACAGCGACTCTATGAGGGGGATTTTTGTCTGGGTTGCTTGGCAGCAAGTTCTTCTACTCTGGTTTCTGTGTCGCCTAAAGTGCACATTCCTTGAGCGAACACTGAAGGGTGTAAGAGTAAAAGTTGGAAAAGTGAGAACTGGTAGGAAAAGAAAAGAAAATGGAAAAAATGATGACCCTCCTGTTTTGTCAGTATTTTTTCACTTCATTTTGGGATAAGGAGACAAAAATTGGCAGTAGTTGTGGTCACTGTAATTGCAACTCTGCTGTTAAAATTGATCATAAATCACGAACTGAAAAAAATTAGAGAATTTCTTTGTGCATGATTTTAACATTTTTAACATGGTTTAAACCAAAATTTAACATACATACAGATGGTATAAAGAAGGCAACAGAAGAAGAAAATAGATATAGTAATAAGCAAATAAGAAGATAAAGATAAAAATTCTGATTCTAAAGGCCTAAGATAGGTTAACATACTCATGACATCTGAAATGGACCAGTGTTCAGTAATACTACTGAAAGACACACGATCAGCCGTCATGATTGAGTACCAAATGAAAAATTGGTGCTTTCTTCTTACAATCATAAATCATGAAAATCCAATCACATCCCTGGAGCTGGTTATTTTTATGCCCAAACCATGAACCTCGACTCATTCTCTGCTTGAAGTTTATGAAACTGTTGATTTTATGCAGATGATGGCAAAAGAATGAAATCTGACTTCTATCACACTGTGTACCAATGATCCACAAATATATAACTTTCTTGGCTCCGCGCTGCTCCCATGTCAGCCACTTTACCATGGGAACAGCTTTTCTGCTTCCTTATTGGTCAACACTACAAGGTACAAGGGCTGCTCGGATCATGGCAGAAATCAAAATCGCAGTTTATTTCAATAGATTTTGAAATGATGATTATGAAACGCAGTCACTCACTGATTTTAAAACATGCACCACATGCTTTCATAGAACATATGAGCTTTTGACTTTATAATTTTTAACATTGATGAAATTTCATCTGTCATATCAAAGATAAGATATTCCCTGTCAACTGAAGCACCGCATAGATTTTCCTGCTTGCTATCATCATGGAGGTTTCAGGCGCCATTTCGCGGGGCAGCAAGAAAAACAAAAGTTGTAGAATCAGCTCACAGCGGCTTTCACCATGTGGGTGAATGCATTTGCACAACTAAAACATCAGACATTTCAGAAATCCATCCGACCAGTCAGGAGCTGCTCGGGCCGTGATCAGCTGCCATGTCTGTGTGCATTGCATGACAAACACATGGTCGGCTGATCTGCTGCGACATCAAAACCAGTCTTTCAAGTCCAAATGTGGGACAGAGCTGCATTAAAATCGCATGTTTTATGCCAAGCTAAAGTAGTCTTTTACTGTTTCCATTCACCACACAGTTGGATGTTGGAACGAGGAGTGATATTAAAGCCGAGTTGACTGTGTTCCAGTCACAAATTAACTCGGTTACTGAAATTTCTCCAAGTGCAGAGTCAGAATTCCAACATTGGGGGCGTTTTGGCAGAGGAATCTGACCACCATTCAGAATTTCAGACTTTCAAATAAGTATAATAATAATACTAATAAAAGTGTTTATGTTTACTGCTTCTCTTAATGTGTCTTTTGTGTACTTGGGGGACAACTGAAGACAGCATAAATAACACAAATACGGCAGCATTTTGAAGTTTCAAAAGTATACAGGAAATGGTTGAAAAGACGTCATTCAAAAAGCAAAGTACCCGACTTTACCTACCATTTTATTTGGTTGCTGTTGTATTCACAGGATCATCATTGGTACTTGACTTTCACCGCTTCTATATTGAAGTTTGAAACTCTTGTTTTATGAGAACTTAGTTGTATAAGGGCTGCATTATAAAGAGGAAAAAGTTCTTCAATTTCATTGGAAGGATCAGGGTCCCTGTGTCCTGATGAATTTTGAGTCTTCCAACAAAAGCTGCCTTCCTTCCAGTGTAGCTGGTTTTATCAGGAATGTGCACTAAACCTTTGCTTTTTCTGTGTCTGCAGTGAAGGCTGGAGGGAAACGAGTGGCCAAAAAAAGTATGGAAGATAGCAGCACCCATGGGGCTCCAGACAAGGACACCAAGAGGTCTGATAAAGTGAGGTAGGTCTAAAATCCGGATCTCTATATATTTATGAAATTTGCATCCTTTTCCAAAGTTGACTTCCTAAAGTGAAACTCCTGTGATGTTACAGCAAGTCTGTGGCCACCGCTAACAGAATGCAACAGGTCAGCATCCTCCTGGCAGGAACTCTCGACAAGGTAAACAAAACACTTCCTGTTAAAGCCCCCTTCTCCTGCTGCAAAGCCTTGTGGGTAATGAAATAATCTGCTGCCTGTTGTTTTGCAGTTGAGCCACGACTTCCCAGAAACGCCGGTGAGCGTGAGGCACAGCAAGGTTCGGCCTGCAGTGGAGAAGCCCCACTCGCCCCGGACCTTTTTCATCCAGCAGCCGAGGAAGCAGTGAACAAACACATGACGGGGAGGCGGGTGGGGCGTGGGGTGGACACCCTGGAGGGAATTCTGTTAAGTCAACTGTGAAAGACAAACATGGAGTGTTGGCAATGACAGGTTGTCTGTGAAGTGTCCGTGTTGATGAAGGGACCACTTTCATCGAGCTTTGTATCTACTTTCTAGGAAGAGGAAATAAGCTTTTTTTCAGGCTGTGCTTCTTTGTGAGAATCTTTATAAACCAGCATTGTTAAATGTGCCTTTTCTAGTGTTGTATGGCAAGTGTTGTAGTCGTGTTTACCAGCGGATAAAAACAGATGGCTTTTGGGTATGTGACACATGAGGGTGGGGGGTTGTAAAGTGCTGTTTTTGGGTGTCTTTCCAGTGAATTCCTAACTATGTAATGCTTGGCACTTAGTAGATTTAATAAAAAAAAAATATATTGCATGTTATCATAAGACTTCTGTCTCCTTATTTCTGTTTCTTTGCAGTAATACTTTTTAACCACTAGATGGCCATGTTTGACTGCTATGGTACACAGGAAGTGTGTTATAAGGTTCAAACCCATTAAAACACAACATAACATTTTCAAGCAATTATTGTTTAATGTTGCACATTGAATTGCCACGAGTTATTTGATTCTCAATGTATAATTCTTCCTGGCGTTTCTAATTGTTGAAGCTTTATTTCATTTAAGTTTTTTGAAAGCAGTAATTTGAATGTCATTGCTTTCTTTTATTTCTTGACTTATTTGTCAAACATCTTTGGGTACTGACAGAGTTTAAAAGTCTAAAAGAAATTTTAACAAATTTAGGATTCAAATGGTTAAATTGATGCCTCAAAGTTGTAAATTTGGTTAGTCAGATTTGTGATATTTCAATTTGCCACCAGCTTTAGCTGTATGGCAAAGTGGGCTGCAACCAGTCCATTAATATTAAGGTTCTCATGCAGGAAGCCCAGGTTCCATTTCACTCTGATGCCCATTTACCACATGCCTGTCCTTATTTTCTACCACCCTTTCCAAGTCTCTCCACTATCAATAACAGGAAATAAAGCCCAAAGACTCTTTGAAAATACACACATAACAGATTTGATGTCTGCGACGTGGTAAAAATAGTCAACAAGGCAAGAACAGACTTGGGAAGTTGTGTAATACTCATAAACACCTGGAACCTTCCACAAGTAAGTTTATTGGTAGCAGGTGGTAGTATCATGATTGGGTGCAAAATGAGCATCCCTAAAGGCTCGGTCATTCACAGTCGATGATGACATGAGTTTCCTCACTTTGTGGAAGAGTGCTTGGGTAATGACTGATTTAATGACCTTTAATCTTTCAAGCAGCAGTGCGATACAAATGGGCAACACTGTCAGGGGTTTATTGTGGACTTGGTAATGCTCCAGAAAACCATCATCAGTTCACACTGCATCCCTGCATTTACAAATGCAAGAAAGATTTCACTCTGCGAAGTATGGGTCGTGCTAACAACATCCAGCCCAAGCTCAAGTGAGCTTAGGTGGAAAAGTGTGCTGTGGTCCCGTGAGTCATAACTCTTGAAACTCTTTAAGAATTGTCACTAGTTTGAAGGCAAAGGGTAGTCACACCAAATATTGACTTAACTTAGATCTTTATTCTTTATGCTGGCTCTTCATTTAATAAATTGATTTTTAAAAATATAAAATTTTGAAACCCTTCTTACTTTTCAACGTTTTCCTCACCTGCCTAAAACTTTAGAGCAGTTCTTTGTTTTCAAAAACTCAGCTTTGAATGTTAGATGTCTTGTCGTTGGGCTACATTTGATCGTTAAAGGTTAAAAAGGATGTATGAAGACTGTGCTGTGTTTTTAGCTGCACGGTGATGCAGGGGTTAGCACCGTTGTTTAACATCAAGAAGACTAAAATCATACTTGTGGGGTCAATTAGTGACTCAATTGCCTATCAAAGCTGAAATTAACTGGCAACAGGTCCAGGGTGTACCCTGCCTCTTAACCATTGACAGTGCCAATTGGCTTAGGCTGCCCACAACCCCAAATGGGATAGCCAGTATGGATGAGTGATGAACTGATTTGTTTTTATTTACATTTTGATCAACACAACTTTCTGGGTAATTGGGGTTTCTGTGTTGAGTCTTATTTGTTCCTAAGGGTATTATTTTATACATCACATATAAACTTGATGACTCTTTGCATGACCCTTCTTGTCAGAGTGTTGGATATCCTTAAAATGAACCCATGGGAATTTCCCACAAAGACTGCCTCGGTCTTGTCACTCAACATAAATCTGAAGCCAACTTTGCTTGAAGGCAAATTTCTCCGATGTAACATCTTTGGCAGCTGTTGGGTAGAATGGCCACCTTAGGGTATTTTTGGAAACTTTGTCATGTTTACAAAAAGGGGGGTTTAATTTGCAACATTTACATGTAAAGCCATGATGTGGGACGAGACTCTTCTATGCATTAAACATTACAGCCACACAGAAGTCTGTTTATATTTAACACAGAGCAGAATCCTGTCAGCACTTGCCTTTTCCAGACACACCTGTGTACCTTGTCATACTTGGGGTCACATTTCACAGAAAATTAAAAGAAACTCTATTCTTCAAACAGGCCAAGGATGAAAGGTTTTGAAACAATTTTCTGAGTATGATTGCAGGTTTGTATTTATGAAAACATGCTAGAGGTGAAATTGTAAATGAGGTGGAAGAAATGGTGATGTAGAGGAAAGTGGATTATAAACAGATGGTTCTCACCACACATTCTTCAGCCTTATGTGACAGGATCATTTCATGTCATTTGCTAAATGATAACCCCGATTTGTTCCATTAATCATGAAGCATTGTGCAAAGGAATTTCAATTGAAAATAACATGAAGGCACAAAAAGACCACCTAGAGATGCTACAGAGTGGTGCATGGATGATGAATTTTTGTTGGCTAGCCTAGAAGTTAACATCACACTGGTTCCCTGGATTAAAAGCCTATGGGATTCTTAACTCTGTTCTTGGATCAATCTTAATGATAAGGTCTGTGTTAAACAAAAAACAGAAGTTTATTTTATCATGATAATCTCCAAAAATAAACCTAACTTTCAGGATATACAATTAAACGTAATCTGCAAAAGGAATGAGTCCAAAAACGTGGAAGTACACACGTGGACAAAATTGTTGTCCATTAAAGAAAGAAAAACCCGCAATGGTCACTGTAATAACTTGAAACTGACAAAAGTAATAATAAACAAAAATTTACTGAAAATTAAGTAATCTAAATCAGACATTGCTTTTAAATTGTGGTTCACAACAGAATCATTTTAAAAAGAACAAAATAATGAAACTGGCCTGGACAAAAATGATGGTACCCTTAACTTCATCTTTTGTTGCACAACCTTCTGAGGCAATCACTGCAATCAGGCAATTTCTGTAACTCTCAGTGAGACTTCTGCACCTGTCGACAGGTATTTTGGCCCACTCCGCGAGAGCAAACTGCTCCAGCTGTCTCAGGTTTGAAGGGTGTCTTCTCCAGACTGCATGTTTCAGCTCCTTCCATAAATGTTCAATAGGATTTAGATCAGGACTCAGAGAAGGACACTTCAGAATAGTCCAACGTTTTGTTCTTAGCCATTCTTGGGTGTTTTTAGCTGTGTGTTTGGGCCATTATCCTGTTGGAGGACCCATGACCTGCAGCTGAGACCAAGCTTTCTGACACTGGGCAGCACATTTGGCTCCAGAATGCCTTGATAGTCTTGAGATTTCATTGTACCCTGCACAGATTCAAGACACCCTGTGCCAGATGCAGCAAAGCAGCCCCAGAACATAACTGAGCCTCCTCCATGTTTCACTGTAGGTACATTGTTCTTTTCTTTGTATGCTTCATTTTTGCTGTCTGCGAACACAGAGCTGATGTGAGTTGCCAAAAAGCTCCAGTTTTGTCTCATCTGTCCAAAGAACATTCTCCCAGAAGCTTTGTGGCTGGTCAATGTGCATTTTGGCAAATTCCAGTTTCATTTTTTGATGATTTGCTTTCAACAGTGGTGTCCTCCTCGGTCATCTTCCATTAAGTCCACTTTGGCTCAAACAGTGATGAGCCAAATGGTGCGATCTGATACTGATGTACCTTGACCTTGGAGTTCACCTCTAATCTCTTTGGAAGTTGTTCTGGGCTCTTTGGTGACCATTTGTTTTATCAGTCTCTTCAATTTGTCATCAATTTTCCTCTTGTGGCCACGTCAGGGAGGTTGGCTACAGTCCCGTGGACCTTAAACTTCTGAATAAGATGTGCAGCTGTAGTCACAGGAACATCAAGCTGCTTGGAGATGGTCTTATAGCCTTTAGCTTTAGCATGCACGTCTATCATTTTGTTTCTAATCTCCTGAGACAACTCTCTCCTTAGCTCTCTGTGGCCCATGTCTAGTGTGGTCCACACCATGATACCAAACAGCACAGTGACTACTTTTGAGCCTTTAAATAGGCAGACTGACTGATTACAAGTTTGAAGACACCTGTGATGCCAATTACAGGACACACCTTCAAATCATTTTCAGTCTTTTCTAGGGGTACCACCATTTTTGTCCAGGTCAGTTTCATTATTTTGTTTTTTAAAATTATTCTGTTGAACCACAATTTAAAAGCAAAGTCTGATTTACATTACTTAATTTTCAGTAAATTTTTGTTTATTATTTCTTTTGTAAGTCTCAAGTTATTTCAGTGACCATTGCGGGTTTTTCTTTCTTTAATGGAAGGGTATCAACAATTTTGTCCACGTGTGTAATTTAGCATTTAGGACTTTTTGGTTCCCGACCCCCCCTAAGAAGATGGGACTTAGACTGTGGGTTTCAGATAAAAGACTGAAATAAGGTTTGTGATAAACACACACACGAGATTTCAATGTTTAATGGGAGATGATAAATTCATCTAATGTGCCGTGGTGATAGCAAACTAAAATACTAACAAGGACTTTAAAAATGGCCAGGGACTGACAGCAAGCATTTCTGATTGCTTTTTTTTAATAACCAATTATTCATACACTGTTGCCACAGCCATGAAGACTGACTTGATAAGGTCACTTAATTATGAAGAAACTCTCAGAGATATGCATTGGAAATATTGTAGTTGCTTCTAAGTAGAAACCTCCATGTTGTAGTTTCATAGTAGCTTACTAAGATAGCAGCTTACACTCTTGGCAATTACATTTAAGCTTAAAACACTGCGGAAGTTTAATATTTTTTTGTTTTCCACAGAGCTTATTATCAGTACTGATCCAAAACACAGAGAGACATCCCATAGGATTTTAGTGGGCCTGCAGTTGAGTGAACCTGCGCGATGCTAACTTCTGTGCTGACCAACAAAAATACGTCATCCATGCACCACTCTATTACTAAGCTACTATGGAACCACAACATGGCGGTAGGACTCAAAAGCTACTGAAACACTCTCATTGTATAACGCCCTTTTGTAACCACTTTTTTTTTTAGAATTTTCTCTTCATCAAACGACCTGATCAAGTTGGTGTCCATGGCTGTGTCCTATGTAGGCTATTATGTTGATTATAATCATGGACAAGCTACTCTCAAACTATAGTGAGCTAAGTTACTAGTTACTCATGAAAAAAAAAGCTTCACTACAAAGCTACATCCTGGTGAAAGTAACGAACTAAGTTACAACAACATGACAAAAGTAACTCACTACATCCAAGCTATTTTCATTTATTTTGCAGATATCAGCAGCATTAATATTTGTATTATTACAATCATTATTGTTAGATGCATTTTATGTTGCAAAAGGGAATGTCCATAGCTTGTTTGCATGTGTTCATCACATCCAAAAGGCTGTTCTAAAATCCCATATACTTTCGGCTTGGAAACCTCTAAGTGCTAAAATGCGGTCTCACCTACATATTTTTTGGGTTCATTTCTACAACACTGTATTGCAGGTGCATGTTGGCATTTTTCTTCACTGACTTACTTATCTAATCTAATAGTAAGACCAGGTTTAATAATAGTAACAAAGTTAAAGCTGGGGTGTGTTACTTGGATAAGACTGCTCTGGATGCAAGTCTACTCCCCGTTCCCTTCTATGGTTGTGCTCCCAGCAATGACCATTGCTCTACGCGCAACCAGTCCACAGCGTTTGTGTACCTTTAGCTGCTACTAGCATTATGCCAATGTTATGAATTTGCAGCCACAAAAGAGCCACAAACCATGTTCCTTCATAAAATTAGCATTACCTGTAAAATCTAAACAACAACTTAAGCACATGTAACAAACAAATACCTTGGTAGAAGATACAATAAGAGCTCTGTCCTTGTACTTAGCCCTGATTGGACGAAAAGTGGGTGTCATGTGGCTTCATTAGTAACATGTTGACAGGTACTCATATTTTTGGACCAGTGACACAAAAATAAATTCAATGGTGCAGCTTTAAAAACTATCAAGTCAACAGTGGACATACTGAAGCTAAACATCCATGATAACCATGCTACTAACCAGTGCAAGAAAATATTAACTGTTGTTATGCTGTGATTTTTAAGAGGCATTATATAAGACATTTTAAAGGCATAATTTAAATTGAGTAATTGAATAATCATTCAGTCCCTAACTGACATATTAGTGAGTTGTATTTTGTACTTATATTTGCCATCGCCATATCCTAGGAAATGTAAAGCAGCATGGCATTATTGTATAGATTCTGAAATTCTCATAATTGTTTATCTTCCTGTTCACAAATACAACAAGAACAGCACAGTGCAATCAAGGGTTATACGATAAATATACAAAAGCAAGTCTAGCCATCTACTCTCTCCCTGATGATCCTGTTGTTTTGATTGTTTAACAGAAAGTCCACAAACAATAAGCTCATTCCTTCAGCCGCAAACTATTCAATGATAGCCTTGTAAACACAACGTGCTGACCCCAAATTCTGTGTGATGCTCATGCTGTTCACACATGCCTGTGATGCCATCTGTGTGTGACGTTCAGGGACCTCTGATGCTCTGTTTGAGGAGTGGAGCAGTTGGTGGTCTTTCAGACATGCAGACTGGATGCATTTCGCTGCCAGTGTCTGCCCTATTCCCGGCCATCTGAGGAGCCATGCTGACCCCGAGACGCCCACAACACTGCTGAGAAAACACTGCACACTGACTGTACAGCACAGACTGTCACAGAGGAGAGAGGGGACTGAGGAGATGTGGTTTGCAGAACTAAACCTGCTCTTTTAAGGCACAGCACACTTCTATGTGTGAGGTTTTCTCAGACAGCATGGGAATTAGCTTAATATGAGTACAAGACAGTGCAAAATCTATATAATTTTCTTATTAACCGACATTTCAGCATGTCTGGTGAAATTAAACACAGGTTGTAATACATTCTGTCACCTCATGGTGTCACTGTAGGCTAAAGTGTATTTTGAATTTTTACCATCTAAGACAATGTAGAAGTACTTTGGATACCAAGAGGGCCACATAAGTTCTTTACTCTTGACTCTGACTGCCACAGAATAACACATTATAGGACACACTCAACAAGACCATTAAATGACACATAAGTAAACTAAAGGAAAAATGCTAAGACATCATTGGACCTTGTCAGAGAGACATTAATATTCTTGTACTCAAAAAACAAAAAGTAATGTGTTGAGCTAAACCCAGAATGAAAGCCAATTTGCTCTACCTTTTCACTGCAATGAACATTTACAAGGTTAATGCATTAGACTGTACCTTTATTTCTGTTTTTTATGCATAGGAAATTCTCCACAAAAAAAATATTTTGCAACATTTATAGCCAGTCATATTTACTCATTCACTTCAAAAAATTAATAAATAAATAAACTTTATGCATGTATTAAAGAATTTGAAAGCATCTTTCTAATATTCTTGCTCCAAGGCATTTGATCTTTGTAAATTGCGTTAAAGTGAAAACTAAAATACAAAATACATTATGCCAGATTTTGTCATGCTCTTTTTTGTATTTTTTGATGATTGGAAATGCCTCGGAGCTGCAGTGAGTAAGATAAGGAGTCCCATGTAACCCCTGGGCCACAAGTTACCCCTGATTCAAGATAAGTTCTGTATTTTAATGATCACAGTGTAAATTTGCACTTCTAACAATTTTTGCATGATAAGTTTTGATTGTATGCTCCTTGCTACTTACATTGTGACATAACATTAGGATTCAAACAAGGACATATCTCAATGGATAGGTCTACATTTGACTTTGTCTAGGAAAGTTAAAGTATTAAATACTATCTGGCTACAAAAAATGACTTTTCCACATTTTAATGAGAGTTTTACAGTGGATCTAACAGTACAATAACTTTCAGCAGGGAATATGCTGTCCATCATGTTTCTCACTTTTCCACCTCATATGTCTCAGTCCTCTCCCTTCTCCCAGCCTCTATCGATGCTTAAATCACCACAATTACAGGCTAACTGGCTTCTTCTTGGCTTAGAGTGGTGAGTAAACCAGTAACATAAAGCCTCTGTACTTCCTGTGAGAGAATGTTCAGATTTTTCTCTTTATTGTGCTTTTCAACTCTAAATCTATTTCATGTTGGAAAATGGCATTTACTTTCCCTCCAAACAGCCAATGCTGAGATTATTGAGAAGTCACAAAATGGACAATAACAACACTCTTGTAAGAATTTGCACACATAAATTTTATTTTTGTTCATGTAAAGGTGCAACTTTATTTGCAACATAAGGTGTCAATAAAAGTAGAAGTCCTTGAAGCTGGGCCCTTGATAAATCTTTGATGCAATGCAGCATTTTAATGCTAGACAGTCCAGGTGCTGCCATGTTTTTTCAGTCTGCCCTTGGATAATTTGATATAGCACTACATCATATTTTATGAACTCCCTCATGTCTTGTGTGTTGTGCTGCAGGCTGGTAAATACTTCATACACCAGGTAAGAACATGGAGCAATGTCATATGCAAATGTATTTTTTTGATCTAAACATTGGGTTTAGCATACAACTGTTGCCATAATTGAATAATTTGTTTGTTATTTTCAGTCATTATCAGTCAATTAGTCTATAAAATGATAAAGGAAAATCATTTTTAGAGTGGTGCAGGGATGATATGCTATGTTTGTAGGCCTATGGGAATGCCTACTTTTCTTTGTGTCCTTGAATTATTGTTGATAATAAGGTCTTTTGTGAACAAAAGTTCATGACACTAAAAAATTAAAAGCAGAGCAAACATCCGAAGCATGTTATGTTGAAAAGGAAAACATTAAAATCTTACATGCATGTGATCATCATGGATCTTATTTCAGATATTTATTTGAGAAGCTATTCTAAAATCCAGTAGACTTTGGGCCTTGGGAACCAGAAGTGCTACAAATCTAAATCACTGTAAAAATATTCAAAAATATGTGTCTTCAAACTCCCAAATGTAAGAAAAATCCCTCTCATCTCTGTTATTTGCTTCACCTTTCAGTAAATGTGAGCTCAAACAGTCTTTATAAAATTCTCTCACTAAGATATCATTGTCTGGCTTTCCAGCTCCATGCTCTAATGTTTACTGCTGCTTCACAAATACCACTTCATGAAAAGGGTGGAGACACAGCTTTTAGGGATTTCTAAAGACATAATTAAATTACACTTCCTGATCAAAGAAATGTTAAGCTAATAAGTGGACTATTTTGTCCTCAGTGGTCATGATCATCATAATATAATAATGTGTAGGCTACAAATAAGTCCAGAGACTTGCAGAAAGTTTAATGTGGTATGGAGTACGTGAGGGAAAAGGAGTTGTATTTTACTTTAAACAATGAAATTTTGATCTTTATTTTGAGTTTGTGCTTATGAAAGCAATGAGCCTTGTTGTCTGTTGTAAACTTTATTTTAATTATGAAGATTTTTTAAGAGGAAAAGGTAATAGACCATTTTTTGTTTGTAAACAGTGGTGACATATTTTTTTGGTGGAACCTAATGTTTTGTTTTCATCAAAACAGAGACGTTTGAAACATTTAAAGTTCTTACAACTGCCAGGTGAAAATAACACATCAGATACAAATTTAATGAAATGCTGAATAAAGGGTAATTTTTTTTATAAAACTGTTAGTCTTCAAAATTTGCTGCAGTTAACACAGGCTCTCTTGGAACAGTAACACTTAGCTACTGTAGTGACAAGGACATAAAACACAGTTTTACAAGACGTGGGCTATAATTGTGTCAAAAATTAAACACCAATGGTGAACCTACAGATGTATGAGCATTAACTTTTTTCTTATATTTAATTAATCCTTGAATTAATGCTCTAACAATATAAATCACTGCAAGCACAATTTTTCTGCTAAAATTGATATGGTCATAAAAACCTGTATTTTGATTCAGGGAGTGTCTTTGGTGACAGTTATTCATAAAAGGTTTTTTCCACATACCTACATCGCCATCCTGTGACAAAAAAAAAATACAGTTTTCCTCTTTTAACAGTAATGTATCTCACATCCTCCTATTTATCTTCATACTTTATATTTACATCGTGTTCTTGCCACCAGTGTGCGTTTGCATCAGTTGTGACGGAACTGGGACATCTACACCAAATTGCTCTGTGTACAACTTAAAGTAAAGTAGTTAAATTAATCACTTTTGCTACAAAATAAGTAATGTCATTGCATTACTTGCTTCAAATAGTAATGAGTAGAATTGTTTCATGGTGTACAGTAAAAAAAAATGTACACATTAAAAACACAGAAACAAGAAGAAGACATGGTATGCAGTGCAGGGAGAGGCACAAAGCCCAGAGAGCTTTGTTGAAAGCTCCACCTAAGTATGTTAAAATATCATAAAGTTAAAGAGACATATAAATAAAAAGCCATCGAACAGATATAATTATAAACTCTTAGTTTAGAAAATATCAATAATTACAGTGACAATTAGACCATAAAATAACACGTGTTTATGAATACCTGCACATGAGTGTGTGCGTTTGCAGTGTCTATCATTACAATAATATCATTACTATGAAAAATACAAATAAATAAGGCCATTCATATGAAGACAAAAATAACCAAGATGAGATTGATAACATTACAACATGACTCATCCATCCATTATTTATTCCGCTTATCCCTTTTGGGGTCTCAGGGGGGCTTGAGCCTATCCCAGCCGACATTGGGTTAGAGGTAAGGTACACCCTGAACCAGCCAATTGCAGGGTCACATAGAGAGACAGACAACTGTTCAGGCTCATACCTAAGGGCAATTTGGAGTCACCAGTCAACCTAATGAGCATGTTTTTGGTCTGTGGGAGGAAGCCGGAGTGTCTGAGGAGAACCCACACATGCACAGGAAGAACATGTAAACTCCACACAGGAAGGTCTTGACCGACCCGAGAACTGAACCAACAACCTTCTTACTGTGAGGCACGTGCACTACCTGCTGCACCACCATGAGTCAGTGACCAGCAATTAATGTTTCTTTGAGCACTTTTTGTAACATTTTACAGAAAGACATTTTTTTGTTCGATGGGAATAAGTATTCTATAATCTGATGCCCCCACATTGTACTGAAAATTGGCCTCTGCTGGTTAAACATTTGGGAGGATGAAGAGCTAAAACTTGATGTGTTGAGTAAGAGTAAACCTCTGAGTTTGCTTAAAAAGAAGTCTTAAAGTGCTCCTGAATACTCTCCTCTTTTTGTGCCCTATAGATAAAATGATTAGTTATTATTAGTAATAATTAGATAGTAATAGTTATTTGGGGAAAGAACATTTGAAACATTGGACAAATCATTTTGTATTAGAAACAATAAAGGTCCCAGAATTGACCCCTGTGAGTCCCCTTAGGGTGGTCTGGCTTTGCTACAATAACACTTTTTTAACATACACAAATTTGATTCTGCTCAGCCGATAGTTTTTTTAACCATGTTGTTATAAAAAACAAACTTGAACCACTTCTGAAGTAAAATATCAGGATTTATTTTACCAAAACCTTTTGAAAGGTAAAAAAATAGGCCTACTACACGCAAACTTGTGATTTTCATGAGCAGATAAAATTGTATTAGTGAGGTGAATCAAAGCCATGCAAGTTGAATGATCTTTCCTGAAACCATACTGATGTCTAAGAGTTGAATTAGATTCTAAATGAATGAGAGTCCTCTTGTAGATACGTTTTTCCAGTAGTTTTGAAAAACAGCTCAAATGTTGACATTATGGGAAGTGTTCCCGATATGAAATCTAGTGGATTACCAGGACATACTGAAACTTTATTAGCAAAATCCTGACCAATACTAACAAAGAGTTCATTAAAATTCCTCTTGTTTGAGGATTCAACTATGGTCTGCACACATGTTCTGAAGCTTATCTCCTGCTGTTCAAGTAAAATTCTGCAAAAGTCTTTTTGCTGGTACAGCTATTGCAGCATTTGAGACATGCTGACATATTCCTCAGAAGAGTTAATGAAGGCTTTAGGTGGCATAGTTTGGCAAGGCCATCTAGGCTCACACTTCAGGTATACGTATCAAAATCCATGACAATGAAAATAGTCGACAATTTCTCTGAAGAAGATGGTCTTAAGTCTTTTTAAAGTTTACTCAGAGGCCAAAAGTTACCAAATAGCTCATCAATCAATCATTTGATTAAAACTTAATCCGAGTACTAAGTACATGTTTCAGGAAAATTGCTGAACTTGTGGAGTTAATTTTTTTTAAGTCTGAGAAAAAGTTAGAACTCTGACTTTTCGCTTAGATTTCTGACTTTATTCACAAAATTCTGACTTTTTCTCAGAACTCTAATTTTTTTTCAGAAATGAACAAAAACATCAAACCCTAAAAGAATTATCAGAGGCCCTAATCCTCTTCCACGTGTGTCACTATTCAACAAGTACTACTGGGTATGATTTTAGGGAATATTTCCCAGCCCTAGCGTGAAGTACTTAGCTATTATCAGACTTTGAGTTTACTGGCTGGAAATCACAATAAAACAAATACTTAAAATGAGAAACACTGAAAACTTTGAGTTGGGAAACTTCGTAAAGTGCAGGTTCTTGATACATGTGTTTGCCTGTTTGACATGTATGTATCACTCTGCATGCACAGTCACAGTCGGACATGATGAGGGGGATCAGAGGAGGAAGGTCTAGCTTGCTGGTCCCTCTGTTGATGAACCTCCCTCCAGATGACCTCATGCGTGGAGGAGGAGGAGGAGGAGCCCGGCGTCCCGACCCGCAGCCTACCTTGGCGGATCAAGTGGGGACTGAGTTTGTGTGGAGATACGCTGCTGGAAGACTGGGAAAACTTTTTTAGTGTTCACAAATATCCATGACATTTATCAGGTAAGACTTTTAAAGTTACACACTTGGTGCTTGTGCTGACGTGGTTAACCTGAAGTCTTCGGTCCGCCTGTTCAAAGAAGTAGGTGAAATTTCTCCGGAGTTTGGTGGAGGTTTGCGGGGAGGAATGTCGGGACATGCCCATTGAGCTGCAGTCATAACCAGCGACACTGACAGCAGTGTGTTTTATCACAAAGTTGTTGAAGTTTGAGCCTTTTGTGTGATATTTTCCGTATTTTTGTACTTTAACTGTTCGCCTGAATTCAAACTCGACAGTTGTCTTGGCAACGAACTGACAGCTAGCTTAGCCTGGCCGACGTAAAGTGGAATCAAAGTTTACAGGCAGGTGACGTTACCGTGTGGAGGGAGAGGAGCTAACGGGTCACACTGAACAGAGGACGAGAAATATGCTGAAAGAAATGTTAAAAAGTTTAATTTACATCAGGTTTATCTTTAGTTTACATTCTGACGCACCCAACTTTAAATAACAGACATCTATACTCATGCAATATTACGAGTGGCATTTGCTTTTTTACTAGTTTCTTATAAACTGTTAATTCTGTTAAAAGTCAGAAAAGTATGAAAAATAACAGCTTAGCATCGCCTGAATGTGCCACCATAAAAACTGACTTTCGTTTCAAAGTTGTAAATGACTTTTTACATGAATGAAAGGAAGGTTGAACAACACAAGCAGTTTGAAAATGTCAAGGTCCAGAACTTCTTCAACATTTGTACAGATGACAGACTTTTACTTTCTTCTGCGACAATTTTGAGGGTCAAGATTCAAAGGATGGATGTGTTTCGGTCAAGTTGCCACATAGTGGTTTTCAAAAATGACATCAAAAATGTATTCCAAAATGCATATTTCTTTGCCTGTAAAAGTGAAATGTGATTGCTGATAGTCTAGTGCAGGAAATCTTTTCAGCCTGCAATCCCCAAAAAAGCAATAACAGGGACCAAGGACCCTCACTGTATGCAACTCTGAAGAGCAACAGACCCCTGTATTATTGGCACCATGTGCAAACTTACACTTCAAGGATCTTTCTGACGTATCAACCTCATGTTAGGGATGCATTATACTGGATTTTTGCGAATTTCCGATATGCCAATATCACCAAACAAATTATTTCTGATATTGACACTGATAACGATATTTATTTTAAAAGCACAAATCCTTCACTTAACTAAAACTGGCCTGTTCCTTACACGGTGACAGTCCATTTGTGTTACTTACTTTATTTACTTTATTTTTGAATGAATTGTATTTCTGATCCGTGACAGTAACCACCAGTAATGATGAGTTAAACCATAGATTTTGTACATTCTGCCAATATACAATATAATATATGGGATATTTATGGCCAATTTGTACAGCCATAACATTTGCTGTAAAATACTCCTCACATTTATTACATTTGAAAAACTTTTATGGCTGGATGTGGAGCTGTTTATGGCCAGAATTTGATGACTGCAGGTCTAGAATTATCTAAGAAGCATTTTGATCAAGTTTGAAGATGAATGAGTATATTTTGACGGCTTTATGGGAGTCGCAGGTGAGTTGCAGAATTGTTGGGATAGCATGTATCTCCATTAAAAGTCTGAAGTGAACATGTAAAAGTTCAGTATCTGCATACTTATTTAGCCATAACATCCTCCTGCCCAGCATGCAGCTGTTTTCTAAAAAAGTTCATTACTTCTCCCTAAACTGTGTGGTCTTGTTTGATGCTAATGCTAGCCTGTAGTTTTCTGATTGGATGTGGTGGTTTTCAGACCAAAACCCTGCCCAGATATAGCTGTGCGCTTAAGGCTAAAGTAGGATTGTAATCTCATCTGCCCACATAGATTGAGTCATTGATGTTTGACCACTGGCTTTTATATGCCTGTTTCCGTTTTCAGCTTGTTTCCAATGGAGGAACCCCCTTGCAACTCTTCCAGGTGTTCAAAAATCAAAGCCTTGTTTTCCCCTTCTGAGGAATTGCTTGTAAATGTCAGGATGCAGCTTTGATCAGTGTGTGAACATGAAGTCATCGATTCAGTGTGCTCTTTGAACAAGTATTTTGAAGTCCTCATAATCTCTGATCCCCCTGTGGGCTTTACTTTGACAGAATCTGCCACAATATTTGCTGTCTCCTGTGTGAGAGGCTTGTCTTAATGTAGCCCCCAGGGCAGTTCCACTGTTCCTAATGCAATGTTGATTTTCCATTTTAAACCCAACAGGTGGAACAGACTGTAGAGCTGACACTCTGTCTGCAAGTTTGACCTGGAGACATTCAGTAATAACTTTTGAGCATAATTTTAGACAATTTAACGCTCATTACTGAACCATTACCATGGATCTGCCTGCCTTTGTGCCAAGGCCAGAGCTTCCCCAATTGTCTACCAACTGCAGGGTTATGAGATGTTTGTTCTACAGAGCACTCGTCTTATTGAAAGAGCCACAAGGGTCTGCCTCCCAGTCTCTCTGAGCCTGGTTCCCATGGTCCCCGGCCAGTTGGCCAGTAACAGATGCTGGCATCAGAGTCACATTGTTATGGCTGAGGAGGGAAAGTTATTGGAGCCAGTGACCTGACAGACAGCACACACTGAGTTGGAGCTGATGAAGTAAATGATTTCGTACTTTTCAAAAGGGTCTCTCATTGGCGAGGCACTTGGTTTCAATTGAAATGACATGTTATTAGGGATTTGTTGAGTTTGAGACTTCTGGTATGCTGCGTAACCAAAATGGCTGTTGAATAAATCCTGAATGTTGTAGTGTGGGTTTGTTTGGATTTGGGAATTTAGGACACTTGATACCACAAACTCAGTTGGACCACAAATATTAATACATATGACGTTTGACTCTCCTCAGGGTTTCCTGAGAACTGAACCCATATTTCACTCAGATATAGATGGTTCTTTGAGCTGTCTGAAAACTAACAGTACAAAAAACTCCAGTTAGAGTGAAATAAGAATTATTATCTATCATCCTATTAAAATTCCTCTCAAGAGTGAGTCTTTCTCTGCTGTTAGTCAGAGCTTGACTAATACTGAATTCTAATGACTGACTATTTTTAGCGATGTGGCATTAGTAATGTGAATTTTTGACCTGGAAACATTGAAGAATGTTTTCTCATGGATTGCTCCAGTGCTATTTTAGACTAAATGACTTTGTATTGGAATCAGAAAAATGCTTTGTATCTTTATCTGCATAAAAGAATGACAGTATACATTGTCAACCAATTTTGCTGCTGACAACCATGTGTGAAGGTATAGTGATGGAAATCTAAATAAAAAAAGATCCTGTTGAAAACCGATAAGAAGTAGCTCAAGGAATTTATGTAACTTGTGTTTCGACTAACAGTTCCCTTATCAGGCGCGTCCAATTTATTGTGGATCCCTTGCAAATCAGATGTCCGGCCATTATCAGATGCTGCCAGTAGGAAGTCTAACAAAGCAGTAAAACATGTGACCATAGCAGACAGAAAACAGAAGTGGTCAAAACTGTGGTTTAATTTGACACAAAATGATGCTTTCTACTGAATATCCCACATCTGTTTTATTTCAAACAATGGTGGAAACAACAGCAGCATGCAGAAGTAGTCATCGGAGCAGCAGGGCTAAAATTTCAGGAGTGCCATGTGTTTGATGTTGTTGTCCCTGAAAACCTTTATAGGCCTAATATTTTTCCACACAGAAAACTGAGGGGCTTGATAAAGAATCAGACTGATAAGCAGGATCAATAATGGCATTGGGATCAATAAAATCATACTGTTTCCCATCTCTACAAAAGTGTGATGGTCTGCAACACATGCTGTAGATAGTGCTTAGAGGCAGAACCCTTTAGCACTTTACACTCTACCATCTTTAGGTCTCGCAAAAATTAATTAACTGACACTCTCATTGTGTCTCCTTACAGTGCATTATATTGTTGTAGAAGCCTGAGAGAGCGAAGTGTGTTAACAAAAGGGGGGCTCGACATACACACCAATCAGACTTGCACTTAAACACAGAGCTCTGGCTACATCTCTCATTCGCAGTGTTGTTTCAAGATGTAATATTACACCACCGTGATGCTTCATCTGAAAATGTTCAGGAGAGATTAAGTGATCGTAATCATGGTAGCGCTTCGTTTTGTTGCAGTTGCAGAAATGGACTGTGAAAAGGCCTTCTAAGTCTGTTGTTTGATGACAGCTTGGAGGGGTGATCACTTCCTCCCAGTGATACGGCTTTCTGACATTGTTGGTAACGGTGAAATGGCACAGGGTAATTATAAATATCTTTGCCTGACTTTGCAGACTGAAATGGGTTAGAGCTAGAACACCAGCTTCATAAACCAGGTGATGACCTAAATTCACCAGAGGATTTATTTTCCCTGCATCAAATGTTCGGTGAAGATGAGTTATATTTCTGGGATCAGATTCACATGTCAGGTCAGTTCTTTATGTCAAGGTGATTGTAGGGTGTTTTTTTGAACTAAAGCTTTCATAGATTACATTCATTTTGTTGAAATAGTTTAGATTTTGAAAGGCTTTTGACACTTCATTTGATTAAATTCTTGCTTTACTTTTTAATACTCCCACATATCTGTGTGTATTGATAAAAAGACATGACATGCATGCATATTGTATGCTATAGTTAATCCTCTTGACTGGTGTCCTTGTTTGAGAATTATATGAAACTATGTGCTACTCTTGTATCAAAAACATATCACAAAGTATTGTTGTAGGTGAGCATGTGCATGTTTGGTTTCAAGGCCTCTGCATGTGCATGTCGGCACTTTTTTGCTCACATGTGTATCTAAAGCATGTGTGTGTTTGGAAGAGCTTCTTGGCAACAGCTGTTACTGATTTACATTTTTGTCAAGCCTTTTCAAAAAGCCCCAGAGGCAGATAGTGAAAGGCAGCAATGTGGAGATATGGAGCCCCCATACCGATGATCTGATTGCAGTATTATCACATAGGTACTTAAAGGGCATTCATTGTAGGAATATTTGTTGCATTTGGGGTTAAACCAGAATTATCCTCTGAGTTGAAATTGTCAAAACTCTAAAAGTATTGTTGCTGCAGAAAAAGCAACTTTGGCTCTAAGACAACTATGATCTGTGTTTGTTTGTGACAGCAGTTAACCATACCTGGGCATCCCAAGTAATGGTGGGTTGCTTTTTTCTTGTTTAAAGCTGTTCCAGTTAAGACTTATTTATGCCACGCATGATAAGCATATGGATTCAGATGGAGCCCTTTGTATGTACACTGCAGTCATTTAATCTGAATTTCTTGCAGAAAACATAAAAAATGCACCAAGCGTGTAACACTGATGGTAAAGCATGGACAGTGTTGTATAAGATGGCCTGCATTTCAGCTCAGACCAGCAAAACAATGAAGATAAATTATTTTGTAAAATGGAACAACTTTTGAAGGAAGATAGTGAGAGTTGACACTAATTATAACTTTCTGCCCGGTAAGGCAGAAGGGGTTGAACAGATGCATCCATTTTGTATTGGTATTGGCTGATATCAGTCCTCTTGAGTGGCCATCTCTAGAAAAATAGCATAAACAGATAACAATTGCATATGTGTATCTGCTGTACAAATTGATTTTATGTGAGCATCTAGAAGAATTAATTTTTGGTATAGAGAAGACCCTTTTAGCAAAAGAAGGCATAAATTTGACAAACTGTTCTGTTTTCATGGTCAAACATGAGAGAAATCATGTCAATCATGTCATCATGCATCATGAAAACTTGACATCAAAAGTAGTAATAAAACCCCCTAAACATTGGTACAGAAGACTAGCTAAGTATTTAATTTGAATATCAACAGTGTTTTAAAATAGAGTTTTATTGTTAGGGCGGCCCCCTTCACAACATACATCCTCTTTGGCTGTCACTTTTCCCAAAACTCAACACTGATTGGTTTTCAAGCATGCACACTAATAACCGTAAATATTCAGTTATTAGCTGAGGAGGATGGGGAATCAATGGGCTCAGCACATAACAAGGGACAGCAGTTGGTAAAAGTCTGAAAAATGGATCCGGGATTTGTCACAGTGAGCCAGCTGCTTTGCACATTATCAACACACAGTGGAGCACCTTGTGCTTCCACACGGCGCTCCTCATGTTTTGGTGTTATTTTCCACTGAGAGTAACTTTGTTGGTCCTCCATTTCCTCAAAGTGTCTTCTTCTTCTTCTGTTGGTTCTGGCAGACAAGATGAAACTATTGTTAAGGTCAAGAGAGCACTGGCCCAACGGGTTGTGCGAGGAACGCCCTCTGCTGAATCGAGTGGTTCACTGCTCCAGATGCCCTAATGTACTGTTGAGCTGTTTATTTTATATTCAGATGTTTTGATTATAATTCAAATACAGAGTATTGCCCCCATGCTTGAATGAATATTCGAGTATTGGTTATAAGGTGAAAGACTTGCACCCTCAACATTAACTATTACTGTACTGAAAACAGAAATCTGACTACTCAACTGATTAAAATTGTCCTACCTCTCTATGTGAGATTCAGCTTCAGCATTTGACCATTAGCTATAACAAACAGTTGGCACTATCGCAGTTATGGCTACATTTAGATGGCAGCTATTGGACCATCATCCAGTTGGTTGAATGTCTCATCTCTGTTTATTTCAAACATAATCTATGCTTCACTTTTGCTACAGTGTGATGTATGCTATCCCTCTAGTTTGTTGGAAGTGGACAACAACACAACTTTTGCTGCATTTAGCATTGACGCTGTTTTTCTTTGTGCAGGTCGATGTTGGCACAGATACTGCTGAGCATGTGCAGAACGCAGCAGCCACCTTATCTGACAAATTTCCTTTTTGGAAACATTATTGGTCCTGGTTTTTACAATTGTTGCATCACTTTAATGTAAAACTAGAACAGGAAGCCTGGGAGAAAGTCAGAGTTGAGCCGACCTCAGTGAAAGAAATATTGGAGGTCTGCGTAAGACTGTGCCCTCTAGCGTCTACGCGGATATGATGGTAGAGACAGTTGTCAGTTTAATTTTGTATTTTATGGAAGCATAAATGAGGCTTTAGTAGGGAGGATTTTGTGTTATCAACTTTTCTCCATCATATTTAAACATTTTAAGATCCCTTTGTCAAAATGATAAAGCTTGGCTGTTGTGTCAAAACCTCATGCTCCTGTCATAACAGTGGATGAACATATTTGGATTTGGCTTGGGCAGGTGAATCATTTTGTGTTTATCTCAGCCTATCTCTGTTTGAGCAAATGTATGAAGTTTTTGGAAGCCCTCTTTGCTCAGCCCACTCACCTTATTGTCTAATTTCCTTGAACTTTTTCCAAGTGTTAAAGTGACAGGCTAAGAATAAACCTGAACTCAAAGTAGACTAGTGATAATGGCGCCTTATCTGCTGAGTGCTATTTGGTCAGCAGCTCTGTCGAACGTCCGCTGGCCTAAATCCTTGCTCACTTACAAGACACAGTCTTTCATTAAAACTAAATATAAGTCTGCCATACTGTGGCACGCCTTTACATTGAAAATAATCTAAGATGATGACTCTCTGTGACCCTCTGACCAACTAAGTGTGCACAGAAACTTCCTGTAGACTTTAAACACAAGTTGTTAATGTTTCACCCGTAATCAAATACAACGCTCACTGGGAGGCAAATGTCAGACTGAGAATAAGCAACAATGGTCTGGCTTTATTTATCCTTACTACAGATGTTCATTAACACTTACTTAATTGCTTCTGCAAATCGGTAATAGGGTGATAAAGTTTAATCAGCAGTGATAGCAGGAGTTAATGACTGTAACTCTGATGAGATGATTGTTGTTACTGGGTTTGCAGGTTGATGATGGTGCTAGCAGAAGGGGGGTACTTGGTGTGTAATTATTATGAAAAGACTTCAGACTGATTCAACAGTAGGAAAACTGCTCTGGAGGGCATCCATATCAAATTCATGAATCAGTGTAACACTTTGATCTGTCAAGCTCAATGAGTGTAGGTTTAAAGCTTTAATCTGCGCAGCAAAGATGGTGTGATATTTATTTGGTATCACCTTATTGAGGTTCAGGTCTAGTCAGTTTCCAGAGCCTGGGGTGTAGCTGTAACTTCAATGCAATGATCGCCTCTAAAACATGTCTTGACACCTCTGGAGCAGCACTGCAGGGATAAAACAGACAAAGGTTTTCCTGTTGCCACTGCTGAGCCAGCATGTATGCTGTGTCTGGAGTTATTCATCAGTCATATTAGAAGATCAAGGACGAGTGGGCTCAGAGGGAGAGTCAGTCTTTCCTAAATGAAAGTGCTTTTCCCATGGTGGTGTAATGAGTAGATCAGACTTGTTATCCTTTTTAATTTCACTCTGAGCCTGAGTGTTCAGGCCTCCTCATATAAGACACTGGCTACCCTTGCCCCAAGCAGAAACATTAAATCCGCCTCTGTCTGTGATGAGACGGTATACATTCCCATAAGGTAAAGGCTAATAGTCTAAGATCACTCAAACTGAATTCCAGCCTCTTTTCTCATCGTTTATTTGGAGGATACTCCCATGAAATCTCACATTTTCTCCCAGATGATGTAGCAATAGTTTATCATGTATGTAATAAAGATATGACGGTTTTACCCAGAATGCTGTGCCACAGAATAGTAGTTCTATAAAAAGCTTCTGCAAAAGTAATCACCTTTAAAGAATCTCCTACATTGCTGCTGCAGTGACTGTGTCCCACATAAAGTCCCTGACCCATTATTGTGCCCTCAAAATGAGCGCATCAGGCTCTGTCCACTTATAAGTGGGGTATTTTTGAAACTGAGGTTTTCCTGCTCTGTTTTTCAAATAATAAAGAGTTTTAAAAACATCCCTGCATATGCAAAAAACTCATAATGCAACCTTTTTTTTTAATTTCTCTTCCAAAACAGTTTTCTTTACAAATCTAGTCCAACCACACCTCTGACTGGTGGTACAGTTAATTTTGTGGCTATGTTAGCTGTTTTTGCAGGCATATTGAGTAAATATTTCTTTGTTTATATTACAATGATAGACATATCTGATTATCTTGATCAAATTCTGTTATTCACAGGTTATGTGAATACAACATCTGCTGTAACCATGGCAGTCACAGACGCAAGCAGCCATTGGTCTCCAGTCCACACAGTTACTTGTGAAGCAATAACACTGGGTCTTTTCCAAAAGGTTCGAAAGCAGCATCATAGTGAGGGAGGGACAAAAAGTATGTGTTACTGTGTCAGTGGTTCAGTTTTCAAAACTTAAAACAGCAATAGTTTAGTAATGTCTGCTGCAACACGTTAACAACAGTGATGATGTTGCACTGAGTGATATCATCCTGATAAAGGTTCAGCGCAGTATGATGTTTCGAGCTAAAAACATGTTTTTTCTCTGTTCACACAAA
Source organism: Cetoscarus ocellatus (assembly GCA_037902135.1). Taxonomy (NCBI): domain Eukaryota; kingdom Metazoa; phylum Chordata; class Actinopteri; order Labriformes; family Labridae; genus Cetoscarus; species Cetoscarus ocellatus. The sequence goes on from JBAMNC010000681.1 coordinate 652,686, forward strand.
GTCATCCTAAACTGATATTTAAAAAGTCCTCACCTTGTCTGGAGTTGTCAAAAATATGCATTTTCAATGACTTAAAACGCCATTTATGTGTGGACAGAAGGACAAAACGCACAGAAAAACCTGCATTTTTTCTTGCCTGCGTGTGGACATAGCCCCGGTGTTGACATCAGCGTATTCTATAGACTGATGACCTCTGACTTTAGGAAGAAACAGTATACTGCATTTGCAAGATTTGACGAATATTGCTGACAAATGCGGTGTGCAATTATTTGTCTCTCTTGAACCTCATTCACACATGCAGAAAAACCCTAAAAGTTTTTCAGAGTTAACTTAATGTAACTCAAACTGAATGTTTTCTTAAATCCAGATTAAACACAGAAATAACTTTTCTGCCGCCTTATTTCTACCTTCCCCACCCATCCTTGACTGACGTGCAAATTGCACAAAATATTTCTGTTGTTAGTTGTTGTGAAGTGTGTGTATTATTTCCCCTCTCCACTCCACTACTTCACAGGCAAACTTCCTTCTGTGAGGAATAAGTATCAACGAGCAATTTTCTGGGTAGATTATCTTAAAACAAAATTTCCAGAAATTTTCAGGGATGGGTTTTTGTAAAAGCCCTATTTACTTATAAAAAAAACTGAAAATTTCCTGATTATATCATATTAAGCTGCATGTGTGAACTCAATCAGTGGGTGATTAACCTGAAATTTAGCAGCTAACTCCCTTGTGTTTTACCCAATCCAACCTGCATTGACTGGCATGCAAACTACAGGAAGTCGGGTAATTTCGTGAGAAGATTACCTGGTAATGCTCTGGGAAAGTTCAGGAGTTTGTTGTTGGTTGTCTTGATTACACCAGGTTGAGGTGTATACATGGACTTAGATAGCAGTGTTTTACCAAGACACCCTGAAAGTACCCTGCTGGCACTCTGTTATTTTTTCCTCATCCTCCTCTACCTCAAGGGCAAACTGCAGGAAAACTTCCTGTTGTGTGGAACAAGTTTGATCAAGCAAGTCAGGACATTTTCTTGGTAGGACTTCAGATTTCAGGTGTTCAGAATTTTCAAAAATGAATAGTTGAAAAAGGCCCTTTTCACTCATGCAAAAAAAAATCCTGAAAATTTCCTGAATACAGCACATCAAGCTCCATGTGTGGTTGGGGTTTTCAGCCAGATTTTATCCTGAAATTTCCTCGCTGACCCCCTCAAATAGTTGCCCCTCTTCCACCCTGCACTGACTGAAATGCAAACCACAGGAAAATCTTTCTGCTGAGATTGACAAGTGAGAAAATTCAAGACAAAGAATTTTCTGATGTAGATTAAGGGATGAGAATATTAGATAAGATCCTATTCACATTATTAATTCTGCTTATTGGTCAAACTATCTCTCTTAAAATTACACACCTGCAGATGTTGCCTGTTGCACTATCATGTTTATTTTGAGTAAAATAAAGCACACTGTAGACTGCCTCTGTACCTTGTTGGCCATAATTATTTTTTTGACTCCTTTATTGTTGTATGTGCTGACTGCCTCTGACAAGTGTGTGACTAGATTGCTCCTCAAGACACATGGAGCAAATTTGGAGATATTGGTATGATTTTGACAAAAGATTTTTATTCCTCTATGAACCAGTTCTCAGTTTCCATCCCCAGGTAGGCCACAAAATTTTACAGTTGCATTCGTAAGAAAATGTCTTTTAAAAAACCCATCAAAAGGCTGGTTGTTTGATGTCTTGTGCTGTTTACACATGCAGCTAACTAGATTTTATTTGTTTCTTGTACTGAACACACAGTTGCCTTCATGTGGCTCCCAGACTACAAATTAATGTTTTTTTGTGTCTTCTGCTGAATTTCTTTTAAGGCAGTTAATAAGATGTGGATTTGTTTGTTATACGCTGTAAGGTGAACAGAGCAGGAAACCCTTGAGTCAAAGCGGTAGACTAGTGACATAAAAATGACTGTTCTTTTGTTATTTCCCTTCCACTCATGTTAACGTGAATAACAACCTTTGCTTACAATGGCCGACACTGAGACTATGCTGTCCTCCACACATACTCCCAACACTTCCTCCCTCAAAGTTTTGTTAGCTAATTTCCCATTGTTTATGGACCACTTGAACTCACCTTCCAGGCAGGGCCTGTTTCCTGCACTCAGTGAATGGACAACAAAAGAAGAGATAATTATGGAGCTCACAGGAGGACCTTAAAATATCCAATCACTCCAAGGTGGCGTTTGATAAATAAATTTGAAGGTCAGCCCATGGTGAGAATTTCTATGTTGCTATGACAACAGGGTGGAAATCTGAGTGTGATCATTCATGTAGAATCAGCTGTAGAAGAAAGCTGGCAGGGCGTTTAACCAGAGATGAACTCATTGGGTGGAAAATAACTGCAATCCTGGAAGGGTGGTGGAGTTGATCTGAGCTTAAGGTTGCTCTCTTTCCCTATTGTGTGCCACTGAACAGAGGACAAAACAGGCTCTAACTCACCAAACCACAGATGTAAGTGAAGTGCTTCCCTGCCAGAGGCAATTGGGTCAAACAATCCTGTTTCCGTTCTATATATAGCGGTCTTCTCAGGTGACTGTGGTATAGCTGGATGGCTCCATTAGCCACATGTCACACCAGCATTGTGCAGGTGAGGAGCTTTTCTTCCTCACAAGCTGCATGGATTTGAACTCTATCAAGTCAGGAATGACCTGGAAAAGCATACATGTTGATAACCTGAGGCACCTCTTAACCACCTTGGTTTCCAATTTCTCTGTGTGAAAGGGAACCATCTCTATGTAGTGTCGGAGAAAGGTGTCTTTTTATTGTTGCCTTGAGCCTGGACACACAGTCCACATTTGAAGGTCATACAGCTGACACATGCCAGGTGGACAGCGCTAGCAGAGGAAAAGAATACTTAATGTTATATTTTATGGCCTGAACTCACAGATTAAGATCATGTTTTTACATACTTGCCTAAGGCCAAGAAAGTAAGGACTCTTGGGCCACTTTTACACAACATTTTTGTCCTAGAATCAAAAACCTTTTGTTGCATTTGGCTTTTCTTTTTTGTGATCAACTTTTCAGTTTGATTGGCAGATCTTAATTGTAAGAAGAAGAAAAAGGTTTTGCGAGACAGATTATACTTGTCACATAGATCCTGAAAAGAAAGTAAGCCCTCTTCACCAAAAACATCACTAAGAGTAGCTATGCCCTTGTTCTCCCAGTTGTTTCAAATGTATTATGATTATTATATATATTTTGAATATGTTTTGATCAATAATATTGATATTTGGGGTGTGAGAAGCAAAAAAAATTATCATCAAAACCTTGGTGAGTAATAAGCCAGCATTTGCTTGTTAATGCTGTTTACTGATGATGATCACCATCAGCTGTCACTTTCTGTCAGTGATTTGGGCATTCATTTACTTGAAGGAAGTACAGAAATATCTCTCAAATGAGGAAGGGCCTGTGCTACTTTCTTTGCAACTTACAATCACAGCGAAGCATCTGACAGCATTAACCTACTATTTGCACCTTTGTGTTTTTTTTCTCTCTAAAATGGTGCTCTTTAGACATGTGCTTTGGCCTTGTCTCCTCATTGGTTTGTGCATCCAATCGAAAAATAATTGTCTTTCATTCAAAAAAGACATCCCAGTTTTGTACATGCCGCTTACTCCCAACCATCCTTTTTTCTAAAATGTACTTGCTTTTTAGTTTAGGGTTACTTTTAGTAGCAACCATCCCATCGTCCATCAGTGTAGATTTTAGATCTTCGGCCAGTTTTGCATGTTTACACCTCACTGCTCTGTGAAAGTATGTTGAAGGTGGTCATGTACATGTTGTTTCATTACAAAGTCATCCCACTAACTACTGGCCTTGCATGTGTACAACAGTGTTGTTAGCCTTTTTGTGATTTGTGTGCACAGTGTTTGTGATCAAAACCTTGTTGTTTGGATGTGGTGCTGTTTTGAAACACAAAGCCTTTTTAGTGGATCGTTATTGTGCAAATGGGGTTTTAATCACTTGGTTATTTTTCTTGATGTAGATAAAGAGGCAGGTACTACATTATGCTATTGGCCCTCCTCTTGTTTCTTCTTACACAAAGCAAATGTAGTTATTAAGATTCTACATGCTCTATGCAGATAGTGTGTGCCCCCAAAGACCTGAGAGACAATGTTGGGTTTTCACTGCTCTGTTTTAATATAGAGAGGGCCCCTTGTAAGGCCCCATGCTTTGAGGCTGATATCCAAACAGAGCTTATAAGCGCTTGGATGGACCTGACTTTGAGGGCTTGAGGAATCTTGATGCCCATCTTGCTGCATACCATGCAGTCCATAGCTCCTCTCTGAGGAGACTCCCTTGGAGAGGTCACAATTATATCCCAACTAAAGCCTTAGCATAGACACGTCTGAAGTAAACTGTGGTGCCTCTTCTCTGGAATCTTCATTTAATGAACAGTCAAAGCTTGAGGCACCATCACCACTTATCCTCCGCATGCCTGTTTCAGATAACACATTCATACTGTCAGACTAGCTGAAGACATTCAAACCAAAATGGCTCATGACTGAAGGGTGAAACAGTATTATATTACCACATCATTTGAAAGAGTTCTCCACTTTAAGTAAATGAAACAGATACCTGCCATCATGAAGCTGCCACTTAGATGATGTAGCGTTGCCGACCTTGTAATGATTCTGTATTAAATATCAGTCTCAAATGTTTGCTCCACCTTTGCATAGAAAACAAACAGTGAGCTGAGTTTGTGGCTTGCATGGCAGGAATTCCCTCACTTTGGATAAAAATGGCTGATGTAGTCACACCCTCTCAGGATAAACAGGGGTGACGGATAGATGATGACTCAATAGACATTGTCTCATTCTCACAGTTGGCACCAGCAGTGTCTGTGTGTATGAGTGTGAGTCTAGTGACTGTGATGGGGGAGGGTAGGTGGAAGGAATTTGTCGTGTTGGTTTTTTGAGTTTCTTTTGGGTGTTTCTCATTTCCTTTGGGTTGACCTGGGTGATGTTTATTGATACAGTGGAGATGAGCAGCCAACTCTCACTCAGCACTCATCAGTTCCAGTTACAAAGAAAATGTGCTAAACTTTGCTTCACTACACTAAGACATACAGTTCTTTAAAGAAGTGCCACACACAGAAGGGGCACCTGCTATGATATCATGCCATTTGTTTTTTAGAGGCTTGAGCACTTGAAGATGGATTTAGACCCTTGCATACTTATGCTATTGATAAAATCCAGTAAAATTCTTTACCCTTTCATCGCCCTTGTTATTCCTTTGTTTCAATTAAAATTCACAAGTTCAGACCAAAGTTATAATAAGTGGTTTGTTAAGGGAGAAAAATGAGTTTTATAAATGATTTATCCAGGTTTGATTGATGTCCTGATAGTAAATGTGGTTGTGTTGGCCTTTCAGGCTGAGAAATTCTCACCCAGGTCAAACTCTATTCTGAGTCATATCTCACCTCACTGTGACTTGTAAGCGTCATTAAATGACCTCACAGAGCTGTAGCAGCCTACTGTGACTTGCTGGCAACTGTCTGGCAACATGCTAAATTTGGTTTAGAGAGAGGCAGGAGCCTCGGCCTGCTTTTAAGGTGCTCATTATGGTGGTCTTCACTTGGTTATATGATTGATAAAATTATGACACAAATAGGTAAAATCCATTGAAAGACCTGTATGCACTTTTGCTTATGTTGACTTATCTTGGTGTTAAGGTGCAGTAACTAGGGTCGGGTATTAATTAGATTTTATTGATTCTAATGCCATTATTGATTTTGCCTGTTGATCCATTTCTTCATTGATTCCATATTGATAACTTTGGATTTTCTGTGTGGAAAACAGCAGGTCTGCACATATTCAGGGTCATCAAATTCAAACACTTGGCACTCCTGAAACCTAATGCCGTTCTGTGCTTTAGCAAATTTCTGATGTTTCCACTTGGGTTGAAATCACACAGACACAGACACTGGAAATTGTACATTAAATTCATGCTTTGTCAAAATCCATTTGATTGCCTCTGTCTCCTGTCTGCCATGATTACTTTGTCTTCTTTGTTGCCATTCATTCTGACTGTCTGGCATGTTTTCTGACTATGAAATTGTTTTAATACAGTATTTTTTGTTAACTTTTACATATTTAACAAAAAAACAATAAATTACAACATACAAACACGTTAACCTTGGCCACAACAAGTACATCCTCACCTATCCCTCATACATAACACACAGAAAAAAATTTACTGTCCAAAATATAATATTGAATGTCCAAAACAAAATAATAATCTAATATGTGCATGTACTGGTTGCACTCAGTTCAATACATCAGTAGCTGCCAGCAATGAGATTATGATAAAAGGACATCAACTTTGAGGCAAAATAAAAATTAAGCATATGTAAAGATAAAAAAATAAAAACTAGATAAGTGAAATTTACAAAAACTGACTACCAAATTGTATTAGTTCCTTTAGCTGTTTGTGACCAATTCGCAACAGGAATTGGTTTTCAGTCGAATCACTAGCATGAAGGCCTCTGCCCCACAGAAAGACCTTGGGGAAACACTGTTGTGTGTAAATACCTCTCTCGTAAGAATACTGTGAGTGAAAATAAGTATTTGATGAAGGAACGTGTTTGAAAATACTTTTCTCTAGCTCTTATGATGAAGACACACTGTTGATACTGGATCACTCAGAGAGAAATGTCATCCTTGGCAGAACACAGGCAACAGGAAATTGGTTTTGTGCTACAGCGGACAGAAAGACAGAATGGGTCATGAGAAGTGAGACTGTACATGATGGGCAGCTTTCAACTGAATAAAGTCACTGCAGAAGGTTTCAGTTTTATGGTCAAAGGGTTGTTAAAATCTAAAGAAGCAACATTAAGATATTTCCATCTGGGCTGACTTAAGATAAGGGCTGGATGATAAGACCTAAATATCATGATACAGCATTTCTTTTGCTCTTTGTTATAATGGTATTGTATTTCTGTACATTCAACCGCATTCCAGATACTTCAACCCCTCTCCCTCTTAGAAGAGCCTGCGCTGTGATAAACATGTCATGTTTGTGCACAAACGCTTAAGAAATATGTGGTTTTTGAAGTATTTTTTTATCCATAGTGTTGAAACTGTAACTGAATGTGTGATTCACATGTCTCCAGAGATGTTAAAGCTGCTACTGACACCATAACATTTCCAGGTTTAGCTGTTCAAAATAAAAACAGTCTAAGACTTTAATTTTAAAAATCTTGTCAGAAATGACTTGCATATCATTGACAAAGCTTTATGTGCTACAGTTATAGGTAAGGCTACAGATTATCACTGTTTACAGCTGGTACTAAAACCACTCCCAGCCTCAGCCCACTTTTTTTAATCATCTTGGATGGGGGTGAAGTTGCCACATAGTTTAATTTTTCACTTGGTTTGGTTGTCTTTCACACTGCAAAGCAAAGCCTGTAAAATGATGCGTTTCTTCAATCTGGCTCATTGTTGCACTATGACCTGGAAATACACAACTGGCCTTGAGCAATAACATCAGTTAAAGCAGTTTAGTGTTCTGTGCCATAATGTAAAAATAAAGTTGTATTTATGTTTTGGTGGATCACATTAGCATATTGACGGGAGCTTTGTGTAACTGTATTTCACACTGCTTTGTAGATGTAGATCTGTCACGAGGACCGGAGGCTGGCGGTGCTAGCAATGCTAACGTTAGCCATATGTTCCCACTTGTGGAAATCGTCAATGAACGTTGTGTTGGCTTGCTTACTGTTGTGATTTTTGGCTGAATTAAAGCCATATTTTACTGCTTTCTGGTTTTCTTGCCTGTGTGGTCCTTACTTGGTTTGGTTGACTTTCACGCTCACTGCTAATCGAACTCTGGTCTGCTTAGAAGCCTAAGCAACCCAGAGGTGGCCCAGCTATATTAGGTATGAAAACACCCCAGAATCAGAGGGAAACATGCTTAAGATGGGAATTAAACTGAACTGTCTGGCGCAAATCATCTTGTTAGGCAACTTTTATTTATCTGTCGCATGCCTAGAAGTTAATATTGCGGTGCGAGTTCTCAGGCAAGAAAACAAAACAATAAACATATTAACTCTTGAATCGTCTAGGGACAAGTTAGCCCTGTGCTGTTTGTAAGTAAATACAGTTTGTGTTTCTTGGAAATCAGTTAAACTGTTCAATCTCATTGAAATCATTCAGATTGGAATGTTCTGATTCACTGTTTGGTCACATTCTGGTCATGGTGTGTCTGTGTACATACATCTAACATGCAATCAGAATAAAAGCATCCGGGCATGCTCAGAAGGTCTAAACTCAGAGACAGCAACAGGGGTGAGCCAAACTCTACAGTCCCACTTTTAAAATAACAAAAAGTGTTTTAACTTGTGAAAATGATTTCTGGTCAGTATTAATTGTAAAAACAACATAGTGGCAGCTGCCAACTATATGAAATAGAAACGTACGTGATTGTCTTTATGAGAGTTTGTTGACCAAAATTTTTTCTGTTCTGAGGGCCAAATTAATTAGAAATGTGATTCCACGGTGTGATTAGTACCCTGTTTCTATTTCAGTTTGTCTTTACATAAGAGCACTACAGTTGACAGTACGACTCCTCCTCTGCAATGAACAAACTCCTCTGTCCGTCACGCATCGTTCCTCACAGAGGGATAGAGACTTTGTTCCCCTGCTGCTTTCAGTGACTCTGGACGTCTTCATTTTCTGTTCTGAAACGAAACCAAGTCCTGTTCTGCAAGCATTTTTCTCCTGCCCTGTATAAAGAAACTCAAACGCTGCCATTAAAAATTCAAAGGGCTCGGTAGCTGCTGAAGCAAGCTGGAGTGGGACCAGAGTGGGACCGATGGGACCGTAGAGTTTGGCTCACCCCTCTCCCCAACTGCGAATGTGTGAGCAGCTCTAGACATGTGCAGTTGAGTAGAGCAGAGAGGAGAGAATGAACCAAGAAGGCTCGTTCAGAATGACTGTTCACGAGAATGTCAATCGGAATAAAATTTCTGTCCTAATGAGCTCTTTCGGATCAGAACCTTCCAACTGACATATTTACATGATGTGTTTTTTTATTCTGATCTGATCTGTGGTTTATTCTGACTTTACTTGTGTCCATGTAAACATGGCTACTGGGTATCAAAATAAATTAGAAGGTCTGGCTCATAAACATTTTAACATGTTTTTTTGAGAAATTATTATCTAAGATTGATCATAAATACACACTCACCCTCTCACACAAGTACAACTTCTTTCCCACCAGCTGGTCAGATACTGCCTGGTTACAATGAGTGCCAAAGCAGTATGAGAAAGAATTTGAAAATCCTTTTGGTTTTATGTGAACTTTTAAGAATCATCAAAGTAATTCAAGCTTATTCAGAATCAAGTACCTTACAGGAAAGATCAAGGCACTTGACTTTGTGAGCCGCTTTTAGTTGGGAGACAAGCCGCTGCTTGACGAAGGCAGCACCATGGTTACACTGAAAGCACTTAATCTTTTTAATCTGACTGTGATAGCTCAAGGTTTAGTATTTGTTTTTTCTTCTTGAATGAAACTTATTATAGGATGTTAAAAGTTGGAGTCATATATTCAGTCCAAGAGAAAGGATAGAGGGTTGTATCTGCTAGATTTAGTGAGTGTTTTTCTTCTGCTTCCTGATTCACACAGATGCAGTTTCCATGTGCTGCAGCAATGTAACATTTATAATCTTGATTCAGAATGGATGAGTGAAACCCTATGAAGGTTGAAAGGTTTCTTTACCAGCTAAGGCTAAGTTAAGATGCAGAGGCTCATCAGGGATCTAACCCTGTACCTTCACATCTACCCCCCATCCTCTAACTCACAATGTTTCTTCTGACACCATGGAGGATGAGGCAAGGCGGATTGATTGCCTCTTTTGCAGAAGCAGCAGAAGAACCTAGATATATGAAGTCTGGCCTCTGCTAGGGCTGTGTGTTTTGTTTGCAGAAAGCATACCCTTATTTGGATGAAACCTTCCTTTTCTCCACATTAGAAAGATTGCCCTGCTGCTAATAATACAGTAGCATTCCCTGTACAAACCTATAATGTGTTTACAAGGTCAGAAACCAAAATTCCTAAAATTAGTCATGTAGGTTTTACCGTTGTCCAACAACGTAAGACTATAAATAAGCCCAAAGTAAACAAGCAAATCCAGGAATCTGCAGCCTGAGCCATGAGTTCATGCTATACCGTTTAACTCTGAGGATTCAAAATGCACACCAGCTTGGCAACAACCCTGAAGAGCAGTTGCAGACACCCAAGTTCAGCCTTGCAGCATCCATTACATGTGGAATTCTGGGCATTTGACAGTGTTTTCCTGCAAAACAAGATAGCAGAACTTGCCCTTTTTTCTGTTTAAATATTAGAGCATTCTTTCCATGCGCCCCTCCACTGATGACCTGCAGGATTGGGAGTGCTGTGGGAAAACTCTCAGACGGGTGCCAGCTAAGCACTATGAAATGCGGATGTGCACTGTTTTGCCTTTACTCTGTTAGGTTTTTGAGGACATTTTGTATTTGTTTAGTTTGTTCAGGGGAAAGACATGCATGAGTATTTGTTTGATTTGGTTTTATTTTTGCAGGTGAATAGAGGAAATTGCCTCTGTCCTATCTCATGAATACAAATAGATCAGTCTGTGTTGTGTAACTTTCATGGTTTTGCATGCGTGGAGATGCATTTCTTTTTCTTGTTTCATGTTGAATGTGAACAACTGAATGTATTTTTTGTTTTCTTTCCTTAGGGGCCCTACAGAGAGGATTGCAAGGATCTTACCATGTTTAAGGCAGTGCTGAAGAAGAACAGAGATGGAGGAAAGGGGAGCAAAAAAGATTCAGGTATGTGAATTATCAAGAGAAAAAAAAAACAGCACGCTAGGTTTCATTAAACAAATACTCCACACCCTGCAGGCTTACACACAAACTCTGTTTCAAGCGTTAGAACACCTTAAATCATTTTATTTTCAGGGGTTTAAGTTTTATTTCTGGCTGTGAAAAATCTCATTAATAAATGTATTTATTCACAGAGATTCAGATTCAGAAAACAGATTAAAAGTTGGGATGAAGGTTTTAAACAAAGTTTGTCATCAAGCCACTGTCCGTAGCTAACCCTTAAATATTTAGTTAATCTTCTTTTTCAGTGTTACCACCTCTATCTGTGAGGTGAGTACATTGTAGTTTAAAGTGACTGAAACATTAGTAAATACTGCAATAAGAGCTGGAAAATATCTCTTGAGCAAATGGAATTAATTACAGTTCAAGGTAGTTTTGTATTCAAAAGAAACAATAGAAAACACATGGCCTCTGTCATCTAATGTTCTGAGAATAAAAATCAGAAAACCCAGTCATGTCGTTTTCAAGGCGATTCTTAATTACTTCGCCATTGATTTGTTTAGAGCAACATGTTTTAGTTGACCAAAGTCAGAAAAATGCCAAGGACAATGAATTTAAAGATAATATATGGAGGAAGATAGTGTTGGAGCTGCAGTATGAAGATGGTTTGTGTATACTCAAGCATCTACAGTTGTGAATAGTTTTTCCTGAAGCTTATGTGGTACAGTTTCAGCTGGTGTATAAAACAGGTAGACTCACCCATGTTTCCCTCTCCTTTACAGAATCAGATGTACCCATTTTTTTAATTCATATTAGCAACAAGTCATAGCCACTTGATGTCAAGTCTCTTTGACTTCCAGTGTGAGCTTTTTATGACAAAACGCGTTGTCTACCAAACATTTGTTATTTTGTCTCTGTGTTTACATTGCCCATGGTGTATAAGGGTCTATAGATCCTCTTAAGAAGGAGTATAAGAAATGCCTTCTATTAAAAAGCTGTGTTTGAGAACCACAGCTTTTTAACAGAAGGCAGGTGGTGTGACTAAATAGTGGCCATGTTCTCTTTGTAATGATATAACTCCAATGCTCAGTTTATACAAGCGTGACAACAACTTCACTATTATTCACGTGCAGCTCAAATAAAACATCTGTAACGGTGTAAACATGTTAAAGTTGTTGGCCCTGTTGTTAAATATATAGCTGTAGGACACCATTAATAAAAGAAAGAGAATATATCATGGGAAGGACAGCTCTCGCTGATTAGGAGCAAGTTAAAGTTGACAAGTCTCACACACTTTGAGAGTCATCCAAAGTTCACAAAGCATAAGTGCATGTGTAAATGTTCAAATTTTATGAACTTAGTTTTGACTGGAGAGACATTCCAGCCATTGTGTCATAACAGATGTTTTATTTTTCCTTTTGAAATCAGTGTTTTTTCCTCCAAACATGTCCAAACATGAGTCAGACTCAGTTATACATTATTGACTCATCTCCTGTTCATACAATGCCCCCTTCAAATGATCTGTCTTGACACAGAAAATAGCCATTTATGCTAACAGTGCATCTACCAGCCTAGACTTGATTTACTGCCCCAGGACTGATTTTTATAGTTACTCTGGTTCAAACAGTCACTTAATACAGTAGATACATGGTGTACAGCTGCTGTGGATGCCTTTGTCTGACATGATTGTTTCACTCAGTCGTCAACAATAAAGGTAAAGACATCATTCAAGGTTATTACGGATAGAGGGTGGTATTGAAGGCTTGCATTGTTTTCTGTCAAAGTGTTGTAACCTGTCTTACATGTATGAATCACTTAGATAACACAGCTTCCCTGGTATCCAGATATACACACCCTCACCCCACTACCCACACATTTATACTTAAAGTCAAGAGGTTTCTGTGTACGTGAAAGCTGGGAGCAGCAGAGTTTTATTGCGGGATACAGCTCCTTTATCCCAGCCTAACTCTCCCAGTTGGACCCCATCCATCAAGCTAAAGCAGCTCTGTCTCCCTTTCTCATGCTGTGACAATAAAATCCAGCCACTCCTATCTGTTGTTTAGAGCTCTTGGGACAGATGAGAGGTCAAAGAGGTACAACAGCAAACGGTGGTCACTTTGGCCCTCTGTTGCTCCTCGTGGGGCAAAAGTTTAACCCCAATTTCATGTTCTTTTCAGGCTTTGATAGTGCCTTAAGGTCGGGCTTAATTGCCCTTTTTATAGTGCATCTCTGCAGCAGGGCTGTAGTGAAGCTCTGCCACCATTAGGCCTGAAAACAGACATGTTTATTACACAACAGGGCACAGCGGGAGAGAGCATACACACAGTCAAACGAACACACACACAAACACACAGAGTTATTCTTCTTGCTCTGTTGATCCAGTGTTGATCACCCTCTGTTATTCCTATGAAGCTGGCACAGTGGGAGGATCACTTTGTCCCTCCATCATGTGGGTATGGAAGTTGAGAACATTTCCAGCTGAGGACTGGGTATAGTTTGTTTGAATTATCAATGTAATTTGCATTTATTGTTAATAACCCTGTGTTAATTCCCATACATTTAGTTCTGCATTGCTTGCAAAGCAATGATGGCACACTCTTGTGGGAGGCAGTCAGCATTAAAGACCACAAAGTAGTTGAGGAGGTGGTCATGGCGGACTGGTAAGTAGGTTGTTGACAGTGGAAACCTGTGAGGGCCACTTTTTTCCATATAAAAAATCCATTATTATCAGTATAGGAACAAAATGAAGCAGAATCAATAATGACAATGTCCCATTCAAATCTCTTAAACTCCCATCTCTGCTTTGACACTTTTTCAGCATTTACAGTACAGACAAAATGTCCTAAAGATGTAAACACCCGCCAAGTGCCAAATGGAAGTATTTTATCCATTTGTTAGTAAATTTCAGAAAGCCAGGCATGACAACGAATGTGTTTTGTACAGCTATAAAGACTTAAAAATATAGAAATCATTGTTTTTAGTCATTTGCATATTTTGGCATCATTTTTGGACTTCTGATTATATTTGTATAGTCAGAAAGGTGAACAGTCTACATAGAAAAACATCTGCTGTGAAATCCAATGTGTGAGAGCCACAATCTTGATACATTTTTTTTGTCCAAGAAGTTTCCTGCTGCACATACACCAGTAAAGCAAATACACAAGTATAAATCAATCTTGACCTCAAGTGCAGCCACCACAAAACACACATAAATCACACCCTGATGCTTTTAAACGTCTGCTCTCTTTTGGCTTTACACAAGTGGCTGCATTGTGTTCAAAATGTGCAGGGAACCATATAGTTGGTAGAGATTGATGTGAAAGTATAACAATGTTTATCCCCCGTTATGTAATTTTCCTGCATTTGAAGAAAACACAGTTATATCAGGAGATAAGTAAAAGGTGTGTAGACCTGATTTATTTGAAAAGACCCCTTAATGAAAGATGATAGGATGACGTTTACAGCGCACCTCCAGCAGGCATTTGGTTTACAGTGCTGAGAGGTTAACCACCATACCAGGCAGCAAAAGAGCAAACCAATAAGGCGAATCTATATGGTAGTAGAGGACACAAAGTTGCACGGGAAACTCCACGTTACAGATTAGGCCTGCTCGATTATGGCATCATCATGATCTTGATTATTTTGATAGATACTGAGATCATGATTTCAAGACAAGCTGTTAACACTATCATTTTGAACAATAAAGAAAAAACTAAAGAAAATAAAAGTGAAATAAAAAAAAAATAAAAATAATCAAAATGATGAAACAAGTGCCATATATGAGACACAGTAATTTTTTAATCTTGATTATTTATTTTTCATAATTGCGGGAGATACACAAGCTGAAACTGTGCCACATAAACTTCAGGACAAACTGTTCCTAGCTGTATATGCTTAAGACAACTAAACCTGTTGTCCCAGTCCTCATATACATATATACAATATCTGTATATTCCCCCCTTAAATCGTTATTAGCCTAAAAATCTCCTTCTGACTGACCCTAATTGTTATATACATATTCTGCTGACTTACAGCAGAACCAGGAGGACAAGGTCCCTCTAAATCTGCTAAGCAACATTCAATGGAAATCAGCGGGAGGAGGGACATCGATAAAGGTTTAATTGCAAGGCAGTTCAGCATATGTTGCTCATGACATGGTGGCTGTGGACTGGAGGCAACTTTAAAGCAGTCAAGGAAACTTGGCCTCCATGCCAGATACCACTACAGTCATTAGCTCTCCACTGGGATCTCCCCATTGCCAAGACCACAAAAACACACATCTTGCTAATTTAGTCCCTCCATCATGTGCTCCTCCTCGATCCTTCCTTCACTTCTCCTTCTCCTCGCTCGCCCCTTCAAGACTCAGTCTGTAAGGAATCCGTGTGGAATTGGCCTTTTTAATCCCTTTTACGTACTCATTTTTATGGTCTGCCATTTCACAAGTAGGATACAATTTTGCTGTGGCCTGCAGCCTCTGATGTCAACATTTTCAGAGAAAGGTCACACTGTCAGCAGGACTCAATGGAATTAATAGATTTTGGACCCCAAGACACATAAAGATGATTATACTTTAAAGAATCAAACTGAGCTTTAATTGGTCCTCTCTTTGAGGGTAGAGGCCCCTCAGATTTTACTAGAAGTTTCACCTCTGACTTTCTATTAAATCACAGCAGTGTCTGCTTTGTAGTTCACTGCAAAGCAAATTACTCCCTCTATGGTTGTAGACGTGTTTTGAGACGGAGCTGTGTTTTGTGGGTATGTTGCATCCTGTTTTCCTCTATATGTAAATATTCTTCAACATCAGTACTCTGTAGCAAAATAAGCAAGTCTGTTGTAATTACAGGCAAAAGATCCACCATGCATCACAGTAATTTCCCTCCTCTTTGTGCACTCAGAGTTCCTTTGGCACCACTTAATTGCTTTTGATATATTAGCTGGTGGAGTAAGATTCACAGGGAGGCTCGAAAATATGCATGATTACATTAACAGCATCAAGATACAGCAGCTCTTGTAATACAGATGATATACCTTATTAATTAATATCAATTCATTAGGGGACACAGTGTTTACTATTTTTTATTGAACAATTAACACCCACACACACACACACACACACATGCATATACAGGAATTCACATATGAAGAAACAGGCTTCTATGGTCATTAGGGATGGGTACCTTAATCTGTTGTCAATGTGGCCCATATTGGCCCTGCTGGAGTGAGTCAGACAAATCAAGCCAGTAGCTACCATAGTCTTGTTTTTTTAATTGTTTTTTTTTTTGCATTTTTGTGCCTTTATTGACAGGAGAGAGAGACAGACAGTGGATAGGCTTGGGTGAGAGAGTTTAGGGGGGGACACTGTGCAAACTGCCACAGGCTGGATTTGAGCCCGGGCCAGTAGAAGTATGTATATGGGTTGTGCCTGGTTGCTAACCACTCTGCCAAGCCAGCACCCCTGCCATAGTCTTTTAATTAAAATATCAGTACCTGGACCTAGCACTTTGATAATTGGATTGAACATGTCAGGACAATGATATATCACCATATGGATCTTGTTTCACTCCTATGAGATGTTCTGGAAAATTTCACAACATGACCGCTAGAACTTCCAGAGCTGCAGATTCACATGAAAAGACAGGTAGTCAGTCAGTGTATGAAACTGCTTCAAGATTGTACAGGTTTTCTAACACTATAAAAAACATAATCACCCATGCACTGATTATGATTGCAGTGACTCTTATGAAGGATTTTCGTAATGTGAACATACATCCTCACCCAGCCTCACATGAAAAATTAGCAAGCCGCTGGCATGAAAAGTCTGGTTTAGGGATGGGAATCGAAGACCAATTCCAGTTGAGAAACGATAACAAATAGCTAAAGGAATTAATATCATTAGTTTTTTTGCTTAACAATTCCCTTATCAACTCTTTTCACTTTGTTCTGCATGCTTTGCAACCAAGGATGTGACACTCTCTTCAGAGGCAGCCAGTTGAAATGACAGCAAAAATGTCATAGATGTAATCACGGCAGGCAGGAGACAGAAATGATCAAAGTTGCAAATTAATTCTGAACATAAAGACACATGACATTTCAAGGGGGAAACACTAGCAACTTACAGAAGCATTCATCTCTGCAGCACAGCATTAAATATAACAAGTGGCATGACTGACACTGTTGACACTGAAAAGCAGCGAAGGCCAGCTTTTGTTCACATCTTAAGTCCATAGGAATCAATAAGGACATCGTAACAGAATCAGATCAATAAGCAGAAATGATTATGGTGCTAATATCAGTTAAATCCTCTCAATTCCCATCCCTAGTCTGGTTAAAGTTTAAAAGATTTATCCATTTATGGTCACACCTGGAGCTCAACCTGAACCTGACCAGTATATGGCATAATTTGACCACATGCTGATAGATTATTTTATCCCTCTGTTTGTGTAGAAGTTTTATTGATGTAACTTAACCTGAAGGTGAAGCCTTTTAATGTACCATTAGTGAAAACACATGACAATAAGCCCTCGCTAATATTTAATTCACTTTACAACTGGAGTAGTTTGCTCTTCGCAGATTCACAGAGGCCCATGGCTAAGTCCCCTGAAGTAAACTACACTAAAGGAAAGTGCTTTGTCTCTTTCTGTCACTGCTGCCCCGGGAGTGTTGTCAGCCTGTTCATGTTGGGACGCAGAGAAGCAGTGTTTTCGACTCGACTTTAATTGCAGCCTCTGAAAGCCCACCAACTTGGGCTCACCACTCATTGAGGCAGCTGCCAGACAGTTGTCTGTCTGTTGTGGGTGACACAGTGTTAATCACACTAGCATGCTTTGCAGCACACACTTTGTGGCTGATAACGGTTTCAGCTGTTTATTCCTACGACCCCCAACACACACAAACACACATGAAGGCCCTGTATACACAAACAGATATGCAGCCATCACCAGCTGGCAGTGCTTCTGTCAGTTTGTCTGGCAGTGACGGGGACAGATACCCCTCGTACACCTGGCTGGATGGGAGGCAGCAGGTCTCTTGAAACACTGCCCTGCTTTAACTTTATTTACTGCTTGATTCTCAGGGACAAGAGTATCCTTCTTGCATGCTGATTGATATGTCATCAAATTACTTTAAGGATTTTTGGTTATGCAATTAAAGCACAAAGTAGGAGTACATTGTATGTGCACTCAGTTTTATTTCAGCGACCAGTGTACACAATCCCCTCCTGGAAAAGTATCCACAATCTTTTCAAGCACATTGCAGCTTGCAGTTACAAAGCAGACTTGTGGCTACTTTACTTTTATCATCATCAAGGTCTTCACAGCAGGGGGTGTTTTTTCTCCTCCGACAATTAAAAATAATGAGAAACAACTGAGGATAAGCAGGCTTAGACAGGAACGTAATGTGTTATTGGTTTGCTGCCTGGCAGAAATGTTAAATCTTTAATGACAATTTTAATTTAGGAGCAACCTCATTTAGATTTCAGAAAGATAAAGTGAGAGATGAAGGGAGTGTTCATGAGTTAGAGGTCCTGTGAAAAAAAAAAAAAACCCTAATGGGGTGTGTAAATGTGTGTGAGAAAAAGGCTGTTTAGCGGCGCATTCTGTTGCCTCAGCTGTGCCGGTGACTGGTACATGCTGTCTCTGCCGTTTGTGTGGGTTCCTCGGGTGTTTTGACATGAAACAGTGAATTGTTGTGAAGGGTCAGAAAACAGCTAATTGGTAACAAAGAAGGACTTTTTTCTTGAATTTTAGTGATTTAAAGGGAGCAAGGAAGCCAAAGCTCTACACGAGTGCTTCTCAATAAATCAGCCTTCATTATCATCATTTATAAATCTGCTGGGTATTATTTTGCCAGAGATATCTTGCCAAGTTTTAATTAATTGTAGAAGTCATTTTATGCATAGACTTAGCTTTTTCACTCAGCATGTTTAAATCTACCACTATTTCATCAGATAAAACTCAATATTGCCCATTTTCTCCCACAAGTATCAGTCAAGGAGCTGTTAATGCATGAGCACAGTTTCAAAAGGATTGCTTGATTTACCCAGCCTTAGCTATCGGCTACCCTCAGAGTAATTGTTGCAATATTAGCATTGAGACTGGTAATGGATAATGGACTTAAGCTTGTTTAGCACTTTTCTTGTCATCTCACTGCTCTAAGCACCTTTAAAGGGATAGTTCTGTATTTTTTTAGGTGGAGATGTTTGACTCATATGCTTATAGTATGTATTTTGTCACATTTCTCACAGCAATAGGGATCAGCTCTGACTCTGTAAGGAGAGAATGGATAAAGAAAGCTTTACATTGATACTGTTAGTTCCTCAATACATCCAGATCATGGTTATCTGAGGTTTCTCCTCCCCTGGTGACTGGTCTTCTTAAGTTTCTTGAAAATGTTTGGCCTGTTCTTCAAAAACTCTTTCAATTTGAAAAGGTGATTAGTCCTAGAGGTGGAATAAAAAGCCTCGACTAACCAGTCATATGCAAGCCTGCTTGTTTGGTATTGCTTTGGCACGTCACACAGTGTTTCCTTGGAATAGTATTTTTCTTGGGCCTGAAGGTTCTCTGTCTGGCTTCAATCCACAAGTTAATTTTTTGTTTATGTGTTTTGCTCTTAAGGCAGTATTTATAGTATTCTAGGAAGAAAATCACATGACATGCCTTGTGTTGCCAAATGCTTTCCTGAATATCTCATTGTCACAGTAGGTGAGCTGCATGTGTGAAGTCGTACTTTCAATGGGGTAGTATATGTCACTATGTCATAGAGCCCAGGGTTAAGGATAGAATGGACAGCAAGGAGCTGCAGAAAAATATTACAGAACAGCATACAAGGCTTGTTTAAAATGGGACATCACAGGTAGGTAGCTGTACTTTGATGGTTCACCTGGGTATTGTCTATATATGTGGGAAAAACTGCTGCAAAGCCTAAATGACCTTTCACCTGGGGTGAAGTGATACATAGTAAAAGGCCTTTGGAGCATATAAGTAAATGTGCAAATGTGCTGTACAGAGTACTCTTACATCCACACAGTTTCTTGAGTTTGTTGTCACCTAAAATTAACTAAATTACTTCCAGTTCTTACCCTCTACAGCACCAATGTCCACGTTAGCCACACAGGCAGAACTTATTACTTTTGCTTTGGGTAATGCATTCACTGATGACATGAACCTCATAAAATCCTGCTTAAAAAATACAAATCCATCTCTTCAGCACATCAGGTCACACTTTCCCTTTCACTCCCTTCCCCCCCACATTCACACACTGATGATTGAGGTTGCTATGTCAAGTGTCCATCAGTTTTAACCATCCAAATTCATATGCGATCATACACATTTACATTCCCCTGACATAGCAGAGGGGGGTAATTTGTATCCTTTTGGGGGATTCATTGAAATATGTGCAAAAGGAGCTGGGGTCTAACCCCCAACCTTCAGTTTGGAAGTGGACAGACTCTACCACTGACCCACATTTGCTCACTGATTTGTTTTTGATGACTCAAAGTATAGTTATCGTTCTATGATTTAAATGTTAATTGCGTAGGTTCATCTTTAAAATCTGACTGGTATCTCACTTGTTTTTTCAAATCACAATATACTTTGTAAATCCAAGAAAGAATATTTTATTATGTCTTTTTAGTTATTATCTTGTGGGCCTACACTTTACTTTTGGTTGTGGTCAAAGGTGAAGTGTTAGTCAAGGATTTCTCTCAGGGTCTGTGACAGTAGTACTTCTTTTTTTTCTTTTTTAAGATTATTTTTTGGGCATTTTGTGCCTCTATTGATGGGAGAGAGTGACAGTGGATAGGCTTGTGAAGGGGGGCAAGAGAGAGTAGGGGGAGGACACCCTGCAAAGTAGCCACAGGCTGGACTTGAACCCGGGCTGGCAGAAGCACACACATGGGATGTGCCTGGCTGCCCACCACCCCGCCAAACCACCACCCCAACAGTAGTACCGTAAAGATTTTTCTTCCATGTTAACAAGGCTAAGTTCTTGCTTAGTAATGGGTTTTGTTGAGTAAGTTATATTTTTTTATCCTTTGTTTTTTGTTTATTGTGCTTTAGTTAGGCTGAACAAAGAGGTCCTTAATGCAGATAATACCTCCCCGATGTGTTAAGTTTTGCCTCTGTTGTCTATTTTGCATTTCCGTCTCTGTGGTGATGCAGTTAAATATTACAGCTGACATTGCAGAGATTCTTCTCCCTGTTGTCTGTATTCTCTCTCTTTCATATGCCCTCAGGGGTTTACAAAGAGGAATTTTTACTGTTATGGGAAGACTTCACTCAATAAACAATAACCGCAGGTGGTTCACCAGTTATTTGTTCCAACAAAACAAGCTCTTCATGCACAGTTATTTGTTCAAATAAAAAGCCATTTTGAGTCTTCTTGGTCCAAATATACAATTAGGATCATTGCATGTGTTTCAGGGTACAAGATGTATAACTAAAAATTTAGATTATGACAAGTGCAACTCAAACAGCATTAATTATAAGCTTTTGTTGTGCAGGATTAATGGGAATTTTTGATATCTTTCAGATGTGAGAATTTACCACAGGCTGTTATTCGAGGACAGCTGAATTAGTTTAATACCCCAAGAACTCTGCAGGCTTGTTTTTGCCCTACAATTTTCTGTCTTATTTGGTCTTTTTGATGTCAGCCACTTTTTTTGTAGAAAACTCATGATATTCATACTAGGAAAGGGTGTCTTGCATGCAAATATTTGGTCTCATACCTCAATTTAGCCAGGTTAGTTCTGTGTAGATCAGATATTTCTTTTTCAGCACCTGACCAGGAAGGGCGGCAACACACAGTTTCAGTTGACCTTTGAATAGGTGCATCACCCTTACACATACAGAATGTGCTCCCTGGAAGAGAGGAATTTATTAGTTGTGCCACAAAGAGCTGGGCGTAGGACACCATAAACCAATTAATTAATTTACCAAGAAGGCAGCGCCCCTGCTCTCACAGCTTGTGATCTTGCAAGATCACTCGTGACTTTAGTGTAAACAAACATGGTGCACAAAGGCTATATGTTAGCTTTCTATAATCCTTGGCGGTTGTTATTTCTGTCCAGCTCCTGTCATTTCATTTTGTTATATACATATTTTACGGGTTGTGAGCTTGTGTTTACAACAAAAAAAAAACAAGTTCAACCTTCATTTTGACGTCTGTCTAACTTTATGCTTCACCTTTGCTCTTGTTGCCATGGCTGCGTTTGCTTCCTGCTTTAGCCAGCTTGCTCCCTAATCGACTTTTCTCTGGTCCATGTGACAAAACATAGAGGACGCGCTCAGCTGTCCTCGGTGCACTCCACACACATCAGGACAAGTTTAATTTTTATGATTTCAAGTTGGGGCGTCTTCTTTTCCAATAGGATAAGATGACTCTTAGCACTCCTCACACCACAGGATAATCTGGTTAGATCATCTTTAGGACCTCTAGAAATTTCAGAGCCTCTTCCACTATGCTGCATTACTCCTGCACATACTTAATAAACAGGATAATAGTTTCGTTGATCAGTAAATCTGTGCAGTTTAATTTTCAAGTCGTGAATTAAACGTGAGTGTGGTTCTCTCTGGAGGCAGAAGAAGTATGTTCAAGAGATACAGAGAGTTTAAAGGTCTGTGTGCCGAGGGAGCTTCACTGGAGCCGGATCTGCCTCTTAGTATCTTTTGGACCTTAACCTAAGGCACAGTATAACTTCCAAATAGCAATTGAAAGTAAAAGCTTGCTTGTTTTATTCAACTTTGAGATTAATGTTGTTGTTAGGCACAACACTTTTATTCTGAATATCGTTGGTGTCAGCACAACCCTCCTATCCCCATTTTTTAATATATATTTTTTTCTTAAACAGTGTTATTGGTGGACTTCCATGTTGGTACGCTAGTTTCATGAACTTTTAACCAGATATTACAAAAAAATAATTTGTAATCAGGACAATATAATATTCATCCAATCAGTAGAGAGTTTTTGTTTTTCATTTCCTGGAAAATAGCAATTTTGGAGATAGGAGGTTTGTGCCGACAGTGACGTCATTTTTCTGGGTCAGTTATTTAGTTACTTAAGTGACTCACTAAATTGTTGAGCACTGTCTCTTAGTCTCCTTTAAACTCTCTTCCCAAATAACAAACCAGGCACTTTAAGTCACAGGGATGTCACTTCAGGCTGCATGAATAATAATGATACTACTACTAATAATAACAATAAAACATTATTGGTTATATTTACTGATTTCAGATTTGATTAGTCCGTCAGGCTCATGGTTTTAATGTTCATAAGATGATTTTTTTTGTTAAATGCAGAGTTTTTAACCCCCCTAATGACTTAAACCACCTCTGGTAAGGTATGACAAACAGCATGTAAAATGAATGTTGGTCGAGTATGTTTATTTTATATGTAAACTAGAAAGCACTTTAAAGGGCTTTCTAGTTTACATGGTGCCAGCACAACCCTCCCCCATGTTAGTTCAGAATAAAAATATCCTGGATCCGGACCGTGATCCTGATCACCCCCATAATCTTGGCCTGTTTCTGATCCATCCTAAAAATGTCATCAGATTCCATTCATAACTTTTTGAGTTACCTTTTTAATAAACTAACTGACAAACAAAAAATTTTCCCTAGAGGGACAATAAAGGCTCTGAACTGAACTGAAACAAACTAACGCAAGCAAAAACATAACTTCTTCAGTTTAGACAATCTTCACTCAGTTGAGCTTGTAGCTCTTCAACCTGTCCTGAATAAATTAGTCCCCTGATATTAATAATAACATTAAGCATTCATTTTTTCAACAATATTAGTGCACTCTTCCAATCAGTCAATCTCAATCAATCAATCACTCTTCCCATTAATATGCTAGATTCATCACTCAGCTGTTGCTGCTTCTTAAAGCAAATAAAATTGATTTTATTATGCAAAAGGTATGCACTGATGTTTAGAAATCAGTTGTAATGGTGCGCATTAATTGTGTTCTCAGTATCCTCAAATTAATTGAGATTATACATTTTTTTTATAACTGAGCAGACTTAATCTCACAACAGTTTCCCTGGACTGTGTTCTTTTTGCTGATTTTGGAAATTGTGAAAACAGGTTTGTTTTATCTTGAGCAAGCTGCAGCTGACAAATCGGATTTTGAACCAAGTCAAATAAACTCTTAAGATTTTCTAAAGCTTGCAAGGGCACAGTTGCACAAAAGTTGATTACAGTGTCATTGGCATAAAAGCAAACAGAATAATTTGGGATTCTCTGTTCATAGTAATCAGTATAGATATGATCAATAAAAGTGGTTCAGCACCAAGGCTTGTGATTCTCCCTCATTAATTTTGTAGTTTATCCAAAGAAACACCATCAAACTCAACAACTTCTCTCCTTCTGTTTCTGTGAGAACTGGTCAAAGGTGTGTGGCATTTTGTGGTTAGGAGCAGCCTCCCAACATCACAGAAGGAAAACACCAGACTGTGTTCAGGATCACCGTGAACTCTCTCACCTACATATACATGGTGGCCGACCCTCACCTCAGACATTCACAAACACAGCTTAGGACACAGTCTGCCCACAGGTTTCAGTGTCAAAGTGCCTGTGTTTGCCTGCTTCTTCTCCACCAACAGCTGGGTGGCAGCCTCCTCTCCAGCCATTTCTACCACAGCCATTTTAAGACAGGCTCCCTCCTTGATCTGTGGCTTTTAAGGAACTTGAAGAAAACTCCCTTAAACTTTTCTTCCGATGTGGGTGGAAGTTTTAACATTTTCTTATATTGAAGAAGTTACTGTTTAATCCGCTCTGCTGAAGGGGGAGTTGAAAGTTGTGGAGCTGATGTAAATTCTAAATGATATCCTTGTTCTGTTCAACATCACAGAAAACATTCAGCCAAAGATGTTTGAATAAATAAATATAATAATCTTGTAATAACAATGCTTGTCTTGTATGTTTATTGAAGACAATTAAGCATTTAAGATTGCCGAAACAAGACTGACAGCCAAACAAAATGCACACAGTCGACCGCAGGATGTCTAGACCACCTATTACATGCATGTGTGACCTGTACAGGACAGGAAGACTGGCTCCATGTTATACCACACACATATACACATACACACACACAGGAAGAGAGCTGCAGGGACAGAGAGGCAAGCAACCTCAAGAGAAATTATTGACATCCTTTGATTAACCATAATAAGTAGTGTTCAGACCAGAACCACTGACTCCTTTATCATCAGCTCATGGTTTTCCTTTTGGAAAACACTTTGAACTGAAGAAAGAAGCGACTACAGAGCTCTGGGATAATTTTAGCTCAAATTTAAGTTTAAATATGTGACAAATACATCTTGAGTGATTTTTACATAAGTCTAATGGTATTTTTGGAGGACTGTCCCATGTCGAACTCAAGACCTACCTATTTAGTCTGGCTTTTACCTGAATTACCTTTTACAGTTACAGCACCTCTTTATTATTATTTTTTACTTCATGTCAATTTTTTATTATTATTATTTTTTTTATGATATATTTAATTTTACGCTTTAACCTAACCTCCAGTGTTTACTCATTTAAACCTTTAAGATGGCGCTTCCTCGGTGCGTACTGGGTACAACAGTGTCGCTGTTCTACTATTGTCTTTTATTTAAGTTGCATTTTACCAATACTGTGTATGGATTGAGGGGGTGGGTGGGTTCAGGGATTTGGGTCATATTTCCTGTTATCTTATTTTAATTTATCTGTCTGTTTGTAAAGCTTCAGAGCAGACTTTGAAAGCAGTCATGGCGTCTGCCTGTGGCTTGTAGAAAACACATGTAGGTGGAGGCTGTATAGTTATTACATCATAAACCCAGGAAACAAAAAACAGCGCTTCAAGGGGCATTTTCTTTAAAGAGGAATATTGCATTTCTCTGTGAACTGAGGGTTTAGTAAAAGGTGTCATCTTCTTCTGCTCCCCAAGCCACTTCTAACAACATTATAATCGAAGAAAAATGATTTTGCAGAAGGCGAGACATTTAAGAAAGAATAAATTACACAGATTGGGGACCATTTGTCTCTGTTTTAGTTGTTAGATTGCAGTCATGAATATCATATTGAATGTTTCTCCATCTCTCTGTTTTAATTGTGACCAGGGGGAGGGGGCTTTGGTCGTAGCCTAGAGACACATATCATCTTCCTGGCGATTCAGTGCATCTCATTTTGATTTTTGTTTAATTAACAAGGTAAATGGAAATGCTGGTCAGGATTGCTGCCCTGTGTGGCATTGATGATCATGACAAATTTCCCTCCTTGTCCTTAATCAAGAGAGGGACTCTAAATTTAACTTTATTCTTCAATATTTTGTGTTAGGATTCTTAGTAAAGAGTTGGTTGGCTCTAGGGGCAAATCAACATTTAAACATTTTTCCTTTTCCAGTAGTTGATAAACTTACAGTCTCATGTCCTTCTTTTTTAATTAAAATCAATGAATTTTGAAAAGTAATGACTTCTGAAAAAGGCTTTTAGGCCCATGTTTGCTATTTTTGCTCCCAGACATGTTTGTCTAGTTTCCCGTGTCCAGACAGTCATGGTAGGATTTAAAGTGTCAGAGAAAAGAATGCACCTGATCTACAAAGGAGACCATTGAGAGCACAGACCTACTGGGCTATCAAAGCACTGTGCAGCCAGCAGGCAACCATTAGCGGGGCGTAGCTCAAACCACATCTTTCACACATGCACACTCATGTACAAATACACACACTCACAAACATACACACACCCACTAACCTCAGGTGTATCCACATTAGACACTCCCTGTCTCTCCCTCTGAAAAGCAAAATAAGGGCTCTCGGAGAAAGCTGTGAACCCGGTCGTCCAGTGAAGCTGTTTTTTTTATGTTTGAAGAGTTTTACAACAAATACTTGGCCCCTGGCTACATTTTGCTCTCACATCACATGACCAAGGACTTCTAAGAAGAAAGGCTATGAAACTCATTGTTATTTTATTATTTATAAGGCATCAAAATATAGAAACATCTTTTAAAAAACAATTAGCTACACAATCTAAAAAAGTTAAACTCAGTATTGATTCTGTAGAATGACATCCAAAACTCCTGTGCAGATGCTTGTATCTCACCCATTAGCTTTATAGTATTTCCCTTAGATTTCTTTTCATTGCTTGATAAATGCTAATAAACTACCAATGTTCAAAGAATACATGTTTATTTTGTGTCATTTATGTCATTTAAAAAGCTCTGTTAAATCAGTTACTCTCTAACAACGGGATATAGAGTGGGAAGTTACTCCAGACCTGTTGATATAGTTAAAAATTAAATGTTATATCTGATTTGTTTTGGTATGGAAAACCTGAGTGTAGCACTGTAATTGTTGCACTATTTTACTGCAGATACAATACAAGCAGAAAAGTAGCTTAAAGTATAGCCTATTTTCTGATTGTTGTCTTAACTTTTTTACAGAGGTATCCTGATAGATAGGAAGTGGATGATTATTGATCAGTATTTACCAATATACATGGCTGTCCATTCAGAATCAATTCTTGTAGTCACTATTACAATCAATTGTGGTTATTGCCTCTTACATCACCCAAATGCTCTAAACAGACATACTTGTCCAGTCATCTCCTGCTCTTTCATCCTCTGAAATGAACCATAGTAGAATCCCCAAAACTTTGTTTCTGTCCTATGAGTTAAAAATGATAATTCATTTTTTACATTTGTGTTAAACCCATGATAAAATAGGCAGGATAAAAGCTATTTATCCAACTAAATGAGCTACTCAGCAGCTGCAAAATGTAATTTGTTGGAGGTCTAGTTGTTAAAATTATGTCTTAATTCTGGCTCAGCAAAGTAAAGTGTTTGAAGAAAGGCAGCACAGAATGTAATTTTGAGAGAAGAACATGGCCAGGAATTTGGATAATGTTATTTGAAGGTAACATTAGTTAGTTTTTACCCTGTAATTACTAAAGCTACATGTTGTAACTAAGTTCATATTCTAAGACTTCTTGCCTTTTACCCATTGCACTTTTTTTCAGTTACAGGATTATAATTATTATTGTCAGTCTGCTAGTAATGAACACATGTAATTGCCAAATCATAACATTGTGTTATTCTTTTGTCCCTCCCTGTAAGTCAGTAGCCTTTTGTAAACACTTTCATATTTGTTTGAACAAACTGTAAATGCTATCAGTATTTGTATTGGCAGATCTTAATGATCAGTGGATGGAAAGAGTCTAGTTCAGTGGTTTTATGCAAAAGCACAAAAACGAGGCTCTGTTATATTTACACCTGGAACATTTATGAGACATTCACATTATTTCTGCGAGGTTGTAACGTCTGTGCTAATTCACGCTCCAATACGACTTGGATGTGCATGACACAGCGCATACCCCCACATACCATACACACAAAGACAGAGACACTCACTTGCAGCGCACCTGTAATCAGCTAAGTCTGCATGCCTCCCTCTCTCCAATATCACACCTCTGTTACTACAAACGGGGGATCGCTCATCCCCCCTCCCATCTCCACAACATTCACAGTGGAGGTGAAATGTCACAGGGGGATAAATAGTGAATCTTGTGAATTGGACTATTGGCTACAAAATCCTGACTTTGGCATCCCAAATTAAACTAGTTTATTGATCATTTTAGTCTGATTTTAATGTATAAGGCCACTAAACTCTTCTGTAAATATCTTACAGGTTGGCTTTTTGGAATGCATGTATTAATAGAGCATTGCATTCTTTGATTATGCCATGACCTTTAATTCTGTATAGTGTCACAGCACTGGTTTTGAGGGTATATTTTGTTGTAACATCTGTATAATTTAATCAGTCTTTGTTATGAATAAGATAATTAAAAACACAACCCTGAAAACAGTTGCAACTGAAACACTTTTTACCAGGAATTACTTCATGTTTGATCTAACACCTGAAAGCCATTGTCGGCCATCGTTCAACCAGGGGAACAAGCAAGTTGTGATTTAAAACCAGTGATGGGAAACTTAACATCCGTAGAAAGCAGAAGGCTAAATATTTTTGTTGCCTCATGTGGCTGGCAGATGTATGGGTGATATAGGCTGATATTTTAAGGCAAAAAATGCGTGAAATTGGGAAAAAAAATAACCCAAAATGGCGTGTTTATGGTGGACTTTTGTTACACCACCAAAGAGGAAGGGGTAAAACCCAGTAACTTGAATTTGGCTGGTGTTTGGCTCAAACTCATCAGCCACTTGGCTTGAAGGGGACAATTGAAACAGCTGCATTTGTATATTAGTTAGACCTGAATATTTTTTAAATTACATTTTATTTAACTCCTCCCCACAAGGTCTGTCCAGCAATAAAGTGCCCCATGTACAAATTTGGATGATGGCCGCTGTACCAGAGTGTTTTGACTATTGTGTGAGACAATATTACATCCCTATGTAACACAAAGTGTGCTGCCGTATTGCATCATATTCCAATTACATTGTGTCATCCTATCCCATTGTGAGATATACTCCCCCCTCTACTAGACACACAGTAATTTCAGTGGTTTGAGAGTTATGTTTTTACACCTTGGTTACTTTGTCTTTGCTCATTCGTGGATTAATAAAGGCATTGTTTTTTTAAAGATCACTATTGCTTTCTCTAATTAGAACTAATTGCCATTTTTCAAACCCAAATCAAACTATTAATAAAAGAGAGCTAAACAGACTACCTGATGATCAAATCTGTCACTGCTCTTCACTCCCAGTGACTTCTGACTGGAGAGATTTTGATCCAGTTTGATCCAGATCCGTTTCCAGAGGCCCCCTGTCTGCCAAAGCAGTCTGTGGCCACTCTCAATTACCCTAATTTGGCTCTTGAACACTCTGCATTGATTGTTCCTGTGACCTTGGAAATGCCTGCACAGCGACGGACAAGAAGCCAGACAAATACATGAGGCCTCACTGGAAGCAGGGGGGTGATGTCATCTTCAGCGCAGCAACACATCAGTTATCGTTCCCCCTTATCCGGACCCCCCATCTGTGGCCAAATAGTTCCTCTTGCTGCTTCAAAGAGGAGGAAAAACAGTTTATCAGCTAACATACCAGGCTGCTTTAGATGGTCTTTGAAGGGGTGATAGTGGCTGTCGAGGCATCATTGGCTGGAGAGGTCAGTGGGCCACTGGTTGTTCTAATTACAGCGTGACCTGCCTGAGCTGGGCAGACACATTCCTTCTGTCTGTTTTCCGTTTTGCTTTCATACCTTTAACATCCTTTGTCTGTAGTCAGAATGAGCCATTTAAGTATTTCTCTTTGTGTAGATGACCACCCTGTAACCCAAGGGAGATATAAACTACTAGCTGTTCATACCCTCCTTCTGTTTAGTAGGGATAAAGATTAAAATCCTTGTTTTGCATTTTTCAAACTCTGAAAGTTAATAATATTTGAGCAAATTGATATAGTTACTGTGTCTCTGTGAGAATTGTGGCGTGGCTTCATTTTGTTATTCTACAGATGCACAAACATACGGGGGCATGAGCACTGAGCACAACAGCATAATGCATCATTATAAACCAAAATGCCGCACCTTTCCACTGTCAGCTTTGAAATAGACCCTCTGCAAACTTTTGCTGCAAGTAGCATGTATTTTTGAAAGAACTGTAAAACAGAGTTACAACTTTTTTAAATTTAAATGTTGATTTTATTACTTCACTGAAATTCTCAAAGGAACTGAAACTTCCCCAAAAAACACTTGTCCTTTTTAACAAGGTGACATCGGTCCCTGATGTCTGTAGTAGGGCTGGGTATTTCAAGCAGCCTCAGAACATGATACCTATCAAGATACAGTGGCAAGGATATGATACAAATCACTATCTGCTGATATGGTGGACATTTACTATCTGTTTAACAGAATTCCCTACAACTCCTGTAGGTTTTTTGTAAAAACACTGTGCAGGGAGTCAAAAATATGAGGCGGATGTCAGTGTTCATAATACAGCAGCAGAGCAGAGTTTTACACTATGGTCACAATTTATATCCCAACTTCAGTGATACATGTTAAAAGTATCAACAGCATCAAAGAAGGAGTCAAGGGGGCACTGTAGGACACAGAAGTGAATATGAAGCAGCGTCACTACGTGAATGACGATTACACAGGAGAGAGAAAGCTGCATTGTTTTAGCTCCATATCCAACAGGAGTGCGAAGACGACTCTTTGAATGCAGGAGATAGAGCAGATGTTATACAAGTTTGGTGACGCTAATTGGAAAGAACACATCCGATGTCTAGACTAACATTTGAGTTTGTGTTACTCTCCTTGCAATCAGATAAACTTCTCCCTCTACAGCCATTGATTTGATCCATCCTGTCAAGTCTCCCTCTTCTGGTTTCTTGCCGGTTGCACAGGATGTTGTCATCAGCCCTCCCCACTCGCCTGTATGAATTTCCCGGGCTACAGTGCTGGATCCAGACATCAGCTCACTCTGACTTTATAGATAAAATTAGGGATGGGAATTGATAATATTTTATTAATACCAGTGCTATTAACGATCCTGCTAGTCGATGCAATTCTTTAACGATTCCCTTATTGATTCCTGCAGATTTTCCGTGTGGTCAAATGTTGGCATGTAGATCTTCAGTGGCAGCAATGTCAAACACACATGTCACAGCATAGATAACTGCTTCTGCAAGTTGCTGGTGTTTCCACTCACTTACGGTTGTGCAGTAGGCACCTTTTGTAAAAAATTAACCCACAATTCTGACCACTTCCGAACCCTGTCAGTGGAAGGAATTGAAAAGGGAATTGATTAGCAAAAAGACTCATGATATCGATACTTTGATGGAGCTGTTAATGATTCTCAACTGGAATTGGTTTTCGATTCCCATCCCTAGATAAAATACTAGGGAGTGTGCAAGGGAATATTCTGAGTGAAAAACTCAACTGTTAGCGTTCAGGTTTTTTTTTTGCAAGTGTGAGTGGAGCTTTAGGGACCTTCTGAAAGGTTAAGCAACACAGAGGAAAAAGGGATTTTTCTCTTGCTGTGTGTGCGCAGGGTGGGGGTGGGGGCTGCTGTTGGCTCGCCATGGATGCATAATTTTTCAAAATTAATTAAATAGATATTTTTATTGTATGAAGAAAAAATAACTCTATACCAGGGCATCACAGAGTTATGACTTTTAGTCAATGTTAAAAATGTCATCATGATATGTTCAAATGTTACACTGAAAAATGATGTTTTTGTTTTCTTCATAAACTTGAATCAATGCATCTTTTAAGAGGATCTTTTTTTGTTTTTGTTTTATATTTGTAAACCTTTTGAATTTTTTTGTATGGTTAAAAATGTTTTGTTGTCTGGTTTTCTCACCAAACAGTAGAAAGGCTTTGATAGCTGTATCAATAAGGACTGGGGTGGTTATGGAGAAATTATTGTATTGGATATTTTTGATATGAAATTTTTTTTTTTAGCTTACCTCACTGTCACACTGTGTGACTCTCAGAAAAGTCTTTGTAGGAGTCTGAGGAGACTTCTGCTCAGTCTTGGGCTTGAGGGCCCCTCTCTCTCTCCCTTCTATACTGTGCTCTTCTGCCCTGCCCTGTTCTGCATTTCTGAACACGGAAACTTTTTTTGGGGAACTGTGCTTTCAGATGAATGTCTTGCCATCTTTAGCTCAGGAGGGTTCGAGACAGGCTGAACTAATGACCTCGGCTCCTTTGTGCCTTGCCTCAAAGGAAGAGGGGATAGTTCTCATTGAACAGAGCAGCAGTTTGCGTAGAGTGCTCCCTCCTTGTATTCACATCTTTTTCATCAGATTTGGCTTTTGAATTTTTTTTTTTAATTGTTTAGTTTTAATTACAGGTTTTCTGCTTTATATTTAGATTAAATGAGAAGAACCAGGTTATCACTGACTCATTGTTAGTCCAAAAATAACTTCCTATCAACTCTGCAAGCGCATCAAATGAGGTGAAAGTGATTGATGCTTAACTCACACAGATCCAAAGATTTTCAAAGATGGCTCAAAGCTGCAAGATTTTCCCTCATCCCTGTTTGCTTTTGGGATTAGACTCCATGGAAGGATTGGATGAACAGCTTTTGTTCCACATCCTTGTCCATTTAACGTTAACTGAACAGGCTGTTGTCCAGGGGGTTAGTGGTGTTCTCATGACCTCACCTGGCCCCAGAAGAAGCTCTGCCTAATGACCTGTGCTAATGGCAATCCAAATCTGTTGTTAAACCAAATCTCCTTGACAACCAGGCAGTTCCAACCCACATTGCACTTCTGCCTGGAAGGGAAAACCACTTTTGTCTCAGATCTGCTGAACCCGTCTATACATATGGTAGTTAGACTACGGCATGAGGACTTAAAATTTAGAGAGTGGGACAGTTAAAGGTGCTTTTCCACCTCTCATCAGGCTGCATTGTGACTCCTTATACTTAAAGCTCAACGGCTCAGAGCTGTGTTCAGTAGTGTAAAAATGATTGATTGTTATATAGAAAGGTGGGCCTTGCCATCCATCATCCATCTGTACCAGCTGTTTAATGATTCGAGGGCATTGATGTAATTAACCTCATCTAAAACCCATGTGAGATTTTTTGTGTTTAAGGAGTATCAACCTGTCTAAAGTCCAACAATACTAAAATGAAATGGTGCTTTTTTCTGTTTAGATTACCATGTGTACTGGTGTAGAAGGCACACTTCTATAACCCAACGTTTCACCAAGAAAGTTGCCTGCATCCTGTATGCCTTGCAACCAACACCAGTATATTTAGAATCACACACCAGACCAATCCTGACACTAGATTTGCATTTAGTTATTGTGTCCTTCAAACCAATGCTTTGCCATCTAAAGCATGCTAGCTTAACTGGCAAGGTTTGTGCTTACTATTTATCAGCTTTTCTCCATCATATGGTCCTGATCGTCCATTTATAGAAAAGTATGATGATCAACTGATGAGTGGAACACAAACCTAATGGATTGCTCTTTTGATAATATAGACTTCCCTTTAAAAGACAGTGAGTGATCAGTATAGGTTGGCAGAGCAAATCATGGGCTGCAGGTCTATAAATAACTTCACAACAATCACCACAGGCTAAGAGATAAACTAAACAGCACATTAACTGCATGTTGTGGATTTTGCTGAACACATTTAAAATCATTATGCTGAACAGTTTTAACCTTCTATCCTTAAAGGAGAACCCTAAAAACAGACTGGGTCTCATAAGGCTAGCCTTACACTTTGCATATTTGTAGACAAACTCTGATTTGCATTGCTTGATATTTTGTTTAATATGGAGTTGATAAAATGCTCAGACGGACAGGCATGGACCAAATAACAAAACCCTGGTCCACTTAGGAAATGTTTTGGTTTGCTTCCACCAATCAGGTTCCTCATTGGTGTGAACGTGATCCGAACACACAAAGACTAAATAAAAGGAATCAAGCAAAAGCAGTGCATTGTGTGTCAAATTAGAACCGATATTTCAGAATCAACAGCAGTAGGCAATCTTACATAGCATTCACAAACAATACCAAATAAATTAGCAGTGTGTGGCTAACGTTAGCATTCGTAGCAAGGTCTCGTCCTCCTTGCAGGTCAACGCTCTTATGTCTGTGCTTAAAGTAAAGTGCATCTGTCCATACACCAGTTTCACCTAACGCCACCTAAAAATACTGCTTCTTATCGCTCAAAATACTCCCAAACTGATCTATGCTACTAGATGCCACCCTCTCTGTGTGGTTGTCTATTTCCATGTCATAGTGCAACAATAGGCTGGAGCTACAGCTGCTGCCGCTACAGCCCGAACTAGAGGCAGGTCTCTACATTACACAATACTTGACAGAATTTGATCTGAAACCTGACTAAACCAAATGAAAAATGCAACAGTGTTGGAACCTCACCCTAAATGAGTCCCCCAATCTTTATATGTGAACATAAATAAGGACTTTATCATAGATACGTTTTGAAAAAAACTTATGAGAGACTTGCAGATGAACAAAACATACAAAATAAAGGCCTCAGACATAAATTCATGTGTTGGTAAAATGTAAAATCCTTTGCCATGTACCACTACTGTACTGAATTGGAGTAAGAGCTCAAAACCTGAGCTGACAGCTTTTGACTGCTGGGACATGAGTGGATCAGAGGTGCAAAAGGGTATGTCTCTCTAGTGTGGGAGTGCTCGGTGTGCCCCTCTTGCCTTCAATCTCTTAGTGAGGAGGCCTGCTGAGAGACATTCACACTGGGACCCTCACACACAATACTCACCAGTATGAATACCAATAACTCTCCAGCCAGGACTGTCAACAGTGGATCTGCCCTAATTTATTCCAACACTCAGATGAAACAAGGTCAAGCCCTTGGAAATTCATTTAGATTTTCATGGTTGGTCAAACATTTGCATTTGTCTTCATGTGCTATTGTCTTTTGTCCACAATAAGAACTCTAAATCATACAAGATAATGTCTAGAAGTGAGGTTCTTAGAAATAAACTTGTGTTTTATTTACTTGTTTTGGCCCATAGTTTAACAAAAATAAGACAATTTATTTGTTTTAAACCAAAACCAAGGCAAACATCAACACTTTCATTTTTGGTTTTAGCTCTACTTACCCAACTGTTTTTATGCTGTGTTTTTCTGGTGGAAACTGTAATTCTCCTCCTGAATTTTGTTTTACTTGGAAATAGCTGCACTGACCAGCGGCCTTGAGCCTGACTGATGAGGTGAACACACACATAGTAGATATTCAAGCTCTCACACTCCATATTCTGTAGTTTCTAAGTCCATGAAGGGTGAGGTCATATAAGGTATGGTGAATTCTTTTATTTTTCTTGCAACTTGTTGATCTTAAATAAATTAAAACCATCTTTTCCATTTAAAATATGCTTTCCGTTGCATTAGTGTTTCTTTGTAGTATGTCTTTTGCTGTCAGTCCCCTGGAAGGCATTCCTGCAGCTCTCTTGTCTCACATCTAGATATGACAAATGGTAAAGATACTGTCTAGCCCCTAGTTTTTTTCCCATACCCTCTCAAATAGGCGATTTATGAAGAGGAATGGGAAATGTCATGGTGGCTGCCCAGTGCTGCCCCCCCTTCTTCCTCCTCCTCCTCCCCCTCCTTCTCTTCGTTTCTGCTCCCCAAGAAGCACACACACACCCCTCCCTGTCAGCCTGTCTTCCCTTGGGGCCGGTGGGGAAGGCATTCCAGAGCTCAGGCCTCTCTGCAGAGAGCATCAGAGGGAAAAGGGTTCAGACACACACAGAGTCTCAGTGTGTAGGATTCTAAACGTTATGCAGTCTTGCTTTGCCTACAGCATCGTAGCTTTGCATAAAGCAGCTAATTTGTTCTCATTATCAAGCGTAAATTGCAGTTGAGGGTTACAGAGCTGCAGGGACTGTTCCTTTCTCTGACATGTTAAAACTAAAGACACTGTCAGAGATGTTTTCTCTCCTCAGGGGCCACCAGCATAGATGAGTAATCCTTTGAAAACAGCAAGGGTAGCTCTGCACAGCTGAAGAGTTAATAGAGTTTAATCTGTGCAGACAAAAATGAAAGTTAATGGAAGGACACGTGCCCAAAGGAATGTCTGTTAATGCACAATATTATCACAAAAGATCATATATTATGCAATATCAAAAGATAGGGGGCCTGCCGTCACCCCCCCTCAGCATGTCAATACAGGACGGCATTAAATATCAGGAGTTCCATGTGTTTGACATTGTTGACATAAGGTTAGTTCGTGTTGTTCAGTCATCAGCCTATTTTGCATTTTAAATGCACTGCAGAAGGCAGGCTAACTTCTTTCTAAATATTTCTGCCAGCCATCACTTAACTGGTGGGGCCTCCGTTTTTAAAACAGTAAGTTTTTTTTCCCAGTATGACAAGCCTTTAAGAAAGCAACTGTATGTGAGATTTATTAAATATCCCGTATTATGTAAAAATGCATAGTTATATGGTGTTTATTCAAAACGCGGTGTCCATGGCTTGTCTACAAACCCCTTCAAACATGAGTAACCTCCCCCTTCCCTCTGTTGCCTGCCCAAGTTTCTATGAAATGTGAGCCGTAACAGTCTGTTTGAAAAAATGTCCCCAAATGATGTCATTGGGGGATAGGCAGTCTACCCCCAGACAGCAGACATTCCCATTTCGAGGTTTGTGTTAGCTAAGCTAAGCTAAGCCCACAGCTAGTTCCAGTGGATAGACCCTGACTAGGAATACCTAAGCAGCTGCAGTAAACAAGAGAGTACAGCACTGGTGAGCTACAGTATAATGGGGCGTGGTTAGGCACAGCTTATAAGGATTTACTTCAAACAGCCTATTTTCTGTGCAGGGCTGGAACAGAGGGGTTCATAGCAGTGCCAAAGGTCAAACTGGAGGATTTTTAGGCAAGACACGTCAAATATCTATATTTTTGGAACATCTGGGACCAGAGTCAACTTTCTGAACCTGAACGGCTGATCACAGACTCCAAACAACACGAGAGCAGGGTCAAGTTCAGATCATGTCCGTGCACCCACTGTATCAGTAGAGCACAGCACTGGTGAACTTAGGCCAAGGGCCCATTTACATGACAACAAAAACAGTCAAAAACGGAGAGTTTTCGCTGTGGTTGCACCTGCCGTTTACATGAGAACGGTGCCCAGAGTGCATGAATCTGCAAACTTTTGAAACCGTGGTTCAGAGTGAAAAGTTTTTAAACGTTTTCGCTCTCGTTGTAGTCTCCATTTAAACAGGAATCGCCGTTTTCAGATAAAGTTTGTCTTCACTGGAAAGTGTTAGTGCGCAGACTCATGTTGTAACACTGCTGTTTCACTACAAATTTCACATTGCCAACTACTGGCCCGGCATTTTCGGTTGTTCCCGCAGATCCATGTGAATGTGCATCATTTTCACATCGTCTCCATGTGAATGTGGAGCACTTTTGAAAACGCAAAGGAAAAACCTATCCGTTTCTGGTGACAATGTTGTCGTGTAAGTGGGCCCCAAATACCTTCTCTAATAGGGCATGGTCAGACACAGCACATGAGAATTTACCTGAGCAGGACTGAAACAGAGGGGTTTATAGGGATGCTGAAATCCAATGAGTGAATTTTTAGGCAAGTAACTTCATATATGTATTACATCTGGGACCAGTTTCAGCTTGTTGAAAAGTAATAAAATATGAGACCTTTAAGCTTGAACAACTGTTCAGCGATTTCAAACAATACCAAAGCAGGGTCAAGTTGTGTGTCATGTGCAAAATGTCAGATTTTGGAAAAAAAGCTTGTTAAAAATTCCAGTCAGTTTAGGACAGCTCACAAAAATAGGAAGACAATTATCATCTTTGTGATTACATTCGTCGCACATATGGGATCATGTTGAAAGACTCATGGCAGATCTACTTTTGTATACATAGAAAATCCACAAGAATGAATTAAGGGAAGTGACAAAGAATTGGATTAATAAGTAGAACCTATGATAACACTGGTATCAATAAAGCTGTATTAATTTCTTTTCCCAGCTGCAACTAGCATTTCATGTCTGATTGTTTCCATTCCTCATTTTCTATTAATGCTTCAACACAAATGCAGCCAGCAAAGCAATGAAGTACAAGTTACACAAGCAAAAGCTCAAATATGTTTCAGGAGAATATACAAGCTCTTTTGCTTTATTATCCCTGCTTAAATCAGTCTGGGTTTTACTGTCTTTACTCATGCTGGCGTTAACTGTATTATGACTGTTCCTATGGCTACCACTGAGTAAAGTGGTCTGAAATAAGATTAGTCTCATGGGAAAATCACTGATGCCTCCATAGATTTTCTTCAACTGTTTTCATGGTTTTTGTTTAACAAAAATGTGAATCTTCGTAATTTCTTAGTTTTTTCTCTACCAGGCATATCGGCGTCACAGAACCATGCTGGATGTAATTTGTCCCTCATCATCATAGACAGCTCACACTGATTCCCCTCCCCCATGATGTGTTCCTTGTTGTCTGGCTCTCTCTCCTCCCTGTGGGTTTCTGTGTGTTAACCATGACAGCTTTTGTGAGACTGTCACCCTGGTCTCGGAAGTACACAGGGAACCCACATTGGCACTCAGTCTAGCGGGAGAATTCCCCCCCTTTGGTGGATTGTCCTATGGTCATCGTGCTTTGTGTGTCCACTGAAAGAATCTGCATTAATTATGGCCTCTCCTCATTTTCTCTGTGCTCCATAGAATGTACTGCTGTGGAGCTGATAGGGCATTTGTGTGTGTGTGTGTGTGTGGGTGTACAGTAGGTTAAAATAAGAATACTATCATAGCTCTTGTAATAAAACGTAGGTTTTTCCCTCATGGTTTGCACTGGAAATAGGGCTCAGTGCGGTGAGTTTTTCTGAGGCAAACTTTCAAAAACACCACTGTTCCTCTGTGCCAAAAGTAACCATATTTCAAATAGGGTAGCAAAGCATGACTTCATTTCTACTTTAGGCTGACAGGTCAGCATGGTAGTGACATGTCAGTCATGGAGGGCCACACTTTTAAGGGTACTTGATGCGCTGCAAATCACATCCATGCAAAATTGGATGATCGCGAAAACGGCCATCAGTTTGTTTTGGATCTGACTCAAAGCTTTCAGTGAAGAACTTTGACTCATTAGGAAAATCTTTTTTTCCCATTATTACCCTTAGATGCACATCATTAGCATCACCAAAATGTACCTACCACAGGGACTCATTGGCAATAACTTGACCCTGGTTAAAGCAGACTTCAAAGGACATTTTTCCCTTTTAGACTTTTAGACAGACAGTGTGATGTGGTTCACAAAGTCAGCGTGAATTAGCTGTTCTTTCACCACTGCTCCTCTCAATGTGGGCAATCACGGGACATTTTAGTGAGCTGATGTTTCTGTTAAAAGTTGATGCAGTTTTTGGTGCTTATCACATCAAAGTTCAGAGAGAGAGAGAGCGCACGATAAGCATGATAAAGCATTGTCATACTAAAAGCAGAAAGGGAACATTAAAAATAAAATCTGTCATCAGTTCACATGGTTAAGCATTCAAAGGTACTGAATAATTCATTGACATTGACAGAGAGAGAAATTATCCTGTAACATCAGTCTAATTTAAACCATTTCCTTTGAGGCTAATCATCATACAGCATAAAGATGATGTACAAAACATAGATGTAAGGCTACAGTCAACCAACGAGAACTGAGATTACACCCACTCCTCAAGCTATTGGTTGGTGGTTTTTATCATAATCATCACCAGTGTAGTGTGAGTCATTTTTTTAATCCTAGTGTAGTCAGCGCATTTTTGGCTGATAGCCTCAATAAACTAAGAAATCAGCATAACTGTTATTTTAACCTAACTGTGTTTTATTGAAATCACTGCTTACTTAAAGCTTTTTGACCGACTGACTGCAGGATGCCACGCTCAGTTAGGTGCCAACTTGACATGTTTCACCCAAACATCTATTCATGGCGGAGCTACTTTTATGCATTTGTGCTTTTTAAAAAAAAAAAGGAAAAAAAACCCCACAGCTTTTAACTTTTTTGCAGTCCATTCAGTAAGCTTTGAG
Organism: Cetoscarus ocellatus; assembly: GCA_037902135.1. Lineage (NCBI taxonomy): Eukaryota > Metazoa > Chordata > Actinopteri > Labriformes > Labridae > Cetoscarus > Cetoscarus ocellatus. Next base: position 693,001 of record JBAMNC010000681.1, read on the forward strand.
ATTGTGTCACTTTCACAGACGTTTCAGGCCCCAGTCGAACGATAGAGAGGGTTTGTGTTTTTTACTGAGGGGTTACATTTCCTCACACAGAATGAGAGATCACATTCCTTTGCACCGATTTACTGAAGAGGCACAGGACACAGCCAAGATTTATTGCTATTGAGAGCATTTTAAAAGCATTTAGCGTTCAATATGAGTAGTGCTTTAGCATGCTGGTAGGGTGAAAAGAAGGATGTGGCTTCAGGGTCAAGCTTGAAAAAGGGAAATTATTGTGGCTGTCTTCATTTGATGAGGGTGGTTGCTTTGCTTCACAGCCAGAGTGTATGCACTACAGGATAACCATGTATTTGTATATTATGATAAACCCAGTAGAGTGAAATTCAAAACTAAAGAAGAGTTAAAGGACCATATTTCTCTCCACATTCAGTTCCAATCAAATACAGAGTTTCCATTTTTATGACATTACTGCACAAGTAATGACAAGAAGGGACATTGGTTGGAATAAATGTTTTAGATGGACCTGCTTAAATAATTGATATGTACTTTAAGGTTGACTCTCTGAATCAATGTCTTGAAATAATATTGAACCATCTTTATGGGTTGGGCATGTCCCAGAGGGCCCTGTCCCTCCTCTTTGATGGGTAAAAAAGAGCAGGCAAGGGACTATAATCATTTTTACATCATCTTGGGGCACCACTGTATAATTAGAAAGGGTTGATTTCCTTGACCACAGCAGTGGCTGAAATTGCAGGCCTGGCCCCAAAGAGGGTTTAGAAAAGGAACTGAAATAGCACTGGCGAGTTTCTGTCCTTGTGTCCCTCTGTGTTATAAAGTGTTGGTCAAATGGTCGGGCAGTCACCATGACATGCTGCAGCCGATCCACCAGCACTTGGACGGCAGGCTTTTATGTGGTGCCTCTTGTTTTCTGAACCAGCTACCAAAATTATAACTTTGTTATAATAACTTTTGCATACAGTAGAACTAAACCTGTATGACTGTGATCTGCTGTGACTGTCAGTGAACACTACACGAGCAGCTTTTACTGTGTGTGACCAATGTAGCCTTTGGACACAATCAAGTAGTGACTTTAACCTACAAATGGGCCTCTGTGTTAAACTACAAATCAATGTGAAGTGCTGAATTGATCAGTTTATTTATGTTCCCAGTCCTTTACACCACAGACAGGTTTAATTTACATGGTGCTTTTACAGTCCTTTGTTGCTGGGGAAGCGGAAGGGGGCATACAAATTAAGCACACATGATGAGCAAAATAGGGTGGCAGCAGGTTAGTGCAAGTGCATCACAGTAAGAATTGCTGGTTTGAATCCCCATGTAGTCCAGGGTCTTTCTGTCTAGAGTTTGCATGGTCTTCCCATGCCTGAGTGGGTTTTCTGCAGGCACACTGGTTTCCTCTCACTGACCACAAACGTGCACATCAGGTTAATTGGTGACTCTAAATTGCCCTTAGGTATGAGTGTTAGCGTGAATTCCTCTTGTCATACATCAGCTTGAAAAGGCACAAGCCCCCAGCAGCCTTGAAAGGGATCAATGGTATAGATAATGGATGGATATACAAAATAAATATAAATCACCATGATACAGGATCAGTGGAAGCCATTAGGTCTTTAAGTTCATCTGAAAAACATCATAGGATGTGATCAGTGAATCAGTTCAACCTTTGACTTTGCAATATGGTGACTTTTAGCCATGTAGGTAGCTTTGTTTCTTTTATAAAATACCCACCTGAAGAGGATATTTTGACATGTAATGAAAAACTAAAACAAAACAGGAACTTTTTGTTCAATAGCTGCTTTAATGACATACAGTAAAAAAGAAAGCGGTCAGCTCAAAGTCACCTGCTAACATGGTAACTAATCTAACTGCAACACTAGGATATTACATTTGAGTACAGAATTAGATATTGTAAAAGAGCATGTATTACTAATAGTGTGCCTTTCTTCAGTTGGTCATCAGTCGGAGCTTTTTTAGTTCTGACCTCTGAATTGTCTTCTTGCACATCAGGTAGTTGTGTACAGCCAGAGCTCCAATGTTTCAAGTCTTGACAGTCGAGCCTTACAAACAAAATTGATTGTATGGCGTGATGGCATGTGATCCTTAGCCAAGTACATTTCTGAAGTGGTGGGGGACCCTCTGATTCAGACTGGCAAGCAACTGAAGAAGGCCCATGATAGTTTGAGTGGTTCAATAAGGTAGAAAGTGAGTACTCTGGACTAAAAAAATCTGCAAATCAAAGCAACATGCCTACATGTGGAGATTAATTATTTATTTATGATGGTAAATGCAGGAAGACCATTGGCAGGATAACCAATGTGTTCTCAGTAGGGATGTAACGGTAACCGTGATAATTATTGTGACCAAAATTATCACGGTTATCATGATTATCACTGTATTGTTGTAATGTGCTCAAAATGTTCAAAAAGTACTTAGACACACATTGAAATCATTTACATAGTTTTATTGAGTTAAAAACTAATGTGAGTTTAAGAACAATCTGCAGTGGTCAGAACCTGACCCTCTTCACCTCTCTGGTTCCTTGCTCAGGTGATCTTTCTCAACAGTCCAGGGCTCTCCCCCCCGATGCTCCTGTGGGGGTGTTTGTGTTGAAGGTGCTATTGGTGCTTTGTGATTCTTCCCTGCCTCCCCTCCTGGAGACTTCTTTTCTGCAATTTCTGCAGATAGGGTGAACGTCTTCAATCAGTTTCCCCTCGGCATCCTTGTTAAATCCAAAATATGACCAGATTTCAGACTCTGTCCAGTTCAAGGGGGGAAAAAACTTCCAGTACAGTGTCCGCACTTGCACCAACCTCCATACTTTCACTTTCAGAGACCAAACATTGCAAACTGCACATGCCTGCTTCTGAGGGACCGCTGATGCTTTGCCGAAGAGCAGACACATACTTCTGACTTTTCCAGGCAATTAGCAGTATCAACATGAGTTATTGTCAAAGTGAGGTAATCAATCACGATTTTAACAATGAATAAAATAGCAAACGGTACTACCAACCGGCTTAAATTTCACCGCGGTTTATCGTTTTATAGGTTACTGTTACATCCCTAGTTGTCAGTAATTAGACAGCAGTTTAACTCTTGAGGGAGTAAATACTGTATAATATGTCCATTTCCATTGCTGTGATGTTGGTGTTATTTTTTCCTTTAAGAGGTCTTAAAAATGTCTTAAAAATCATAAATTTGTATTAAAAGATATGCAGACACAGATTTCTAGCTGTCAGAGTTTTGAAAACATACTCAGTGCTTAAATCCCTTGTTTCTCAGGCACTCATGAATATGTCATTAATAATCAGTGATTGATTTATTCTGTCATAACAACCCTGCCCCTACTCATTTTGGAAACTTTTAACAGTGACAGGATCAGTATATCAGTCACTTACTTAGTTTTTGTTGTATAACAGAGAGAATTATACTTCACCTCACTACATCTATATGTGTATCAAACCCCCAGCCAGACCACCACAGGTCTTTGTGGACTCTTTTAAGTGTCAGTGTCAATAAGACTACATTCATTCCTGCTCAGGTCAAGGATACTGCAGATCTTAACCTTGGCTGACCGGCTTGTGTGCTGTTCACAGGTTTTTCCACGTCTGAAGGCACGCAGAGGTGTCATTGCAACCTCTCTGCTTCCTGTCTCTGGCATTCTTCTTTGTTTAGGAGCCCTTTAAAACACAGAACAGCTTTGTGTCCCCTGTGGCGAGGCGGAGGCGTGGAGAAAATGGGTCTCTGTTTCTGATTAGCCCGGCGGCCCAACAACACTCATTCCCCCTGAGGGGAGAGCCAGGATGCTAATATAGTAGTTAGCATCTTGTATTTGAGTCTTAGTGATTTCTGCAAACCTCTGGCTGCAGACAGGCGTCAGAGTTAATCTGCTGCAGTCTTCTAATGCAGCACAGTCCTGACATGCTAATTGCTGTTACTGTGGTTCACCACATCTGCATTTCTGATTTAGCTGGCTCTGCTGACGTACGGCCTGTGTTATTAGTAAGGTATTACATTTTATCCTGAGGTTGATAATTCATACATTCTAATTTGTGGCAATGATGAGTGGGCAACTTTGATGCCACAGGACAGATTAGTTTGCAGTTAGCAGGCTCCATGGTTGGAGATGTCTTTCCATGAACGACTGGCTCTCAGTTGAGCAAAGCCAGGTTTTTCCACATTGGGCTTGGATTCCTCTGAGTAAACTAGTCACCAGGTTTAGTCATTTGTTAGTATTTGACCAAGTCATCAAAACTGTCTATGTCAGGCTTTTTTACTCTGGTGGCAGCAGAAGTAATATACAACTATCTCAAAAGTAGGGCAATAAAAGGACTTATTAAGTTATGTTTATGTATTTTAAACGAGTTAAGGGAAGACAAGTTTAGCAGACATCAATATAGTTGAACATTTACACTGTTTTCCACATTGAAAATACTTGGATGGACCACTCAAGTAAATATTCCAGTTCCTTTTCTTTTCTTTTCTTTTCTTTTCTTTTCTTTTCTTTTCTTTTTTCTTTTCTTTCTTTCTTTTCTTTTCTTCACATTTCTTTTATTATTTCCCCTCTATTATTTTTAGATTAATATATTTTTACTGCTTATGTGTATAAACGAGGCTTCCACTTGTCCAAGGCTTTACAATCTTTCCAGTCTTAACCTCACAATAACAGTGTCAGAGACTTGGCCTCCATGTTTCTAAAGGTGACTAAAGCAGTGAATGCTGTGCGGAGCTGAGCACACATGCAGATCTGGGTTTTGATTGTTTTTTTTCCATGACTTAAGTTGAGCATTTAACTTACAAAATTAGTGTGAATTCATTTGAAATTGGACTCAGTTTATGTGTATATTTTAACAATAGTGATTAAAATGCACCCCTTTACGTCATAAACACTTTTACTTGTTTTTTGAAAGGCAATTAGCACCCCTGTTTTGATGTCTTGCGCCCCTGAGGGGCCCTGCCCCCCACACTGGAAAATACTTCACTTTTACATCCTGCCCTTAAATTCATCTTTTCTTTTTTTCTAATGGATTTCACATGTTGACGTTGTGCAGGTGGCTATTTATAAAGGTCCCTTGTAGGACTCGTCACTCAATGCAGTTTAAATTTCAATCACTCAATTTTTGCTTCCCACGGTCATGTTCACAAGATAATCAAGATAAAACAATTGCTGTGAAGCATCCTGTGATACACTTGTTTTTTCATCCATTACAGATTTAGATCCAGATGTTTTTTTATTTGATTACTTTAATCAACTGCCAGTTGTTTAAGTATTTATAATGTCAAAGTATAAGTGCATGAAATTCAGATACTGCAAAATCAGTTAGCAATAATGTCTATTAATCAAGCTTTATCGTCCCCATTTAAAGATTTAGATTTTGTGTTTTATCAGGCAGAAGAAGAGACCTACTGATAAGGATGGGTATTGATAGTTTTTACCTGTACCAATCAATATGAATCAATATGTACTGATGCCTTCATCACTCTGATTCTTTATTGATTTCCTCATTGATTCCTGTGCATTTTCTGATAAAAATATGGATTTCCTGTGTCAGCAGTGTAGACACCTGGCATTCCTGTTGTTTAATGACTTACTGCATCGACAAATTCTTCTATAATGTACAGTTGTTTCCAAATGGGATGCCTTGATCAGGTTTTTCTTGGCTGATATGATCATGTTTCTTTTTTTTAACAATTGGTCGAAAGGTTTTCTCAGCAAAGCAAAACAAAAAAGATTTTAAGGAGCAATGCAACAAGTATCCCACAGTAAAGACATCTAAATTACACAATAAAAGACTCATTTATCACTTGTTTTATTATGTGAATAAGCAAAATTTTTGACAGACTGTCTAAAACTATTAATTCAGTACAACAGACAAAACAGTGCAAATGGGTAAACAACTTAAAGTCAATACACTTAAAAATATGAACTCATCAACATAATTTAACTGATGAAATTGTTTCATAATGCCACTGCTTTTGTTTTGGAGCAATATGTTCCTTGTTTAGCTTATCTGATTAGCTTTTATGCTGTTGGTCTTGTGAATTTCAGTACAGACGTAGGCACTGGATTAATATGTTGGACTTAATGGACTAAAGACAAAGTATTAAAAACTCTGCTTCAGTTCATTTAAGAGACATAAGCATTTTTTTTTTTTTTTTTTTAACAAAAATCAGCCCATACTGATTGTTGCCGGTACAACCGAGGCACCTTTCATTTCCACCCTCACTTGAAATCGCTCAAACATTACATGTTCTGCTAATAGATCAGTTTGTGTAAAGGCAAGGCATACATCAGTTTCTGTTTCCTGTCTACCATTATCACTTCCTTTGGTTGTTCCTCATGCTGACTGCCTCTCAAGAGAGTGATGTAGTTGTTTTTCTAGGCACATGGAGCTAAGCTAAAGGCATTCATAATGGAGGACAAGTTATGTTTATTCCTCAAACTTTTCATCCCTACCTTAGTTGGGCAATTTTTAGAGGTTAGATATGAGAGAAAATGTTTGTTCTTTCATGGTGTAAAGCCAAAAGAAGTACAAAACATAGACATTGGTGTCAGCAATCAACTTGACTATTGTTTACTAAGGATGTCAAAGAAACAATACTTTGATGCTTTTTTAAAACAAAATTTTTCAAATAACATGATGCTATGAAAATTTTCATTTATTGTTACTGAAATTATTAAAGCTACAAAATAGATTTAGAAAATGTTTTTAAACAGATCTGCAAAGAGTTGATAAGGATGTTTTGTTTGAGTTAAAGGCCAATTTAAGTATAAACTGTTTGTATAAAAAGCCTCCAAAGAGCCGAAGGTACTAAAGGTTGAAACTAATTAAGAGTTTTCTTCCTTGCATAAATTAGGCAGTGATATTGGCTGTACAAGCTGCACAGAGATATTTTTAATCTTGGAACAAGCGGCTAAATAGGCATATTGTCTGTCATTACACTTCTAGATGAAGTATGATTCCAGTGGACTATCTCTGCCAAGATTCTTATTTCAACATCAGCACATTTAGTTTCAATTTGTGCAGTTTTTTTCATACACTTGGGTCAGATAAGCAAGCAAGAGTTTTGCGATGTAGAACTATCCTTCTTCAAAATACACACTATTTGAAACATACTGAGCCCAGGACATTGGGAGTGATCTTTTTAAAGTTGATCTGGGTTGTGGAAAGTACTCTATTGATTGATCCCAGTGAGAGATCCTTCTCCACAAATAATCAGCCAGGTACATCTGAACAGTGTGGTGAGTGAATTCAGTGTTATCTTACATCAGTGGTCAATGACACAGTCTTGTTTACTCCACTTACTGGATGTCCTTCCCATGTGCCCAGCTGCCATGAGAATTGTTAACTGGCCCATGACCCTAAGTTTAAGTACATATTATTTGACCCTGTGTTTTTCAGAATCACAATTTACTCTGCTTTGTTCTGCCTCTAGCAGTATTCGTAGTTAGTGTCCCTGAAGAGACTTGATATCTGTGACGTTTTTCTGGCATGGCACTCCATGGTGATCTCAGCATTGAGATGATTTTTTTAATGAACAAAAGTAGACTGGTTCTTAGCTGTATTATGAAACTCAATCACAACTTTGAACAATATTTGATAGGAAAACCATACTGCAAGATGTGGGTGGTAAAAAGAGGTTATTGTCAGAATGCTTTTTCTCTCAAAATCAATAGATTTATTTCAACTGTACGAATATTCAACCCCTGAAATAATTTGTCTTAAAGCAAAATCACAACTGAACAATGAATCGTATGTTATGAACCAAGTAAATGTTTGGCATCAGTGTAGCTCTTGATAAACCATGGAGATAGACATAAAGCTGAGGAAAATGGAGACTGAGAAATGATGTCAGTGAACTTTTTCCGTTTGGAAGAAGTAGAGCTTACAGGTGAATTCTGCAATAGCAAATTGCTTAACAAATAATGTGTCTTTAAGCAGAAGTAGATGCAGCTGTGTGGATAGAATATGCACTGCGTAAATGAAGCATTGATGTAGGTAGAATAGCTGCATCAAATATGTGTATCACTGAGCCAGTTTATCATGTCAGTGTGACATTACAGTTATTGTTGGTTTGACTGTCTTCAAACAGCTGGGTGCTCTTCCTCCTAGTATCTCCCCTTTTCAAATTTGTCAAATAAGGACTCTTCTTCTCTTTGAATGTCTCATTGCCCTAAAATACAGTACTCCTACACATCTCGTTGGGCAAGTCACCCCTTTATGATATCAAATTTACATGGTTTTCACTTCCCTTTAGTCTTTTCTTCTCTTAAAAGGGAAGCATTTTTCTTCTTGTAGAACAGGAGATAAATTAGTTTTGTGTTGTTTTTACACTAGGCTCAATTGTTGTGTTTCATACAGTAAAGGGAGTACTCGGTGCCCAAGCATGTTTGCTACACATCTCTGCATGTAATGTTCTAGTACTCTTGATTAGGGATGCACGGATTGTGAAATTCAGGGCTGATGCTAATAATTTTAAGGGGCACAGATGCTGTTTCCAATTTTTTGGCTTAATTCTCTCACAGTGCCAATACTTTGAAAACAGATCATAGTTTGTCCAAGAGGTCATTTTTATTGTCCAATAATACAACTCTTCTCTGAATCAGCAGTTAGATGTGCCAGATGCCAGCATTTAGTTGGTATGACACAACAGAAAAACATATAAAACTTACAGAGGTTTGCCCCACATTAATTTGCAGAAGGCCAGTGTTTGCTAAAAGGGCCAATATCTGCTGATACTGATGTTGATTCGATGCTAGTGTGCATCCTTGCTCTTTAAATGTGCAAGGGACCACCCCAATAAGCAGATTTAGGCAGTCACAGGTATAAAATGAGCCGTAGCCTTGTCCTGGTTTCTAGTAACCAGCTTTAGCTTCAGATAGTACCAGTAACAAATTAAAGCATGACAAAGAACAGTTTCTAAATACTAATTTTTTAAACTGATTTGAGTTACTTACAGAGAAACAACCAAACTGGGACTCCTGAAAAGTGCAAATGCTGTATTATTAAACCGAGGAACAATGGACATCAGAGATTCATATTGTACAGACAGTACTACTGATTACTTCATGTATAGCAGCATTCAACGCTGTACTTTGTCCTCAACCTTCTAAGTCAAGGTTTCAGGCAGCTCTGTTGCAGTGCAACAGTAGTAAATCTAAAATTCAAGATACATCTTTTTTTATATTATTTTGATCCCTAAATCAATACACCGACAACACATTTTAATCAATTAAGCATGACTTACATTTTTATACAAATTGCTAAGATTCTAAACACAAGACTAAAACTTCAATTAGTCACTATTAACATTGAAAAACAGTAATAGCTGTGATTAAAAAAATATTATTTAAAGCCGTGGTGTAAGCAAAACAGACAATCACTTCTTTATGCTGAAATCCAGCACTGTAGCCCCTGCGTAACCAGATTTCTCTGCAAGTCCATGAAACATGGTTTCACTCATTTGTTGTTAGAAAAAACTATATATCTATACTTGTCTGAAGCAGGCATAAAAAATGATGCCAGTGTTTCCTTTGAGGTTTTACATTCCTGGTGTTTAGACTAAGGATGGTTGTAACAGAAAATGGTTTGGTACATTGTTTCAGTTGGGGCAGCTTCAAGGTTTGCTCGGTCATATTTATTTATCCTGTCATTGCAACTCCTGGTCTCTGTATAAGGATTGATCCATAAAAAGAGGATGTATGGGGTAAATAAGCTCCTGTGTCAAACTTTATTTGGACATGCATTTAGTCCCTAAAATGTAAATGGAGAATCTTGTGGTGGTCTCAGTTTCCTCAGGCACTCTTTGGCATTGTTATTTTTCCTCTTGGAAGTTACATTTCAAGCCATATGACGCAGTTCTTGTGGATACCATGAAGTACTTCAGAGGATAGTGAATCTTTTTTATCTAAATGTGATATTTTTCTTCAAATGTGCAGATAATTGCAGACAAATTATAATTAAATCTGTGCACACTAAGTTTACATATTTCGGATATGGAACAGCTTCACATGCCTAATTTTTCATTAAACATCTACAATACCACATTACTTCAGTATTACCAATAAATATGATGTCACAATGTTACAATTTCATTAGCAGATGCTTTTATCCAAAGCAATTTAAATCTGAGAGTAATTACAATGCAAGCAAAAATCTAGACTGGAGGGAACAACATTAGTGTGCAACAAACTGCTACAAGTCCAATTGGACACAGGTGCTGCCATGTAGTGCTAGAGACAGTGCCTTTTTTATCTAAACAAGCATTTGACAGAAACCTTTTCAAGTCTCCCCAATATCATTATCATCATCATTATCAGCACCATCATCATCATTTCCTCATGCCAATGACATACACAAAATATTAAACATGAACATAGTCAGTGCTGAGTTTTAAACCTAACTTGCTTTACTACTGAGGACTACAGAGGGGAAGACAGTAAACCGTTGAGTCTTTAATTTTCTCTTCGATCTAATGATCTTTCCAGCTGCATTAACCTCACAGGGAACTGACACCCTAACCCTTAATCTGTACAGCTTGTAGCTTAAATCTTGTTTTCGTTAAATTTTCAGACAATGCTTGAATCATAATATATTTTATTTAACACACAGATTCCTACTTCTCTTCACCTATAGGGAAAAATATCTCCCCTAACAGTCAAGGGTTTTCTTACATTTTTTTTTGCCAAGTTTCCAGCTTGCCACTGACCTAAATCTGTTTCTTAGTGAAGTCAGACCAGAGTTATAATGCCAAAGGATATCACATTACTGACATTTTTTTAAGATTTATTTTTGGCCTTTTTGCGTTTGTTTGGATAGGACAGTGGACAGTGAAGGATGCTAGGGAAGCTATTTGTATGTGCTCCTTACATTTGTGATGATGCCATCCCAAATTCTTGGGGTTTTTGTTGTGTCGCACCACAATAGCAATTAAAGGGTATATATTTCACTCCTTTCCAACATCAAGTTGACTCTGGTTCTCCATGTCCTTAGAAAATATTTTCAAGTCTATTGCCTAAAAATTCACTTAGATATTGGATTTTGGCATGCATATAAACTCCCTTGTTTCATCCCTGCTCAAAACAGGCTGTCCTAGTGTAAATTCCTGTGCACTGTATCAAAAAATGTATATGCAGCCACAGTGAACATAAGAGCACAGCACTGAAAAGCCTGTTTCCTTTTTAATAACCCTTAGCTGTGTTCTCTCTCTCCCCCTCACTCTCTCCTTATCCCACTGGGGTTACATAAGCATTTTTACATGGCCTGTAAAAAAATGTAACAATACTGATGTCCTTTTCCCCTCCAAAACTATCAATTTAAGAAGCATTTGGGGGACAGCACCTTTAAAACCCCAAACAATATCCAACTTCATTAATACTGTTTTTTTTTTTTAACAGCAGCATGTTTACTAGTTTATTGTCTATAGATTCTGCTCTTCATTATGCTCATATGAGGTAAAACAAAACCTTTTTAACAATGCTGTTCTCTTTGTGCATAGGTGATGCCCACAGCCACGGTGCCCAAAGGCGATTCCCACCTGAGGGAAACCCTCAACACCAGGGACTTGGCAACATCCACCCCAGCTTAACAGAGGATGTGTTTAGATTAAGTCTTACTAAAGGAGTGTCCATGTCTCTTCCATCCTCGCCTCTGCTACCAAGACAGTCTTACATGATGCCCCTACGCCCGGGAAAGAGATCACCAGGTACTGCTCCTCTTGTTTGCTTTATTGCTGCTGTTTTTTTTTCATTCCACAGTACCATTAGTAAAAAGACGGATAGGCTAAATATGCTCCAAGAATTTACTTCATTCATCTCTGTGTGGGTTTTCATTGGCAGAATATTGACCATCAGACAGCACTTTCAGTTCAAAGAGATTTATTGGCATGAATGTTGCAGGACATTATTGCTAAAGCATTTTCATTAAAAAAATTAATACATTAATTGAAAATAAAAGGGAGGGTTAGAAGTTAAATAGTCATAACAATAGTAGTGTTATGTCAGTAAAAGTTAAACAAAATTTTTAAATGGTTATAGTTGAATACATATGACTTCTTCCAGTAAATATGTGATTTCGTGTCAGCTGCATATGCAAAATTTGGGTTTGTGTGTTATTTGAGGATAGTATTCCTCTCTCACAGTCTGATATTTAAGACAGGCTGTAAGGAAGAGGGGCTCTATCTCTTCCTGTTTGGTGTCAAGCCGCATTCACACTGAATGCGACTTGGCGACCGAGATTGCGTCACCTGTCCATAAATACCTCATTTAGTCATCGTCGCGTTGCTCAGTGACGTCACGCCCGCTCGCGTTTCATCACGATAATATCATATCATGTAATAGGATATATTATCTGACATTATTCCAGCTGTATCCTTTTCACTCACTTACCAACCACAAAACAGTGCAGCTGATGGCCCTGCAGCAGCATCGTCTGTCAGCTGCACTCCAAGTAGGAGTTCTCTGCGGTCCCGTCGGCGGAACTAATGTACTCACTAATTAATGTTGGAGACATGGACATGGATTGTCACTCTGTGAACCAGAATAAAAACAGTCTGTCATGGGTGTCATCACACACCCACACAGCGCTGATTGGCTGTCACGGCACAGCCACACGCGACGTTGCCTGAAAAGTTCAAATTTTTCAACTTTGGCGACTGAGCGACACGACCTGATCATGTCCGTCACATTGCAGAATGGTCCCTGGCCCCATCGCGGCTGTGCATTGACTTCATATGGAGAGTGGTCGCCCAAGTCGCATTCAGTGTGAGTGCACCTTCACTGTGACTCGAAGCCAGTCCTTTTGTGAAGACCTGTCTATATTGGTAATCTGTGGTCTCTTAGTCTGTACCTCACCAGGATGGGTTGCTTTATTCCAATATTCCACATATATTTCTTTTTGTTAGTTGATAACTTGGTGTTGCGGTCCCGAGTTTGGTTGTATTGGGAGGTTGCTGTGGCTCTGGTCTTCTCTGAGTCAGTTCATGTGATTTGGGAAAAGCCTTTGGACAAGAAGTTTGAGGGGACTATTCTCTGGCTTCACCTCTTGGCAGCTCAGAGTGATGTGATGGTAGGACTGGGCATTACTGGTTTTCAAATGTTGGTAAAATTTAAGTGCTCTTTTTAAAATTTTAACTATGAGGAATGATATTCATCCTTTCCCTTAAGGGAAAATACCAAATGTTTTTTTGTGTTGTTACTCAGATAAATTGAAGCCATACAGGGGACAGAGCCATGAAGTAGTAATGACAGCTTCATCCTTCGTTTTCCTTATTGAGACTGTGAGCTCACACTGGTGACAAAGAGCTTCTCTTGTCTCTTCATCTTTGTATTTGATCACCTTGTGTTGATGTAGAGTTCTCTACAGCTCCACCATTTGTTTACACTTTACTGACTAGTAATGGGTGTGTGTTTACACTGGCTCTCCTTGTCAGTCCTTCCAGACGCCTTCTATCCACCACATTGGGAACATGCTTGTCAGCAGCTGTAGGGGCTTCAAAGAGGGAGGGGGGATACCTTTGTAGCTGAACTTGTTTCAACCTGAGTCTTTGTGTTCTGGAGACTTGGCAAAGAGGAGAGAAATCCTGTAAGTGGTCAATGTGGCCCCCACTCACATGTGGCACTCATCTGCGGGGCTGTGTAGCCTTTGTTTGGAGTGGTAACAGCTTTGATCTGTTTAGTGTAAAGATGAGTTGATGGGAAGGGGGAAGTGTGGTTTAAGCCTAATGCAAACTTTGAGTCACACAAGTTCACATCTCTGTAAGAAACTCTCATCAAGCCATCACCACAACATGTTTGAGTTTGTTTCAAATTAGAGTTCCAATCTGGACTCTATTTAATTCACAGACTACAGAGGAAGTATTGTGTGTATTGACTGTAACAGTTCTAAACCCTGATTTACTGCGTGCTATTTTTACGGATCTCTGTATTTGAATTGTAGTATTGAACATGAAGGTGTATAAATCAATGTTCACTGGAACGCAGAATGCTTGAGAGCAGAAAGCGTAATTGATATGTTTCCAATTTATAAAACAGGGAAAACAAATGACAAATACTGTTAAAAACAGAAAAATTTAGGAGAAGCAGTGGCCAGTGTTTGTACCTGCTGGCCTTTTATGCTCAGGCTGTTGCCCTGAAATTGGGTACTCTAGATTTAAATCTAGCTTGTGGCCCCCTCCCAGCAAGTCATTTCCCTCTCTCTTTACCCTGTTTTTAACCCTGTCCACTATTTTTTTTCATAATGAAAGCATGGATAAATCACAAAAATAAAATAAAACTAAAATTGCATCAATTGCACATTAGACTGAGTTGTTCTGTAATATGTGAAAACTGCCCAATGGCGTAACGTTAACAGATCCTTTAAAAGTTTCCTGCATCCAGGTCTGTCTTCAGATGACCACCAAAATCTAGTCACGTTACAGACACCCCCTGAAAATTTCATCATAATCTGTTGAGAAGTGTTTGAGAAGAGTTATAAGTGAAAAATTTGGAAAACTGCCCAGTCCTCTCAAAGTCAAAATGACCTAAAAAAATCCTCTGCATCTGGAACTGGATCGCCAAAATCTAATCAATTCTTCCTTGTGCCATTACCAACATTCCCTGAAAATCTGATCAAAATCACTCAAGAACCTTCTGAGTTATGTTGCTCACTGATAAACAAACCGTCAAACAAACAAAGAACGGGCCAAAGCTGGCTAAATCATGTACTTCCTTGGCGGAGGTAAAAAAAAGTAGGCAGGGCTTGGAGCTAGGATGTGGAAGTGATGCCATCTGCCTTCCTGCTCACAAATTCCCTGATACTTTCCCATGTTATGCATGCTTTGAAAAACAATGTCATGCTCTTACGAGAGGCAGTTAACACAAACAACAACAAAGGAGAACTATAGTGGACAGGAGATGGAAACAGAAAATCCACAGCAAACTGCAAGGGGGGTCTATAAAGGAAAAATCGACAATGACATTCATATCAATCAAATTGTACCTATTTTTATCACTAAAGTAGCTTCGTTTTTCACTCAGACCTCACTCAGGTTAAATGAACTGATAGAGCATAGTTGGCACAGGGCTTGTTAGGAGTGTTTGGCCTATCAGAGGTATTTCTGATGAAATGCACATTGGCAAACGTGAAGGGTCTGACCAAGAGTGTGATGTAAAGAGAGAATTGACAGTTGGTTTGTGAAGGTGAAAAGAACCCAAGGGAGGGGGAAGGCGAACACTCATTAAAGGTATATTCCCCCTTGGAGTGCTCTGGGGCATGGAAAAGGGGAAGAAATGGACTGACAAGATAGGATGCTAGGAAGCACAACCATGGAGAGACTGTGGGGGGATTGTCTCCTCCATTGTCCTCACAGGTATCTGTGAAAACCTGTCGAGGGAGAGTTCTCACCTCGAGTTAATAAACACATACTGCAGGAAATGTCTCAGCTCTGCGACGAAAACAACATGGGTCATGATCCTGTATTTTCTTTCCCCGGTAAGCCAAGGAAGCAACAGTGCACTTAAATATAAAGACTCATCAAGGTTATAATGAGCATATCGTATTCTATGGGAAAGGATGGGTAGCAGATATTTTGTGAGACAGCAAAAAATGACAAGTATGCTTGTTTATTTTTTTTTTTTACTGACTGCTACTTTGACTTATTAGACTTGTTTGAATAATGCTACAAGTGTTTCAGGATATATTCTTAAACTGTAGATTAGAAAATGATTTGCTTTGATTTAAGTTGTTATATATATTTTTTTTGTTTTTCTGGTGGAGCTAGAAAGGTGATCATGCTCTGCTACATTTTGACTGCAGATTATTGCTTCTGTCATAAAGATATTAAACCCATGGGCCTGACAAATTAGAAATTATGTTTTAAAAATCATAGTAATGGAGATTTGATATAAAAAGATACAATTCTTACTATAACAAACAAACAAAAATGAAAAAACCAAACAAACCATGAGGCAATGGTTGCCCAACCCTTTTTCCTGGGACATTCCTTACTATAATAAAAATACAAAATGATCACAGAGAGAAGAACAACCTACAACCCCCCTTACCCAGGAACCAAAAGACAACAAAAGAAAGTGCTTTAATAAAAGTAGTTTGAATGCTAATTGTTTTTTTCCATTAATGTTGTATTTTGGTTTAAAAAGAACTGATTTTCCTTTAATCTTATAAGATAGGTTTACAGGTGCTCCTACCAAAGTATTCATCAACTGGTTTAAACTGCCAGTAAGTGTGTTAACATGATATTATTTTAAATGTGCATGTATGATTTTGACAGCCTTAGAGCAGACAAAGCCTTGAGCCCCTCCAAGTAGAGCCTGCACCCCAGATTGAAAAAAAACATGACCTAAAGATTAAGGGATTTGTTTGAAACTTGTTGCATTCAGTGCAAAAATGCATTGATTACGACTGACTGAACTGTTGGGATAAGAATTTGTAACACATATATTACCAAATATCCGTCCATCCTCTGTGCCGCTCAGCCCTTTTTGGGGTCATGAGGGCCTGGAGCCTATCACAGCTGACATTGGACGAGAGGCGGGGGAACACCTGAATTGGATACCAGCCGATCACAGGGCCACATAGAGAGACAGACAACCATTCATACACTCAGCCACACCAAAGGGGCAATTTGGAGTCACCATTTAACCTAATGAGCGTGTTTTCTGGTCTTAGTGGGGGGAAACTGGAGTGCCCTGAGAGAACCCATGCATTCAAACGGAGAACATGTAAGTTGCACATAGAAAGGTTGTGACTGGCACAGGGTTTGATATACCTTCTTGCTGTGAGGCATGTGCACTACCTACTGTGCCACCATGCCACCTAAATCTAAATAAAATGTCTGAAACTGATATATCCACAGCATGTTAAAAGTCACATTTTCTTGTATGATATTGCTCATGATTGTTAAATTACCAACCAATTAAACAAAGATAATCACATGTCTTCAAAACTTCTACATGTCAGACTGGCTTTTAGATTGGATGTCTCAGTTAATAGCTTTCAGTCATGTTACCTGCAGTCATGCATGCCCAGGTTTTCTCTGGGAAATCTGGTTTCCTCCCACAGACCAAAAACATGCTTGTTTGGTTGATTGGTGATTTTAAATTGTCCGTGGGCATTAGTGTGTGTGAGTGAGTGGTTATGTGTCACTATGATAGCCTTGTGATTGGCAGCTGACACGTCCACGGTGTACACCACCTCTCATCCATCAGGACTTGGATAAGCCTCAGCTTCCCACAGTCCCAAAAGGGACAAGCAGAATAGGTAATACTGGATTGATGGATGGATAGCTCTTCCATGTTATTGACAATATCAGGATCACAGTAATCTTTAACTTTAGTCAGCGATATGGGGCAGCCGTTTTTTTCTAGGAAGTAATAATCTTCTGTTTGTTGTAGCTTACAGACAGGGTCTAACAACATTAATCCACTATTTGCTCCTTTTTTTGTTTTCTGTCAGAGGTTTGGTTTTGCAAATGTGTCATTTAGGTGTGCCTCCTCAGTTGTTAGTGCATTGCCTTTATTTAAAACATCAAAATGATACAGGTTGAAAGACATGGTTGTCAACAGAGACTGTCAGCTTCTCCACAGAGTAAAGCTCAAGACAGCATTTCAGGTCCACTGGGGTGGGGGTGGCAGGCAGGGTCTTTTGGTAGGTGTGTGACATCTGAGGGTAATTATGAGTATGTCTTATCACGAACCACCAGTGTCATTGCATCCACATCTTGATGATCTTGCCCACATTTGATCAAAATTTGCAGTAAGATAACTTATATAAATGACTTCCCTTGTCAGATTAAAATTTTCTTTCAATACTAAAACAAGTTTCCTTTTAGCTTTTGGATTCTAACACAGGTCTGCAGTCAGTTAGTCTTGTCAGCTCATTAGATTGTTAAATGATGTCATTTATTTTTCATTATATTTTTGTGTACAGTACATCCATTACTGACATCTTTCACACGTCTGTTTGTTTTCCCTTCCATACAGCCCTCACAGCTGTCTTTAAGGGGAAGTGGTTTCACAGATTCCTGAAGTATTTTGTGGCTTGGCTTCATTTCCTGACACAAACTGCGGTAATCTATCGCAGTTTGGACGGCTCAGACTTAGCGGTTGTTCTTTTCATGAAAACTTCACAAGGGGGACAACAGAGAAACATTCAGTTAATTAGGAGTGCGACGGATGCCTGAGCCGCAAAGTCCTGGTGGCGTTGAGTGGCACAGCTTTGATCAGCTAAGCCCAGAGCTTACCCATGAAACACAGCACTCTGACATGTGTTGAACAGCACCTAGGCTTTAGGGTCTTAATAGTTTACAGGCAGCCTAAATGCCCAGGGAGGGGCATTAACTGCTGGAATGTTTCCTGAATGGACCCATCATGTTTCAGCCAATGAAGGTCAGAGGTCAAGTATTGAAAAACTTGGACCTCAATCGTAAGTGGGTAGAGTAAAGTTGATGACACAGTAAATGAGGTTTAAAGTCTTTTCCCTCTCTGGTGGTTAAAAGCTCCCTGTGCTCAACCTCTGAAAGTCTCCTGGGCACCCCCACAGTGACCTCCTCTGGCTGTTTTATGTCACTGCTGTTTCATACTGGATCAAAAATATCTGCTCTATCATTGATAGTGTGTTTAAAGCAGAGGTGCAGAGAGTTCAAAACATTGTCAACTAACAGTACTGCTATTTTGGTACAGTTTTAATCATGTGAAGGTGTTGAGTACTCTTTGTGCTGTGTAAAAAGGTGGAGTTGAAAATGAGTCAACTAGTTTTTCATAGTATAACACTGAGGGTTGAAGTGTGAGTGAACATCCCCTTAAAGAACAAGATGTATATTGTGCCCCTGCCTCTCATACACGCCAATAAAGCAAGGGGTGTCAAAACCTGGCTTCTTTTAATGTGTGTGTCTTTTTTTTGAAGCAAAATAAAACAGAAAAATGCTTAAAGTTGAACAGCTTCAATCATACATTGCTTGGCCTCTCTCAAATCCAATCATAGGAGTTTTAGAATATAAAAGTGGGTCTGACCTATTATGATGCACTTTTTGCACTGTTTCCATTCTGTTTCCTTAGCATACTTCATATATCATATCTATGTTGCCACCCTCTGTTGTGCCTAATATCCATCCAATTTGAGCCACATAGTCCGACTTAGCTTAACAGATTGTTATTTGGTAAAAAGTTTTTCAAGCTGCACCTCTTTTAAACACATTTTGGGCCCTAGGGAAGGCCTACCTTACAATTTGAATAATCTGTGTAGCATATAATAAAATTTTACCCAAATTATAATGTTCAGTTACAGAGTAGACATTGATAGATAAAGAAGGATTTAAATTATGTCAGAGAAATTGTATTTTGAATACTTCTTAACCCCGTTCACACTTGCAGAGAAACACTAAAATTATCCTGAAATAACCAGAGTGAGCTGCATGTGTAAATACAAACAGCAGGTTTTTCCCCCTGGAATTACCCTGACATTTACCAGCTAGCTCCCTCATATTTTTTCCCACCCCCACCTTCCCATTGACTGACACTTTCTGCTGTGAGGGGCCAAGTGTGAACAAGATGGTCAGGGGAGGCTACCCAGTTATTTTCCAGGACATATCTTGGTTGTATGTGTGAAAAGGGTTTATGTGGGTCATAGTTTTGCTTAAGCACACTATATTTGATGACATTTTGTTAAAGTACCTAATATATGAATAAAGGTAAATAGTCTGCCCTGAAAAAGTAATTTACCAGTACTGAATTGTAAATGTATTTTCTATACTCAGTAATATTAATGAACTTGGCCAACCTTTGTGGACATCTTGTGTCTCGTATCAAGACATCAAGTATCTACCAGGGCTGTTTTAGTACCAAGTATTGTAATGCAAAAATTAGTAGCATTATCAAATTAGTTATATTTTTCTTTGTAATGACAACACAAGCTAATGACAATGAAAATCTTTGATCAGTTGGAGGATGCAACTAATGTCTGACAGCCAAGTAGTTGAATGACTCAACAAATGAAGCTATCAGTTGACATGGCAGCTAGTGTTTTGTGAATGGTTCCTGGGAATAGATTAACAGACAGACCAGGGTCTAATGTTACATTATAGAAATCTAAAGCCATGAACTGTCTAAAAAATACATATTTTTTTTATCTGTACAATATCGTTAATTTTAGATGTTACTGTGGCTGATTTATGTCTGGATACTTCATCAAACACAATATAGTTAGCTTTATGTGATTTTCTTTACCATTTTTTCTGTGGATTATGTTGTTTGTGTGACAAATGCATCTTTTAAGGCGCCATATTTAGTTAGCTTTCAAAAACAACAGATAAAAGGAGAAGGTAATAAAGAGACAAAGAATAAAAGTGGCAAACAACAATTATGTAGCATCTTGCAAGATGTGCCTAAAGCTTTTAAATCAGGGACTGCTGTAGTTAAAGCCATTGAGTGAAAATGAAAAGCAGTAGAGCTATGGGATGCAGGAAGTGATTAATTTTTCTTTGTTTAGGTCTAAAAACAGTCTTAAAAATCCTAAAAGGTATCCAGCAATCCTGCAGTGACTCCTAATTAACTGTAAGCTCTCAAATTTGACAGTGCTCTCTAAAAGCCAAAATATGTCATTTCAATTCTTATCAAAGTTTTGCTTGAAGAATTTGTGTTAACCTTATTTTAATGAGAAGCAGGGTCATCACCACAGTTTGTCACAGTATGGTAAAAGTTTGCTCCATTGTTTAGTGATAGGAGTGGAGTAAGAAAAAAAGAGATAACAGATGAAAGCCCTGTTCACAGTGCCTTTATGCAAAAGCGCGACAATGATGCTCCATTATATTTACACCTTGAGACATCCACATTAATCATGCAAACCCGTATTATCTGTGTCAGTTCATGCTGCAATACGGCTTGGATGCATGCACAGAGGCAGAGACATTGACTCATAGCGCCCATGTCTTCTGCAGAGTCTGCATGCCTCCCTCTCTTCCAATATCACACCTCTGATATTACCTCTGGAGACAGGGCAAAGAGGGGATCAACTTCTTCCCCCTATTCCATCTCTGCAACATTCACAGTGGAAGTGAAGCACCTCAGGGGCATAAATAATACGGCTTGAAACGGCAGTGTGACTTTGGCTGAAGCCTTAGTAATATGTGATTAAAATGTAAACAAGAGAAAAATCATTGCATAAGCCATCTTAAGCTGTTTAACATAGCAGGATGAATGTTTGGTTTTAACTTTATAAGTAGTTATATGTGCAAAAAACTCTTCAAGATTCAGGCAGAGCTCCCGTGTCTGTTTGCTGCTCGAGACTGAAGGGTTCATGATAGAATAATGTAGCTCAACAATTCATCAACAATCAAATTCATTGGATACAAGTTTCATTCTCAAAATACACAGAAAGGTGGCTCAATTGCAGTAACATGAGATAATGCGTTTGGTTAACCTTCACCCTTGGTAAATGTACTTTCACAGCTATAAAAAAGCACACTTCTTCATAACCTCACCATCCTACAACATGGATAAAACCACACTTAAACCCTGAGCTCTATCCCAGCCTAGTATTTACGGATCTAGTCAATACCTCAGAGATGATTTACTGTGTTTGACAACAATTACAGTGGATCTCTGGAAAGTGATGGATGTTGGAGGTCATCCTGGTATTTCCACTCTTAGTGTCTAAGATCTTTGACCTCTCCATGGTTACATGACAAAGCTTCATGCTTTGCTCCCTGTGAGCCTGCAAGGGATCATGAAACAGCAATTCATATTGATTTACTGCTGTCATGGGCTGTGTGTAATTTTAATTGGTACATCTGCCACAAGGCCACAGGGTTTATGGCCTGTGGTGAGCTGGTGTGTATGCAAATGAGGTAAGATGATATTTTTTTCCTTCTTTTTTTGAAGAAGCTTTGGTTGTTGGTGGTAAAAGAATGATTTATTTCATGATCAACTAAACAGGTCTACAAAACTCAACCTGGGTGCAGAATTTTGTGTTTGAATTAGATGTGTTTTCATCAAGGCTGAAGTTGGGTGAAGCCTGCTAAAATTAGATGTGTCCAAAAAACTGGTGGAAACACCATCAACTTGCAGAGACTTTCATCCATGTTTGGCATTGAATATCAGGCGTGACGTGTTAACATTGTGTAGGCCAGCTTTTTCCTACACAGAAAATCCACAGGAATCAACAAGATAATTATTAAAGAATCAAATTGCTTTACTGTAACAATAATACTTCTGGTAACAGCAAAATCTTATCAATTGCCATCCCTGCTTAGAATAGAAATATAAGCTAAGTTAGTGCGATTGAGAAGCACCCTTTTGGTGCTGTAATTCTGTATACAGAAACCTCACAAACCAAGTCTCAAAAATAAATTGAAACCTCAGAACTTGTTTATTACGGAGAAAAGACAGAGAGGGCAGGATGATGCAGGATGGCTCGAGGTGCAACTTTGATCTGTTGGTCTGTTGGACTCTTTCAACTTCACTGATGACTGTTGGCTAAAGCTGCTCTGATGCTGTTCTGAAAGCAGCCGGATACCATAAAAGTGTATGAGCTTGAAACACATTTTGACTTTTACTGTCAGTGAAAATATGATGCCACAAAACAGGAAACAAAAAAACAGTCATTGTAAGCCAAGGTAAAGCACAACACGCATAGGCCTGCTCTTCACCAAGAAATACTTATAATAAATAACTAGTATGCATTTTTGTCACATTGAGGAACTTATACCAAATATCAGTGTTTATTTATTTATATTACTCACCAAATGTCTTTTAAAATTATTGGCCCCTGGTAGTTTATGGTAAAAGCAGTAGCTACATAAAAATAGTGTGAAAAATTACAATAACAAGGCCAATTGTTTTATTTTTTAGAAAATAACACCATAAAAAAATTTGGACACTGTGCATACTCTCATGAGAGCCATTATTTGTTTTCAAATTATTAGTAGTTAATTATTTGGAGTGTATCATTCTTGGGATTTTTCTTAGCATTGATGAAGGAGCTCTAATTAAAAAATTAAATACGAAGATGTACCATAAACACTGAGCTCAAACTTTTTTGTTAAGCATTTTCTATACCCTTTTTTGCTGTATTAAGTTATACACTATATTGCCAAAAGTATTCGCTCACCTGCCTTGACTTGCAAATTGAGTGACATCCCATCCCTAATCCATAGGGTTCAGTATGACGTCAGTCCACCCTTTGCAGCTATAACAGCTTCAACTCTTCTGGGAAGGTGTCCACAAGGTTTAGGAGTGTGTTTATAGGAGTTATTGACCATTCATCCAGAAGGTGCATTTTTTAAGGTCCACACTAAAGTTGGAGTGAAGGCTTGGCTCTCAGTCCTGCTCTAATTTCATCCCAACAGGTTGTTCTATCGAGTTGAGGTCAGGACTCAGGCAGACCAATCAAGCATCCACAACCAGACTCTCTCATCCATGTGGTTATGGACTTGCATTGTGCCCTTGTGCTACAGTCCAGGAAGAAGAGAAGGGAGCCAGCTCCAAACTGTTCCCACAAAGTTGGGAGCATGGAATTGTCCAAAATGTCTTGGTATGCTGAAGCGTTCAGAGTTCCTTTCACTGGAACTAAGGGGCCAAGCCCAACTCCTGAAAAACAACCCCACACCATAATCCCCCCTCCACCAAACTTTACACTTGGCACAATGCAGTCCGACAAGTATCGTTCTCCTGGCAACCGCCAAACCCAGACTCGTCCGTCAGATTGCCAGATGGAGAAGTGCGATTCGTCACTCCAGAGAACGCGTCTCAACAGCTCTAGAGTCCAGTGGCGGCGTGCTTTACACCACTGCATCCGATGTATGGCTTGGATGCAGCTGCTTGGCCATGAAAACCCATTCCATGAAGCTCTCTGCGCACTGTTCTTGAGCTAATCTGAAGGTCACATGAAGTTTGGAGGTCTGTAGCTATTGACTCTGCAGAAAGTTGGCGACCTCTTCGCACTATTCGCCTCAGCATCCACTGAACCCGCTCCGTCAGTTTATGTGTCCTACCCTTGGTGACTGAGTTGATGTCGATCCCAATTGCTTCCATTTTCTTATAATACACTGACAGTTGACTGTGGAATATTTTGGAGCGTGGAAATTTCACAACTTGCACAGATGGCATCCTATCACAGTACCACGCTGGAATTCCAATAAGCTGAGAGTGACCCATTCTTTCACAAATGTTTGTAGAAACAGTCTGCATGCTTAGGTGCTTGATTTTATACACCTGTGGTCATGGAAGTGATATGATTTCTATTATTTTGATGGGTGAGTGAATACTTTTGGCAATATAGTGTATGTATGATAAATATAATAATTTGATGTCACATTTTAAGGATCCATAATGTGAAAAAAAAAAAAATTAAGAGTTTTTGTGGTTTGTCCCCTCAATACATACAAAAACCAAATGAAAGGGAACTTTTGCTCAGGTTTATAAAACTTCAGTGCATTCATTAACATGATACAGTCACTCAAATATGGTCTATCGTGCAACTGAGCTGAAAATAAAAGTATTAATCCAGAGAAGGAATAATGTCACTGACCTTAATTTAAAACATTGCACAGATTTGATGAAGGTGGTGTGGCTGCTTAACCATAAATTCATGTATGTACAGGGTGCTGTGGTAAGTGATTTTCAGCCATCTTCAATTAATGATGGTATTGTCAAAAGACGCTATCATTATTAAGAATATTCAGTGCTTAAAAATATCCCAGCATCCATGCAGGATGGTGATCTTGGTAGTGCTGTATTAAAATACTTGAAAGCAAATGCGAGTGTCAATTAGATAATTTTTTCTTTCCAATAGTCCGATACATCTCCTATCTCATCTTTATCTCTGTTTCATGACAGCAGCGTGACTGTTGCCCAAAAAGCTTGTGAGTGGTTTTCCATCCAAACCACTGTGCCGTCATTACAGTGTGTTTATGTTTTGCATCTTTAGCACCACATTGTCTGTGCTCTTTGGATTTTTGCTTTTTCTCTAGAGTAGAAATTAAAGCTTCAGAAGAAATCATTATAGCAGACCACATTAAACAACAGATGAGTTGATTTGGTGAATTTATGTGTTTTTGTTCAGCCTCATAGTTTTATTGCAGTCATTTCCACCATGTACAAGGTCAAGGACTTTGTTTTAAATGAAACCACGCCTCATAACAAGATTAGAGGATTCAGAATGATATAATTGCTCTTATCTGTTTCTGATTATAATTTAAAGATAAACACGTTTTATCTTCTGACACACTTTGAAACTTCATGCACGACATTATGTAAGAAATGTAGAATATGGGATCATCTTCTACATATCGGGGCTGGCGATAAGCACTGGCCACCAGCCAAATATTAGTTTTTTTCTTTAGTGGTTGGAAACATTCAACCTGCCAGCCACGGTTACAGGTAAAAAAGGTAATAGTAGTTTGGGACAGAAAAAATTTGAGTTGAATTCCTGCCCTGTGCTTGATCGGGTTTGACTTTAAGCTACTTGTTCAAAGTGCTCTTCCATCTCAGTATGCTAGTCTTAAGCATTTTTTAAAAAACTTACCTTACCTTCAGACTTACAGTAGAACTTATCTTACCTTAAATTTAGAGAGTCACCGCTGAATGGCTCGCCATTCATTAAGCGGGGCATGGCATGGCTGGACAGGGACGTGGTCAGTTTCAGTCCTGGTCCCCACTGAATTTTGATTGTCCTCAATTCTGCTCTGTGATTTACTAAATTTTCCATGTAATTTAAAAACAGGCCTGTGTTGACTTTCTTTGGTTAATATTGTTTAATGTTTGAATAAGTAATTTTTAGAACTTTACATTGTGACTCTTATCCTCATTTTTTTTCTGAGTCTTCAAAGAAAGAAGTATATAAATTGCAAGTTTATTGTTTTTGATGTTATTTAGATAAGATAGGGGTTAGAATATAAATTATAATCTGTTTGTGGATAGAAAAGGGCAAATTAATACAACTATTTTCTATGTTTAACACTTAAAGGAGAAATTTCAAACTTGGATGCAATAAGAAAAATATTTACTTTATCTTAAGGTGACTTTGTGGGAGGGGGGATGGGAGGGGGATACAAGAAAACATTCATCTCAATGGGGACACAATTGAAAGTAATTGAGAAACACTGACCTAAATTTATGTTGATTAGGAGTGGGATTTGTTCAGATCTTATTGATACTGCTGCCTAGTCGATTCTGCTGATCAATATGATTCTTTATGGATTTCTGTAGAGTTTCTCTTATCAAATGGAATTGGTTTTAGATTCCCTAGTTGAGAAGATGTTTATAGTATAATATGACTGCGTTTACATGTCTTTGACAAATGCTTTCAATGGTCTGTTGGTCAGCCTGCATGCTCCATTACTCTGTTTATCTTTTTATAGAACTGTTTCCAGTGAAGACAGAGTGCTATCCACAATATATTGGTCTTTGAAGGGCATTTGCTACCGTCAGCATCTTTTTCAGGGTTTCAGTGTTTCTTTGTTTTTTTTTAACTTTGTTTGACTGATCTTTTTGACAAAAGCATCTCTGTCTGCCCCGTTTCGGTAGCTATTACTGTTCCCAGACAACCAATCGTATAACAGATGTTGTTGGACTTGTCGCTGATGTTAAAAAGACAGCAGATGTTTGTCAGATGATCAAAGAATGAATGAATTTGATGGAGCAGACCCTCTGGATGTTGTCTCTGACTCCTTGACTTTTTAAAGAAAAGAAATAGAGGGTACAAAAGAAAAAACTAAATGGCAAACACATGGTAAGCATTGTTTTTGGAAATGTCACTCATTACATCCTCTTCTGTTGTTGAAATTCATAATTGTTCTGGTCAAAAGATGAAGAAGATAGCAGAAGTCAGTAGTTTGATACTCCAAGGATTTCAGTACTTTAGGGTTGTAAAATCACATCTGCTCTCAAGAATTGTTAATACATTAAATCAGGACAAAAGTGAATCATGCTTGGCCTAATTTGTGACAAGTTTAGAAAACAGTAAAAGTACCCTTAAATATGATGTTGCGGGGCTTTGATTGTGTAACAGCCGTATCAGGAAAAGTGGTGAAATGGCTTTTTTCATCTTCTACTCACAGAGGCAGACAGGTGAAAAAGGTAATTCCCAACCCTGACACTCACCCTCCATGAGTCCTTCTTTTCTCTCCTTATGCTCTCTATACGTCTTTTCCTACACTGCCAGATGAGGGCAATTTATTTGCAGTTGTGTCAAGAGAAGAGAAACTCTCTTCAAAGCCTGTTGTAGCCCCTTTTGAGGTGAGCTCTCCTGAAGTTAACTCTGGGGGTATTGACAGTAAGCAGACAGCCCTGAGGGAATATTGATGCCTTTCTGAGAGCTGAGCTGTAAAAGGCCTTGTGATGCGGCAGGAACCCTTTGAAAGGTTCCTCTGATGAGCAGCGCCCAGTGAAAAAGTTCTATCCAGCTCTCCACTTCACTGCACTTCACTACACCCTGGCTTTGGCTCCTTATCACATCCAATCCCCTCTTTTTCATCTGCAGAAGATTCCCAGCTCACCTCCTGCCTTAGAGACCAGCCCTGGATAAACTGTCACTGCATCTTCAGTCTGTCAGTGTGTATGATACAGTGGTGTAGCAGACTGGATTGTTAAATGATATGGAAGAGAAAAACATCACATTGCTGAAGTTATATCTGCTGCCTTTTTTGAAATGTACGACCATGTGCATAGTGGCGTGCAATACATAATTTATATCAGTCTGTGAAGCAGCATGTGAGAGATGAGTTGTGACTACTTAACATGTAGTGTTTCACAAGATTGCACATCTCTCCTAGTGGTACAGGAGAGGAAAATGATAAGGCTGGGAGTGAGGAGTGAATCATGAATTAGCATTTGGTTTTTAGTTAACAAAGCTCAAAATTTGAATACTGTCTCAGCTATTTTGCATCCATAATGGCCAGCTTTGTGCAGATTATTATGAAGACCACTTAAATCTAAATCTGTGTTATCGTCCTAGCTGCTAAAGTAACCTGCAAGCATGTTTTGTGTAT
This sequence comes from Cetoscarus ocellatus, assembly GCA_037902135.1. Taxonomy (NCBI): domain Eukaryota; kingdom Metazoa; phylum Chordata; class Actinopteri; order Labriformes; family Labridae; genus Cetoscarus; species Cetoscarus ocellatus. The sequence continues at coordinate 720,994 of JBAMNC010000681.1, forward strand.
CTAGTTGTCAGGAAGGATTGAATCAAACTGAATTCAATCCGTCCTGATTCAGGTTAGGCCAGTTTCAACTGTCTCTTAAAATGGGCTGTTCAACCAGGGATGTTTCTTGACAAATAATTTAAAAATGACAGAATTTGATATCAGACTTGAGCTCTATTTAACAAGGGATCAAATTGTGTGCAGGTAAGAGATGTTTAGTGTGACTGTCGAGTCTGAACTTATCGTGCTTACGCTTTGAGCCCATATTATGTTTTTTTTTAAATACGCTTAAGTGTGTTCTGCATGTCTCCTTTGCATGACGGAGTGCTACTATGCAAAAGACAGAAAGTCTGTGGCTTTCTTAATGTTATTTGCCTCACTTTATAGTTTATAGAGCTATTTAATTACCTGTGGCACATTGTTGTCATATGTTAAAGTTAAAAATGATTAATCGTGAAGCATTTATTGATTTAAAAAAAAAAAAAAAATGTTGAAAATTGTAAATCTCGGTCCATATCTTCTGATAAAAAAAAGTGTAAATATTGGAATTGCCATGGCATATCTTTACATCAGAGTTATTCACAGTCCCCACCCTCTTCTCATTGATTTTAAAGTTCTTGATGTCACCATGTTATATATTTATATACATCACAGCCCCTCAGAATAAACTACATTCAGAACACATCACTGCATACTTAAAGATATCAGCAGTTATGTGTACATGTATGTGCATGTATGCATGTATTACATAGAGATAATATGCGTACAGCTTACACTGTTGAAGGAGCCTCCTATCTTAGCAGCCCACTGCCCCGTCAGGAATGAAGGAGTGTGACACATTGCACTCCGTTTTTGAATATATTGATTTTTGCATATATTATATAAGAGGGACATTCTGAATCATAAAGAAGGCTTTTGTGAGACTGCTTTCATTCTCTTTTCTGCACAAAGAGGACACACTGTCTTATTGAAAAGCTGAAATGTGAAGAAGTCAGAGTCCATGGTGAAGAATGCTGGGAAAACTGCTTGATCACTTCCCAAATCATGAACAAGCCTTTCTTTCTCCAGCTTTGACTGTATGCAGCAGGTTGTTGGTCAAAGGTATTTAAGTACTTTGGGTGTATGTGCGTGTGCGAGTGTGTGCCTGCTGATTGATGGCTTGCTGGTCATGGATTCTTGAATCTTGCATTAAATACCTGTGAGTAAAAAGTCCTCTGCAGTAACAGCTCGCATGGCTGCTTTACTCCAGCGAGAGACTGCTTTTTTTGCCTCTTCTTCTCAGAACAATCTGCTCCCTCAACTTTAGTTTAATTTTAACTACAGAAATGTTTTTTTTTCCTTGAACACATTTCAATTTTACATTAAGATTGAAAAACTGATGTTTTCTGCTTGTATCATAGAGATAAAGGATGCAGTCAGTGCTGAATTGCAAGCTGAATCCTGTTATTGGGTATCAGTCCAAGCTTGACTCAAGTACTCAGATCAAGTCTTGCAGACTCTTAACTCATACAAAGGCAGATCCCAGAGGCTGATCAATACAGCTCAGTTTTATGTTATTGTTTGTATGCAGTAAATACATTATCACTGTTTTCAGTGCACCTGCCGTTTTTCTAGGTGGAGCCAACGTACAGCAGCGTGGAGGATGTTAACACCAAAGGCAAAGCATTTTAGATAGAGTGTATGTTTGTCATGCCAGTGACCTGCAATGTGGGGGCAAACACATGCCAGTCCTGCTGTTCAGTGTTGTGCTGTATCAACAAATACTTTAGCATGTCGTTTGTGTTCTGACCCTGTGCTGACAGCCTCTCCTGACATCATGTTTTGCTGGCAATGTGAAATCAAATGGAAGAACTCTTATAAGAGAATTATGAAGCAAAAAGGCTAACGATATCTATCTCTCAGAGTACTTTGTACCAGTTCTCATATGACCTAATAAAATGTGGATCAAGTATAATAAATTGCTCTCAGTCAACATTTTTTAATTTTCTCCTGAAAGACAACATTCTCAAAAGTAATTCTTGCAGCTTTTCTTTGCCTTAATGCCTGCTTAATAAGACATGAGAGAATAAGCTTTTTCTTATTGCACTTTTTTCAGAGGGGCATGTCGTCATTACCAGGGCTTAATGCATTTTAATTGGTTGAATGTGGTTGTGAGATTGATTATAGAGAACAGATGTGTTGTTCGTGTGGTTATTTTTTATTCGTAGAAAGTCTTGACGCTGTTTACTCACATAAAACTTGGTGATAACTGTTGTTTATGTATTTTATTGCCTCCTTGATTGGTCACAAACTACCATACGTTCACATTGATTTGCACTCTGTATGTTAGCTTAAAGTGTGATGAAATGGAGAGCACATTACATCCCTTCCTTTTTTTCTGTCTCACTGTCCTTCAAGGGTCACATGTCTGACACTTTCATGTCTGCGACCTTTTCATGCCTGTTATAAACTGCAATTGCTTGATCGTCAGCACTCCCATCTTGAAGGCCAGGGCGGTAATGACACCCTGTTAAATCTTGAGATGAGATTTTGAATGGCGAGGTAACCCCTGCGTGCTTCATCTGCCTTGTGTGGACACTCAGACATCAGAGCGGTCCTTTTGCCTTTTCCTGTATACTCAGCTCTCAGATATGACCAAAAAAACCCTTGATAGCCTCATTGTAACTATTTCATGTGTAGATCCTGTGTTCCTCCTGGCTCTAAACCTATTCTGAACTTCAACATATGGTTTAAATTACTCTAACCATGCCTCCTGTTGTTTTTAGATGAACACACTTAGTGGAACATATTTGAAGGTTCACTTTTAGTCCAAGATATTTACCTGAACTAAGTGTGTCTCACACAGAGCCCTCTCTGTCTCTGCAGTTCTGCTTTAATTGGTGCCGTGTGACTCTTGGTTAATAGGTTCTGCCTGACCATCAACAGATGCAACTTTTATTGAGGCTTTACTGCATCGGCTCCATCCTTCTTAAGATTGTATCTGTACACAAAAATTAAAAAAAAATTTAAGTAATACATTTTTGATTAATTAATTTGTTAAAAAAATACAATATCTTGAATTTTAAGAAAATTATAGAACTTCTAAATGGGTAGAAACATTGTCTTTTGTTACATTGTCTTTAGTAGAGCAGCTACAGTGCCTAAAATATTTTCAACAGTTTTACAAGCCAGAGAAATCCTTAATTTTCACAGATGTAGCAAAACATGTCTTTTGCTCACTGGAATCATATGGGATATTCATAGGCATATCTGAGAAAATAGTTGCCGATTAAAGCGAGTTGCAAACACTGAAGGCAGGCAGAGGTGAAAAACTAAAAATAAGTGCTCAAACAGCACAAACCTCTGCAAAGACATTTCTGACATTCCATTTTATTAATGAAAATATGGATAACTGCCCCATTGTGCAATGATAACAGATCATTAAAAAAATTCCACAACCTGCATCAGGATTCAGATCTCCATGAAAATCTAATTACCTACCTCTTGTTCCATGTCCAACACTCCCTGAAAATATCCTCAAATCTGTTGAACTTTTTGAGTTATTTGTAAAACTATGAAAAACTGCCCTGTCTTACAGTGTTGACAAATCCTTTGAAAAATGACTGGATCCACATTCTTTTTTGGATCAACACCAAATCTAATCTAATTACTTCCTCCCTGTGTTATGATCGACATACCCTGAACATTTCATAAGAATCTGTTGCAAACTTTTATTTTGCTCTCAGACAGATTGACAAACAAACATATAAATAAACAAGCAAATGCACAAACCCCGGCAAAAACATAGCCTTCTTGGCGGAGGAAATATGTTTTTCTTTAAAAATATCAATTATTAGTTAAATCTTAACCTACGCTGAAGGTCAGATATATCAAAGTTGTCCAGTCATCCTTCCTGTTTCTCTGTTTGCAGCACAAAAAGAAAGAAGTGCTTTTTACTGGCATCGTTATAGCTTATAAACCTTTTTCACCACATGTTAAAGATTACTTCTTTCTGCTTCTTTTTCTGCTGACTTCATATGACTGTGGCCTTTTCCCTCGAGTTCTTTATTTTTCCTGATTTCACCTTTTCAGTTTGCACATATAGAGGCTCTCTGTGGGATCAAAAGCTCAATCCCTCCCTATGCATTTCAAGCCGTATATCCATAGATGGCACTGTGCGTCAAGCTGACTGCGGTTTGTTGCAGTAACATCTCCAGATCATTTCCTCTCACATTGCTGCTGCTCTAACTCCCCCCCAGTACCCCCAGCTTAACCTCCACTGTTTGTATCTGTAACCAAGACATAACAGCTGTGGTTAAAAAAAAGTTATTCGATCTGATTATGGGGATTTTTCCTCTCTTGAGGTGGGAGTGACTTAGCTATCAAATGTAATAATAGGAAATGGCTATCACTCCTTTATGTTGTGACTGGGGTTACACATACAGTCATCTGATAACGGGAGACTGGAGGCAGAGGAGGGGGTCTGGATTGGGTTACAGTAGGTCAAGGTTGGAGTTGCTTGGAGGAGTGTCGTAACAGGAGGAATGCTGTTGCCATTCTCTGTGGATTTATGGATCTGAATTATACAGTGACCTCTTGTTTTTATGTCATTTCCTGCTGTTTATTTTCTGCCTTTGTTCCTGACTTGAAATGTATTTCTCTATTACTCTGGAAACTATGGGACAGAAGTAGAGGACTCAAAATGTCTTCAGTTAAGTTTCTTGGGAAAATGTTTTTTTCAGGCTTTAGTATTTAGTCTACTGTCTTTGCTGGATCTCCTGTAGATATAAACAATTATATTGCTACTCTAGGGAAAGATTAGAAGACCCTTGCTATCCCTCAGTAATATTTTTTCCTTCCATGTAGGGCAGGATAAATTAATGTTTAAGTCCATGGTATGTCAAAGTGGTGGTCCAAACCAATAAATCTGCATGCTCTTTTTTAGGCCGATCTCTTAATTAAAAATACACAAAATGCACCAATGTTTCCTCTGTGTTCTTAAGTTTGGGATGGTTGCCTGCCAAAAATCACTGATGGTCACACACAACATACAGAGAAATTGTGAAACAAATTACAGGTGTCATTTTAGGATTCATTTTTTATATTGTAAGAGGGACCAGCAGAAGTGGTTTTTCACCCTCATTTGTCAAGTCAAGGATGCTAATTTCTGGAGGTGTTCAAAAAGTCAATACACATTTAAATTGAAAAGAAAATAATCAATCAAAAATATCTTGAATTGATATTTATGCACCTGTAATTCAACACATTTCTTTTATGTTAAGTCAGTTTTCACCAGTGAGTGGGAATTTACATAACATACCCCTCTCTCTGGTGAACAGGGGGATGTTGTTCCTGGTGTGTTAACTGTATCCTTCCAGCTTTCATATTAAAACACTTTTCAGTTTCAGTTTAAAACTTTTTGTTGTTTTGTTTGTAGGCATTGTATCCATATCACTGTAACTAGCTGATACAAACATTAAAAAATACAAAGCTATATCTCAGACTCATTTTATTGTTATTTTTTGTCTCAAATCATAACATTCAGCATCTTAATGCACTGCAGATTGAGGCTGATTGTGAAAAAAAGCACCTTTTTATAACAAACGTGCAATATATTGTGAATCATGAATTAGTTTTAGCTGAAAATCAATTCTGAATCAAATCTTGACCTCCAGAATCTGAATCACATCAAGCCGTAATCTGTGGTAAGATCCACACCTTTACTAAACACGAGAGTTAAGTGCACTTAAGTTCAGTGCCTTCATTTTGAAAAGGCTGTGGGCCACCGCTGTTGAATAAATGTGGGAAATCAGACAGTTATGATGCCGATGAAAACCAGCTAGTTTTAGAAACTTTGTGATGGGGGCTCAACTTCTTGAGGTTAATGAGAAACAAGGGTCTTTCGCATGTAGTGTGGGAACCTCTGTTTAAGACAGTTGTGACAAACCTCTTCTAAACACTCAACGATGGAAGTGCTGCAAAAGGGGCTGTGTCTCAAGTAGGCTAAGTGTGTGATAAAGTTCAGCACGGTGAGCAAGCATCCTGCGTGTCGCTGTGGGATTTTCTAATTCTGTCACAGGGTGAGCAGAGGGAACAGAGCAGCCAACTAACCTCAACTCCTCTTTAAAGGCATAAAGGACGCCCTCAGAGGACGGCGCCGCTGCCCCAGATACATCATCTGACTTACACAAGGACGCATGGACTTTAATGTCGGCTTATTTGCTGGTTTACTTCCAGCGGACAACTCGCATGCAGAAAAGTGCTGTCGGTGTTCGTTTGAATGCTCATTTCTAAAGTTCACAAGGAAGCTAATTGTTGTGGTTTCCTGCTGCATTTTACATTCCCTGAGCCGGTGAGCTGCACTTTTTTTTTTTTTTTTTTTTGAACTGGGAGTCTCCAGCCATGCAGACAATATTCTGGGTTGTCAGACAGACCAGAGCTGCTATCAGCGCAGGGAGCTGCCTTAGAGAGAGTGTGTGTTTGTGTGTGCGCCAATGAGTTTTTGTGAGCTACAGAGTGCAGCCAAGCCTGTCCAACTAAGACACCACTGCCTCTCATCTCTGGTCCCATCTGGAACACGTTAATCCAGCAAGAACTCTTTCTCTCTCTCTCTCTCTCTCTCTCTGTTTCTCCCAATTCTCTCCTCTTTTGCATTTCTTCTCCCCTCTGCCTCTCTCTCTGATGCTCTCCTTCTCTCATTCTGCCTGCTTCTTGGCTTCGTGCTCGCAGGTCCAGTCAGGAAGCCAAAATATGTGGAGAGTCCCCGCGTTCCTTCTGATGCCATCGTGTCAGCACTGAGGAAGGTGGCAGACAACAAGGAGTCCTCCAACAATGGTGAGTTTTGCTTCACATTTGCTTGTACAGTTGTGTTCTTGTTGGTTTGGAGTAATTAGAGGCAGTCCGATCTTAAACTAAGTACACAGAGAAATATCCGTGTTTACCAGCATTAGACAGCCTTCGTTCTGTGATCACCCTTTATAGCTGTATTTATGTTTTGTTTTATATAAAAAGCTCAGTTTTGTCTGTGGGTCAGGAAAAGGTCTGTAATTTAAGGACAGGAAGAGCTTCTCCATGTAAGTATGAGTGTGTATGAGCTGTGTTCCTCCATGTAACCTCCTCTACAAACACACAACAGAGCCTTGTTTATTTTAAAGTCAGTGTTTGGATTACAGAGGAGTCAGCTGGATACACTGTCTGACCAAAGCCCCGGATTAGTTTCATGTGAGTGCATTGAAGACAAAACTTTACATTTCTCAGCAATTAGACATCTTTTAATGTGGTGTTGTGTTTTTGGGAATTGTGCTTTTGGTGTCACTGCTGACTTTTCTCTCCTGTGTTGGGCGTCGTGTGTTTGTTTGTGTAAGGGTAATGTTCCTCTAAGTGGTCTGTTTTGGTTTCCAGCAGAGCACGGCAGCCTCGAATTCCTCCCATAGGCTTAAGTGGAGTTGCAGGATGCGTTATCTTTAGCAAAAAGCACAACACAGAAAGTGGTGCCCTCTGACTGGACGTGGCTCACATACGCAGACAGTAGTAACCCGGCCCCGGTGCAGTCACTGTTGACTGTTACATACCAATCCACGAGGGTGTGTCTGACATTCAGCTGGCACGGAGCAGCGCCTCAGCTCAGAGCGGGCCACCGGCAGATTGCGGACGACAGATAAATGTTATCACATGACAGCTGGTGTGCTGCAGTGTTATGTTTAGAAGCTGCTCTTACATTTAGTCTCAACCTCTGTCCTGAGTTGTAAATGCTCATCAGCTTATGTCACATTTATTAACTAGTGATTTTTGCCCATACCTGTTCCTTCTTAGTCCAGTTTGGATGATGGAAAAATGAAAAACATCTTTGTTGGGTTTTAGTAAATATACTGTCACTACATTTATTTCAGTTTGAAACCAAGCTTTATTAACCAAATTGTAAAATTGTAGATGCAGTATGTAGAATTTGGCCACTGAGATGCCTACTTCTATTTGAAAACAAAAGTACAAAGATTAATATACATACTTTTATTTGAGCACTTCCTTAACCTTAACCTGACACACCAGATCGACTGTTCAATATATTTCACTAGTCCATCTGTTGAAAGGTTCTGGGAATGGGCCGAACCTTTCAAAACTATATAATGTAATCTACTGCCGCGGTGTAAAATACAAAACGTGAGCCACTTCATAGAACAAACTACCACTAAACATGTCAGAAGTGGAGTGAAAATATGTTTTCTATTGAGAAATACGATCCAGATCTGATAAAACTGCCACTGAAGCAGTTTGCATGTGTGCTTATCTCAGAATCAGCATCAGAATCAGAATCTTGTTATTGTCATTGCACCAGTGCAACAAAATTGAAGTAGCAGCTTAACAGATTCAAGTATAAAAAAGTATAAGTTATCTCTGTACGAGTGGTCACTTTCTGCTGTCATCCTGCTGTTGTCTTACACGTAGCTCCAACCTCTTCCTATTTTCAAGGATGCTGATTGGGCTGTTGTGCCCGGGCCTAATAGAGTCATTGTAGATTGGAGCCTGATTGGCTCAAGATGGATCTGCCTAAATATATAGACACTAAATCAGGTGGATCAAGCTGCACTGCAAGATTACCTTCACCTCAAATATTTACACAGTTCTAAATCCAGATAAATCTCTAATGTCTAAAGTAATGAAATTACACTTTTTATCATGGCTGCTATGATTGACTTGAAAATTGTCTTATTTACGTTGAAAGGTGTGCTCTAATCCTGCATACAGATAAATAAAGTCAGAGATGGAGGCACAAAACGAGATAGAGACCCCCAAATGAATTAATATTGCCCAGAACCTCCTGTTTTAAATGATCAAAATAGCATGTAAAAGCTGATTTTATGTGATTTATGAATAATCTCTGAGTGTCAACAATATCAACATGAATAACTGTCCTGGATTTAAATTTAGAATCAAATGATTAGATGAAGTGACAGGCAGAATAGATTCCAGGTAGCTGCCTCTGCTTAAAAAAGAGGTTTCTGGACTGCTTGCAGCTGACAGGGAATGAACGGTTGTTCTTCATCTTCAGAGTGAAGTTTGCTCACATTTTTGTTTATATCTTGAGAATATAAAAGGTCAGTACAATGATCTCCATAACATTACAAATGTTAAGGCACAACCCCGGACATGCTTTCACCTTTCTATTCTTAACAACATCTTTTGTAATCATTTTTGCTGAAAGGCCCCTGGTTGCCAAATTTACGCACTGTAGTTCTAACTATAAACTTCGATTGTTTTGAAAATGAGAATACACATTTAAGAAGTTTAATGGATGTTTAATTTCTACCACAGCCTACCACTTAGCGTTCTGGTCTGGGCTAGTGGGCAAAAAGTAGAAGTAATTTGTCAGTGTCTTTATTATGCCTCCATGCCAGTGACAGCCAAGGCCGAAAGCATTATGTCATCGGGCTCTGCATCTGTCTGCCTGTTCATACATACTGTTTGCACTGGTCAAATCTTGTGAACTCAGAAAGTCCACAAGTTTTTTTCTTTCAACTTAAACCACACCGAGATTCACAGGTAAATTGATTCAATTTTGGAGATCATAGCTCAAAGGTAAGGGTCGCAGAGTCTTTTACTCTTCCCTCTGCTTGTGAACATGATTTCTCAAGAGCACGTGAAGATATACCCATCAAATTTTGCTCAAATTTCAACTCTGACTCGTGGATGAACTGATTAGATTTTGAAGGTCAAAGTCATCAAACATTATGCTTAACCGTTGCTTGTTATGATACCTTTGTGATCGCAATATCTTACAAATGCTTGAGGGATTTTTTTTCAAACTTTTCCCACATTTAATATGACACAACTGTGAGATTTTTGAGGTTAAAGGTCAAACAAAGGTCATTTGTTTTCTGGTCTTCCGTTGTTTTTGGATGCAGTTTCTCAAGAAAGATTTTAGGTCAAACTTTGCACTTGGGCTATTGATTGAATTTCAGTTACAATTATGATTTTAGTCTTATTTGATCATTAAAACAGTATAATCAGCACAGGATAGTTACGATTATGATGTGTTGCACTCTGTCTGTCATGTGCTAAATGAAGTGCTCGCTCTTCTCTCACAGCAGCTTGTCTGCTATGTGCTGTTAAGCCTGAATGCGCTGAATAAACATGCACCAGTTTGGTAAATGGTGGCGTTAACTGCACTTGTTTACATGACTGTAGTTCACTTTGGACACTCTGAGTTTCAGGGAGCCTCAGGGTTTTTCACTTTGTGTGTTCTGAAGCTGCGTTATGGCAGTTTACCTCACTGTCATCACAGCCTTTACCAAGTGCACTGTCTGACTTTCAATGTAAAAAGCCCGGAGTGTTTTATTCTAAAGTGGCTAACCATGTTTTCACTCATTGATTTTATTCTGAGGTCATAGGTCAAAGGTTATTAGGCATCATCCTTACCACCTGATTGCAAATGCAGCATTGGAAAATACTTTAAAAAATTCTCCTATATTTTGCACAAATGTCTAATTTTACTCAAAGACAAACTGGAGGAGGTCGGCCATCTCTGGACCTCAGGTGCCTTACTTACAGAACTCGATATGTCAAGACTTCTAAAAGGAATTTCTTTGCTCAAATTTGATTAGATTTGAGAGGTGTAAGGCCAGATGGCCAAATGACCACGGACTCTACTTTTACTCTCTCGAGTGGTATTTTTTACAAGTTGGTCTTTTTTGTCATGATAGAGACAGCTGACAAACGTTTTTAATTTAAATGTTGTCAATGGAAAAAGCAGGTGTGTGCTGGCACTGTAAAACCAATAACAGAAATGTTATCTGCTTTATATGAAGAGTGTTTGGAGAAGTGGTTTGGATTTTCTTGAACATAAATTTATGTTCTCACTGAGTAAATCTTTGTACGGGGTTTTTAAAAATCACCTTGAAGCTCATAAAAAGCCCACACATTCACACTGCTATTATAACTTAGAAATACTTTTATGTTGCTCACACTTATCTTTTGCTTTATAACATAGATAAGAAGCAAAGTTTTGCTTTTAGACGAGTTTGGGTAATCTAAACAGAGAAACTTGTGTATAGAAACTTGTGTACTTTTATAGTCTTTGCTGTGACCTTCTGTACTCAGCAGCCTCTTTTCTAAGTTTGTTCCAGGCTAAAATTACTCTTCAGGGGATAAAACAGCTTCACTGTATCACAAGTAGGACTGATCTGCTGATACAAAGCTTGAGTTGACACTAAAGAAAAGGGCTATCCAACTGTATTAGTCTCAAACTGAAAGGGTTAGAAAAAATGAGTTAAGGGTATTATCTTCATTTGCATGATGTTTTTCTTCTAGGATACACTTCGTCCTATATGAAATATGGATTTAGTCTTTGTGATGTCATCAGTCGTTTTTGTACGCCTCTGTGTTGGCTATAGCCAGGGCCAGTCTTTAACTTCTGTAAATGTTGGGTAGAGTTTTTTTTAAATGGCTAATAACTGTCCTGTTCTCAATCCTGCAAAGCCCTGAGGGAGCTTCAGAGGAAGTTCAAGACAAAATCAAGATTTCAGATCTTCAAATGTGGCCCAACCACAAATATAAGTTTATTGATAAATTCATTGTTTTGCACTGTCATTGTTCACTCCCCATTAAAGCAACAGTGTCGACACAGTCAGTCAGTTCATGACATAAGACCTGACGATGCAGTTTTCAGCTCCGTCAGATTAGGTTAAGTTTTTATAGCTCGAGAGGATTTTGGCTGCACACCTCAGCTGTCAGACCTCCGTTAGTCTCAGGCTTTCTCCCTCTGTCCATCCATCCATCCGTCCATCTACTGCTGCTGTGCTCAGGAGCACAATCCTTTTCACTTAATAAACAATATATGACATAAGACTTGAAAGTTAGTTGAAAGTTATCTCCGGTCAAAGCAGATTGACCTTATAAATCTGGTCTAAACCTAAATACAATTAAGCACATTTAAATACACACTGAAAAAACATTAGCTTTTAAACTAGTTTTAAAAATCCCATGTTATCTTTTGAAAATTGTCCTATCAGAACTGGAGGTCTTTTCATGATTTTATTTTTCCATTTTGTTTTGTCACTTCATGGCTGGACAATAGAAATGGCCTCAGAGTGGAGCCTTTCTCAAAAAGGTTTAACATCAGAGCTTTGCAGACAGACTTTAATGGGAACAAACTGTGCAGGCACCACTAAAAATCACTCATTGATACATTGCTACTACTTGTCTTTATAGTCATTTTAAAACTCAAAGGTCCCATATGATGCAAGAGACATTATTAAATGTTAATACAAAAATATGTGTTCATGATCTGTCTACAAACCCAGCAAACATGAGAAAAATACCTCCTCTCCTTTTGTTGCCTACTGTCTATTTAAAAATAGGGATGCAACTAAAGACTATATAAATATTGTCATCTAGTCTGGAGCTTCTTTTTTACCCCCACAATTACCTAATGGATCTTATTATTACTTTTAATGTTAGTATATTATATCAAGTAATGATGTAAAAGCAAAAGAATTGTTATTTTTATTTTATTTTTATTATCATTTACATCCTACATTGGACCATGCTCTTCCAAACTGAAATGTGCAGTTTTTTATTTCAATCAAAGCCAAACATTTCTCATGTTCTACGTACATCTATAAACTAACTTAACATTGACGATTTTGTTGTATTGTGATTTCTGGTAACCACAGTTTTGAATTTAAGTATGATCAGATTTAGATTATTGTTTAGTGGCAGGAGTGAAGGGAGAATAAGATAAGTGGAGGGGTACTACATTGTAAGAGAAAGAAAAAACACTGCATGGCTTTAACTTTGACTTTTTAAGTGACATATCATTCTGAGTAGGGAATGTGATGTCCATAGTCCCTTATCCTTTGATACTTTAATACCAAAAGGCCACAAAATAAATAAATAACGCAAAAGTTCATTTCACACAAGTTTGTTAAACTGAACAATTAGTTTGATCTGTGTGAGCAGCGATCTGCCCAGTCTCCATGCTGCTGTATGTGAGGTAAGCACTTGTGTTTGCTTGTGCCAGCTGCACATTGAGATGGGGTTAGCTCTTATATTAGCCACAACTGTAGCCCTGCTAGCTCTGCAGCTTCGGCCTTGGAGCAGACAAATAAATCTCCACTTTGCTTCCTTACATGATACAGAGTGATGTGAGAATGTTTAATGTTTAACTTAATCGTCATTGTAGAAGATGAAATATGCAGAGAGAAACAATGGTTTAGGATGCAGTAGCATAACAGTGAGTGGCTATGTTGTTTTACTGACGCGCCATGGCTGCTGTTTGATGATGCTGCTCCATCAAAGATAGGAGGAGAAGCAAACTGACTCACTCCTCTCAAAACTCTGCTCCAGAAAACAATTCAATGTCTGCGCATTTCACTTAAAACATGGGATGACGTAATTTAATGATTATCCGACAATAAAATCTGTCACTGACCATTTCTGTCATTGGATTTTGGCGACTACGTCAACGATTCATTGCGCCCCTATTTAAAAATGCTTGCCTAATGATATTATCTGGTTACACCTCCTTCACCAAATAGGAGACCCACTGGTAGTGCAAGAAACATGTTTAGGTATGTCTGCAGCCACAGTAAACATCAGAGCGCAGAGCTGGAGCACTGAAGCCAGATCCACTTTTTTAGAAAGGTGTGAACGGACAGCTCATGAGGACTTGGACTTTACACAGCCTGTTGTGAACAGGGCTGAAACAGAGGGGTTTATGGGCATGCCAAACTTAATACCTGACTGGGTTTTGGGGTAAGAAACTAAAAAAGATATGGTCTAAACCCACATAAACTCGCCTTTGTTATCATGTCTTTACTTCTTGTTTGAACTCTGAAACCTGAAGAGTAAATTATGAGAAATGTTGTCTCCTCTCACAGACAGATATAGCAGGTATAAACAAGATTACTGCTGAGAAGTTTCAGGAAAAAGGGAACACACTCAACTTATTATGTACAATTAGGTGCTGTATAAATTCTAGACTAATGATGCCTAATTGTGATAGCCCAGCTGTAGCAGGATGAAGCTCTGTGCACAGCTAAGAGTGCAGACACA